>OW028645.1:1275000-2525000 GCA_932294365.1 Diachrysia chrysitis
TTCGCCCGCGTGGTATGTTGATAAAAAGCAGCCTTTTGCAAAAATAACAAAATCGAAGAATAAATAAGATTACGTCTTTTTTTAAGGTTACGCTTCCAATGTAAGAACAGGACCCTAAAGAATTTAAATTTGAAGAATTTGAATAGATAGGTACGGATATAATGATTGATGGTGATGGTAATACAAAAGTTATAGCTACTGCAATATACTCCTGTAACTACATTTAAATATTTATTTCGGTCGGCAAAGACATGTATATTTTGCGATTTAGAAACGCGGGAGCAAGCCACATAGAGCTGGCCGTGGGAAAAACATGGTGAGCCCAAATGTAAGCCTGCTACCTTTAAGGTTTGACCCTGCGATTTGTTGATGGTCATTGAAAACGCAAATTTTAAAGGGAATTGCAGGCGTTTAAAATAAAATAGTTGCCTTCACAATATGCCTTCCTAGTTCAGTGACTCACAACCGAGTACCGTTGCCAATACAATAATAGGTACCCTACAGTGCGTTTTTAACAAATTGCTAGTGCCTTGAAAACGGACACAACCTTCAACGACGTCTGCCCTCACGCGTCTGCCCGCGTTTGGGTCGCTCACTCAGCCATGAGCGACTTGAACCCACCCCGCCCGCGCGTGCCAGTTTAGTCAGTCAGCGACATGAAATTATTTTTTTTGCGCGTTATTTGATTTTGCTATATCTCCTAAAGTATTTATTTAATTTGCATGGTGTCAAGGGAAAAAATAATCTTCATGAAATGCTCAAGCCAACCAATCTATTTAACATCATAAGGATTAATAATGTATTTGTATAAATAGCTTTCCAAGTTAGCACTTTATAATTGCCCATTTTTTTAAGTATTTAAATGGATGTAGATATGGTTTGGTAGGTATGATACACAATTACACCATACATTATTTTGTTATATCTTAAAAGGGTTTAGGCAGCGTTTTCGTTAAAATCTCCCAGACAACTTATTTTTTTCCGACATTGTCAACAATTATCGTTACTTAAACGCTTTCACCTCTGTTGACCGGGATAAAAAGTAGCGTGAAAGAGTAACAAACATCCACACATCCATTCTCACAAACTTTCACATTTATAATATTAGTAGGATGTACATTATGTTTTTTTTGGCACAGATTTGTCTTAACAGTGAGCGTCATTCCCACAGTTAAGAAAAATCTAATGATAATATTTTGCGTTGCGCATTGCATTGCGTTGTTGACGCATAGTTTTATCTAATCTAATAATGTACCTACATTGAATGTATAAATCTTTTTTTTAATAGAGTGACCTATTGAGTTTCTTGCCGGTTCTTCTCCGTAGGAAGAACATTTTGGAACCGCGCACCTAGAGTCATTTAGTTTTGTAACTTTAAATGTTTCTTAATCGCCTTTTTGAGGTTTATAAGAAATAAAAGCTTTTTGATTTTGATATACCCATAATTAAATGTATGAAATATTTAAGCTTAAATTTTTTTATGTTCAGTGTTATATCCTATTGCTAGGCAAAGGCCTGTGTCAATTAAAGCCCTTGTCATCCCTCTGCTGGGTATAGAACTTTATTTTTATGCACCATTTTTCAGGTAGTGCACTTATATTTAATTAACAATTTGGCTTAAGGACGGCCGACATTTTTATCGCGCAGTCTTCGGCATGACTCGTATAGCTACCTAGTCTCAACTAAAAACTGTCAAATATATATCCGCCCTTTTAAATTGTTTTGAAAACTCCCATCTAAGGATACTTGGGTTATTGAGGCGAATCCAACGATTAAGAGATTAAAATAATATTTCTTCCTTCTTTTAAAAAATATTCATGAATTTCATAAGCCAATTTTATGATCAATATTATAACCGAGTATGGATAATTATTATTCATTTTACTTCGTATAGGAAAGTTTTAAATAAAACAAAACGGATTAACGAATCTAGTTAAGTTTTTAATATATTTAGTTTATTTCTGCTTAACAAGTTTCCTGTTCCGCCTGTAAATCACGTCACAAGCAATACAAAAAATATTAATGTTCATTTAATTATGTGACTCACGGGGCAGGAAAGCGGTTAAGTTTGTGTGATATACAAATATATTCCGCAACTAAGTAGTTCCGTTAGAATTTTATAGTACAATGGGATTTATTATTGCATTCCGGATCTTTCCAAGCAGACAGGTCTAGTTTTCCTATCTTTGATGAACTGCATTTCGTCAACCGATTTCTGTCAAAATGAAGAAAAAAAAAGTATGTAAACAATATGGCAGTATAAAAAGATGATTTACGCGTAATTTTAGTTGTAAAATTAAACAGGTGCAAATTCTATTCAAAGTTGGAAGTGAAAAGTTACATAAATAGTTTGAAAATTATTTTAAGACAAAAAAAAACTTACGTAATACAATTCGTCGAAAAAAAAGAAAATTACGTCCATTATTCAAATTTATAGGCCAAAGTGATATACATGCAAATAGGTTCATGAAAATAGTCATGTTGTGGTGAAAATATGAACCATTCAAAGATGATGGCAATAAGATGGTCAAAAGAGGCGAGATGTATGTTTTGTTAATTTAAGACGATTTTTACTTGCCCACAGTGTGTATAATGTAACTTACCTGTTTGATATACTCTCAAAGGCAGCTGGTTGTATGTTAGTCACGGAATCGCCAACGGTACACAAAAGACCAGCCACTGTGACGTGTCGTATAGCTCTAAGTTGAGCTGAAAATATAGAAGTTGCTTACTTAATTATTTCTTTTAAAAATAAACAAGTCAAAAGTCAATTAAAACCAGGTTATTACTACTTCCTACTTTATATGCCATACTTTTTCTGTAGAAGACAGTTGCTGTTTTTTTTTAATCTTACCTAATGTAAAAGCATGTGGTCTATTCGATCTTTCGTACCAATGCCTGTCTGATATGATTGAACGTTTTAGTTGGTCTGCGCACAAGCAGTACATAGTGTGAGGGACCAATCCACCCGCGACGTGTTTCTCAACCCATAAGCCACTCATCAGTTCTACATCCTTTACATCTTTATAAATCTGTTTGAGGCGGTAAATACGCTGAAAACAAAGCCATGGTTTTAAGGAACTCAAGTTTTTCAATTTTTTAAGAATAAGAAGCATATTATATTCGGTCATGGCCAGCACATCACTTAAGAAAGCATATTAAAAATTACCTCTGTGCTGATGGCATCTTTCAGGTCCTCAAATGTCTTGTATGACCTGTTGGTACAAAACTTTCTGTAGTTTACGTATGGCTGGAATCCGAAGTACCTGCCTTTATTCAAATCAACCATTGATACGTCCGATGCAAAATGAACACCACCTATTACTCTTTCAGCCATCTAAAACATTTAACACAAAAAGTTATTACTCACAAGTTTTGTGTAATTGAGTTTGAACCAATGTTTCCTATTTTTTTTTTTAAACAATAGGAAACATGCCCATAGCCTGGTATATTAATGAATTTTATTGGACACGTACTTTTCCTTTTTTCCTGCAAATAAAAAATGAGCAAAATACAGTGAATGGAAATTACGCGTGACGTCACTACGTGCGACAATTTATACGACAGCATGGCGGCATAAGCCCCCACTACTGAACTTTAAATTGCTGTATCTTTATAATTTTGTATTGTTTTGATAAAAGAAAAAATATGTGTCTAATAATTTTTATTATCTAACTGACGGACAAGATAGATTTTAACTTTTCATACCTAAGCAACATCCCTATTTGCTCAAAGTGTCAATTGTCATTTCTTATTTGTTGCAGCATGAGCATAATAATTTTAATTTCTATTCACTGCTAAAGAATAAGACTAAGAAAATGACAAAATTTTATTAAAATGGAACCAGTTACATCCACTTTCTGTCAAATTTAAATGATTAAAAATACTTTTGTTACTTACATCGAAATCAATCAAGAAGTCAAAAGCACCACCATATTGTCTAAAGCTGCCTTGTGTTATTTTTTCTAAATTCTTGTCAATCCGTAGAAAACCAGTTCGCAAAGATACGTTCACCATAGGAATCGTGTTCAAATGAAACCCATCATTGTCGTACATCCTGAAATTAAGGTTCGAAGTAAATATAAAAAGTGGATAAAATAGGAAAAAAACTGGTGACCGAGCGATCAGTTATTGCTACATGATATCACCTAACCGAATTCCAGGATATATAAAAAAAAAATGCGAAATTCAAACCAATTAGTAAAAAAAGGTAATTCAAGCTAAGGTTTGTTTTGGCATGGCTCACGTTACATTTATTATGTGGTGGCCTGACCCAAGCCAAATGCGTATTTAGTTTGACCATCCCCTGTGCACTTATGACGTAAGTAGATTGGTATACTCAGGTCACTAAGATATGTAATATAAAATAAAATAACACACTTTAGATCAGTTTCCTGTATGGTATGGAACCACCTCAGGACATAAGGAAATTCGTCAAACATCTGCGGTAAAACATTTTCTTCGTACAAATCTCTAAATCCATCAGAGTTTGAAATAATTCCATCTCTGATCATGTTCTCTTTACCTGTGAAATAATAAAAATACTTAACATAATTCCTTTAAAATGTTTCCTTTAAAATTTATATAAAATAGTTTTTTTTTTAAGTAAAATCTTGATATATGGTCTACGCCTTATAACAAAAATGATGTCACATTTAACATTGTTAAGTAAAGTTTGAACAAAGCCTTACCTAATACGATTGGCAATAACTCATAGTAGTATATTTGCAAAGACATAGCTATGTTAATTTCTCGAGCCGTGTAATATAATCGATCATCATCCCAACATGGGTTCAGTTTGTGTAATTCATTAGCTATGTGGTTGTGGTTCCTGTAGAATAGAAATGCGAGAAAAACTGGACCGACGGCTGTATTGGCATCTGAAAATAATAAATAAGGTATTTTCGTTGTTTCCAGAACCTGGTGAAAGTTGGGTTTTCAGTTTCACTGTACATTACTTTAAAAAAAAAGGAAATGGTACACTTACGAGCACGGTTGCAACGCGTTTCCCTGGGTGGTTCGTTCAATAAGCAAGTTCCAGTACCCATATCCGTTGTAAAAGAAGGTGGAAATAATTTTCCGTCATCTTCTTCGATTATTATTAAGCCTTTCTCGTACACCCTTAAATCTTCAGTATCTGGCATAAATTTATAAATGTGTGATAGATCATGAACAGGAGTCGATGTTGGCATCTAAAAACAAATCGAATCATTAAAGGATACCGTTCTTATCGTTGAAGGCACTAAAATGACTGTAAGTACGCGAAGATATCGGAGATACCTATTTTACTTGGCTCAAACGTTAGAGCTTGACACTAGTACCTACTACTTCGAAGAATCATAAGAAAAGAGATTGGCCAGTACATACTCTTACAAACGTAGTACCATTCTCCAGGCATCCTTGGTTCTGGTAACTCTCGGGTCTGGTGACGTTCATGCAGTTGACTCCCGAGTATCTATGCACAGGGTCGTCCACTGGAATTTTTTCCGGCGTACACATGTAGTCATCCTTGCCTTCTGGTTTGCAACAGTATAGTTTTTCTACTATATAATTATCTAAAATATAGGATTTATATTAGATATTTAGAACTATTGATCAATCAACTCAGTCTATATCTGAAACTGCACATTTGGAACTGCTGACCCATGTAAATTGTAACAAAAATGGGTGTGTCTGTGTTATGGACACAGCCGTGTGTTTTACGTCATTACGTTTACGTAACTGGTAAATATTTTTATAGAAATACAATCATTTATGCATATCATAATCATGTTTAATCACTAAGTTATTAAATATCGGCGCTTTTCTCCTCCAACACGCTGTGCTGGAATTGAATTTGGGATGGCGATGACAAATATGAAGCTTACACACCAAAATTAACCCCCCCTTCCCCCCCCCCCCCTCCCCCCCCCGATTTTATTATCATTATTTTTTTTGACTTCCCTCCCACTATGTATGCTATTTAAAGACGTATTTACGACAAAAATACTTACAAAAATCATTAAGTGAAGTAATATCGGCGGACTCAAATAGTAAGTAGTATGAAAGGAGTTGCGTGGTCCTCAGATCGGAAGCTTTGCCTTCAGACAAGAGTTCACAGCGAACTCTCCTTGCCAGTGGAAACGGTTCACCATTAACTGTGTTGGCCGGTTCGTAATCTAAGAACACAAATTGATTTTCTTTGGAGCATTTTAACTTAAAACCATATTCGTTGTCAAACGTACAAATCAGACGTGTGTAGGTACGGATGAACATTCAGATACTTACTCGGATTTAATATGGGAGGTAAAAGCCTATTGGTAGGAGTACGATGTGTACCGACACTGGGATACTTAAGGTTGTTGCAAGACCCGTCTAGTCGTCTCCATTCTTCTGGGTCGCAAGGCTGTATATTTACTGTACAAACCCTATAAAAGGAAAAACATTCACACTTGTACTCAATGATGAAATCTGAAAGTGTTTTCAACTTAAGTGTTTGGTTTCGATAGAAATAAAAATTAACTTATTCATAATTTAATAGTTCATAAGACAATAAGCACACAATTTAGATTACAGAAGAAAATTCTACGTTTAAGTATAGCGGTTCCAGTGATGTATCAAATTCCGAGGACTACTATATTTTGCAATGAGTTCCCGCCTGATTTCTGAGAGTCGGAATACTGCTCAGTCTTCACTTAGGCGGTGAAAGCCCTGCCGAGTTAAAAAAAGGATTGTATCAAAATACTAGATTTGGTACAAAAAGAGGGCCTCCGCAAGTAATCGTCACTTGGGACGTATTAGGTATCGACTTGGTATATCTTTTAAGCTAAATATGCTTGTATCTGGAGTGGGTTCACGTCAATAGTGCAATGGGTGGGGATCTAACCTGCGACCTCTCGATCACAAGGCCGTCACCCTAACCATTAGGCTATTGCCGCTTCAATATTATATGTAATGTATCCTGGACAGCCAAGCTCACTACCATCCTTGCTGTCCAACCAAAGTCTTCACAACGGCATGAGTTTGTGGATTAAAGTATATTTATGCAAGACAGCATCTTGACATCACACCTCAAATTATTTAAAGTTGGGTCGAAATTCGTATGGTAATAAGCGGTAGATTAAATGCCTGAATACTGAGCCGTCAATCAGTATGAACCTGCCGTTAAGTCTCATGCTGTCTCTGTCCCTTTAAGGTATGAAGTAGCGACAGATACATATTTAAGAACGTCTTAAAGTTGAGTTGCGTTTCGGTATTTGAGGGATAGTCTTTGTTTAGTCTAACACGAAAGAGTTAACATTGTTCTTTTTGAACTCTATTAGGAGCAGTATATTACACTGTTACTAGTTTGAAGTCAGAATATGAATTGGTTTGAAGAATCATCATTTCTTTCCACAAGTTATTGTTTGATGTTTTTGTTATTTTTTTTTAATAAATAATAAATAACTTACTCAAGATTTTCCCTTTCCTGGTATCTCATTATCTGAGCTTTTTGACTGCCTCGTTGGTCTAGTGGTCGCAAGCGCGACTGCCGTGCCCGAGGTCTCGGGTTCGAATCCCGGGTCCAGCCAAAAAAATAGTTACTGGGTTTTTCGTTTAGAAATACTCAGTACAGCTTAGCTCGGAGTCAGGAAGTTAGGTGGTGTTTACACCCCCGTGCCTCGGAAAGCACGTAAACCCGTTGGTCCTGCGCCTGATCTCTCTCCGGTCGTGTCGGATTGCCGTCCCATCGGACTATGAGAGTGAAGGAATAGAGAGTGCAACTGTGTTCGCGCATACACTCGTGCACTGAAATATCTCCCGCGCAGATGGCTAATCTCTGTTGAGAGGAGCCGCCGTGGCCGAAATTCGGTCAGGAGGACATTATCTGAGCTTTAGTGGCAGGTTTTCCAGTTATACTATCATATATAACACAATTTAAACCACTTAACAGAGTCAAAAAATAAATAAACATTAACATTTTTTTTTTCTAGGTGCTTCATGTTGCTCTCCACATCGCTGACACTGCGGCGAAGATGTCAACAGCCTCGGACACCACGGCCTTTCATGTAGCCGTAGCGCGGGCCGCATGGCGCGGCATGCGAATGTTAATGACATCATCCGACGAGCTCTTGTTGCCGTCGGCGTTCCGGCTGTACTAGAACCCAATGGCCTGGCACGCGACGATGGCAAGAGACCGGACGGCATGTCTTTGTTCCCATGGAAGTTGGGTAGGCCTTTAGTATGGGACGCAACTTGTGTCGATACTCTTGCGCCATCCCATCTTCCTAGTTCGTCGGGCTGTGCTGGAGCCACCACTGCGGCTGCTGAGAACCTCAAACGGCGGAAATACAACAACCTAGTTGGAAGTTATATATTCGAGCCGTTTGGGGTTGAGACCCTTCGTCCGTGGGGTCCGAGTGCGCACATGCTTTTTAAGGATCTAGCCAAACGCCTCGTTGACACTTTGCGCGACCCAAAGGCTGGCTTTTACCTTGGACAGAGGATAAGCATTGCCATACAACGTGGCAATGCCGCCAGCCTTTTGGGAACACTCTCAGTGGACAGCGATGTGGACGAATTTTTTGATGCCATATTTTAGGTTTATGTTTAATTAGATTAGTTTATTTTTTTTCCTTTTGTATGTATATATAGTTAAGTTTACATTTTAATTGCCTTTTACCTTACATAGGGGTAAATTAGAAGTAGCTATAAAAATACATACTTATATCTTATATAGAAATACCTTGACTGAAAAAAAAAACCGGAATAGTTCGAGTCTGACTCGCGCTCCGAGTGTTCCGAACAAATTTTGCTTATCAGTGTCATAGAATACATCAAATCATAGATTTTTTTTAAGGCGGTTAGGTTAGGCTAGAAGAAAATATACATAGACATTGTAAAATTTCCAACTGCAAATATGAAGCAAAAAAGCATATAATTAGGTTACAAAACTACAAATAAACAATCATAGGATTTTTCCTTTACTTGTTTCTTAGAACTATTTAATATCATAACAAATGTGAATTTGGGTCGACGGGATTTATTACTTCATAATATGGTTTTGGGTTACTCGCGAATGAGTGGGGAAACAGTTTTGAGTTTGAATTTGATACCTTTATTAAAACACAAGGCCTTTTAAAAATCAGACTTACAGACAACGAAGGCTTAGTAATAAGTTTTCGTTGAATACCCTTTGGATACGGAGACCTTAAATTACGTATAGCATTGAAAATTCATGTTTGTACTGGTTTTGTTGATGTTTGAAAAGAAACAAACTATTCAAATATAAGAATAAACAGTTTCAATAAAAAAAAATGCATGATGTAATTAACACTATCATGTGTTCATTAACGTCAACGTATTTATCTTCTTCTATACATAATTACCTATTATAAAAACTAAGTCGCCCGCCGGCACCGTGTCTGTCTGTCTAAAGGCGATAAACATAAAAACTACTGAACGGATTTTCATAAAGTTTTTCTCAATGGATAGAGTGATTTACGACGAAGGTTTATGTGTATAATTCATTTTTCCACCCGTGCGAAGTCGGGGCTTATCGCTTGTATAATATAAATATTTATTGAGTGATATTATCACGAACTAATTTCAATAAACTAGTTTAGTGTATAAACAGGACTAATAGTTATAAAACAATGTTCTCGGTAGTATATTGTACTCAATTGAAACAATTATTGATGTTTGCCTTATAAAAGTGTGCATACATTTATTACGCATTTGGTGTTTTGGTGCCCCTACCTTTTGTTTTACTCCAGTGCCAGCGCTGCCAGCCGCAAGGCAATATGATCGACCAATATACATTACAATTGGGTACAAAACAAAAAAAAAAAAATAGCAACCAAATTAGAGCTATCAACATCCAATATATTTTGGTCGTTAAATGTTACAAAAAGATGAAGAAGACAATTTGATAAATCTGACGGGCCTGTTGGTCTAGTGGTTAGAGACCCTGACTGCTAAACTAGAGGTCGTGGGTTCGATTTCCACTCAGGAAAAATCTTTGTGTGATGAGCACGATCATTTGTTCTGTTTCTGGGTGTAATTTATCTATAATATGTATGTATTTAGAAATATATAAGTATGTTTATCAGTTGTCTGGTTGCCATAATACAGGCTCTGCCTAGTGTGGGATTAGATGGCCGTGTGTGAGCTGTCAAGATATTATTATTTTTATATAGAACCTAGGGTGCCTACGTAGTTTCAAAACAGCATAAAAAGAACACACATTTTGGACAGAGGACATCGGAAGACTTCATGCCAATGAGCAATTTTTGGTCACGGTTATGATGACACTCGGCAGACAAATCAATCAGTGTCAAACAAAATTCAATCGAAGCCAGGTAGATGGTAGAATAGAAGATATGATATACTATAATTATGATGACAGTTCTTTTTGACTTAACTCTATAGGCCGACCGTTTAACTCGCGTATTGCCTGCGCGGTAAAAAAAATATCAAAAATATATACCAAAGATTTATCTCGAGGTAGACATTGTTGGTAAAGAATAAAATAATAAGTATCTTTTTTTTGAGTATTTATTTTTAGGTATTACAAATATTTTATAATAGCTTCATAGGTACAAAATCATAAAACAATAATTAACTCCGTTTAAGAAATATTTAACCACAGATAAAAAATTTATAGGACTATTCGTCACTAATATCCATATCGCTTGAATCATCATCATTGTCTGAGTAGGTTGAGGAGTCAGAATCTTGCAAATTAATAATAAATCGGTCCATCTCTTCATCAACGATGCTATCGTGCAGACAATATTCATCTTCAATAGTTTGTACATGTTTATCGCAGTTAACCCATTTTTCTACAGAGAATTCGGCAAATAACTGTTCCAGTGTATTTTTCTTTTTGTCTAAATTAGAATCAATTTCAATTTTTGCGAGCTGTCCTTAGATATCCCCCCAAACCAATTCGATTGGGTTCAAGTCTGGATGATATCGAGGCAGTCGTAAGACTTCATGACCTGCCGCCTTTAAAATTTCATCTATTTTGTAAGTATTTTCTGTCGCGTGTTGTTTAATTAAATTCAATAAATCACATTTTCTTAAAGACGTATATAATTCAACATTGTGTCTTTGCAGCCAGGTCTGCATGGTGGCTTTAGTGGATGTCATTGTAGGCTTTTTGTCCTCTTGTACCGAGTGGTATGCGGCATTATCCGTAATAATAACTGAGCTTGGCGGTAAATTTGGCAATAGCTTTTCTCTAGTCCATTTGCTGAAGTTTACAAAATTCATATCGCTATGGTAAACTCCGGTTTTGCTTTTGGATTTAAAAATTAAAAGAGCTCCATCGATAAATCCGGCTTGTCCACCAGCATGTACAATAATTAAACGTGGCCCTTTGCCAATATGCGACAGCACCCCTCGTTCTTCATTGGATTGCCAACAAGCTGGTACATTTAATGACGAATTGACATATGTTTCATCGAAGTAAACAATGTTTCTTTGATCTCTTCTGTGCTTCTTTATCGCATTAAGATAACGCCACCGCCACGATACGATGTTTGGTTGTTCAATCAGTAATTTTCTTTTTGATTGACATTTCTTAAATCGAAAGCCAAGTTTATGAATCAATGTTCTCAAATATTCTCGGCCACAATTTAAAATTCCTTCTTCTCTGAGTTTGGCATTCAAAATTTTTAATGTATTTTTCTTCTAACAACGCCCTTTGTAAAACTTTTTTGTGATTTAAAATTCACATTATTTTGTTCATCTTTCAGTTCATTTCCTTCTTTTATTATTTTACATATGGTAGTCACCGAAAGTCCTGTAGCTTTAGCAACAAGTTTGTTTAGTTTTACGTCTTCAAGATACTCTGTAGAATTATGATCTTGTTTTCTGGCTTTAAAAAAGGAATATATACATTGTATGCTATTTGTTTAGCTTGCTTGTTAATTTTTTTTGCAAAACTGGAAGAGCGATTCACCTTGAGATTTATCTTGGCAGTCGTATACCTTGTGCGTTAATGTCCAAGCGTCCGTAACAAAAATACAACCGCGCGCTGCGAGCACAGCCAGCGCACTGCCGCACTTGACGTAAGCTCTCTGCTCCGCGCACCCCTTTCACCCATCCGCTAACATCTCCCCCCGCTCCCTTCTTACCGCGCAGGCGATACGCTAGTTAAACGGTCGGTTTGTGTATAGTAAAACAAAGAAAAACCATTTTATTTAGCAAATCAAGATAAGAGATCTTGATCTAGAATCAAGAGATTTGCCAATGAGTAAAATACTATAAAATTACAAAAAAAAAAACAATTTTACTTTGAGAACTAAATGATAATAATTTATTTGAGAACTAAATAACTCAAATTTACTAGTTTCGACATCATTTCGAAAAACTGTTTTTTTATGGAATTTGTGGTGTAATTAATAAATGGAAGACAATTATGCTGTCGGAAATTTTGTATCCTTCGGATATCGTTGCCTTTTATTACATGCTTAAACAAACGAAACTCTCTATTCAAGAATAAAAAAAAATAAAACTAAGTTATATAATTTTGCCACAACATAATATTGTATGTATCCTGCAGTTAGCTACTTTTTAAGGTTAATTGTTTAGTTTTCCTACGCGTCAGATACCAACGATAGAATAAATTAAAGGCAAATAAGTCCATTTATTGAATTCGTCAACTTCACCATACTTTTTAATATGAAAATTATCTGCTTTGAACTAAAATTAATTCAATGATTTTATTGATGCCATTGGACATAATCTGTTAAACAACTTAACAGATATTATAAACTTTTAATAAAACAGACCCTCTTTATCTCTCTAAAAATTTGCGTGCTTGACAGGGTCCACAATGATATCACAATTTAAATGTCATCAAAATAATTGTTGATCTTAAATAAAACTTTCGGAATTTTAGATCGGAATATTTCTAACTTATCTTTTAATATTTACTAAACTTTGTTTCTGTCTTTCAACATAAAATAGACCTTAAAACGTAATTATTTTAAGGCTTTTAATAAAATTACTTACATTGACCAGTTTTAGCAAGGAATATCGTGTTTCCCATTAAATGTGTAGTAAAAATCGGAAAGGTCTCCATGCAAAGTACTAGCATTCAAATATATAATTTACTAGCTACCCCCGCGACTTTGTCCGCGTGTTTTAGTTTCAACGGTTTTTAATTTTTGCAACATTTTTATTTATGCTCCGCTCCTTTTGGTCGCAGCGTAATGTTATAAAGCTTATATCCTTCCTCAATAAATAGGCTATCCAACACTGAAAGAATTTTTCAAATCGGACCAGTTGTTCCTGAGATTAGCGCGTTCAAACAAACAAACTCTTCAGCTTTATATATTAGTATAGATACGCAAATTCGGAACAGGTTAAACAAAAGAAAAATATAGCCACTTACTCCAAGGTACCGTTTGAGGTATACTGGTCGACGTCAGTTTTGGTTAATTTCAGTCCATAGTATGAGCTGTAGTAGTTAGTGGTTTGCGCCAACACACTACACAGTGATGTGAAGACCAATAAGTATGCCACCTTCCCCATCTTTCTGCTGAAGTGTGAATAAGCAATCAATACGTCCGCCTTGTATATATTTCAGATTCTTATTTACTCTGTCTGTATTTTACTTTGTGAAAATATGGTGTTTGTATTAAGTTTTATTTAGTTTGTAGATTCTCAATTCCTCAGAATCAATTTGAGGGTTCTGTACCTCAAAAGGAAAAAGGGAAACCTTCATAAGATCACTTTGTTGTCTGTCTGTCTGACAAGACTTCTTTAGAAACGCGTATTGGTATCATGTTGAAATGAATGAACTTAGGTCCACGGACCCTTGATGCAAAATAAATCCAGACTTTTTAGAGAAATATTCGTGATGATCAGCACGGAACCCCGAACGATGCGCGATTCCGACTCGCACATGTCCGAATTTTTTTCCTATTTGTTTTTCCCGATTACTCGAAGACGCCTGGACGGATTCGGAAAAATCTCTTTTTGTTTGTAACTTCTTGCAATAAGAATATGATATTCCCGGTCTTCAAATGAATAGGTAGCGGGAATCGCGGTGGTAATTTTTTTTTCCACTTTCAATAATACATATTAAGGTCTTCGTATATTAATATAATAGCTGTTTCCCGCGTAAGATTCGCCTTGTTTTTCTCCCTTCCATGGAGAAAAGGTTAAATAGTCTAAAGCCATCCTTGATATCGGGGCTATCAAAGGCAAAAAAAATACATTTTTTAAAGACATGACTCCATTCTGGCTGATCGTTATACTATACATACACAAATCATGTCCACTAACTAAATATTGATTAATAAAGGCGTCATTGTTATATTAATTAGACACACGTTGCAGAAAACGTGCCGGTATGGAAACGTGAGCAGACTTCAATTGTTTTTCACACGTTTGATTTTTTGTTCATATTTGAACTAATTATTGAAACTACTTTAAGTAATTACGATTTTTTTTAACTATTTTATTATAATATATCATAAAGGATGGTACAGTTGACATTTGTCGGGCATGTCACTGTCCGGGTGAATCCTTAAGACATATAGTTTCGGGTTGTTCTCGTCTTGCTAACGGCGAATACTTGCATAGACATAACCAAGTAGCCAGGATTATCCACCAGCAGCTTGCTTTGAAATACCAACTTGTGGAATCTGAGGTACCGTACTACAGGTATGTTCCCGACCCAGTTCTCGAAAATGGTCGTGTCACATTGTACTGGGATCGATCTATCATCACTGACAGGACTATTGTAGCCAATAAGCCTGACATAGTGGTGATAGACCGATCAGAGCGTCGGACAATGATTGTTGATATAACTATCCCTGATGACGAGAACCTCGTGAAGGCTGAAAAAGAAAAACAAATAAAATATTTGGATTTAGCGCACGAGGTTGTCGGAGGTGTGTGGGAGGTGGATTCAGCAATCATTGTTCCAATAGTCGTGACAGCCAACGGGCTAATAGCCAAAAGCCTCGACCAACACCTCAAGAGGCTTTCGTTGGGCATCTGGGTCAAGGGCTTGATTCAGAAGGCGGTACTTCTCGACACGGCGCGTATCGTGAGGAGGTTCTCTCTCTGGAGCCCTAACCACCGGCAGCTTGGACCCTGTTCCCGATGTCGGTTGGAGACTACATTTTATATTTTTAAATGTATATTATTTTATTGTGTTTTGATATATATTTAAAAATGTATTTTATATGTTATTAGCAAAATAAAGGAAATAATAAAATATTATGATGATTTTTTCTAGGAATGCTGAGTCGGATACCGCATTTTTTCCAGATGCAAATAAAACGTAAAAGTATTTGTTCTAAAGTTAAGTATTTTTGTGAAAAAAAAAATGTAGTATGTTAGGTACATCATTTTCTTCTACGTGGCCTTAAAAACATCTTTTCAAAAACTAGTACAGTGTTACCAAAAGTTCGGGTGAAAAAGAAATAAATATAGGCAGGAAAAACGCAAAGATTATGAACCACTTAGTTTGAACAAGAAAATATAATCAACGGCTTTGGAACCGGCTTATATTCCATAATCTGAGAAACCGGAGACTATTGTTTACGAGTCGGACGAAGGAAAAATAAACAAAACGTTATTCAATCTACCCTCCTACTGTAAGCAATCACTAGATGGTTGGGAAGACGACGGATTTGTGGGCCATTACTACAGCGGACAGTTCATAAATTACTAGAAAAGTTGAATGGAGTTCTGTTTTAACTGTTTGTTCTAGCAGACATCAAAGATGTGACAGACTTTTTTTATCCTATCTCTGTTATGCACAGTAAAATCATGTTTAAGTTCGCTGGCATAACTAAGTGTAAACTTAACATTCAAAAATAGTGCAAAAACAATAACAAAACGAAGTAGCAATACTTTTAGAACTAGAAGTAACGTTGATAGATTTTAAAAACTTGGTAATAGTGGTTATGAATAATGTGTTTAATCAGATGATATGTACAAAGCAAACAAAAACTCGCCAACGTCCGTTCGAACTAGTGGTAATCGATTATTAACCCAAAAATGTACTCGATTTAATACTGATATCGATTTTTCCCGCTCATTTTGTAGCCCCTTTGCTCCCCTAACACTCCACCACATGACGTGACAGGCGGCCGCGACTGACATATCCGAAATCGCTGCGACATTCTTCCTAAACGTCTTCTCAAACAATGCAACGAGGGTCCACTGACGTACCATAATAAACTTACAATTTAATTACACCTTAGCTTTAAAGCAATAAAGCCGATTTTTGTCTGAACCGAGTGCTTTGATAAATTAGTTCATTGGAAAATTATATGATCTGATTTAATCGATTTTATTTTAATACACACAAGACTGAATTTGCTTTGTTGTTGGTTTCTTTTAAAGTTGTTTAGGTATCAGGGGTGTGACGTAGACTATTTGGAAAGTTTTAGGTTTGCAATGAGGTGATGGATTTGATTTTAAATGTTTGTTGTTGGAGTCTTGTTAGGGGGAGAAAGATTTTCATCATTTATCTGAAGGTAGATAGATGGGTATGTTGCGACAGCTGTAATTCGTTCTACTTTAAATTATTTAAAGAGAAGCACATAATAAATAAGTAACATTTGAACTGAAAACTAGACAGAGTGTTGATGCGCTGATGTTGAAATTTGGAAGAGTGAATATGATGATGAATAAAAAACTCTTCTCCCAAAAAACAAATAATATGACAGTGTTTCCATGTCATTTCTCCATCGACCACGAAGCTACAAGTAAAGTTCGTGGTCTTTACCCAGGACTACTACAATATATGAATTAGACAAAATGTTAGTATAATTACTAACTACCTACATACTTTTTTCGTAGTGTAATGCTCGATATTACCTAATAATTCAGATTACTTGGTTGATTTATAATATTTATTAAATTGACTTACAAAAAATACCTAAAGAACCATATTGAACTGTTTATCAGCGAACTCTGAGAGCACGCTATCCCACCCATATTGAGTGCAGCGAAATGCATACAAATACAGTGTTTACTGTCTGCCCTGATGGATCGCGTGAACTTTTTGTGTTGGTATGAAAATAGGGTTGGTACCAAAACTTAAAAGGAAAGTTTAAGTATTCAGTGTTTTCAATACTGGTTTCATCTTATTTTTTTATGTGTAACTATGATACTCGTCTGTTCATACTGCAGTAATTAAAATTCCATTCAAAATGTTCTGTAATGCTTGATTTCAAAAGTGATTTAACACACTTCAGTTCAGTATCATAATATTATCTATTATCAGAATGCAATTAATCTTATTCATTAATTCTTATTTTTATTTATTTAATAATTGATGTACACACAAAATAGTACAAGAAATTACATGTAATTTCAATTAATTATTTTTAGATGAACTCACAAAAACTGAAAGCACGTCAAATTTTCTCGTAAGAAAGTTCGACAACCAAGTCTGCATCGTCAACAAATCATAAAATCACAAACTACATAATTGACACAGCTTGCATTGGTTTCGATCGGGCCTCCTCATTCAAACACTGACTCAGTCAATTTGAAGACCGCAAATTGCTGGCCCTTGCTAATTAACGTTTGCCGAGCACCATTTCGTAAATGGCTATGAAGAGAGCGATCTGTTATGTCAATATTTGATTGACTGTTTTAGTTTGTTTTAATTCGAAATGAGAATAGACTCTATTCTATTCTTTTTTAGTTTCAAATTAAGCTAGAAACAAAAGACAGTCTTTAGTTTAGACATAATTTAAAAGTAGAAGCTATGTTGTTTGCAATGATGTTGCAATACCTACTTAATACTATAAATGCGAAAGTAACTCTGGCTGCCTATCTGTATGTCGCGCTTTCACGCCAAAACTACTGAACTGATTTAAATGATATTTGGTATACCGATAGCCTAGAGCCTGAGAAAGGCCATAGGCTACTTTTTGCCTCGATAGCCGACATCCACGCAGGTGGATGGCAGTTTAATCAAGAGATATGTAAATTGTCTTTAATATAATATTAAACAGTATAATTTTCTGATTTAACTCTTAAGGGCCGTTAAAAAGCCTGCGCACTTAGGGGCCCCGTACACCGCAGTGCAACAATAATTGATAGTTACCAGCCAGGACATTTCTACACACGCTGTTATTTAGCACCGACATGTTGTCGGTAATGACAGCGCCCGACCTGTGTTTATTTACATAAAATTGACACCGCCACTGGTGTGAAAAGTTCGGCTATTGAGGATTTGCTTCGGTGTGTTATTACGTATTTGATTGACTGGTAAATGAGACCCGTTGGTTGTACAGTTAGAGGTAATTTGGTTAGGTTTGTGTTTGTAACGGAACTTTCTCAACAAGGTAGCTTACTTATGATACAGTATCAGAATTATAGATATTATCTCACCTTTATTTTCCAATAGGTGATCGGACAGGGTATGAAAAGGAAATACATATCTGTTTAGTCCACCAGATATATAAAAAGAAATGAAATCAATGAAAAATTACAAAGTTACAGCGCTTTAAAGTTCTGGAGTAGGGGCTTGTGACGTCTCTTGTGGGTAAAAATTGTGGCCACAAGGGACGTTACGCGATATTTTCATTCACTGTATCTTCCTCATCGTTTGTTTCCTAATATTTTTTTTATATCTATGTGACTAGTAAATAAAAAAAAAATCGATCTCCTATTACGTAAGTCTTTAGCTATCACTGTACCAAATTTCATATCCTTAAATAAAGTTACGTAATGAAAAGAATGCTTTAAATTGGTTGCTAAAAGATCACATTCTTTATAACTTTAACTGAAAATGATACGACAAACAAACATCGTTTATAGGTAGTACCTACAGAAATTCTAGTTATTATTTTCATTTGTTTTTTGAATTTCTATTACCAATCGTTCTTATAACCGATACGAAGGTCATAGTTTTCATTTGTACAACGATAACAGAATCACCTTGTATAAAGCAAATCTATACTAATATTATAAAGCTGAAGAGTTTGTTTGTTTGTTTGTTCGTTTGTTTGAACGCGCTAATCTCAGGAACTACTGGTTCGAATTGAAAAATTCTTTTTGTATTGGATAGTCCGTTTATCGAGGAAGGCTATAGGCTATATAACATCACGCTACGAACAATAGGAGCGGAGCATAAATGAAAAATGTTGCAAAAATGAAAACTAAAACACGCGAACAAAGTCGCGGGGGACAGCTAGTATAAACAATAAAGACTTATTTTGGCAAAAATTAAAAGTGTAATCCCTTTTTTTATCCAGAACAATTACGGTAATCCTCGATCGTCAATCTCAGTTTAAATAAATCCAAAATAAACGTTCTCAATCTATAGATTGTAATTGATACGTACAAAGAGCGACAACAAACAGCAATTTCAATCGCTAATCGGATTGAATCGAAACAAGAGGTAGTGTTGCATCAATTAAAGGATTACTTACTACCGTTCATTTGCTGTTGTATTTTGTGTTGAAGTTTTGTTCGCTCCTGTTTTATCTATCTCTTTCAGATTAAGTAAAGCTGCATCAGCTTCGGATTTCAATAGAATAATATTATTTTTTGATTCAGTACATCTGCTTCTGTCACTCGCCAATATATTGTCCCATCTATAGGTTTTAATAGAAGCTGAAAGATGTGTTATATCCAATAGAAATAAAACAACTCTTATTTAAAAAAAAACATAGCAAACTCAGTACTAACTACAGTTTCTTTAAGCCAATCACAATATTTATTATTCCATTCTTACCACCCCCTTATAATAGTTGATCAACATTCTACAAAATGTTAGGTTTTAATTTCAGTTTCAAATTTAATTTCAATATTAAAGGGCCAGATTACGTTGTGCAGCTCATACATACCAATAGTTATGCATCACGAAACTGCATTACCATGAAACAAAGCTGGGCGGCGCATCAATTAAAGGATTAGCGACATGGTGCGCTAAATGTGTGCACTTGTCCCATGGCTGTCCAGTTTGGGCTCTATAGGTACCTACATACCTACTGTGTTTTGGCTGACTTATCATTTCATTATTTTATGCTTTTTATTTGAATTAATTTCAGAGAGATATGTAGTTGTTTTATTTAATTAACGTCGTTGGTGGTTTAACAGCCAACAAAACTTTTTTTCCTATTAAAGAAATGTGATCAAATAATATTATTTTTTAATTATAATAGGATTTTTTTTATGAGACTAAAATACAACTGCCTTAACCGATACACAGTTAGTAAAAGTCATAGAATATTATGTCGATCCAAAAATTCGCAATGTAAACAGCGCTGCTGTATAAAATTATTTTATAAACAACACAAATTCCTTGACAAATCTTTCGCTGTTGAAGCCGCTCGTTTGTGGAATGCATAACCTGTAGCAGTACGCCATGAGCACACAATATCAAAATTTAAAAAAGCCCTTAAGGCACATTATTTGCTGTGTTTATTTTAATTTAGTTTTAGAGTGTACAATTATTATTATTATATGGTAATATGTATGAAGTAAGACCTTACATTGTGTTTCCTAATTATGTATTTAATATTAGAATTAGTTTATCTTTTTAGTTCCGTAAATTTTTGTTATATATTTCCCTAACGTATTTATGTTTTTAGCAAGTTAACCTTTCCTTTGACAAATGGTTGCCTGGAAGAATATGCCTTGTGCAATAAAGCCGCCTTTTGTACATATTAGTCACAATACAACTCTAGTTTATATTTTATTTTATTTGCAAAAAAGAATAAATAAATAAATAAATAAATGTAGTTTATATTTCTCCAAGAAATTTCCTTAACAATAACGTTAAACTGTCATATTTTGTAACATTTAAGTGACAAAACATTTTCTTTTGCACCTTTTGATTATAAACCTAGCTCGCTAAAAGACCATACACAAGCTACTAAAATTGGCCAATTCTCGACTATTTCTAGACAATTTTTGCATTGCCATGCATTGCTAGGTGTTGCCGGGAGATCATTATTAATCAAAATCGCCAATATAAGTAGTAAGCGCCCTGTTAAGCAAACATATTCCACAATTATTTACAAACCTCGGTAAAAACTATTTGTATCCAAGATTCATTCTGTTTTTATTATTTATTTACTCTATATAATCATGCAGGGATGCCCCACTGTGACGGCTGACTTGAAGTATTTATTGCACACTACAAGATAACGGAAACTACGGAGAAAATATCAAGCGCAAATATTTCAAAGTTAAGAAGCTTGGTCACTACCCGAGATTATATTTGAGACTTTGTGCTGTGTACTCTCGGGTTTAATGCCTTTTTTCACAAAGTAACGGACAAATAGGCAAGAGGCTCACTTGATGGTAAGTGAGCTCTGATTTCAATGGGCATCTGTAACATCAGAGGTCTTAGTGATGTTGGGCCTTTTATTCATTTATTATACAGAACGGCCAAAGGCAATTACACCGTTTAAGACACTATACAATACATTATAATAAGATACACACTTATAAAAGGAGTTCAAAATAGGCAAGATTTAAAACTACTACAACAATAACTGACTCCAATGTCTGTGCAGGTAGTATTTATCAAACTAGTCAGCAGTTTTACGTAACTTTTAGCATGCTGCTATAATGGCACACCACCCGCCTTTAAAATGAGAATTTGGTATGTGATTAATCAATCATAAGTTTTTTTTAATATGGCAATCCCTGATTCCTTTCAAAATCAAAATATTATTATTTCAAGTATGTTACTCCCATGTTATATAAATGTTACTCCCATGGAGAAGAACAAGCAAGAAACTCCCTCTTTTTAAGCTGTAAACTTTGTTTTATATGGGAACGGTAGCCAACTCAATACTTGTACACACACATTTGCATGACAAAACCTATTTAATTCAGCTTGGGTATTTTTACGAAAAAAACTGTAAAACCTATATAAGTATAATTCTTTTTTTAATTTGACGGGCCTGTTGGTCTAGTGGTTAGTGACCCTGACTGCTAAACCGGAGGTCGTGGGTTCGATTCCCACCCAGGACGAATCTTTGTGTGACGAGCACGATCATTTGTTCTGTGTCTGGGTGTAATTTATCTATAATATGTATGTATTTAGAAATATATAAGTATGTTTATCAGTTGTCTGGTTGCCATACCACAGGTTCTGCCTAGTTTGGGATCAGATTACCGTGTGTGAGATGTCCCAAGATATTATTATTATTCATGGTTCATTAATATTCTAACCTGATTCAGCTGTCCAAACAAGAGTTTACTCCAAAATCTAAAAAAATAAAATTGGTTCCTACTTTTAGTGTTGTGATTTAAACGGTTGTGAATAAGATTATTCCGATCGCCTGTTGTTTTATTTTACTGAGACATAATATTTTCTTTTCTCCGGTTGCCGGACAGACGAATATACAGTACCCTTTATAGTGTCGCGTCTAAAAGACAGGCACAATTCAATGTGTTGTCTTGCCGCGCGATTTATTCTCATAACAAGGCGCTCTCGTACAAAAATAGTCAACTTTAACACTCGAATGCGATAGTCAAGAGAATTGTTGGCCACCGAGACCACTTGGCTTTTGTTTTTGGGTATGAATATAATTGTATGATATCAAATATACCTTACCTTAAAATATCATAGGGCGTTTTTTAAAAATAAACATTTCTACGAAATAGTTCTAACTTAATCACAAAAACAATATTGCTAGGTATCAGATTTGTTGCTAATCGAATCTTGTCATAATTGTTTAAATAACTGACCGAGTTTGAACACGATAACCGAATACATCATACTTCCTCTACGAAACAGAGAGTGTTTGTTGTTGTTCTAGACTCTGGTAAGAATTAAAACTTATTTCAATTTTATTTGGCTCCCAAGTGACTAGCTATGATTTTAAAACTGCTTTTACAGCTAAATATAAATCGGACGTGCCACTAGAAGTAGGGCAAGAAAATGCCAGAACAAAAATTCTATCTCAAAACACAGCAAAAATACAAGGTATCTAACAGTAATAATGTCATCGATTCCAACTAAATAAAAATTCAATTGCAGAAAAATATTCTTCTCATAATAAAAATATCCTGCGCGAAAATCATTGCACGGAACTAACATCTGTAACTTCTAAAGAACAGAATCCAAATTCCGTTGAACAAATTCGGAAAAAATTCTTGGACAATACCCGTTACCATGGAAACGGCACGAACAGTCCGCCAAATTATGATTGCATTCACAAAAACTCTTCGATCCTTGAAATAAAGTTGAAAGTTCTGTATCGGGGAAGCAAAAAGTAAGATTGTTATCAAGTAACAATGTCGAGTGAAGTGGACAATGGAGTAAAACTGTTTGCCTCACTCTTAAGGGCTATTAGAAATGTCTACGAGTTCCGTAAGGGGGCTATACGATTTAGTTCGGCGGCTATTGTTGGTACGCCAGTGCTTGTGAGATGTTTGCTCAATGTTTTACGATTGTTTGGACGGAAAGTTGCAGCTTATCTGAACTGGTCGTCATTGAAGTCTGCTGTCCATTTGTCTCTGAAAATATATTGAAGGACTGTTCTATTTTATTGAATTGAAAGCATTAAATGGCGTTTGACTGCCATTTATATAATTTTCTGTATAAGTAATAATAAAGAATAGTTATCTGTGTTTCATCGAAATTTTTTCGTCTGTGGAGGGATCCTTTTAAACTTATGGCCTTAAAACAATGGCAGCAAAACTATGAAATTCCATTTGAAGAATTATTGTTTTGGGATTAGTATTTTTAGATGAGTGAAATAGCTTTTAATTTAAATAAAATATCAGCAAGTTCACAGACTTGTAAAGCAATAAAATGATAGTTTTAAAAGCAAGGTTTATTGCTGCGAGATTTTTTAATTGCCTTTTGTTTTCAAAAACATTTCCGTACACGTTTGCTATACATTTTCCAGCATCCATCTGTTATGGTTTCGTAGTCTCCCCTACTTGACGTCTAACGTTACTACCTACTGAAACTGTGATCACCATAGTAACTCGATTCCCCTAATCGACTTAATACCTTGGAGAGGGCGAGCAATCGATACTTGAGAATAAGAAGCGAAATTAACATAAATCTTTATTTAAACATCTTTAGATTGCCCAAGCATCGACCACTTTTTCTTTCGTTTTTTGCCCATTTATCTTCGTACATAAATGTATTGAATAAAAAAAACTATGGGGATTACTGGCTAATGAGAACCCAGGCATCTTTATGTGCTTTTGGAACATGGGAGACATCAACATAATCTTAAATTTACGGCTCGTCTGAAATTGTGATAGACATAATATGCAAACTGCAGAAAAATAATTATTTCCTTTTCCTAATGTTTTAAGGCAAAATATTATTTGTAGTAAATCTATAATGTAGAAAAGTACAAAAATACTCAAAGTTTTGCATCAATAAGTCTACAATTGTCACCTTCTCAGAACCCTACCCTATTAAGGAAGCCGGAATTTTAAGCTCGCTTTTAATTAGCAAAAAGAAATCAGAGGAAAAACTTTTTGGTAAAAACTCCCTTCGACGTGACACTGAATAATACGAATTTAATTAAAGTTAATTAGAAATACACGATTCTTTTTCTATTAAAAAATGAATATAAAAATAATTGGGCCAATTAATATCATAAAATTTAAAAACTTCTTGATTGAAAAAGTTTAAGGTGTGTTAAAATATAGGTAAGATGAATAATATAATTTAAATATACCTATAGTTCATATACAAAGTCACTTTAAATCTTAGTCAATCCCTCAATATTTGCACACACGCTAGAAATTGTTTCCCATAAAATATCATTATTTTTCAGCCGGCAATTGTTTCACTTCAGAACAAAAAACCTGAGTGAGTGGTTGCTCATTGCAAGTAGAATAAAAAATTACGATTAAGTATACGTGTAACAATTTAAACTCAGTCAAAATACACTTTGAAGTGAACAAATGATACTTGACAAAGTATATAAAATGTTCGCATTAGTCATTAAGACATCCGTGTTCTTAGGTATGTTAAATTAAACTTAAATGTCGCGTTGACTGTCTGTTATAACGTAGCACAGAGTACTGAACATTTATCAAAGTAAACGTACCGTGCTGGTACATTCGAAGACAGAAGACTTTGATCCTGTCATCGCAAATGAATTTACTGTGGTATGTAAGTCAAGAAAAGTTTTTTTGTTGCGAAATTAATGAATAATCTTCACAGCTTCTCAATGCTAAGCCATTTAGGAAAGGCTCCTAAATATTGCCAAAACATAAAATATGGCCAAAATAAGTCTTATGCTCGCATTGGGATACTATGACTTTTTTCGAGAGAAATTACTAATATTAAAAAAAGAAACAACTTATTTATATATACGTTATTATTTATATTGTGTTGTTATGTTTTTGATAGAATTTATCATACAGGGATATTATTATTTTTATTCGTGTGAGTGTTATTTCATATCTTGTAATTCCGCTTTAGAAACTATAAAAGGGTTTTGTTTGTGACAGTACATAGTCATCCACATTTGTCAGTCGGCCCTTATAATTGGCAACTGGCATGCGCCACTCCTGCGCATTTGGTTAAATCGGATTTAAACACGAATTGTTACGGATATTGCCGAATTTTAAACAGACAGGACGAAGCGGAACTGAGACTGATTTGTGAGTCTGGGCGCAGATGTTAAATGAATTTGACGAAACTTAAATAAGTGTACTAGCTTACTAGTTTTCACAGCCAACATCGTATTTTTTTTTAATTTGGTCATCTTTTATGAAAAATGTTTTTGGGGTCACTGTATTAACTTTCTTAGATACGAAAATTAATAATTATTGTTATGAAAATAAATTTGTTACTATGTCTGTCAGTGATTAAATGGATTAAAATCTTATGAATCAAACTAATAAATTAATAACGTCTAATATTTCTCGTGATTCATACAACTAACTTTCCCACTCAAAACCACTTTATTTATCTTTTGTGTACGAATGAACAATGTAACTATACACTAAACATCCTGTATTACAAAATGTATGATAATTTGACGAACGAGGGAGCCGACAAAAGCCGAAACGTCCCGAAAACAAGTTCGGAAATTAAACTAGTTGTAGCTAAGTGCGCTAACAATTTATGTGAACTAGAAATCAATTACTACTACATTAGAACAAAAGGGGGCCATAGGAAACGTGATATCTCTGAAATTTGATAATTTTGCTTAGAACAAACGGACAAACAAGCCCGCATACAAAAGCACTCATTGCATTTTAAGCCCTATGTTGTAGCGCACACAGTTGAATTTCCTTTGAGCTATACTTTTATAGTCATAGTTCTGTATAGGCCCTGTTAGCCTTTCCCACGTTGCTTCATTACATCAAACATTCTGCCACGCGTATTATGGTAATAGAAAGAAAAATACCTCGGCTACTTTGCATAATCTGTGAATGACAGCATGACATTCAGTTGACTGTTTATTTCGCCAAGATTATGACCTTTGTAATAAAGTAAATTGAACTCTGCTGTGTGAAAAATAAGGTTTGAAATAATGTAGGTGTTACTTGGAAGTTGGTAACGGTCAGAGTGATGTGACAGTAGTGTGAAGCGGACGATTTTGTTTGTTTTCTTTTTAATATTTTGAGTTGTTATGTTTTTGTTATGCGCACACTGTTTAGTTATTTTTAGAATATATTTGTATATCAATGCTTACATTTAGATAGAAGTACTGTACACTGTGTAAGCACAGATTTTGTAAATGAAATTATGTTACTGTTTAAAAGGAGTAAGTGATATTTTTGTTCACAAAATAATTATTATAATATGTAATTAAATATTAATATTATTATAAATAAACGCTTAAATTAAACATTATTATAATATATATTAAAATTATTATAATAATGTTTAATTTAAGCGTTAAATCTAAAATGGTCCCTGAAAGACAGAATAATAATAAAACCGGTTTGCGTCGTGAAAATAAAAAGCTAAAACATTTGTTATAATGGCGACGGTCCAAGTACGAAACATAAGTTGTATTTCAAGCAATTTATTTTACAAAATAAAACTAATACGTCTACAGACATATAAATAACTTGTCTAATGTTTGAAACACCCTTTTAAATTTTTGATGCGTCCTTAATGGGACCGGTAGTATTTATAGTGAAAAATGTGTTTTTGTTCAAGAATACAGTCAGCAACAAAAGTCACTTAATACTTTCTAGAAATGTATGAGAAAAATGGGATATTTTTCCCATACAAATTAGAGAAACTGTATTTTTCAATTGCTTTGATATTATAAGTTTGAATTTTTATTGCATCGAGGACCCGTAAACCTACGTAGTTGATGTTATTAAACAATACCAACACGGGTTAAAAAAATTATTAATAGACAGGCAGCCAGCAGACCGGGCAACAAAATGTATCCTATCAAGGTTTATTTTTACCCATTGAGGTATGGAACCTTAAAACTTCTGACTTATGTTTCATTTTAACGGTATCATACAAGTAATTAACGACCGTAATTTAAATAATATTAAAACAGTTAAAAAGTCTTCGCTCTGTAAAAAAAAGTTTTCAACATTATGAGAAAAATGCAAAAAGAAAGTTCGGAATACAATTGTTATAAAAATAGGATCACTAAAAGGAATTCTTTGTTTCTTTAAACATCAAATTCTTTATGAAAATAGATATTCTATATTAATGGCATTATAACAAACAAATAAATTCAAAGAACTAGATTAGTCTATTTTACACAGCGTCTTATAAATATGTCACTAAATGCTTAAAGTAAAATACAACGATATAGATATTGACGTAACTCTTCTCTGAAAACAAATGAAAAGCTGAGAGCAAAATGAAATTTTGTCATATAATAACTTGTTTATTCCGCTACATCAAACGAACAGAATTTAATAATGCATCGTTTATTTTAGGGATGTATTTCACCCCGGTTGAATATACAAGGGATGATTTTTTTCTTGTGTGTTTAAGACAAAGTTTACATGGGGTGGTATTAGAGCCTTTTCGAATAACGATAGCTATTTCGTCCATCGCACTTTGAACAGTCAACCTAGTATTTGCCCTTGTTCTCTTTGGAAATATTACAGCACGTGTTGACTTAATTACCAGCATTATCAAATTATGCTGCAACGACCTAACTGCCATAAAGTCAACGTTGAACTTAGAGTAGAATGTCAAAAATGTATACTACATTAAACAAAAAAAAAAGTTTATAAGCAACCCCTCCAACTAAGCTAAATATGCTTGCAATGGGTGGAGTTCAAACCTGCGACCTCTCGATCAATGACTTCACTCTTACCATTAGACTATTGCCGCTATACGACTTTCGATAAAGTTTTAGATTAGGCAGTTGTGAGTTTGACGCTAAATGTTTGAAGAATCACACTTTTATGTGTAGTAGAACACAGATAAACATTTATCTAGCGAATAAAATATGTTTATTAATATCATCAAGTTGCTGAAAGTTACCAAATACTATATACGTAAAATACTACGTAAACTTTTACATTACAAACACAAATAACACCCTGTATTTGGATTTGTTTAGTGCCATGCAGAAAACGTACTCGCAGCACGGAGAAAGTATCGGTTCCATATATACTGCGTTCACTCATTGCAGTAAAAATATTTATGTATACAGATGAAAGACGTCAACGAAAACAACGTCGCGGGTATAACTATTAAAGATTGAAAGCAAAGCGCCTCACATAGCGAGACTGTACTCTTGGAATAGACAGACGAAAGAGATTATCGGAAAACCTATAGGATCTATAAGCTTGCCCTAATAATTTCGGAACCATCGATATTTTCGCATAAACGCCTATCGTCGCACGGAAAATCACTCAGTAAACGAGCGTAGTACTACTTATAGCTAAAATTTGCTTACGCTCTGTACAAGGGGCCACTAGCGATGCGCGAACTCTATGTTTTTCATGTATACTCTAAGTCTGTAACAGTTTATTCTGCATGAAAAATGATTATGCCTTCAGGCAGTACGATTTCCCTCCCACTTCCTAATAGAATCAACTAAAGATACACATAACATATAAATTATTTCCTTGCATTTTGAGTCATTTATTATTTAGGTGTTCTAAGAAAGTTTACTTAATGCGCCCCCTACAGTCTAAGGGGACCATGCCAATTTCCTTGAGAAAACAAGGGGTTGCAATGAGTGCCGTTAATTTTTAATGAAATCGATCGCTTGTATTACTATTTTTCGCAAAAAAGTATACTTAGTCAATCATAAAGTTTCATAGCCTCATTCATTAGCTTTGTTCGATATTACGTGTAAAAAGCAATCTAGAATAAAATTATTGGTACGCAACATTGTAATTTCCTTAAAAAAATCATTGATTTTCTACACAATCTCTATCAGCCTATGTATTTCAGGGTTTGATTAAATTAATAAGTCATTCACAATGAGGAAGCTATTTAGTCCGTCAGTAAGATAATACAAAAATAATGGATATGATAGTAACTTTTAAATTTTCAGTCTGCTTGCGACCACGGCCGGTGTAACCTTGTCGAAACGTTAAGCGTAAAGGTATTTATGCATGTTCGCGCTAATTCCCGTTACATAATATATTATTCTAAATGGTTATGATGTTTTCCTTTTTCAAAATAAGAAAAACCAAAATGAAGTAATTCAAAGTTCAGGGGATACTGACGTCATACATTTGCACAAAATGTACAACATAGTGACGACATGCGACATTTCTAATCATTGTATCTTCGTGAGTTATAATCTAATATTTTATATCTATCTGACAGATATTAAAATAAAATAGTTATCTAACCTATTTTATTAAGCGCCTAAATGTTTATTCTTGTGATATATTTTGTTAAATAAATCGAATTATTACTTTTAAGTAAACATACTTTCACAAAGTTTTGAACTTATTTTGGTTGAATAAAAGTTATAAACCATTAAAATATGTATAATATTATTACTGACGGTTTTTCTTCCAAATGATACAAGTCTATTCTGAAATTCAACCCTGAATTAATTAGACATGCAAGTCTGAAGAAACTAAATTTTAATGATATGCGCACACTGTACCAAATTGTAGGCAAGTCGTAACTCATTTACAATTAATCATTCTGGCTTTCGCTAATGTATTCAGGGGTTAAAACTATTTGCATACTGTTACATATCTCTACGTTAACAAGCATTACTTAGTTCGTAGTTATGTGTAGGCATTCAGGAATTTCTATTATGATCCAACGCTGAAATGTAGTTAGTATATTTAATGCTCATTTTATATTATAATAGCTTTGTGCGATGCTCTACCAGCGACGATGTCGGTAATTGCGAAAAATTGTTTAATAGACTACTCCCGCAGTAGTTAAAAAAGGCCTTTATCGCGAGGGGTTTAAAAATCATTCAATTCACGTACACAAAGAACACCCAGACTTGGAACGAGCACTTGTGGATCACACAAATACTCGTCCTATCCGAGGATTGAACCTATACCACTCGGCTATCCTTACAGTCGAAATGTATTGTGTTTCTTATGATTTCAGTTTTACTCCTTGTAATTGACAATGGATTAAAAAGTTATTTTTATTTATTAAGGAAAAAAGATATATACACTTACGAACTTAACTATATACACTTAACTAATTAAAACCTAATACCTAAAATATAGCATCAAAAAATTTGTCCACATCGCTGTCGATTGGAAGTGTTTCCACAAGGCTGGCGGCATTGCCACGTTGTATGGCAATTTTTATCCTCTTTCCAAGATCAAAGCCAGCCCTTGGGTCATGCGAAGTGCCAACAATGCATTTGACCAGACATTTAAAAAGCATGTGTGCACTCGGACCCAACCGACTAAAGGTTTCAACCCCAAACGGCTCGAATATATAACTTCCAACAAGATTGTTATATTTTCACCCATAACGTCGTACACTAAAATCAACAGACGCACTCATATCCCCACACAGAAATCTCTATCAAAAACTCAGACAAAAATGTTAACAGAATTGAACTGCTGCGGCTGCTGAGAACCTCCTCAGCAGCCGCAGCAGCAGCGCCAGCACAGCACGACGAACTAGCCACGACAGACACAAGTAGCCTGGATCATTTTTATATTTTTTTAAAAAATTATTATATAGGGATATGAGTGCGTCTGTTGATTTTGGTTTACGAAGTTTAAGCACCCACATTCTAAACTTCATATTTACCTCATATTCTAAAATATTAATGGAATGTTTAATTAAATTTACTTTTTATGCTGAATACTTATTGTAGTTTAAGAAATGATTCCTGTAAATAAATATTAGGACACAAAATACAAACCTATCTTAGCCTGAATTTTGAAAAAATCGGAGTAAGTATCCAAAATAAATCTTTATTGATTCACTCTGAATGAACCCATAAAAAGCTTTAATCATTAATATAGTAGCCAAAACAGCCCATAGGCACATCAAATAAAAATATCTGGGCAGCAATTAAATGCCATTTATTAGTGATTCATAATTATTATCACGACTTAGCCCTCGGGTGGCGGACAATTTATTGCCTTCAACAAGTGTTCGATCGAAAGGCTTGCGTAGTGGTAATACCTGATATTCATGTAGGTGCATTTAAGGTAGAGTTTCAGTGGAATATTCTTGTGTGTTCTGCGGTTGGTAAAGTTATTAAAATTATGCAAGCCCGTTTGTCCACGAGTCGATGCAAGTTCCCGATACCTGTCGATTTAAGTATCCAAGCTACTACTGCCATATAAACTTAAAGAGTTTTGTATATAGGAACACGAATACTAACATTTTTGACCTCTGCGTTCGATTGGCGTAAACACCGGTTTTCAAGGTGTTGCTAGCTCTGCGGTTTCGGGTTCAATCTCCGGATGCGACAATGTAGAAAAACCACTTTTCTACATTGTCTTGAGACTGGGAGTGTATGGTACCTTCATTAATAGTCTCTGATTCTAACACAAACGCTTTAGCTGAATGTTGTCCACATTATTTTATTTAAATACTTAAATTTATCTGTGGTTTTTGTTTTGTTTGCTTTTGACAATAATCTTAGATTTTTAGGCCCTACCTTAAACCTTACCGAAGGTACATTTAGCAGTTTATAAGCAAGCTTCTTCATTTATGCAAAAATAAAACTTTATAACAAGAAAACGAAAGCTTAATAGTAGTAACAAAACGCGTAAACTCCCCCCTTAACATCAAAATATCATTCACGGTGATATTAATAACATTATTATTATATTTACGACTCGTACTAACACGGGATGGGCGGTGACGACTTCATTGCGATACGATCCTTATCTGTACGTCAAGATGTCCATAAACGTATTAAGATGTATCTTTTTTTGAGATACCATAATATCTTAATTTATAAATTAAAGTAATTTTTTGATTGGATGTAGATTTTTATGTTGTTACTAGCTTTTGCCAGCGACTTCGTCCGCGTTTCCGTCGTTTTTCGTTAAAAAAGTAGCATATGTCCTTCCTCACTGTTCAGTGGTTTTGATGTAACAGACAGATTAACTTTCGTATTTTAGTAGGGAAATATAATATATCACGTTACACAAAAATAATCCTTATAGCATGATTCAGTATTCACGCGCGACGGCGCGATGGCTTATTATCGTATTTCATGTATAAGTTTGGTGTTTCTATACCGATTTCTATGATTCTTTTTTTATTGAATAGGTAATAATGTAAACTTTTTTTAATTAGGGATGAGTGAGAGTATTATAAACGTAAGAGTAAACAAATATAATCAGAAATCTCCGAACTGCTAAGCTATCGGGAGTTACACGTGTTATTGTGAGTCAACCATAAAAGATAGACATATGCTGTTGTGGGATATATTTTAGATAATTTTATGTAGAACATTTCCGTCATACATGATTTCTATGTAGCTTAAACCATTAAGGCTGCATACGCGACGGAAGCTTAAAAAATACCGTTTTCCCAACATTTCACTTCACTGCTCTGCTCCTATTGATTGTAGCGTGATGAAAAGTATACTATAACCTGCCCAGGAGTATGAAGAATAAATGTACCAAGTTTCGTTAAAATCCGTCGAGTAGTTTTCGTTTCTATAAGGAACATACAGACAGACAGACAGACAGACAAAAATTTTACTGATTGCATTTTTGGCATCAGTATCGATCACTAATCACCCCCTGATAGTTATTTTGAAAATATATTTGATGTACAGAATTGACCTCTCTACAGATTTATTATAAGTATAGATAGTTTGAATTTTTATTATAAGGTTCTGAAAATAAGGATTTTCTGTTCTATTTTTTATGATTATCAAGAGCTTCATTAAATAAACTTTTAGTAGATAGTTCTTAAAATTTAAATTGAATTTTGGGTATTTTTATTTCTTAACTTTAGTTAAGAAATAAAAATACCTTAAGAAATAAAAATACCCAAAATTCAATTTATTATATATTTTACAATATATTAAAAAAAAATTGTCGTATATATATATACCTGTAAATTCTTAAGCTAGTTTTAGACCAACTATTAATTATTCTTTTGTTCCCATCTCAACGCGAAAATGTAAGACAAATGTTAAAATTAATATTTCAACTTGTTATGAGAATCGCAATACATTAATCTCTCGTGACTGTCACACACCAAAAGGAATGAATGATTGCTATATTACTTGGAAAACTGGCGGTAGTGAACGAATGACCAGTCAGGTAATTGGGCTTCGTTAACAAACAATAACCAACCCTATACATATTCATTTAAAGTCGAAAATCCATCTAAAATTGGCGTAATTGAAAAGGAATTTCAGTTTGCAGTAGTCTGACGCCCCGCGGCGAGTGCTGCGATTTTGAAAATTTTAATTAATTTGATTTAAGATTCTTTGTACGGAAGTAATATTTATCAAGATTCAGAAATATCAGAATGAGAAAGAAATGACTTTGGCAATAATTATTTTGAACACGGTAAATCTGTACGACAAATTTCAATTAAAAATGAATACCAAGTTATTAAAGTTTCTTAGTAAAAAGTACAGAAGTAGACTTATCTGTAAAAATAACTGAAAATAAAAACGTAGGTATTTTAATTTTTCTTACCTTTTTAGAAGATTAAAAAAAAAAAGAAATATCAAGGCACTAAAGAGAACATAGCATAAACTCTGAAGTCAGAAAAACTAATTATATGAACACCTCAATAAAAAACCCTTTAACAAAAAAAAATGCCAAGCAAAACTTAAAGTAAATTTCGCTCTCTATTAGATGACGAAGATACATCAAAATATTTTGTAACCATCAAAAATCAAAATATTTTTATTTCGTGTAGGCCTTTTCAGGCACTTACAAAACGTTAAATAACTCTAGTTGTCATTTCTTTATCATTTTCCATCCTTTGAGTCTAAAAACATTAAACGTATTTCAACTTCTACCTTACATTGTCTAACACGGACAGTAAAACCTATTTCAGCTAGACTGGTGTTTTAATTAGATAGTTACAATCGTTCAAAGCACATGTTATTTCCATCTTCCATTTAAATGAGTTATATCTGTTTCCAAGAAGCACTTAATACTGTTATGATGAGTAATAAATTGTCAAATGTACTTGCGCTGGATATATATAGATTAAAGTAAGTATGGGAACTGTATGGTTTATTTAAAAAGAATATGCAAGGGTATTAGGAATGGGTTTGTTTTAAATCTAACAGAGTCTCGTATAAAATATCCTTTAATATTCTACTGCTATGTTAGATGTTAAAAATATATTTTTCCTGCCTCAAACATATTTTTAAATTACTTTGAAAAGAATCGCAATAGGTCCAGTTACATGGGAATTTACTGAATTGTGAGTATTTAGGAAGCATATTACAGAAAAGTGACTCAGTAGTGGGGTACTGACTGGGGTGAGGACTATTTTGTTGTAATATTCGTGTTATAGATTGTTGATTGATTGATTGTGAAAAAAACTCACGACAATTCATTGATTTTAAATATCGCATGACATCACAATTTCGTGCATTTTATGCGCAAGCGTGACATCACTAGCCCCCACTCCTGAACTTTGATTCGCCTTATCGACTTCGTGTTTACCTATTTAGAAAAAGAAAAAATACGTTTATATTATGATAACTGACGGCATGATTCAATTTTGACTTTTCATACCCAGTGTCAGTCTACCCGAGCTATAAGGGGCTCATGGCTAAGAGTAGACCGATAACACAAGTTAAGCCGCGTTGGCTGCGGCTGGTCCGTGGATGGGTAGGATAAAGACACCGAGACCCCTCCATGCCTCGAAAAGCACATTAAGCCGTTAGTCCCGACTGTCATACGTTGATCTTTGACAACCATTAAGAAATTACAATTCTGACAACCAGTCTTACTTAGGGATACTGTGTTACCCAGTATAATGGGTTCTGGCGGCCAGATAGGCAGTCGCTCCATGTAAAATACGGTATTCAGCTGAATCTTGTAAGGCTGGAAACCGACACAAAAAAACTTCGCAAAAAGGCAAGGCAGAAAGAAATCCCAGATATCTACCCCATTTATCCGATTTCTTGCTTAAAATAACTAACGCATTTTTTTCCATAAGAGGTAGCAGAGGTTTCCACAAAGCGCACGTTTCCTTAATATTACCAAATACGAAAACAACTCCAAATGATATTACAAAATGATATTAAAATGTAACATAGCTACACGCAGTCACTGCACACAACCCCCTTAATGTATGAATACCCTCAATTTGCGGAGTTGCAAACTGCTGGCTGAGTCGGCCACATTCAGCTCTTAATCACCAGTAAACATGTTTGTGGGGAGTTAAGTATCTATTGATGTTATCAAGAGGCTAAAGTTTCTGAACGACTTGGAAATGTTGGTTGGTACAATATTTTGGAGATGGGTATATTTTATCAGATTTTTTAATGATAAGGTTTGTTTTTAAGTCATAGTAACAAATCATTATTTTGCTCAGTTCTTAAGATGTCGATCAAAGACTTAAAAAAAAACAGACCATAAAAAAAGTAATTTTTTAATACTAAAAGTGTCTAGAAAGTTTTTGCCCAGTAGGAAGCCCTTTTTGCTGTTAATATAGATAAAATGCCTAATATGGTATCCGTGAATTACCATTTTCTCCTTTAAAACAAACTGGATTGTTCTCCAACAGTGACATCCGTGCCGTTTCCATGGCAACCTCCCCCCGACCTACCCTACACTAGAAAACCTAATAAAAATACATGGGGGTAGCAAATTTACATATGCAGTCAAAACCAACCCTATTTCTACTAACTTAAGATTCTTTTTCAGAACTTTTACGTATAAAAAGTTTGTTAATACTAAACGTATAAACAGTCGGTCCCTCGCTTATTTAGTAATACAATACTTTTTGTATTTCAAAAGGGAAATATGTGATGACAGTTTTATTTTGTTTGTTGTATTTTACTTTGAAGTCTCGGTTTGTGAGCTACCAGTTTCAGATACTGCCAAGTAAATAAAATTATATTATATTATTTATGTATTTATACCAATTTAGAGAGATTTTTCTCAATTAAATTTGCTTTTACATGCAAAAGTATATGCAATGTTGAAATCTCAGATTTTAATTTGCGAAAATAAATTTATAGAATAGTGACTTCTAAGTTAAAGTTAAGAAGTTATTAGGCTCTATAAATAATCAAGTAAATCTGGGACAAGTCACAAACGGTCATCTGATCCCAAACCAGGCAAAGCTTTGTATTAAGGCGACCAACAATACAAGAAACAACTGTTAAAGATAATTCTAAATACATATATTTAACATATACCTATATTTTACACCCAGACACAGAACAAATTAATGATCTTGCTCATCAGACAAAGATCTGTTCTAAGTGGTAATGACACCACGACCTCCGGTTTAGTTGTGAGGGTCATTAACCACTAGACCGACCGGCCAGTCGAAAACTATTTAATTATATTCCATAATAAATATTTATCTACAAATTCGCTATTGCATGGTTTAAATAATTAGGTGAATTGCTCATTCAATAAACGTCTTCTTAATTCTAATTGAATTTAAAGACTACTTGACAGTGCAAAGAACAATAGAATTATTAAAAACAAAATACTTGAAGAATTTAAAAAACAAAGCACCATCGCCTTAGTGACACATTTACAAACAAAGTGACACATATTACATCCTCTTTCATAAAGGATGTGTAAATTGATCCATTACAGGTTCCACAGCAATTGTAAGTGCAACGATCTATGTAAATACTACCGATAGGAAATTCGCCAGACTGAAGAATGCACAGATGTAGTGTAAATCAGATAAAGCAATGCCTGTGTCAAACGGGCTTTGTGTTTGGGTAGACGAGCGGTTGACAGGCAGCGGTTGTGACGCGGCGGTTGAAACGTTGGAAGTTAATATTGTATTAATTGAGGCAAATAAGAATAATAATAATTGTACACGCAAAGTCCAAATCATGTAGGTATCTATAACCATCTAGTATAATGCTGAAGTCATTATTCTAAAATATTTACTTTAATATAATAATAATTATGTACCTAAGTAGTTTCTAGTCTGTTCTTGATTTTTTTATTTTATTTTTATTTTTATTCAAAAGTAAGAACAAACAGTTACAATATAGAAAAAAATATACATAAAAATATATACAGTATAGAAAAAAAAAGCACACATAACATTATAACAATATTGTAGCCCACAACGCTGTTCATGATTGATGTCTATTTAATTCTTTTCCCCTCGTGAGTACATTTTTATTACATGGTGTCAGAAGAAAGTCATTTGTTTTAAGCGGTCAGAAATCTCATGTAGTGAAAGATAGGAAAAGAGATTTTAGCTACCGACTAACTAAGAGTTCTATAATAGAAATGACATGTTAAAAAAAATATAATTACAAAACTAAAGTGTCAGCTTGACAACCCGCCCGTCTGTGCTCGAATCTCGCACGAGCCGCGCATGTAAAATGGTCAGCTATTGAGTCAGCGATCGTTGGCGGAATTCTGAACGATTCTGACAATCGGTTTTTATTGAGTTTTATATCGACATATAAACTGATGCACATCCGTCGTGTGTCCGTGTTTATCGCTGTCAATGATATTTTGAAAGCCTGTTTTGCAGATGTCGTGCTTCGAATTTAAGTTAGATTTGTGGACGTCCGGAGATTTGCTAGCCTTTTCCTGTAGACAGTAAGTGTGACCTCAGTTGTGCTGATTGTAAGATTGATAGTATATATTTTTTCATTTGAAAATTTCTTTACTTACGATGGTCGATCAGATAGAAGATGACGCCTTTTAATTGACGCCCTTGTCGATGCAACAACTTCCAATTTATTAGTCTTCTTTTATGGTTTTAACGTTCTAGTATAATTTAGTTACAAATTATTAAAAGTACATATAAAGAAGAAGTGTCATAAATTAAGATTATACAATCGTTGCACTTCATCATAATCATCTTTACCCTTGTATGTAAAACCCAATGGCTATAGGTCTAACTTTTGTACTGTTTAAATATAAATATTATATTTTCTTTCTTTTTCTTCTTTCTTTCTACTCTAATCTGTCTACTGCCAGTCACACCCATGCTACTCCTGCTAACTTTTTTAGGGTTCCGTAGCCAAATGGTGCCAACGGAACCCTATAACTAAATCTCCGCTGTCCGTCCGTTCGTCTGCCAGCGGGTCTGTCTCATGAACCGTAATAATTATGTAGATAGTTGAAATTCTCAGTGTCTATTTCTGTTGTCATAACAACAAATAATAAAAGTACACACTTGTATAGTTATTTATCTTGTAGGTTAGTATAGAATACTTCGTGTGTGCGTCCGCCTCGCTTTCGACTTTAAACCATCTCATTTTTCGTCGTCCTTAGTCTCTATATTATACATCTATACTATAATATTATAAAGCTGAAGAGTTTGTTTCTTTGTTTGTTTGAACGCGCTAATCTCAGGAACTACTGGTTCGAATTGAAAAAATATTTTTGTATTGGATAGTCCGTTTATTAAGGAAGGTTATAGGCTATATAACATCACGCTACGACCAATAGGAGCGGAGCATAATTGAAAAATGTTGCAAAAATGAAAAACCGTTGAAACTAAAACACGCTAACAAAGTCGCGGGGGACAGCTAGTTTAAAATAAAATCAACTGAATCATTTAAAATAGCCTAGTAGTGCCTAGTTCTTTAATCAAGACTACATATACAACTAAACTTATATCGTCTATACATAACTTAGTGTCAGCACGTTCCTACTGTTCCCTTACTGGACCGCCGATAACCAATTTGTGGTGTCCAATTAGTGAGTGTTTGGCCGCAAATTGTACCTAAATTGACACTAGATTGTAGTGTAAAATTATTGTTGATATACTAACAAAATATTCAGGAGTTTTAAGTTGAAAACTGGTTTGTTGTTACAAATAATTTATCCAGTTCTAAGTATCTACCAATTTTTTTTAAACTTGTTACCTACGCTTAGAAATGGAGAACCTCCTAACTCCTATGTATAAGCATGTAAGTAAGAAACATGCTGTAAAAAATATATAATCCTTACTAATATTATAAATGCGAAAGTAAATCTGTCTGTCTGTTTGTCACGCTTTCACGCCAAAACTACTGAACCGATTTAAATGAAATTTGGTACACAGATATTCTAGAGCGTGAAAAAGGGCATAGGCTACATTTTGCCGCGATAACCGACATCCACGCGGGCGGAGCCGCGGGAAACAGCTAGTCTTTTATATATTATTCATTCTGCTTCATCATCCCAGTTTGAACTGATGACAGAATTTATAATGTTCGAACAATATTCTCTCAAAACAGGATTTCCTTGTTGTACTACGAGAACACTGTAGAGCCCTATAAAAATCATAGCAGAATTAATAACCAAGTGAGGCGTTCTAAAAATTGTGCCGTGTGTCTGACAATGTCCCGAGCAGCCATGTTGCAAACTGGTATACAGGTTGATTTATTTTTTCACATTACAATTTACTTTATTAATTAAAATCTATACACCTAGGTTGGTAGATAACTATGAACTAGTTACTTATTACTTACAAAAGCAATTTGTAGGTAGGTATGTGTATCTTCGCATGCACGAATGAGGTTGTATTTTAACTAAGCAAGTTACATCTGGAAATAATTTACCTTAGGTACTTAGAATATTATTTAATACCTCTGCATTTATACGTACAACAATTTGATCTTAATATGGAAATATTTCATAAATAAAATAGTAAGTATACTATTAAATATATAAAATATACATACCTCTAAATACATAAATGGTAAAGTAAAAGTACCTAATATCTACATAGAGCACCGTCTCTATAACTACATAGTTTTTTTTTTTTTATTGTAATGTTTAATGACAGACAAATAATCTGTAGTGAGTGTTCGTAGAAATTACTCAGTTATTTTTATTGTGTTGGTATTGTTATGTTGATTCTCTCGGGAAGCCCCTGTCTAGAGGAGGGAAAGTATCTTTGGACTGGAAAAATTCAATTTACAGTAAAGTCAAAAATCATTCAGCATATCTTAACACGTGTTTAATTTAAGTAACTAAATTAATAGATGTGTGATGTGTAGAATAACCAATTAAATAATTAAATAATTTTTAAACAGCCTGTAGCCTATGGTATTGAGATTTTGGTCCAGTTTCATTTGAACCTCGTGGTATCTGTTGTTCGAAAAAAATTTCGTCATAAATTTGTAATATAAGAGTGGGTTTATTGCCGGTACACCGAGTCAACTAACATTGCGATTAACAAATCTGACAAAAAAAATCCTTATAACATGCAATTTTTGGCCCGTACGGGAAAGTAACCCATCTATTCTTATTATTTTAATTAAAATAGCTTAGTTTCCTAAACCGGAGATAGGACTAGAGCAGTCCTATCCTACTACTGCCTTACTGTGTAGAAATGGACCTCCAAAAGAAGTAAAATTTTACTCAAACACACATACATTTTACACATTATCAGTTCGAATCGCAACGCCACCGCCGCCGCGTCAGCTCATGATTAGGGACTCCTATTGAGTCTGAAACTAGTTGAGCGACCCCGAAAATATGCGTGAGTAAATCGCTTTGTTTTAAATAATTATGAATATTCCTTTCGAAAGTTATTATACATTATACACATAGTTCGCCGACTATAACTATCGACTCTTACAGTTGTTTCAAAGACCTTACATGTTAGCATACATGACCTTTACTCATTTTACAAATATGACAAAACGACCAATTAAAGCTTTTGACTATAGGATAGACGAATAATTGTCATTTTTTTTCAGAAACTTAGTGTGTTATATTATAAACCCACGCCTCCCTTTAGGGAATACACTAGTATTGATTTACATACATCAGGAGTAAGGTAGAGTATTACCGTGTACCAGTAATGGGTATTCTTTGGTTGACGTCACGGGATACGTTTGGGAGTTAGCCACAAGGGACTTCAAACAGACAGGTATTACTTTAAACTAAAAGAAGGCTCTTGAATTGAGGAAGAGGAACGTTTTCGAATATTGAGCACAAAAATAAAAATAAATAAGTAAATAATAATTTACTCAATTTAAAAAGTTACTAAAAACAATAGAATTCTAAGTATGGTCAGACAATTAGAAATTGTTTATGAGTTAAAAACCTACAACGAACAAAAGTAATTGATCCGAGGAAACTTGGAACACAAAAGAATTTAATTAAAAAAAAAACATAAAGCATAGTAAAATTATTTATTAATTAAATAATGAAGTCATTGAATACAACTGAATAAATATTAATTGTTTCATCTATACATAGACTTCAGGAATATATTGTAACCTTGAACGTCGGACTATGACATGCGATTACTATTTTATGCACATTAATTTTCAACACGTTTAATAGAATTACCATAAAATCGTATGCAACCTTCATTTATTGCATGAGTCGTTGTTTTTATAACATTTTGGGGCTCCACTAAGTGAGACTGTATGCAACGCACATAGCGGAGTTTTAGAGTTGAACAACTATTTAAAAAAACAAAACCCACTTTTAGTTAAGTGAGAAAAAGTCCGCTAACATAATATAAGTTTATCAAGGTATTTTAAATTGTGATAAAAATCCCAAACTCTGTAAATAAGCATCTTTTTTACATCAAATTCGAACACGTATCCCCTACTATAGTCGCGTGTCGCGATCATTAGGACCAGATGCTGGGGTCGGCCGTGTGTGAATAATAATCACTGGGGTGACTAATTGACGGGCTGCTGGGATATGACAGACGCGGGTCGCTGACGAGAATCCCTGGTAGGGTTTTTATTCAACCTTTACTGTTGATTGATGTCAGAGTAAGTGTAGGTGTGCTATAAATATGCATTTCTGCTTTTTTTAGTTAATAACGAGGTTGCTATTAAAACTAGAACTATCCTACGAATCTAGATGGCTTTGCAAAATACTTATATCTGGTTTTAAATTTCAACAGTACCTAGGTAATTTTAGTATCTCTGATGTAATTTCTACATCTAAATCTGATGGTTGTTTGCCTGTTGCCATCACCACGTCGCAAAATTAATGTTTTAGTGCAATTCCTATGGCTTATAGCAATTAATGGCAAAACAGTCGAACAAAGTTTTCGCCAATTAAGCCCAGTACCACACGATCAATTAGATATTTTACCGCGGTTCAATTCATAACATTTTGGCTAATGTTTAGATATTAAGTAAAGTTTCAAATTACGTGATATTACTATGATTCGGTAATATTAATTATTCCAATTTGACAATAAATAATTAATAAATGTGGACAACATCACGTACTACCCAAAGTAAGTAGCTAAAGCACTTGTGTTATGGAATCAGAGACAACGAAGGTACCAAAAACACCCAGACCCGAGACAATGTAGAAATGGGGTTATCTACATTGACCCGGCCGGGGATCGAACCCGGGACCTCATAGCTGGCGACACGTTGAAAACCGGTGTATACGACACTCGACCACGGAGGTCGTTAACCACTTTTCTTACCTTGTGTAAAACGTTGTGCGATATGTTATTACTTATGCGGTTTTATTAATAAAGTCTGATGATTTTGGAAAACCAAGCCTTGTTCGATTCGGTTAGTCGACATTCCTTATCGGTCGTTCAAAAGCTTGGCTTCGCTTGCTATTTATATTATAGTAACAAGCTGAAATATTATAATGTCGCTGAAAAGCAGCGCTACGGACTTCTAGTAAGAACCTTAGCTCATGCTCAGCGCCGGCCTTTTTCACGGGTGTGATGCGTATATCCCCATACCTTATAATTATTAGTCCTTTATTGACTTTTTGTGTACTTTTTTATGTTTCGCATTTGTTGCAAATAAAGTTTTCTTTCTATACATTTAAAATCTCATCATTTCGTCGCTTATTGTTCTTATTTACAAACCTATATTTCTGCTGAAAAAAATCAACGACGGTGACCAACTACGTTGTAGTAGATCTAGTAAGACATCGACGTGAGACGATAGAAAATTTGTGTTTACACATTGTTTTTTCATAAAGAAATTATGAAATTATATCGCTTTAGTTGACAACCACCAAAGCAAATAATATCTCTGCAGGGGGGAATAAATTTTCAATAAACCGCGATATCTCAGAATTTGTACCAAACAACACCGGTCAAATCCAACGTGTGAACATAACACGATACACGTGTCGGCGTCACTACATTACTGTAAAGTAATTAACTATTGGCGCGTCACTTGCACCTCGCATGGAGCGAAGACCAGTGGATGCAAGAGAAGGGGCAGTTCTATAATGAGGGTCGGTTTCAACTGATTAGGTAACCTGCCAAATCAGTTGAAACCTAAAGTCATTATAGAAATGCTTCATTTTGTTTTTTTTAGTCTGGTGGTAATTGCTTAGTAATCGTTAACGTGACTAGGTATATTTTTTTTATTATTATTTGTGCAAGTCCGGCAATATCACCACGTCGTGCCCTCGGCGTGGGTTGAAGTCATTAGATTTTCATCCCGTAAAAAGAAACTTAATGGTTTTGCTCCAAATCAACAATAATTATTAAAGTTTTATTTTATTTATCTAGTTTGTAATGGATGGAGTGCGTGAGAGATGATATGAATTATTTAATAAAAAATAACTCTCAAACTACTTTTGTGGCAGAAAAAAAATACGAAAGACGCAGTTACTCATACTTTAGGCACAATACGAAACTACGAAAATAATATGAAATGTATGTATATCTTGTTTAATTTAATTTACAGATAGCGTTTTTATTTAATTGGTTCTGGATACAATAGCTAAAAAAAATGATGTAACTGAATACCTAATATCACTTCAAACAAAACAATAACCCAGCATGACTTTCTCGAAACAACCCACCAAATCACACAAAGGAGTATATTGCAAGGCAGACGCAATATCATGTAAATTTTAAAGTACAATGAACGTTGACGTAGAAAAGTCTAAGCTCCTCTCATAACCTTATATTTTATATTAAGAAATTTTCAACCTAGACTTGGGTAGGAAATGTCATTGTTTAAAATGATTTGGGTATTATTTTTTGCCTCCTAAAACACATAGTAAATCGTTTGTCAAAAACATATAGATGTATACACGACGAATTGAACCTACTTTTTTGTTTTCCGTAATCGAGTATCTAAAGATCAAATATTTTAATGATTAGTAAACTTTTAGACCAATAAAGGAGATTAGGAAAGCGAATTGCTTGCGACGTTACTATGTAATGCGGTATATAAAGGTTTTGCAATCAAAAACACGCTTTTCTAAATTACCCTAGACTCTTCTAAACCCTAAAAAGTTGTAAACTTTCACATACAACGTGTTGTTTTGCATTCTTGTCTTTCAGGAGGTTGTTATGAAAGACATAAGTAATCAAATAAAATTACGATATCTGAGCAATAATTAATACATACTTGTTGTTTTCGTTATTTAATTTTAATGATTCAGAATACATGACTTTCTAAGGACAGAATCGCCCCGTTGCGTGTGCGGTAGGCAGTGTATTTATGTTTGTGTGTAAAAGAGCGGTTATAGTGCGGTATCACACTGGCCGCGTTTTGAAATGCTTGTCTCACACATGATTATTTTCGAAAATTAGAAAATATAAAAAAAATCTGAATCATTAGCATAGTTACCTCCTTGAATTTGACGAGAATACACAACGACACATTGTATATAACTCAAGGAATTCCTTCATCTTCATATTATTATTTTTTATCTAAAAACAATGTATTTGTAAACCACTAATAAATTAATTTGCTTATAGTAATCCCTTGGTGAATTGTCGAGTTATACCAAACATCGATTTAACAGCGTCGTCTAATCCATAGACTGATTACAATAAGCCGTTAACAACTACACAGGATTTAATTGTGACTGCCTGATTTATACTCACCTCAATAATATTGTATTTTACAAAGGTACAAAGATACAAAAACGAAGAAAATATGACGGAAATTAACGATCGATGTAGCATAGTGTGCAATCGAAATAAATAAAAAAACCCACTGCTATTGACTGACAACAATATAATTAAAAAACACGAAAGTTTAAGTAATATCTAACCAATTGTATGTCTTTAAATAAATACAAATATTAAAACCAGTGTAATTAAATTACTGTGAAAAAGAAACAGGGCAATCGAAGTCTGACTCCGGCTTCGAGGGTTCCGTATATAGTTTGCTGATTCGTTTGGTTAATACTCCAAAAACAAACAACTATGCGGTTGAAAAAATGTTCTCCCGTACATCGATGTATGACACTATCAAATTTCTTTTTCACTATAACTTAATTTCACTATTAATTACTAGTAACGTAAGACCTACCAACATGCAAAACTCCATGATTCTAGGTCGACGTTAAAGTATGGGAAATACGAATTAAATGGCTGTATTTTTTAATTGCGATGACATAGAATTTTGTACTATTTATTTATTCAAGATTTCATAGACCTGAGTATTTGATATTAATTTCAGAAAGATACTATTGCGCGTTCCTGAGAAAATGATCTTGACAGCCAGATGGACAGCAAAGTAATTCTATAAGAGTTTCATTTTTCCTTTTGAGGTATAGAACCCATTTCTCTCGTTTTCAATTTTTGTGTCCGACAAAGTCCACGATGATTTCATCGTTTTAAGTTACCATCTAAGTTTCACATTGTCAAATGCAAATAAATATTGAAATTGAAATTGAAATTTCCATAAATCAATTAAATTGTCAATAAGTTAAAGCCTACTAAACATTTTATTTCACTCCTAAATGAACACCTTTTCACTTTATTTCTTATATAAGAAGAGTTCAACACTCTGCGGTAGTTGCACGCTGTTATTGTCAAGAGAAAGTATTTCGTGCCTGCTGATGTCATGATCATGAACATTATTAGGATGTTCAGAGAGAAAGGCTATTTGTTATTGACAGTTATCGGTTCCATGGTGTAATGGTTAGCACTCTGGACTTTGAATCCAGCGATCCGAGTTCAAATCTCGGTGGAACCTTATTTTTAATTTACAAAAAAAAACCATACAAAATTTATTCAAATATTTAAGCGTATGAATAAATATATAATACACAAATTGATTCAATATTCGTAAACCTATTTGTGAAATAGTTACCAAAGAAACATTGAGATATTATTGTCTGTTAATATTGGTCCAGGACTGTCTTCTGAATATTCAGGATGTTTTTGGTTAGTAAACCAATAAAAATCCTGTTTTTTTTTTCTTTGGTATAGAATAAAATAGAGTAAACAATTAACACTTTTTTTAATTTAACAAAATAAATAGACAATGAATTTAGGTAAGCATGTATTGTCATCCAAAATTACAGCTTAATCGGCAACCAAAAAGTGGGCCAAATTTAACTACTTATCAAGATTTTTTTACATAGAGGTCAAGTTAATAAAAATGTGTAAAAAACACTATCTGAACTTAAATAGCTAAATTAATAAGACAATATTGAATAACGATTTTATTGTTTTGTCGCACAAAAATAAAATATGAAAAAAAAAACAGTTGCTATTTTACAGTATTGGTAACAATTTTGTTGATGAACATGAAATTGTTTCTCGTTTCTTAATGTTTGTATAGTTTCCAGTGCGTTCGGTTGCAGGTTAGATCCGTCCATGCTAAATAATTAATTTTAGGTATATGACGGCAGCTAGCAATTTGGTTACTAAAAAGGCAAAACGAAATTTAAATTAGAATTAATTAATAGAAACGGCGTTAATTTATTGGAAGAGGCCACCGTTCTTTAACTTAGTTTTAAAAACAGATGAGTATTATATATTTATAATACTTGTTCCGTCCGTGTAGGATATATATATTACTGACGGAATTGGAATTGGAGTGATGAATGAGAAAAAAGTAAAAAGGTCATTGTCAATGTGCAATATTTATCGTCGGTTACTGAGGTATCATTATTTGCTATGAATTGTTTTTTGATAACCACAACTGAAAAAATATGTTTGTTCTACACAAAAAGCAACTAAATCACGACGATAATTAAGTGGTTTCTTACTTGAATCCAGGTTTTAGGAAGGCGTGAGGTTGTATTTTTGTGACAGTATCTCCAACATCGCATAAGAGTCTTGCTATTGTAGCTTTTCTTATTTCACTTAGTTGATCTAAAAAACACAAATAGGATTGAATTGGTAACTGTCATGATCAACAATATAGTATATAGTTTGGCAGTAATTTTGATATTTATTGTAAATGCCAGCCAGCCCTGGCTTCGCACGGTTGGTGAAGTTTTTTTTTTTTCTTTTAGGAACCTTGTCCTCTCAATAAGGAAAATAACAAAAAAAGGATTATCTGGTTTGGTGCAGTCGTTCGGAAGTTCAAGACCAAGGGAAATCGGGATTATTTTTTTATATTACTAGCTGGTACCCGGTTCTTTAGCTTCACTTAGAATAATCCACAATTCGACCTATGATTTAAAAGATAAAAATCACTTCCACAAGCGCCACCTATCCGGCACTTACCTAGCTATGTTCGTTAGAATGATCTTGATCCCCTTTATATGTGTTTAAAGTTTTATATCAATTAGGCAAATGGTTCTCGAGTTTTAAGTAAAGATACAGAAACTATGTATCTATATTTAGTAAAGATACATACACGATATTCTCTTTTATTATATAGATAGATGGCTGGTTTTAGGAACAATATTTAAATAAGTGTTACATCTTTAAAATTAAATATAACCACAATAAACTAAATACGAAATAAAAAATGTATGATATAACTTTAAGTTTTTAGGGTTTTCAATAAAAAAATATGATATATCTTACGTGCAGTATACGCATTAGGCCGGTTGGGTCTCTCATACCAATGCCTGTCAGAAATCACATTACGTCTCAGCTGGTCTATCACCAGGCAGTAGAATGTCGGGGGCACAAACCCCCCACTTATTGGCCTCTCCACCCATATACCTGCCATAAGATCTATGTCTTCCACACTTTCGTACACATCTTTTAGGACTTCTATTCTCTGAAAAATAATTAAGATGCGTCTGTGTTTGTTATTTGAAATAATACAGGAAACAAAAGAATTTGGTAATAAAAGCAATATAAGCATGATTAATGCATATTTTATTTTTTGTTTAATTATGTTTAAAAGTTGAAATACACAATCGTGAATAATCGTGCTGAGTAAGTTGGACAGCAAACTGATATCAGCTTTACTAACTTAAGAGACTTATTAATAGCTACTTTGAAGCACATACTTCTACTAATAAACTATAATTAAAGCAAAAAACTAAGAATTAATTTGTTTGCCATATAATGTGTATAGCAAAGCAAACCATTTTTAGGGATCCGTTCCCAATGGGTAAAAACGGGACCCTATTACTAAGACTTCGCTGTCTGTCCGTCTGTATGTCACCAGGCTGTATCTCAAGCACCGCGATAGCTAGACACTTGAAATATTTACAAATTATGTGTTTCTGTTGGCGCTATAACAACACATACTAAAAACAAAATAAAATAAATATATAAGGGGGGCTCCCATATAACAAAGGCGATTTTTTTGCCCCTTTTTTGCTCAATATCAATAATGGCAACAGGTAGGCAATTGAAATATACACAAATTTTTCAGTTGTATTTTTACTTTAATTCAATGGTACGGAACCTTTCGTGCGCTAGTCCGACTCGCACTTGGCCGGTTTTTTGGTAAATCCTTAAGTAAAAATCTATTACCTCCGGATCAATGAATCCTTCAAGGTCTTCGAATTTAGTAATCGTTGTACCGAAGCAGGCCTCCCTGTATTTGACGTAAGGCTGAAAGCCGAAGTAGCGGTTCTTGGCCAAGTCGTTTGTCATCAAATCTGATACCCTTTGATGAGGGCCCAAACCTTGTTCTGTTATCTAAAATAGAGGTTAATTTAATTATTGTACCTACTGTTGAAATTAAAATTGATTCGACTGGTTTGATAGTGCCAATCACATTTTTGTATAGCTCAGGAGAATATATCTATGTCTATATAATATATATATGTTGTATTTTTATTATTCTGCTGATTATTTTATGCTACGTAACAACAGTCAAACAAAATGAAAACATTACATTAATTTACACAAAAAATACCTACATAGACATTAAGGGATTATATATTTTTTTAAAAAGTACATAACTATGTACACTTAAAAAAATAACAATTCCTTTTTTTTAAGAGTTCTTTTTTTTACGTGGTGAAAATATAATGTTTTCGACCCATGCCGAAAGCACGACGTGGGGACCTGCACCGACTAAAAACACCCCGGTCCCGTCCTTGCCTTTGCCCCTTTTCCCGGGTTCGCTCACGCATGCTCGGCGGGGCCCCGGTGGGCAATCCCTGAATGTCTACGGTCGTACCTTACTGATTAAAGTTAAAGCAGTAGGTGGTTGACTGTTTTATAAATAATGTCTAAATATTGTTAATGATATACAAGGCAATATTAAACCAGGAAGCCTACTTAATAATTTAGAGCCAATTAGCTTATATTATAAAAGCTATTTATGAATTAATGAATAAAAAATAAATGCGGACAACATCACATACATTGCTCTGAAACCAAAAAAGTAGCTAAAGCACTTGTGCTATGATATCAGAGACACCGAAGGTACCACAAACACCAAGACCCGAGACAATGTACAAAAGTGGTTTTTTACATTGACTCGTCCGGAGATCGAACCCGGGACTAGAACTAGCGACACCTTGAAAACCGGTATGTACGCACAATGAAGGTCGTCAAAATAAATATAATATAATATCTTGGGACATCACACACACGGTCATCTGATCCCAAACTAGGCAGAGCCTGTGCTATGGCAACCAGACAACTGAGAAACATACTTATATATTTCTAAATACATACATATTATAGATAAATTACACCCAGACACAGAACAAATGATCGTGCTCACCACACAAAGATTCGTCCTGGGTGGGAATCGAACTCCGGTTTAGCAGTCAGGGTCACTAACCACTAGACCAACAGGCCCGTCGAATAAGTACCTAATTAGTTTAATATTACGTCACTTACATCAGGATCGGCAATATAGTCAATTTTCGCGCTTCCCTGTCTAAAACTACCCTGAGTTATGTAGTCCATATTGTCATCAACGGCGAAGAACCCAGTTCTCAAGGTTAGGTTTACTATAGGATATTGTTTCAAGTAATACCCATCTTTGTCGTACAATCTGGAAATTAGAGGAATAACTTATATTTTACCTGTTCCTGTTTTAAAGAAAAAAAAATGGATTTGGAAAAAACAAAAATCGTATTAAAAGAAAGACTTTATAAAAAAAAGAAGGATTAAATTCCTTAGTGCGGGAGTAGATAGATAGTAAGATAGAACGAAATAGAGATCATATGTTTTGGAGCTGCCAAATAGCGAAATCCCAAAAAGCCAAATTTTCTTTGTGGTGTATTTTTTTGGTAGACGTGTATTCTGCCAGACCGTCCGACCGTCCTGCACTAGACAGCATGAAGCCTTCTTTACATCAAATATAAATGCTTACTTTAAAGCGCCTTCTTGAACAGTGTGGACCCATCTCAAAACAAATGGGTATTCGAGAGACAGTTGTGGTAAAACATTTTCGTTGTAAACATCACTGAAGCCACCAGTTGGAATGATAACTCTGTCTTTTATTAAGTTCTCATAGCCTGGAACATGATAAATTATGATTTTTAGGGTTCCGTACTCAAGGAGTGTCATCGGGACCATATTACTAAGCTTCCGCTGTTCGTCTGTCTGTCTGTCAGCGGCTTGTATCTATTTCTGTTCCCACTATAATAACAATACATTTTATTTTCTTTATTTAAACAAATATTTAATGGCCCTTTGGCGTATTTTTTGTCTAATCTTTTTGACGCTGTTCTTGTCGGGTGTGAATAAACTAAACGGAAAAAATACGTAATGAAATATGTTCAAAATAAATAAAGATTCTTTTAATTAGTACCTGCGGAACTGTTATAGGTGATTTAGTTGTACCTAAAACCAACACTTCTAACTTTTAACAGTAACAAATTATATCTTCAAAGTTGATATAAAAATTAAATAAATAAATGTGGCCAACTTCACATACATTGCTCTGAACCCAAAATAAGTAGCTAAACCAACTGTGTTATGGAATCACAGACTACGAAGGTAACAGAAACACCCAGACCTGAGAAAATGTAGAAAAGTGGTTTTCGTCATTGACCGGTCGGGGGATCGAATCCAGGACCATAGAGCGAAACCTTGAAACCGGCGTGTACGCCACACTACCATGGTAGTCGTCGTCAAAGTATGATAACATACCTAATTTCATTAACGTTGTAAATCTTTGATGATATCTTGGTTTTAAGTAGCATCTTTCTAATGTGTCAATTTATTGTTTATTTACTTATGATAATTTGACCAGTTTCTACGTTATGTAGTTCTATTTTAATAAACTATAAAACTGCTTCATTACATATAAATATTTTATGCTCTCGTCTATTAACGGGTCTTTGACACAAACTGGTTTTAAAGTAAAAATAAATATATATTTTTTTCAATTTCAAGTTCAGTAACATCACTAAAATACTTAAGTGTTTCTAAATTAGATGCGCATTATTTAAAAACAGTTTTTTGTCTATTATTAGCACAACCAGAAACACAAAGCTGCGGTTTTTGATTATAAATCACAATACAATCTCCATAATGTTGTTACTATTTACATTTTAAACGTATTGATGATAATCCACATTTTTCCATATATTATGGTAAAAAAAGCCTTTTAATTATATCACGGTTAATAATTGAACAAATAACATACAAAAAAAAAACAATATACAGGTTCGGTAAAATGTTAAAATATAAATAAAAAAGATAACATTCATGACTAGTACTACTAGTACTTGAAGAAAAAAAATGTTTTTAAAAAGCAATACCCTGGGGTTTAGTTTAGTGTATTCATCCCACGACAGTATTGTTTTGTATTGACTTCAAAAACTCAATTTGTTTGTAAGGTAAAATAATCACTTACCCAAAAATATAGGCATGAGCTCATAATAATAGATCTGCAGCGCTATAGCGATGTTAATATCTCTGGCCGTGGCGAATAGGCGCTCGTCGTCCCAACAAGGATTGACCTTCGTCAACTCAGTGGCTATGAAGTTGTGGTTCCTCCAGAACCATACAGCCATCAGATTGATACCAGCCAACGTGTTACCACCGTCTTCAGCTGAAAGCAAAAATGTTCAACGATGATGATGTGTTTTTAGAATTACCCTAAATTAATTCAGGATTCGATTGACATAAGTTTTATGTATATATAGCTGCCAGACAATTGTTTGTACTACTATCTATTTTATGTACCCATTCGTGTGGTTATCGCGAGGACCACCCACGACGGTCATTTAGGACATATTTCGCAAAATGTGAAAACGCCACTGCAAAGGATAACGATAAATCACCTCAGGAACTAATCTTGAAAGTCAGTAGAGATTTTCGTGCTAAACATCTTTAAGAAATTCAGTTTAGGAGATGCGAGAAAGACACAAGGCACTATTCAAGATTAATTTGGTTGCCGATAAAATTGACATTTTTATTTGTTCACGGAGCGAGTTCATTAGAGTAACGCTAAATTGCCGTTAAACACGAAATATTGTAAATAATTAGATAAAAATAAATGTAGGTACTGGTATACTTAAACTTAATAACCTAGTGTTAAATGTTATAAAATAGTAGTTAAGGACATATATTAGATAAAGTAGTTTGTAATTTCATAAAAATTGTATTTATAATTAGTCTACACTATCGTATTGGAATTGAATTCTGTAAAGGTAGCTGTAAGTGTTTTAAATAAATAAATAAATAATTAACCGTTAGGGTAAAACTTAGCAAGCTATCACCAAACACTTTTTAAAGCGGCAATAGCCTAATGGTTAGGGTGACGGCCTTATGATCGAGAGGTCGCATGTTCGAACCCCACCCATTGCAATAATGACGTGAACCTACTCCAGATACAAGCATATTTAGCTTAGTTGGAAGGGTAACAAGATTGCTAGTAATGTGAATTGCAACCACATTGCTAGTAACCTTAAAAAAAAAATCGCTGTACCTTTAACCATAAAAGAGCCTGCTGTTCTAAGAAGTTCTAGAATATTGGAGATACTTACGCATATTATGGCACCTAGTTTCATGTGGTCGTTGGTTCAGAAAGCACACGCTGGCTGCAGTCTTAACACTGGGAGGCCAGATTCTGCCGTTCTCCACTTCATACTTCAACATTCCATTTTTAAAGAGCCTCCCCTTTTCATTCAAGCCCTTCAAGAAGTTTCCGTACACTGTTGATAAATCTAGTAGAGGTGTTGATGATATAATCTGAAACGGAGATTTTATTTCTTTTTGATAAGCATACTTTGATGGAAGTTGTCTATTTCGAGGAAGATTTTTTAGCTAACACAATATAATAGTTTTTTTGTTTAGTTTTTTTTAAGACTTCCTCGCTTCGCAATTTAATCCTTGTATAGGTTTTACACACATTCAAATCAAATGTACGTAGAACACTCAGATTTAGAACAAGCATTTGTGGATTACACAAATTCTGGTCCAATGCGGGGATCGAACCCGCAGCACGTCGCAGACCGTGGTAATTGGCGTAGTGACCTAAAGAACCACTCAACATATTGTTGTTATGAATCATAATATAGACATACAATAATGTAATAGTTGCTTACCCTTTCTGGAGTAGTACCCTTAGGTATACATCCAATGCTTTGAAAAGATTCAGGTCTGGTCATGTTCAAGCAACGTATCCCAGAAAACCGGTGAACAGGATCATCATGAGGTATCTTGTTTGGCGCACAATACGAGTCATTCTTGCCTTTCTCTACACAACAGTATGGCCTCCAACTTATATAATTAACTGTAAAATAAGAACATAGTAGCAATCAAAGCCAATGATGACTGAATAGGATTTCTGAATAGTTTTCGGCAGTAATATTTAAGTCAGTGTCTTAAAACTTTACTGGTCTATCCCTATTTTTGTTTATGGTATTAGGGTTGGATGCATTGCTCGGAGAACCGATGACCGTTAGGGCCGAAGAGTTCTCGAGTGGCAACCACAAAGACGGAAGACGCAGCGCCTCCCACACGATAGACCGACGATCTGGTGAAGGTCTACCGAAACTGCTGGATGTGGACGACGCAAGACCATGAGATGTGGCGATCCTTGGGGAAGGCCTATGTTCAGTAGTAGACGTCTTTCGGCTGCACGTGCAAGCGGTTGACATAATTTGCATGGACATTTATACCGCTAGAGATATTAAAGATGTAGTTTAAAAACGCCGTACATTGTTTTTATATTTCTATTGGTTCAGCTTTGAATAAAAATAAAGTTTATATAATTTTGGCCTTTTGAAAACTTATTATTTAACTAAACCATGCCTTAATAGAACAATTACGAGTTATTTGCCTACTTTGTCGCAATAAATGTCATGTTTATAGCGTTATTATCAGAGCTCATGTTACCACGAAGAAGGCGTAAAGTTTTACAGTAAAAATAAAGATTGCATAATTATCCGCTTCTATTTGAATTAGAACATTTAAATGTTTATGATATCAAAAACATGTATTTTTGAGCTCATTATTTGCATTTATAACTAAAGTTATTTGCTTAATAATTTGTTGTAAGGTGGGATTTACTACCCCCGTTGACATAAAAATTCCTATAAGCGTTAACTTTTATAGGAATTTCATTTAAAATAGAAATCGCTTGAATGACAAATGTATAGAAATTACATTTATTTTCGATAAATCAGGTGACTTAGACTTATCACTACGGGGGCTTTAAATCTCACCTTTCGATTAGATTCGATAAGCGTTAACGGTTGTAGAAATACCACTAGTGTATGGAAGCAGTGACTGTTTTTTTGTCAATATTGTTATTTGAACTTTACAGACAGATTTGTATATTAACTTTCGTGAGAAGTATTCAAAATTATTTAGAAAATACGACAGTTTACTTATGCACATTGTCGGGATCGCCCGACTAGTTTCAGACTCAATAGGAATTCCTAAACAATAGCTGCACGCGGCAGCGGTGGTGTCGCGAGTCGAATTCGGTCAGTTCGACGTCAGAAACTAGTCAGGCGATCCCGAGATTGTGCGTGAGTAAACCATTGTATTTTCTTAATAATTTACAAACAGAACAGAAACTTAATAAAATAATACATTACTTGTATCGTGCAAAGAGACGACATCAGCAGACATGAAGACGAAGTTATGTATAGCGAGCTGCGTAAACACCTGACTTGGAACTCTACCAACAGATATAAGACGAGTCCTCAAGTATCTGGCGAGTGGTAGTTCGTTACCTGATGCTGATTTTTTGGGCTCGAAATCTGGGGACAAGTTTATCCAGTTTAATAACACACAGTTTGGCCATAATTTAAGTGCTTCATTTGGTCTATGGCATCCAAATAATACATGAAGTGACAAATATGAAAATATATTTGATCCATGATTAAGCATTAGTTTTTGCACAGTTACACTTACAAAATTTAAATATTTTAAAGTATGCAACATGTTGAAATGAGAGAGAAAATAATGAAATCCATTATTTTCATTCAGTACAGTATGTAACAAAAACCCTGTCCGATTCAATAAAGACGTATTCCTGGTTCAACATATGTACTAGAAAAAAATCTTTCGCTCAGGCGGCTTCTTTTATACAAAACTGTAGGTAGTACACGTTAATTTGTCGAGCGATTAGTGTTGCCTTTGATCAGTTTTATTTTAATTTAATTATATTCACCGGGGAAAAATGATAATCTCAAATCCATTCAATGGTTACGTATATGAGTACGCAGTACGATGCTGAATAATACTCATAATCGATCGGACATGGTTTTTGTTGCATGCTGTATAATATGAAATCTTATTCAGATCTTCATAAAAATAATATATTTATTTTTTAATAATTTTCTAATAAATAAAGATGTGACGGAAAATATCTTACTTTTGTCATAAATAGGTGGCAATACTCTTGTGAAGGGAGTGTGACTCGCTCCTCTGGACGGATACCGTAGGTTGTTGCAGGATCCATCGACTCGTCTGCCTTCTAGAGGATGACATGGTTCCACCTCATTTACACACCAGCTAAGTAAAAAAGTTATGTAATGTTAAAATTAGGGATTTTTAGCTCAGAAGAAGCCACATTTATAATAAGTTGACTCCTCCTAATGATGATGATTATAATGATACAAATTTTTGATATCGTTAAGAATTCCGTAAAGGTAACTGAGTGAATCACAACAGGTAGATATTAGATATTTGAAAAATGTAATGCATACTTACAAAGTAGTATTTGTTTTATCATGTCGCTTTACTTCATCAATCGTTATCGGAACACCGTGATACGAGTCATAGAACAAAGCAGCGTTAGCACTACTTAAAACAAATAATAAAAAATACAACATCTTGACGTATCGTCCAATCGAAGAGTGAGACAAAAATAATCAGCTCGACTTCAAAATGATATAAAATTAACTGGTTTACGATAAAGATAGCACGGTAATAGTCATTAGCTAGGAGGTTAGTGAACCATTAACTATTTAATTATTAACTTAGGTGATAGGTCGCGTGGCCAAAAATGCGACTGATATCTACTGCAGCGTGATTGGTTGGATTAGAACATATGGTAAAGTAGGCAATTAGTTTTTCGTATAGAATTTTTTGGTTAAACCAAATTAGAACTAATTAATTGCCTGTCTAACTATAACCTTACTACTTACTACATAGTTGCCATGGAATGGCAAGAGCCAAATCGCAGAGGACCGAGTGTTGTGGCCCAACTTTGAAGAAGCCTATGTCCAGCAGTGGACTGCGATAGGCTGAGTTGATTGTTTAATTGATTTAACATAACCATGACCTATCTCTATGAATACAAAAGTTATGTGTTCTTTATATAATTTGAGGTTTGGCGCAATTATTATTATCAGTGGCACTTTGGACGCCAACCGATCGAAATGGGAAATTAATTATTTAGGATGATAAGTTACGTTCAAAGACTGAAAGGGTTTAATAAAAGAAAAAAATATTAATTAGTCATAAATATTTAATTAACACTCAAAATAAATCAACAAATATTATTATTAAGGTGACCTTTTTTTTACAATGTTTCTTCCCCAAACCAGTTCCTTCAACATTATTCTTTTCCATATTGTATCATAAATACACTGTCTTACGTATTTTATGGTTAATAGCATCAATAGGCAAATTTGGACCAAAACGATTGAACTTCGCAAGTCTCGTCCTTCCACGCGGAGAAATCCATTTTGACAATTTGGTCACAACTGCACATTTGATTGCTAAAACAAATATAAAAATGTAAAATACAGAAAATATCATAAAAATAATTAGTGTGTAATTAGGTGACAACAAGAAATTCCTTTTTTCTTCGATTTCAAAATTACCATACTACATCATTATATTATAATGTTATTGTTCTCTGTATACTGGGACTGAACAGGAGGATGCTAGGATATAAATTTATCCAATAATATAGTTTTTCAATGGTAACGGGCTAGCAGTTTCTTGTTCAGAAACCGCAATATATCAGTCTCAATCCATGTATCTACATTTCTTAACTACATCAACTTTTTTACTAACTCATATTTAAGATACCGAAATTCGTAAAATAATTTATTTTCCTTCAAATACTTTGTTATTCTAGCAAACTTACTTATAACCGGCTCTCAGGAAAGCACGCGGCTGGATCCGCGTAACCGTGTCGCCGACATCGCACATAAGTCGTGCAATAGTGACTTTCCTGATTTCTGCTAGTTGAGCTGAAAAATAACACAAGAAAAGTCTATAGTGAAAAGCTAGAATGTAATGGAGTATGAGTGTTATATTGAAATGCTTGGTTTATAATCCAATATTTTTTTAAACGATAATATGAAAATGTAAAAAGACATAATGCAAAAGAGTATTTAAAATTCTGGTCAAAATGTATAATTATTATCATTATTGTACCTAAATTTAACTCTTTATAATATATATATATTTTTATGAAAATCATTAAAAATATTTCATGCAATATTAGCCTTTGCAGCAATTTGAGAAGAAGCATTGAGACGATTTTGCTCATAATATCACAGATACCAAACGGTAATTAAGTAATTAAAACAAGGTTACTTTTAACTTACCGTGGTTGTACGCATTTGGCCTGTTTGGTCTCTCATACCAATGTCTATCGGAAACCATATTACGTTTCAGTTGCTCTATAACAAGGCAATAGAACGTTGGAGGAGCAAAACCTCCTAGTAATGGCTTTTCTACCCAGACTGCAGCCAAAAGATCAATGTCTTCCACATTCTTGTAAACATCTCTCAGAATTTCTATTCTCTGTAATATAAAAGATTCAGATGTTATCAAAGTTATATATTTTTATTTTAACTTGTTGGATTTTACTTAATAAAAGTTAAAAGATAAAGATGCTAGAGTTCTTAAAACTGTTACAAAAATTGTCATCCTTAATAAAAAGGAAGCTGATGACAAAAAAAAGTAGGCAGATAATTTCATAAAACACAAAAACAGTAAAAGCCAGATAAATTATGTACATAACTTATGAATTGTTCTCTGCTGAAAAACTATTTACCTCAGGTTCTATGGAGCCATGTAAATCATCAAAACTCTTAATTTTATGGCCAAAACAGAACTCCCTGTATTTCACGTAAGGTTGGAAACCGAAGTATCTGTTCTTTGCCAAATCACTTGTCATTAAATCTGAAATATGTTGATGAGGACCCAAGCCGACTTCTGTTATCTAAAATACGAAAAACACTTTAAAATTACTTAAAATTGATATTTTCCAAATTTAATTTCTCCCTTGTATTTTACCCTAGGAAAAATGTCCCAACTAAAAATATTGCAATAAAATCGAGGATGAACAAAATCTTATTATATACTTAGATGAGTTTTTTGTCGTTGTACAAACGAGAACTATGATCTCTATATCGGTTTTAAAAACGATTGATTTAAGAAATAAACAAATGAACAAAAAGAAATATCTCGGATGTCTCTCTAAAACTCTTACGAGTTCAGTATGGAAATCCGAGTTTCTTTTAATTGTTTTCTGAATTTTTATACCAAGTGTTTTTGTAACCGATATAGAAGTCATAGCTTTTGTTTATAAAAGGACAAAAAACTTACCTTGTATTAAATACTTAGGATTCGGTTGACGTTTTGACCACGTTGCACTATACATTGATTTATGTTTTTATCGAAAGTTTTAAAATTACTATAAAATAATTACGATCGCTTTCATAAGGGAATTTTGTAAATAATATTTAAAAAATATTTACATCATAATCAGCAGTGTAGTCAACATTGTCACTTCCTTGCCTAAAGCTTCCTTGTGTTATAAGATCGAGGTTGTCATCTATTCCAAGGTAACCAGTTCTCAGCGTCAGATTAACGATAGGAACCTGTTTCATATAGTAGCCGTCTTTGTCGTACATTCTGAAAAGACATAGCAATTTTTCAAATGTTTTTTATTTAGTAATTTGACAATCACTGAAAAGCGTAGAGAAGCCATGAGCTTTCCGTGGTTTGCACTTCAGTCGGATGGTTCCAAATTATAGGAATATGTTTAATGTGAGAAAAATATTCTATCTACCATACATGCATATAAGAAAAAGGAAACGTAAACGGCAACAAAGCTAGTGAAAGAAAATGATTTTGCTTAACTACAAACAATAAAAAAAATAGATCAAATGGATGAAATTTCTCTTACTTCAAAGGACCATTCTGAATAGTATGCACCCATCTTAAAATGAATGGATATTCCAAAGAAAGTTGTGGTACAACGTTTGGATTGTACTCGTCCCTGAACCCACCCGTAGGAGTTATTACTCCGTCTTTCACCATATTGTCATATCCTGTAATGTTATTAAACCATATTTAGTAGATTTGAGATTAAAAGTGTAAAGCCAAAATACTACATAACAGGTATTTATTAATTTTTTGAATTTAAAAAAAATTAATTAATTAAAAATTAATAAATAATTTTAATTTTAAAAAAAGGTTGCTAGATGTGTACCTCATGCACGCTACTAATAATTTAGTTTCATACTAACCGAAGAAGATTGGTAACAGTTCATAGTAATAGATCTGTAGAGCCACAGCAATATTGATGTCTTTGGCTATCTCAAACAGTTTATTATCGTCCCAACAGGGGTTGACGGCTGCCAGTTCCTTGGCGATGACGTTGTGATACCTCCAGAACCAGATCGACATGAGATTGATACCGGCTAAAGTGTTTGAACCATCCTCAGCTGGAATGAAATAAGATACGAAGGTACAGTAAAAATTGAAAAATAAGCATATAATATACCATGGTACGTTTTAATCAGCATCAATTTCTTCAGTCTTGTGCATCCTCTGCTTCTTCTTCTTAGCGACTCGATCAATGGCAGTCAAATTTTCCCAGACCAGTACTCAGCCACGCAAACAGCGTTGTCCGTGGCCTTGTACAGATCCTCGCGAGTGCAGGTGGTAGGGCATGCTGGGCAGCTTATTAAGTGGGCCATAAGCCCTCTGCTGAGCATTGTACTCATAGAATTGTCAATGTAGAGTTGTTTTAGACGCTTCGAGCTACATATTTTTCTTTTGTCTGAGTTCGTGATTAATGGCATATATTTATCATTATCTCTTGTTCATGTTTTTGTAATCAGTTGCCAATATTTTTTGGGGTTTCCCTGTCTTCATGGTATCTTTTATTGCTTACATAACCTTACAGCATGGGTCAACGCTGTTATATGCCTGTTCCAGTTCATTAATAGGTTTTTATAATTACTAATATATTTCTGACATTATACTCACGCGTTTGATGACATCTTGTCTCCTGAGGTCGTTGATTCAATAAGCAAATGTTAGCATTTGTCTGGTATTTAGGTGGCCATATTCTTCCATCTTCCACCTCAAATTTCACCATTCCTCCTTCGAACAGTCTGCCTTTTTCTAGAAGGTTTTGTAACAAGTTGCCGTATATGACTGACAGGTCTAGTAGAGGTGTTGATGATACAATCTAAAACATTAATATCAAAGAACACATTTTATGCGTTTTAGTATAAGGTAAAGGCACCCAATTCCGAGGGGTTCCAAAAATGGCACCATATTCCGATGTATTTAGAATAAAGGCGTTTTAAAGCAATTTACAATTTTTTTTTGTTTGCAAGATACATTATTCAATTAATAATTTATCTGTTCATGCTTATATGAGCAAATGAGTGCATCGGTTTGTGTACGTTTTAAAATAAACAGTAAGTTTGACGCTAGCAGCTGACTCAAACGCACGCTTCATACATTTGGGACCTCATGCGCGTGAATAATACGATTTGCTAAATAATGTTTTAAATAATATTTTTATACTGTGTGAGTTTTTGTTTAGGTTGCAATATTGGAAGGGTTATATTGGTTATCTAAAACACTGGATATTTTAATATTTTCTTTACAAAATTAGGCGAAAATAAGTTTTTAAAATACCACGGCATTAGGTGCCTAATATATTAGTTGGTTCCTAATTACCGATATATACCACGGAAATACAATTTCATAGACTAAGACTTTTTTTTAATTATTGAAAGCAGTTTTATGATTACGAACTTAATATTTTAGCTCTGATTACTTAAATAACCAATCAATATAAAAATCTATTTCCGATGTACACTATGGCGTCGCACTTACTAATTATAGCAGGTCAAAGATTGTTTTTTTAGGTACTTTATTAATTCGTTGTATGTAAAAGTATGTACGGAAAATTAAGTTATGAATGTGTTCTGATATAATCCTGAGTGTGCTTTTTAGATTTTGTCAAAGATATCGCAATTGAACATTTATTTATTTGTTTAATAATTAACAATCTTTTAATTTTTATTACTCGGAATTAGAAAACTTGATTTAATGTTATAAAACGCTATTCCGATGTATTTAAGTCGGAATAAGGTTATATTAGTACCTAATTCCGTGGAAATGGCACACGTTAAATACAGAGTGTTCATTTTTTTACGTAGCTTGTTTAAAAATTTTGTATGGTTTTAGTAACTGCAAGAATATAAATTTTCCCTTCAAAATAACTTTCATATTCCAATATACTCAGATATAGGTATATTATTATAATTGTTTATTGTATTATAATTATTTATTGTAGGATAATGAAGCCAAGAAAAAAGTACTCGGAAGTGGATCTCCAAAATGCTATTACAGCAATTCATAATGGCAGTTGTATTTTCAATTTTGTTTCTTTTTTACGAGATTAGTAAGTAGGTACTCATTACCTAACAAAAATACAAAATTTTAAACTAAACTTAATTAACTATTTTATGAGAAAAACAAAAAAAAATACCTTAGCGAAATTAAATAATAATATTTTATGTTCCATTTATAATTAAAATAATGTTATTCATTATCTAAGTAAATTACACATTGTGGTGCCATATTATAATTAATCATGTGAAACAGAGTCTAAGATTGATCCAAAGACAGTAATAAATAGACTTGATTTTTTGAACATCATGTATCATTCTCCCCACCTCCTTTTCTTTGTATTTTGTACACTCGGAATTAGGAACCAAATACATCGGAATTAGGATTTTTAAATCGGAGTAAGGTGACTCGGACTTCTTCATATTTTTAAAGAATTTTACATTTTTAATAAACTTTTATTGTGTAACTGTAAGTATATTTCAAAAGTAGGATGTATAATACTTCCAATAAAAGTAGCTAATTCCACAGAAAGGTATATTAAATACTTAATTTTTAATGTGTTTTTAAGTTATGGTGAAAACACCGCGGAATTAGGTGCCTTTACCTTAATGCAATAGTAAAAATGTGGTATCACTGTAATACACGATATCAGATGACGTCGCCTTTAGATCTTGCAGTCCAAAACGGTAAAAAATATGTTCGTAATTAGTTGTTAGTTCTGACGATCCGCCGGATACTACCTCGCCTGTTTTCTATGAATATGTAGCTTCATACAACGCCTATTGTCTACTTTATATTAAATTACATAAAAGGTGCAAATAGCACACTGTTATTCGCAAGCCCATTATGTCCTCAGTAGGTTATCCTTGACTTTCAGCCTGTTCATTCCATAAAGGATGTCGATGGATGATTAAAGGACTAATCATTTTAAAAAAAGTCGTCCATTTATTAAGTCGAAATATTAATCTATCTAAATAATTTAATGTTATTATTTTATGAATCCGAATAAAATGTTTAGGTTGTATTAAAAACGGTGTAAAACATTGAGGTATGCTAAGAGTAGGAATAGCAAAAAACGTTTAAATATGTATGCGATTTTGTATAAATTAACCTTTTTTTTACTAAGAACTGTTATTAAAATGTCTTGTTAAATGCAGGACTTTTTAGTGTAAATCGTTAACATGAACTCAGAAAGCATGGTGAAAAACGCTTGTTTTCTTTCTCAGAATAGCTCTTGGCTTTGCAGCTTTCAAAATAAGGGCTTATACACTACTATTTTATTTTAGTCGTGACTAATAAAAAACTTGTCACCTTTAACTTGGGACTCATGTAAAGTATATAATTGGGACAAGCCCACCACACAAGCCCATTATGCAAGTCTTGTAAGCCATGATCTATAAAAGGGAAATAAATAAACATTTATGCTCGGTGTCGAAGCGCAGCGAAGCGTCAATCTAAAAGTTGATGTAGCAAATTCATCCTTACTCAACTACATATTATTTCTTCTGAGATACAAAAGTCGTACGAATGCGAGAGAATACGCTGACTCTACTGTAGTATGAATTGAACCTTATTGTAACTATGTAAGTTGTTGTAATAGCTACTTACTCTTTCAGGTTCAGTATTGTTTTTGAGGCATCCAATAGACTGGAAAGTCTCAGGTCTCGTCATGTTTAGACAACGGTGGCCAGAGAACCGGTGCACGGGATCGTCAGCAGGTATCTTGTTTGGCACACACATGTAGTCAGCCTTGCCTCTCTCGGTACAGCAGTATGGCCTCCAAACAATGTAGCTTACTGTAAAAATGTAATTTGTATTTTATGTATCATAAGTCATCAAAAGCGTACAGGAAGACGCAGCGTGGGCAGGCCTCCTAGAAGGTGGAGTGATGACCTTGTACGGGCTGCGGGAACTGGCTGGAGGCGTGTAGCGCAGGACCGATCTTTGTGGAGATCTTTGCGGGAGGCCTATGCCCAGCAGTGGGAGTCTATTGGCTGAAATGATGATGATGATGATGAAGTCGGCACGTCAGAATAATTCAACAATATGCATGTTTTTCTGATAAATTAACATGATTTTTAAAAACAAAAATAGTTGGAGCATCTTTTTCGGGGCGCTATTTTGATTTAGTTCAAATGAAACAAAAATTTATAATCCTCAAATTATGTTTATCCGCACTAACTTTGTCTGTCTGTTAGGCTTTAACTACGGCAGCTTAAAATTTCAACCCATTTAAAAAAAAACTTGGTAAGCTTGGATCCTAAGAAACGGCATAGTCTACTTCTTACCTTGATAACCAACACCCATACGGACGGAGCTGTGGGCAACAGCTCTTCGTGGTAGTGACAAACTTGCAGCGTTTTTTTTTCTTTATTTACCTAGGTACATATAATTGTATGCTACTCAAAACTTTCCTTTAACTTTGATACAAGATCATAGGTCAAACCTGTATCATGAAGAGAAGCAATATCAGCAGACATAAACACAAAGTGGTGAATCGCCAGCGCCGTGAACATCTTGCTGGGGATCCGGCCGACCGACACCAGGCTTGTCCTTAGAAACCTTGGTAAAGGCATCTCGTTGCCATCCGCCGTTTTCTTTGGCTCAAAATCTGAAACAAACAATATTATAGTTCTTTTTTCATTTTTAGGCTTCGGTACCTCAAAAGGAACCCTTATAGAATCACTTCGTTGTCCGTCTGTCTGTCTGTCTATTTTCTCAGGAACGCGTATTGGTATTATGTTCAAGTATCATATGCCCTGAGTATATATCTACAAATTCTTGATGCAATGAAAAATTCAAGTTTCTGTGTCGACGAATATACAGCCATTTATGGTGTTTTTTCATACATTTTAGATAAACTACTTTAAAGCTATAGGATCCCGTCGATCCAGAATCACGTAATTCGAGATAATGCTAGGTCTAGTCTCGTCACAAGTAAAAGAAAAATCAAAAAATTTGAAATTTGTTACATGAAACACTTTTCCAATCGCACAATTAAGTTTGGTGTTTTAATTATTGACTGTGACGATCAGCAAACCTCGTACGGAACGCAAGTGAGTCAGACACACACTTTTCCGGTTTTTTTATCAGTAGTTCAAAATCCCTTACTTCTAGTAGATCAAATATAATTAATTTGTAAAAAAAAAAAATTAACAGCACTGTCTACTGTACCTGAATTTTAAATTGGAATCTAAAGTTGCCACCAATAGCTAATAGTTCTTTCAGTATAAGAAAAACGGAATTTGCTTAATTTGAATGTATATTTTGTGTTAGACTATTAGGTACAGTCGTGGTGGCCTAATAGTTCAATAAACGGATTTGTGTGCACAAGGTTGCAGGTTCGAAACCATCACAGGCAAGTACCAATGTGACCTTTTCAAAGTTATATGTACTTTAACAATTATTCTAAGACATCATTGACAGTTGATGAAAGGAAACATCGTGAGGAAAATTGGACTCCCAAAATTGGAATCTGAAATCGCCAACCCGCAAAGAGTAAGCGTGGTGATCAATGCTCGTTCCTTCTCTAAATGAGAAGAGGCCTGTGCCCAGCAGTGGGATATTTATGGCTGGTTTTATTATTTATTTTTATTAGGTACAGGCTGTATTATTTTATGTATTAACAAGAAAAAAACCACAAAGAACTGCGGAACATCAGAGATCACCATCTCATGATAAAGAGTCAAGATGACTTACTTTCAGAGAAAACCGCAGGCAGTACTCTCACTAATGGTGTATGGGTAGCTCCTCTGCTGGGATACTTCAGGTTGTTGCAGGTGCCGTCCACACGCCTAGGCTCGTTTGGGTCACATGGCTGAACCTCGTTCACACACCAACTAAAACAACACATTTATAAATACCAACACTATTTATTTACCTCATATTTATTCAGTTTTAATATGAAACTCGATAATTGGCCCTTAATATTTATGGGAAGTATGTACTTTACAAGCTCTCAATAAACTAATCATCATTAAATCAAATATTTATTTACAATGCTATTAAATAATCTTTAAATAAATTAATATTGCGTCCTCTCATAAAGGACCGTAATGTGATGTGACGTATACACATACAGCCTTCCTCAAACTATAGGCTAAATCTTTTATATGGGACTATTTTAATAAGTATATAAACATTATAAATACAGTAAAACTTCTTAAACAACAGTTAAATTATAAAAATATTTTAATAATATAATTTGTAAGTTTAATCATTGACGGTTGTCAAACTTATTTTTCAGTCATTATTTAACATTTGTCTAACTACACAAAGAAAAATTAGCAAAAACTAAGTCTGTATAAATAACTTTCTGTAAATAGATGTAGGTAACTAGTTACGTCTTTTAAATTTAATACTAGCTGTGCTCGCGACTTCGTCCAGGTGGATGTTAAAAAAAAAGTTATTTAGTTTTTTCTTTTATCGTTTCCGAAGTAGCCTAAGTTACTCCTTATTAGGTACTTAAGCTATCCTCCAGTATACTGCCGTGCTTGGGATATATACAGTAAGTAACATAAAGACACTTTCGAGAAAAACGCGGTTAAAGTTTTTTTTTTTACTTTTGACGTTTCTCCCAAAGTATAAATTAAAACTAAGTTTTCTAAAATATTTTAGATAAAAGTATGTTTGTTTTATAATTTGTATATTTTTATTTTTTTTTAGTAATAATATTTAAATTGTAAAGCTTAAAAAAGTATATAGCTTAAGGAATGAAAATTTAAAAAAATATGTTTTTGTTAGTATTGGTACAGTAAGTGTGTGACTTACTGTAACAATCTTTAGTTGGAAGTACTTACTGCAACAATGATTACAGAATGAGGTAAATGTTTAAATAGATTAACAAAAACTGCACAATTTGCCTAATGTTATTTAATCACTTACTGTAATTATAGCTAGGAGCAATATGCAAACTTGTGGCATTTACCAGGAACCATAATTATTTACTGTTCCTCGATATTATTAGTATATAAATGAAACAAAAGGTATCTAATGAAATTAAAGTTTAGTAAAAGTACACAGTACAATTATGGATAAAGAATACAGCTTTATTAATTCTGTAAAATTGAAAAATCTGCTTCTGTGTTGTATTTTGGAAGCATTAAAATTTTAATAAAAGTTAACTTAAAAAATACAATTAGTGTTTGCGCAACAGGCTTCATACAAAAAACAATAAAAAACCAAATAAACTAAGCATTGTTATAAAAATAATTGTGTTTGTACTTCGTACACAAGAAAAAAAATCATTAAACATCTTAAACACTTTGTATCCAAAAAATAATATAGTTATCTCTTTGGATTTTTTTTATTTTAAAAATAGTCTTTGAAGGCACAGTTTATTCTTTATAAGTCATTTAACTTCTTAGGATGTTATGTATTACTTAACTATTATATAATAATAGACTATGAGATCCTCGTTATACGAACTTAATAAAATTAGTCTCACAAATTAACAATATTAGTACCGTTGTAGCATTTTATAGTAATAAGATAGTAAAATTTCTTAATTGACTAGTAAAATGAAGTCTTACGTGAATCTTGCGGAATTTGAAACCGGAATGTTTAACCAAAAACCCCTTCTATTCTCATGCAGCAGAAGTAAAAGTTTAAGTATAATCTCTGCTTTACGATCTGCAGTGATTCCTCTTGGAATATTTTTAGACTTAACCTCAGGGAACTTTTGAGTCTTTACAATTTTAACTTGTTAGATGAGATCTTTCAATCATTAGACATTGGTAAAGCAGAGATTATACTGAAACTTCTGCTGCCTGAGAATAAAAGGGGTTTTCGGTTAAACATTCCGGTTTCAAATTCCGCAAGATTCACGTAAGACTTTATTTTACTAGTCAATTAAGAAATTTTACTATCTTATTACTATAAAATGCTACAACGGTACTAATATTGTTAATTTGTAAGACTGATTTTATTAAGTTCGTATAACGAGGATCTCATAGTCTATTATTATATAATAGTTAAGTAATACATAACATCCTAAGAAGTTAAATGACTTATAAAGAATTTACTGTGCCTTCAAAGATTATTTTTATAATGAAAAAATCCAAAGAGATAACTATGTTATTTTTTGGATACAAAGTGTTTATTATAGATGTTTAATGATTTTTTTTCTTGTGTACGAAGTACAAACACAATTATAATTTATAAAAATGCTTAGTTTATTTGGTTTTTGATTGTTTTTTGTATGAAGCCTGTTGCGCAAACACTAATTGTATTTTTTTAAGTTAACTTTTATTATAATTTTTAGTTATTCCAAAATACAATACTTACAATGCCTGGTTGTTGCGTGGACCGCGACTGAAATTTACGCACTTGCCCTTCCCCGCACTACAAAATCGGACCCTAAACGCCTTTGAATATTTGCAGTAAGTAACGCGTTTACCTTATATGTTCCAGGCAAGTCTACGCATAAGACGTAAAATTCCTAAACATAATAACAGTAGTGGATCTTGTTCTTATTACGTCTACAAATATATATATTTTTTTAATTGGCTACCTTCTCATATACACAGTAAGTTTTACTTACTGTACTTATGCTAAGATAATATAATAATACAATGCGAAAGTTTTAAGCATTAATACAGTAAATACAGTTACTGTAGATATGTTAAGGTTTAGTAGACTATGTTTATTCCCAACACTTAATATAATAACAGCAAATAGTACTTACTGTAGCAATACCAAGGAAATGTTTTTAACTTTATGAAAAAATAAACCGTATGTGCCCATACTGCAATTATAATAAGTATGCCTTTGCGCCAAACGCGTCTTACTGTGATTGTGCTTAACCTTATTTTATTTTCTATACCACATTTTCAAAATTTGAGTATACAGAAATGTAGGTCTCGATCTCTACATTCCAAATATATATTTAACTCAATATCGATCAAAATGTGACTTACTGTAATTATCATAAGCGCGGCAGTATAAGTCCCGTCAAAATCGTTACAGCCTTTCTAGAGACAGACAGCAAAAAATTGAAAAAAATATATATTTTGGTATATGTACCATATATAAATTCATATGCATGTAGTAAAAAGCGGTTATTTTAATATTACAAACAATTTTTATTTATTTGTATAGATGTATAGGTGTAATATTTCAAATACTATTGCAATAACGATTACATAGTTTATTTTTAAATATTATTTATTGTCGTGACAGATTGATTTAAAACTATTTTAGCTGACTTTCTTTATTTGGATCTACTTTTATGTTTACATTCGTGTTACGAATGCGCCCAGTATCTTGAGAGGTAATCTTGGTTTTTAAATTGAATTAACTTTGATCTGTGATTGGATAATTCATTAGTGCGTTTTATTATTGCCATTGATCGTATAGCAATGCTATTATACTGCCCTACAGTTGGCTACAGAATATCTTTGTGTGATTTCAAGGCTATAATGATTTAAAATTATTTTGATTTTAATGTGTATACCTACTGTATGTCACATACAGTTAACACATAATTACACAGCTTGATTTTATTAACTAAATAAATAAACAAATAATTGAAAATAATAAAATACATTTTATTCTTTAAACATCTCTCTATTAATTTCTACTTAGATTAAATGGTCTTCCATCTCATCGTAAAAAAGAGCAAAACTGGAAAATACAGATAAAAATAATGATTTTATTTCCTAAAAAAAACACTTATTTATCAAACAACATCTAATTAATAAATTAAAACTCACAATGTCGTATTAGCTTTATCATGTCGCTTCACCTCTTCAGCCGAGATTGGGGTCCCACTGTACGAGTCGTAGAAGGTCGCGCCCCACACGCCATAGAAAACCGAAATAAAATAAATTAACAACATGTTACGCGTACGAACTTCATAAGGTTTAAATGAATAATAAGCTGAAATAATTGAGTATGTATAGGTGCGATGTATATTATACTTTCAATGTTTATTATGTATGCAAAGACGCTTTGGTGGGAGTAAAGAAGGTGCTATATTATTATGATTCATCCCTAACTGTATTAAAAAAAAATACAATCTGTTGGTCCGTTCAAGTTTTTGTCCGGAAAGGCTGAACCGATTATTACAATGCTTTGTAGACAAGAGGTTGTAAAGTAAAAATCTACTTTTGTTTAAGTTTTATATAAAAGAGAAATAAAGTTTTTCATATTATAATAAGTACCAGCTGTTTATATTTATTATGATTTTCAAATAAAATAAACAATATTTAACTATTTGTGAGAAACAGAGTTAAATAAATAGTTATTCTTTACTAGCTGTAGCCGCGACGTTGTTCGTTTTGATTTCGGTCATCAGTCTATGTAAACAGCTGTTCTGACTGACTAGTAGCAGTGGCTACTGCCTGCCGCTAGTGTGTTTTCCGTAAGGCACAAACCAATTCCAAATACCTGTGGTGAATTTTTCCACCAAGAACAGCAGTTTGATGATGTAATTTAAAATATAAATAAATGTGGTCATCATCACATACATTGCTCTGAAATCAAAGTAAGTAGCTACAGCACTTGTGTTAAGAAATCAGAGACAACGAAGGTACCATAAACATCCAGACCTGAGACAATGTAGAAAAGTAATTTTTAACATTGTCCCGTCCGGTGATCGAACCCGGGACCTCATAGCTAGCGACACCTCGTACAACCGGTGTGTATGGCACTCAACCAAGGAGGTCGTCAAATTAAAAATATTGGTTCGCTAAACCTTTTGAATAAACTTAAGCATTTAGATTCAGCAATAGGGATGTTTCCTGGGTATGAAAAGTTAAAATCTATTTAGTCCGTCAGTTAGATAATAAAAAAATATTAGACATGTATTTTTTCTTTTATCAAAACAATAAAAAAATACAAAGATACACCGCTTTAAAGTTTCGGAGTGGGGGCTTATGACGCCACGCCTCGCTAAAAATCGTAGCGAGGACTGACGTCACGCGTAATTTCCGTTCTCTGTATTTTGATCATTTTTTGTTTGCAGGAAAAAAGAAAAAATACGTGTCCAATAAAATTCATTAATCTACAAGACGGACATTAAAAAAAAATATAGGAAACAGGCCTATTATATGTATTATATATACTTGTTTATAGATTTATTAAGGAAATTGAAATTTTCTATAAATAAATACAGTAGTAAGTACTAATAACCTATCTCAAATTACACAAGTTAATTATTTGAAAGTTTAACCTTATAAATCACTTTATTCGCGTCACACAACTCACTACCTTAAAACCTGCTTTCTTTTTTTTTTTCTGTATTAATGACGTCTTACTACCGGGTAAAGGCATACAAAAAATATATATATTTAATATAAATTATTAAAGGTCTCTTTTAACCTTATGACGCCCTGAGGTACCTACTATTTAATTGCTTACACTACGTAAATAAATCATGTCACTATTTTTTTTTGGTACGGTCACGCGCTTTACCGTTCATGCCTCCATGGTCTCAACAATGAGTCAAGGTCACCTCGCCTTCTTTTTCTGAGTCTTTTTTTATTACGGGGTGAAAACCTTTGACGGGCCTGTTGGTCTAGTGGTTAGTGACCCTGACTGCTAAACCGGAGGTCGTGGGTTCGATTCCCACCCAGGACGAATCTTTGTGTGATGAGCACGATCATTTGTTCTGTGTCTGGGTGTAATTTATCTATTATATGTATGTATTTAGAAATATATAAGTATATTTATCAGTTACCTGGTTGCCATAGCACAGGCTCTGCCTAGTTTGGGATCAAATGACCGTGTGTGAGATGTCCCAAGATATTATTATTAATGACTTCGACCCACGCCGAGGGCACGGCATGGGGATATGTCGGACTCGGCTAAAAACACCCCGGTCCCGTCCTTGCCTTAGCTAGAGCCGCGGGATCACATGCGCATTCTCGGCGCAGCTCCAGCACCTTTTCTGGGCCTGCCACGACGTCTTTTAATATTCTGTGGGCTCCACAATGTCATCACTTTTACTCTACAATTATCAGACATGCATCAGATGTGTCCGGCCCAGTTCCACTTTAAGCTTACATTTATTTACTTGGTAATACAGAATCTCTTTTTAAGACTGGATATCTATAATGTAGAAATAAGCAAAAATTTTAACCTATTAGTTTTATAGCTATAATTATAGAACGAGTACTTTTTATTGTAACACCCCAAAGGATAGACAATAAGACACTGATAGTAAAATGTAAACAAACACGAATTTTAGGAAAAACAGGTTCAGGTCTGCGCTAAAACTTCATATTTTTTAACATTGCTAGTCAGTCTAAAACGTACTTTATTTACATTGTCATAAAGTTAATATTTGCTTAAGTGGAAATAATATCAAATAGTACAAGAGTTCGTGGTTACAGAGATGAAGGTGCTATGAATAAAATTCTGTATAATTTATTTTATAACACCGGTACCTACTTTCCGTTTCGTAAAAATACAAGTGCCTACAGTCAATAACAGTAAATTAGCAATCTATTAATAAAAAAATTTAGTAGTAGTAAGAATCATGCACTAACCTACATTTAGATTGTTCCGTTGAGCAAGGTCAAATGTCTGATACAAGGATATTTAATTAAACACCGCCTATAACTTTGAGTAAGTAGTTAGTAACAAGAGTTTAATATTGTTTACAACAAGGTAATATCTTAGTTAGGTTTTTGATACTGATTCATTTACTGCCTGCCCCGAATACTGAAGCGCAACTCAACTTTAAGACGCTCTTAAATGTCTATTTGTCTCTACTTAAGTCAAGTGACAGAGACAGCATGAGACTTGAAGGTTACTTAAAAGTGATTGATTTTCAGTATTCGGCCATTAATCATTTATTTAGAAAATCTAAATTTTTTTGACTACTCAATCTTATATAAAATCACCCAGACTGCAGACATGAAACGAACATGGCTTCAGGTTCGATTGCAGCATGGTATTCGCATCAGATTACCGTGCGGGAATCGAACCTGGACCCTTTTGAAGGGCTGTGGTGAGTGTGGTGACCCGTATACCAAAGGGGTCACATACATACATATCATATCATGTTCCGTGACCATGATGCTGTTAAAGTATGTCAGTATTTCTTTATTTTTTTTTCTCAAAAACTAGTAAATCAATTTTAATTAAACTATTCTTCTTACTGTGTATAACGAGCGATAATAAATCAACTAAATGCATTTTTATGACCATAATTTGATAATAACAGTTTAATAAAAACTTGATTTTTACAATGTAGATACAATGACTAGTTAATCAACACATGGAACAGTATTGTATATTAATGTTCTGTTCTAGTAATTAAACGGTTTAAAGTACCGAATAATTAACTGGAATACTTCCTTTGTTTGATTTAATCGCTTTGCCCTTTAATATCAGCATGCCTATGCGTTATTGGCGTATGAGCATGCATCGATCCAGTTGTACACGCAATGAGAAATTATTGTACATTGAGGATTCTAAGAAAATACCAGCCCCCCCCCCCCCTAGACAAGTGACATTACGACAAGCGACAACAATGATGGAATAGTTCAAATGTATGGAAGTGACAAGTCCAAGTCACGTGACTTATCGAAATGAAATGTCATTTTCATACATTTAATGTCATTTAAGCGATTTCTATCATCTTTAACGCTTGTCGAAATGCCACTTGTCTCGGGGGGCAGACTTAGGTGTTTAAGGTTACGCACGAGGAGGCTTGTGCTAGTTAAAGACGTCACAATTCATATAAATATAAAAGGAAATGAACGCAGTCATGCATTGTGTCTGCATTATTTTTTACTGGTTAACCATGTAATAAAATGTATTCTTGTTTTTCTTATTGACTGCACATTCTATCATAAACATTTTTACCGACCATTTTAGAGTAAATAGTTCTTGAAATAACTAAATAAATAATATATTATCAGCCTGTATATATATCCTACTGCTGGGCACAGGCCTCTTCTCATATAGAGAAGGAACGAGCATTGATCACTACGCTTGCTCATTGCGGATTGGCGATTTTTTATTAAAAATTTTTGGAATGCGGGTTTTCGGACGATGTTTTCTTTCACCGATTGTCATGTCTAAGAATCATTAAGAAGTATATAAGTCAGCCGAACTCTCATTCTACTAATTGAACTTTTTTATTTCCACTACGATACTTAATTTATTCCCCTGTTGATCCAAAGATTTTAAAATACACAATTAATTTAAAATACAGAAATAAAATAAAACAAAACGCGTTTACTCTAAAATTATATTATCGCGGTGTTAATCTTCATGAGCATTGAGCATAGGGGGAGTCCGGGAGAGTGTACCCGCCTTCCACTAAAATGGTCATAAATCGTTCTATACTTACAAATTGCTATTTTTTATAAATTGTATCTTAAGCTGCATTATTTAGCAATATATTCTCTTAAGAAAGTTTGATACATCATTAATAGTTTATGAAAAATTAACGATTTTTAGGAAAATGACATTCGGCTAATATCTCCCGCCTGGGTGGGAGACTTGACCCCCCAAGTAGGGAGCCTTTACCCGGGTTTAAAAATAGGCAAAATAATCATTACAAATTATAGTTCTATAAAGAAATTTAATCATTAAAATATTACACATAATATTACGTAGTAAATGAGAACACGAAGAAGGTATTTTAAGTATCTTTGACATACATAAGTGAGGAATTAACTAGTATTAAATATATTTCTAAACTTTGTTACTTTTACAATATAGTGAGTGTTTATAAACTTATTATTAGAAACCCTTTTTTACAAAAACTATATTTTTTATACAAAGCAACAATATTAATTACTACTTTCAGAACCAACAGTAATACCTACTATAAAAAATATTTCCGTCTGTCTACAACAATATCTAAACATTTAACAATATCTCATAAACATGGAGAAACATCTTTAGTAACTTAGGTACCTTTGTAGCAAAAATAATAGTCTGAACCTATTCTATCTTTTACATAACTAGGTAATCTAATGTAGGAAACCTTGTATGTTGTCAGCAAACTTAAATTATAATTACTGTCAAAGTTAAGAACAAAAATAGTTATTATCATACTGGGGGTCTTCGTTAAGGCTCGTCTGACTGTCACTTGACTGTAAAACGTGTCTGTTTACTGTCTTTTTTTTTCCTTCTTGATCTCTTTCATTTACTATATGTGTAGTGCATAATCAACACTATCATCATCTAGGTCTAGTTTTTCTGTCGTTTTTGTTAACATTTTAGTTTTTCCGGACTGTCTACCACGACGAAGACTTTTTCTAGGAGCAGCTTTTGGAATTGGACGAATTTTTTGTGGTATTTTTGTTTTTTGTCGCAAATCAGAATTTGCCAATGTCTTATCCAGATCTTGAGACATAGAAGCCACCTCTGCCGATTGTGTTAATATTGCAATTGCTTGATCAAATTACTCCTCAAAATTGATGGCGAATTGGCTCTATACGCCACAGTTTCATTCATGAATACTGATGATGATGTTTTAGTCAAAATATTGGATTGGTTAAAAGTCTGCGACATAATTGTGCTTACAAATCTGGAATAAAATATCATTGCGGGAGAAACGATGGGAGAGATTACCCTGGGTAAAGTCTCCTCCCGCCGCCAGGGTAATGTCTCCCACACCTTGCCAAGCTATCTGTTAGTAGAAATTTATAAAAAACTGTAACACTTGAGTAAAAGCTATTTGCCGTAAATGTTACTAGGATCATTACACTTACGATGTAAATAAATGACAAGCTGGAATTTATTTACAGTGAGCAACAGAAATCAAATCTCGAAAATTGAAAAAAGTTACTTACCGGGCACGAAAATGTGTTGTCACTTCTCAATCCTAAACCAAAGTGCCGATCGCAACAGGGTCACGTGAGCGACTTGGTAGACGCATAAGGAGTCCTAAAAGTGTAGCAACGTCGCAATATCTAGTTCCACAAAGATAATATGAGCAGTGGCTATTGTCTCCTACCTGCTAAACTATCCCGGACTCCCCCTACTGAATTATAATCAGTAAACAATGTTAAGTTTTATTATATTATATTATCAAGTATAATGTTGAACCTAAAAAGAATATCGTTTTACTAATGACAGACCTTGTACACGTTGTATTTATAAATAGATATAATTATTTTTGTATTTCTGGTTAGCTCTAATAACTTAGTTTTCATTATTTGTTACTCACTTTTATTAGCTTCTGAATAAGCTGATTTTGCTTAGACGTTTAGTTTGGATGACAGGCCTATTTAAGAATGCAATGCAGTGTAAGCATAGTTTTAGAATTTTTTAAACTATTTGTTTTTATAACTGTGGCCAGTCAGTTCACACTCAATGCTTTCTGTTATCAATAGTAATTTCTGCTATTAATACGATTAAATGTATTTATATTATCAAGGAACTAATATGTCATTCAGAACTGCATAAAAAAAGTTTTCTTTTAAACATGTCTAGTGGACAAAAAAGGATATTATTTTCTACTAAAAACATGCAATGATAAAATTATCCGTCAATGGTAGCGTGTTTTCAACAAACAATTCTAGGTATCAAGGCCATTGAATTACGCTTCTAGAAAGAACCTATTTTTTTCTAGTTATTATTACATTACTATAAATATTAGATACTTATTTTTCAAGACTGAATTTTAAAGCAAATAGGCTAATAATGGATTTTCTTTCGCCTGTTACCATTTTTTTTATCAATGATCTCAAAGATAATATCATAATATAGTTTCCGTAAGACCTTGAGTGTTTAACTTGATGAAATTTGCATTTTAATTGATGCTATAATAGTTAACGTTTTAAAAAACCCGTAAAGTGGAATTCTGACTCGCGCACCGTGTTCCGGACATATTTTGAAGACCGTCACGGCAGTTCTCCAAACAAAAAATTAACAGTTTTGTTGAAAAATTGCTGTCTCGTACATCGACGTAGGACGCTATCAAATTTCAAACTGTAAATATAGTTTTGTTAGTACTTAGACCTTATTATTTAATATTAATTTTTACGTAATACCACCATGCGTACTACACTTTTGAAGTACGGAACCCTGAAAATTATATTTTTATATAGTAATGTTCGTTGATTAGTTTTTTTTTTAAGAAATGCACAACAGTGCATTTCGAGGAACACCTTGTAATTTGTTTCAAAATATTTTTCCTTTGGTTTTGCCTTGTTGATTTTTTAAAGACCACTAGCTTACCACTTATTTTGTTTTTAATGTCAATTTAACTACTAAGTTAAATTGACATTAGGAACAAAATAATACAACCAGATGTGATATTTTACATGCAACCCGCATAATATTATTATTGTTATTTTAATAGGATATAATATCTTGGGACAGATATAATATTATTATATCATATAGATAGAAATACAGAATCCAATGTCAGCTGATAGAGTTAATAAAAACTATTTGAACTAATCAATGAATACCAATATAACGTTTTTGTGAGCTTAATACAGCACAGTACATATACAGGGTGTCTCAGAAACTATGGACGATCGAGTGGCCAGAAGTAGAGGTGGTCCATACTTTCTGGGATATCCTGTATAAATTACAGATAAAGACAAATAAATCAATCCAGACTGCAGTCAGTTGGTTAAACCCTTGTGTAAACCTCTTACACTACAGTGCAAAAGTATTATACAATTTTGAACGCATATTTATTTTGAAGAAACAATAGATATTAATACATTTTAATGAAAAGGGAATGACAAATTTTGCTATTGGACTTAAAACATCAAAATAGGCGCATTTTACTAGGTAATAATCGTTATTACAAGTCTGCAGGAAATAAATAATTAGATATCTTCGTTTATTAATTTGTACCAACTTTTTGTGTATAAAATAATAGTTACTTATATTATAAGTGTAATGACTGTCAGGCGTTATGCTTACTTATTACAATTTAAGAAAACTAAATACTACTAAGGTTATAATGTTGTACCTACTTCATAGAAATCACTTACTTACTTACAACAGCGCAACAGCGCATACAAAATAAAAATACGACTTCATAAGTGAAACAAAATTAAACATACGCATTATTTTAAATTGGCCATTTTATCTTCCTGGTTGTTGTTTCTGTAAATATTTTATCAACACTAAATTCTTTAAAAATATAAAGTCGTAAGGCCACAACGTTTTTACATTAATCTTATTTATTATTTCAGTGCAATTTACGAAAGAGACATAACAAGCATTTTAGTTACGACTAGCATTACTTACGAATTAAGATTTATAACAAAAAATATCGGTATTCTTAAAAATATAATACGTCTAATTTACAAACTTTTTGATGAATTTAGGTATTCTAGCATACCTATAAAAAACGCTGGAAAACCTTCACAATAAATGATCAAAGTATATATTAAGTGCCAGCTCATTTAAAAAATAAATTGTTTACTATTTTTATACCTATTCAATGTAAAATTTCCACATTTTTTTGCATTGCAGTGTACGCAGTCAGCGGGACAGTGTTGACACCAAGTTAATCCCGTGGTTACACTGCAATATTTCTTTAGACTAACTTTAATATTTGGGCCTGAATGCTGATGATCCCGCAACGCAAACTTTGAATTTAATAACTGCGTGTTTGTACAAGGATTTTTGTGCCAAATCGCTATTTTATTGCTACTATTGAAGATATACAAACTTATGATGGAGTTTTGTGGATGAAAACAGGGCTATATATACACGATTGCTGATTTCAATTTATTTTATCATCACTCTTTTGTTTTATAGGGGAACACGAATGTATGCAAATTTCACGAATATTTTATGATATTAATAAATCGCATGATAGAAGACCTACTAAATATTTATGGCCAATATAACTATTATATTTAAAAATGGCTTTTCATGGAGGTAAAAATGACATAATTATATGACATATCACAATGGAACACAATGTGTGAACTTTATGAGGACGAGAGTGCGCATTTGATTTAACCATTTCCCAAGCTATGTTGGGGTCGGCTTCCATTTCAGTCAGTTTCCACGGAGGGACTGTCTATCGGACCTCGACAACCCATTTTACAGGGTAACGCATTATTCCATGGTAAGACTGGCTGTCAGAATTGTAATGACTTAACATTCAAAGATCAACGCATGGCAATCAGAACCGACGGTGTAACCTGCTTTCTGAGGCACGCAGGGGTGTCGGTGTTTACAAATGGTCACCCATCCTAGGATCAACCTTGGCGACCGCGGCTTAACCTTTATTATCCGTCAAACCTTTCGGCTTACACACGGCCACAAGCCCCTCCCATTTCAAATGACTGCATTGATTGAATAACATTAATTTTATTACCTACCAAACAAACACTATCATATTAGGTATTAGATGATTGAAGCAAATAATCTCTTTAATCTCACAGTATTAACCATTTCAGAGCGAATTCCACCAAAAACCAGCCACATTTATACATACGGTTCCATAATACATTAGCAGCAAAAACCATACACGAAATACGAGACAATGTTTGGCGTCCCTTTAAAATTCAGAGCACATGGTATGGAAATCGATACACATTTGGGAACATTGCTCGTGACTACGTGAGGACTTTCGCAAATAGGCAATACGAGTGACCTGTATGTTACATGAATTAACATTACATTCTTTTATTATGTACTAGCTGTGCCCCGCGACTTTGTTCGCGTGTTTTAGTTTCAACGGTTTTAATTTTTGCAACATTTTTGAAGTGAAACTTCTTTAGGCGCATGAGGGTAAAATTTTTACAGATGAAACGTCACGCCAGTATGCAACGGAAGTCAATTTTTTATGATAATTGGTTTGAAGGTTAGGTAGTTTTAATATTTACAAATAACATGTGGTATTTCAACTTGCCACTCGTCATTTGATAATTTAATAAATCATTTACCATAAAATAAAAATATTTCATAAATTCGCTTTTCTAAATTTTGAATTCAAAAACAAAACTTAATTAATAATTTCTAATATTGACAAAAAACACGTGGCATTTTTATTTACAATTCGTCATTTGAGATTTCAATAAATCATTGTGCATAAAATACTAATAACAATATTTCATAAATTCTTTTGACGAAATTTTAATTTAAAAATTGGAATTTCTAGAGTTATCATTAATTTACAAAAATTTTGTATATATTTAAATTGGATTAGGTATTTTTAATATTTACAAAAAATCACGAGGAATTTTAATTTAATATTCAACATCTGAGATTTGACTATATTATTTTTCAAACAATATAAAATAAATTTATTTTAATAATTCTCTTTAATTATTTTTATTATTAAATATTAATTTCAAATAACTTTTCATTTTCAGATTGCAATGCCAAAAAGAAGTTTCACTTCTGACATGTGTACTTTGTACGCACGCATGTTTTTATTCATTTATGCTCCGCTCCTATTGGTCGTAGCGTGATGTTATATAGCCTATAGCCTTCCTCAATAAACGGACTATCCAATACAAAAAGCATTTTTCAATTCAAACCAGTAGTTCCTGAGATTAGCGCGTTCAAACAAACAAACAAGCAAACAAACTCTTCAGCTTTATAATATTAGTATAGATTATTAACTAGCTGTTTCCTGCGGCTGCACCCGCGTGGATTTTTAACGCGGCAAAAAGTAGCCTATATATAGGCTACTTTTTTTCTCAGGCTCTACAATATCTTTGTATTAAATTTCAATTAAATCGGTTCAGTAGTTTTGGCTTGAATGCGCGACAGACAGATAGACAGACAGATTTACTTTCGCATTTATAATATGAGTAAGGATTATTAATCAAAATGTGTTTAGAATGAATGACAATTAAGCAGTAAGTAAAAAGCTTTGACACCTATAACATACGGATTTAAGTTATTAAAACGAATACCTAATACAGCTCAAAATGACAACAATAAATGGACAAATTTTAATATTTTATACACCATTGTCATGATAAAATTAAATGACAAACCGCAAACCAACAACAGACATCTTTTAAAAGCATTCTTAAACTTTCTGTATTATTTTATCTAGGGCTAATGGAACCGATTCCAGAGTCAAGGAATTCCTGCTTCATTAACCCTAAAAAATTCAAAACTAACTATCAGTGTCTATTTTATATAACCCAAAGGTCTTTTAGAAACAAAAATAGAGGCCCAACTAGTAAATTCATGTCCAGACTAGCCTCACTTCCTGAGCTATTTTACGGTTAATTCATATTTTAATACATTCTTAGTAACAGATATCTTATTGTAGACTGTCTCAGAAGATTATTATATATCATAGCATTAAGCGTGATTTTGTTTCTATAAGGACGTATAATGCCCCGCTGTTTCACTGTTGGACGTCTGTTCCGAGTATGTTTGTGTCAATATGAGTTAGTCCTGTGTGTTTATTAAAATTATGTCCTTTGCTTATGCTTTGTTTTTTTTAAGGTTATATTTAATTGTTATTCTCAACTAGCTGTCTTCCGCGACTTTGTCCGCATCTTTAGTTCTAACGGTTTTTCATTATTGCAACATTTTTCATATGAGCTCCGCCCGTTTTGGTCGCAGCGTAATGTTATATAGCTTATAGCCTTTCTCAATAAATGGGCTTTCCAACACTAAAAGAATTGTTCAAATCGGACCAGTAGTTCCTGAGATAAGCTCGTTCAAACAAACTACTAAATAAACAAACTCTTCACCTTTACATATTAGTATAGATTTTTATTTGTATCGATTATAACAGAGGATCACACACACAGTAGAATGCTAATAAAAATCTAATGCAATAACGTCTTCAATTTTATTTTAGCGAAATTATAGATTTATTAAAATTTGTTCTTATTAGAACATGGCTAGGTGTTAAATTATATTCTAAGTCTTATGTTATACATTGCTAACCAAACAACCATTCTCATAAAATCATGTTTACCACACAAGTGACATGTATAATATTTATTTAAAAACGATAAAGTATCAAATCGAATGACATAGCAGAGATAAATTATCGTTCTCGATAACATAAACACTTTCACAGTTTCCGCCAAACAATTTAGAAATATGCAAATCGGCTGCAAATCTCTAAACACAGAGATTAAAATGTACAGAACGGACGATCCTTATTCTTACCTACATAGTACTTATTACGAATATTATGTTTGCCTTTTATAGACTCAATAAAAGAATTATAAAACAATTTGATACTTCTGACAACGCGCAACTAAATTCATAATAATTTATGAACAGTATGTATATTACTTCAACACAATGTTGACACGTTAAATTTGTATTCTTTGGTGCAAATATTTTTTCCTCAATATCATCTATACCAACATAAACTTGGGTTTTTCTAAAGTATTGATGAACTTATTAATTCATATATTTTACTTATTTCGTTCCCACCAGCAACATCTATGAGTTGATTTACTGGTAGGCATCAAACATAATCCAATTACTTTGCATCTACATCCTTAGTTGTTCTATGCCCCCCGTCGAGGGTTTTAATTAATATTTCTACACAGTACCCGTACTACGCGAATTAACTCATAGTGTAGTATGTTCGTTGAAATATGCAAATCAGACAGTATATGTTTAAATGAATTGAGACGTTTTAAAATAGAGATCTCAATAACTGAAGATTAAGTTAAAGTATAAATTAGTTTTATTGGCATTTTAGTAAAAATGGAAGAATATTGAATTATCCATATTTTTGGATTTATGGTAATGAAATAGAAACATTTCGTTAAAAAAAATGAATTGTAATATATAGAAAAGGCAATAACGCAAGAAATAGACCGTTAGTTCGAAACAGAATATAAAAAAAAAACATCAGAATATAAATAACTTACTATATCGGGAAAAAACATATCTTAGAACCCAAGCGCTGTTTAAATATTTTTTGTTCAACGTTTACTTTTATTTTCTACGATATCGAAATGCCGTGGAATACGTAATTTATCAGTAAATTGCAGCTCTCCGGTTTAAATTGAGGATACAAAAACACTTTAACGTCTTCATCCATATTTAATACCAAATATTAAAAGCAAACGTTCGGTTCATAACGACCCGTGATGACTGCCCAGCAAACTAAGCAATATTTACTATAAAATATTCATGAAAACATAAATTTCAAGTGAGCACCATTGCAAATATCTCCTAATGACAAGCCGAAGAGCCGACTTTACTATAAGCACATTCTTTCCTAACCACAGGTAAACACTTTTTCTATATAAACTTTATTTTTAAAACGTTAAGGATCGTAATTGCATATCAACAGTAGGTGGAACAGCAAAACATTTGGCACCTTTTTACAAATTTAGTTTTGCGGGCGAAAAAATCTTGAAGATGGTAAATTATAGCTTATGTTTATCAGAATAAGGATTATTGTTACATAGTTCTAGTATCTCGGTTGTATAAACAATGTTGTTAAAAGCTTATGAATAGGCAATAAGTTGTCTTCAGGCGCCTACCTCTGTGCACTGGTTAATGACACTTGTATAGGCAAGTTATGTAGATTAATGCCAATTTTGTGGTACAGTTAAGGAGTTAAATATATCATGTAATAGACTATTTTAGTATGTTATGTCGATCGTTTTGATTGTGAGAAAATTAATGAAGTCAGTTTTACATAGTAAACAATTTATTTGTGTTAATAAATATGTCTCGGTTAGATAAATTGTGAGATAAGTAAAAACGTGGTGTATATCAATCAGCAAGGCTTTATCTCACGCAAGTCGGACTCAACTAGGCATAATGAATGGATCTTGTTCTTACGCGATCTGTAAACCTAGTATTCCATTTGCACAATTTTCTGAGCTTTGTCATTTACTGATTTCTTACGACATGTTGTAATTTTTCACGCACTGAATTTCTGTTGGCGCTATAACACAAAGAATAAAAATGAAAGGGATCCCCATATGAGTAATTTTGCTCGATTTGAACGACACAAATGTTGTACGATGGTATGAAACCCTTCATGCGCTAGTCTGAATCGCATTTGGCTGGTTTTTTCGGTCTTAAATCCCTAAATTGTTTTTATAGTTCCTTTTTTAGGGTTTTTTATTCAAAAACTATTTGGTCAATATTTTTGTAGCCCCAAAGTAGGTTCCATAAAATATTTATTTCGATCCAAATATCAGTATGTAATACGGTGGCAGCTCTAGAAGAACAACGGCGATCGAAAATCTGTGCGCTGCGCGGTACATTTGCCGTCACAGGCTATGAATTACGAACGTCGGAGAGACGTCTCAATTCACTTTGATACAGTATAAGGAGTACGTTCAACTTCCTAACGTATTAGAAATTGACGAAAATAGACTTAGTTTGGTTTAAGAGACCTGACTTTTTTTAGTGATAGCGAGAATACTATCATAGTTTTTATAGTGGAAAATATTTTATTTTTTGCTTGGGATCCTAAACTATCCTTTTTAAAACAATTATTTTTACAACATTACCTAGTGGACCATGCGCATAATATTAAAAAAGCCTCATTATTTCACACCAAAAAGATTTATCGAAAAGATCTTTTTTTTTTGACAAAAATTATTTTTTTTTTGAATAAAATTTTATCTTGGAGTTTACTGACCAGGTACAGCAGCATTACTAAGAAATATAATTTGGGAGTGTATTATCAGACGCTTATTTTTTTTATTAATGTTGATTTTCGTCCGTTATGTTAAAACACATAATTACATTATTCGCGATAAATATTGACATTTAAAATGTAAATTCAAATAAAATTATTCGTAGCTATTTTCTTTTGTTTTGGTCGTTGACCTGCCTGAACTGTAGTTTTGAAATTTTAAAGTTATTTTGTTTTGTGAAGAGAGAAAACAAGTTTGTTTTTTTTTGTTTATAGACAATGTTTCTTTCAATATAAAACGCAAAATCGCTATATATCCGACCCTGTACAATTGACATTTTTGTGAGGTTCGACTTTATTACTTTTTACGTCCTACGTTGTCTTGTCCTTGGACCTTTTTAGTAATTACGCGTCCACCAAAAAGCCTACGCAGGTAAACCTCCAATTTGATAACAAAATTAACAAATAAATCTTATTACTGAACAATACAGACAGATTTAATATCTGTGTAGATGTAAAGAGACCGTTTTAATTTCGTCGGCCTCGGTAATTTATGACCGAGTATACCTTACAATGCTGCCGAGTGCTAAGCGTCTAATGCCAGACGATTTATGACTAATATTCATTGCGAAATTGAGGCAAGAAAATAAGTTTTGTGAAATTAGCATATAATTATTGCTATAATAACTTTTACTTGACGACCTCGACTTTTTGAGGATTTCCGTGTTCGAGTGGCGTACACGACGGTTTTCAAGGTGTCGCTAGTTCGGATGTCCGGGTTCGATCTCTGGACGGGTCAATGTAGACAACCACATTTCCACATTGTCTCGGGTCTTGGTGTTTATGGTACCTTCGTTGTCTCTGATTGCATAACACAAATGCTCTAGGTACTTACTTTGGGTTCAGAGAAAAGTATGTTAAGTTTATAATATTTACTTATTTATTCGACTAGTAACTTTTAATACTCATAAGGTAAATAATGTAGTCGTTTACATGTTTTTTTAAAGTTAATCAGCTGTGTGACATGTTTGTTCTGTATTGTACACGGGCAAGCAAACAAAATGCGTGCGATGAAAAATAATATGCAATGAATTATAAATTCGTTTGTCCTGTCAGACGTAATATTGTGCACAAACTAATTAAGCACATAATGTCAAGCCACAAGGATCAACCACCTCATGGAATATTCTGGCACCAATTACGTTAGCACAAAGTAAGGCATCTAGCTTTACATATATTGATCTCAGGGAAGCCTGCAAATTAATATGCTAGCTGTAATTGATGACAATTAGTGAGGCGACGCGGAACGGGCGCACGTTGATTGTACCATGAATGTGTGATTTCCACTATATGGAATCAGTAAGTGTATTGGTTTGGTTAGAATTATCAGAAGCCAAGTTAATATAAGCAAGTATAAAAAGTGTAGAACGAAAATATTGAAAAAGGGGAACACATCTTAAAATTAAGGGTTAATTCAGTCAGTTTAGTTTTTTTGGTCAGAAAAACCAAGATAGAAGAGAAGTGCTTGTCTGGATTCCTTTGCAGTAACAAAACTAGTTGGGTCGGTCATTTTAATTATAGTCAAAACTTTAGCTGATCATTATAGATTACTTCTTTGTATACATGTTTAGGATAGTACGAGATAAGCACACTTCCATTACGCAATGTTCTCACTTGTTAACGAAAAATAAGGCTGATAGTGGTACGTGTTACCATATTGTCTGGGATTTCAAATAACAAGCAAATGTTGACCAACGAGACACGGCCGCTGAAATATATTAAACGCGAGGGTGGAACAATTGTGACAAATTGTGGCGTGTGTCATGTCGTCCGATGTGAAAAAATGTGACGAAATACAGAGGGTGGAGCCCTCGGAATATGGCTGGATAATATGATATAGCCTGTGTCTGGATTATATCTATGTCGACGTCTGGTCACAGAATTGCAGGCGTGGCTGCAACCAAAATTCTTAAATATTATTTTCAACATTTTGGTGACAGTCATTTTTGAAATTATTTGTGAACGTAGTGGATTCAGAAAAACGTCCTATAATGTATTCATCCATCGAAGCATGACTCAGAGAACATTTTAAGTAGGACTCAACTCCTCATGACCCTAAATACACAACGATCGGTATTGACAGAATAATAAATATTCATAAGTGTTTATCCGCATCAAATTCTTACTTGTCATTTTCATCTGATATTAATTCATCTACTGAACTAGGAAAAATCTGATAAACCTCTAGATCAGCTACATTGAATTTTGGACTTTGACATCAAGGTTGAAGGTGTGATTTTCATTGCTGATGAGGGGATTTTCGAGGGCAATAAGTACGCGATCAAATTGAGATACGAGCCAACACGTGCAGGTTATTGGCACACAAGTGCTTGGACAAACTACGATATTGCTTATTTGTGCGGAAAATCTTTAAGGTCGGGGTGATATTGGCCTATAGAACTGTTATGCTGGTGACGGAGCAGAAACTATCGGTTCTGATTTTTATATGGACATCAAAGGTTTTACTGAACTTGTAAACCCAATTTTATGTCTGTTTTTTTTTTAATAATAATTGTAATTAAATAAAAAAAATACAATTTTATTCACTTTAAACGTATTATATTTAATATACTGAACGAGATATTAATCTATAACAACTTCCTTTGGCCTCCCTCGATCTCATTTTGTCCTAACTTACTTCCTGAGTCAAGCGTGCGTAAATAAGTTTTACTTCAAAAATAGTATTTAGATCTGTATGATCAAAAATGTATCTGATATTAAATCAAGTGGATTAAATAAAAAGATGCGATGTAGAATGAATTTTATTACTTAGTTTACATGACGCGATTTCAAGTCAAAACCGCTACACTAACATTAACTTTTGTCTCCCAAAGAACTAATTTTCTTATGACAATTCAGTCTAACTGTATTAAGTCAGGTCAGACATCTTCAGAACATCTAAACCAAAATACCTAGGTCTTTATCTGCGCTGTAATAGTTCCCATTACGTAAACCGTTTGTCAACTTGTTTCTCCGAACGGAGCTAGGGGAAAAAGTTGTTCAATAAAAAGTAATAACCCATGAAAAATGACACACCGCTCACCGTTAGCAAGTCATCAAATTGGACGATCATTTATCATTATTGAAAGTGATGGATATATTGATTTTTCTTGCTTTTTCCTATGTGGTGTAACTATTAGTAAGATCGAAAATGTTAGAGGAAAAAAATGTGGTGTACTTTTTCTTTAAAATGTTAATGGCTAAATATGAACCTGAAGAAAACTGTTGCCTTTGTTGAATAGAGTTTTTGCAATCTCTTCCATTTTCTCATTAACATTTGGTAGATTTTTTATCTTTTTTTTTATTATAATAATTTTAACATTTTTTTGGATAAAGGTGTATTTATTTTTCATCATAAGGTCAGAATAACACGAAAAAGGAGTCCATTTAAATCCTTTTAATTATATCCTGTGGTATCTTTTTAATCGTTAAGTAAAAACTTTGCAAAAAGTTATGGTGGCCTAGCGGTTTAATCAATGGATTTGCGTGCACAAGGGTGTAGGTTCGAATCCATTACAGACAAGTACCAATGTGACTTTTCCAAAGTTAAATGTACTTTCTCAATTATTCTAAGACATCATTGACAATCGATGAAGGGAAAGTTCGTGAGGAAACCTGGATTCCAAATATTTTAATATGAAATCGCAAGCCCGCAATGAGCAAGTGTGGTGATCAATGCATAGAACTACATGAGAAGAGGCCTGTGCCCAGCCGTGGGATATTAATAGGCAGGTATTATTATTTTTTTATCATTCTTACAATTTACAGTGTTTATGCTTTCTAAGAAAAAATACAAAACTGTTTTCCCATGCTTAACAAATTCATATGACACTACTCCATCTTTCATCTTCCTCAATGGAGCGGAACCTAATACATACAAGTTTATATTTTAAAAACACTTCTAAAGAAAATATTTGTATCAAAGAAAGTCTTCAACAAACATTGAGAAACAAAAGCACGTTCAAAGCGAGAGTCGACCGTTTGAAATCATTTTTCACTTCATTACCGTTTCAGTTTGCGCGTATCGTTGGGATATGTGCTGTGACTACACTGCAATGACGTGCATGTGACTCATTCTTTCGCGAATAGATTAAAATGTCTCCTTTATTTATGTTATCCTGGTAGGGATGTGGGTTATTAATAACTAGCTGTCCCCCGCGACTTTGTTCGCGTGTTTTAGTTTCAACGATTTTTCCTTTTTGCAAAATTTTTCATTTATGCTCCGCTCTTATTGGTCGTAGCGTGATGTTATATAGCCTATAGCCTTCCTCAATAAACGGACTATCCAATACAAAAAGAATTTTTCAATTCGAACCAGTAGTTCCTGAGATTAGCGCGTTCAAACAAACAAACAAACAAACAAACAAACAAACTCTTCAGCTTTATAATATTAGTATAGATATAATATTAAACACAATAGAGATGTTGACTGGGTATAAAAAGTAAAAATCTATTGACTCCGTAAATTAGACAATAAAAAAAAAGAACACATTTTTTATTTTTTCAAAATAACTAAGAAGATAAAGCGACTCAAAGGTTAGGACTGGCGGCTAATTACGTCACGATGTTACAAAAAACGTACGACATCGTGACGTCGTGCGACCTAAAATACATATATATACGTGTCTAATATTTTTTATTAATCTATTTAAGGAACAAAAAAATAATTTAGTCGATATCCCTATTATTTTATTTACATCTTCAGGGTTATAAACAACTTAAATTTGCACCAAAAATTTTTGCAAACTAGCTTGTAATGGTCGTCTGTCTACTGAAGACTTACTATCTTAAGCATGATTTTAGTCATTTTGTGACCTTTATACCTCCTGACTACATCATTATTAGTCTATGTTACCTAATAAAGTTTTGGAGCCTAATATTCAACGAAGAAAAAGATTTAACATCTACTTACATAAGATGTGCTCAATATATTTTGGTCGACCTCAATTGATATAGGTCGCTACTTACGATCAGTATTTCTAAAAGAGAAATCTGCTTGAAGTACTCCTTTTGATGTTTGGGAATACTTCGAGTGACGTCAGAATGTCAGATACACGGTCCTAATGTAATTTTACGTTTTTACTTTCTCTTCACGTATTTCTTGTTAAAAAATGTATTAACTGTAGGTAAAATAGAGTGGAAGGCTTCCTCTATTATTAATTTAACCGATATGAAGATACTTGATTTATTGTTTCCAAAATAATAAAAAAAACGTTGAAATTTGGACGTGCTTAGATAGCATTTATTCACTGATTTAGACTATTTTTTATAAGAAAAACTTTATTTAAATATTTATAAGACTGCTTGGATTTCTATTGCGAAATACCTGAAGTGGTCGAGACACGACATTTATTTGTAAAAAGTTACACCAAAAAAATCCCTAAAACAGTATAATATAGAGCAATTGGGTGATGATAATATAGTTACAACACTTACAAACACTAAAACACTTGCATACACAAAGCTTAACCCTAAAAAGGATTGTTTGACGGTACATTTCACCCTACAAAAACAAATTTACATAGCAACGGAATTGTGTTATTATAGGTACAAGTTGAGTGCCTACTTACGTTCCATAGCCCTGTCCTTTGAAGTTTTCATACAGTTTATCTTACAATATATTATTTTTATGATTTTTTTCAACTACCCATACACCACAAATAATGAAATTAATGTTGATTTTCAAAGGAATATTTTTAAAGGGAAAAAAATCACGTCTAATTAGATTTAGTAGATCGATTCGTCAATGGATGGTGGTTCATAGAGCAACCTAAACAGTAATGCAATGTTGCTATATGAAAATGAAAAAAGAAAATGGACTATCTTATTCTCTTAGATTAGAACAGCAAATAACATAAAGATACTTTGCAAAATAGTGTCAACTAAAATAAAAAAAATTATAATCATTTAAAAAGTAACTAACCATCCGGCCTGTGACATATTACAATTAATTTCAATATCGTATAAAACCTACCTACAAAGCGATCTACGCATCCACCTCAAATTTCCAACAATGTCAATGTACCATCTTACATCCTAATAATTTGAAAAGCCAATTCCGCGAGCTCCCCCAGAAACTCGTTTCACCCATAAAATCGAGTTAGCCAACCGCTTAATATATTTGGCAAACATTACACATACATGTATACGTTATCTACTTACGGAATATGTTTCGATGAAAAATATCAACAGAATCATTCGCAATTTTATCTTGAAAGGGAAATGGCTCATGAAGAATTATGGTATTATTATTGGGATTTCAATTAAGATTAGAATTTATTGCTGTTGCTTCAAATTAGATTCTATAATGAATAGATTTTGGCTTTATTGAGCATTGTATTTAATTGTTTAGTTATAAGTTCAGGTTAAAAACATTTCGTATATACTAAACACTAATCATGTCCATTTTATTGAATTGTTAGTAAATTACAACTATGCTATCCACACCACCAGCGCTGAGGCTCTGCTTCTAGAGAACCTTAGCACATGCTGAGCGCTGGCCGTTTTGCACGGAAATGATGCATATATCCCCATACCTTATTACTTAAGTATTTGTTGTTTTTTTTGTGTATACTTTTATGCATTGCATTGGTCGCAAATAAACGTTTTCCTTTTTTCTATTTTCAAAGCCAAGAAAAATGCTGATTATGCTTTTACCTTTTCTGGGTTATTCAAATGAATACTATTTTAGTAGGTAAGTACTAAAGGACCCCGAATAAATATGGTTCAAGTACCTAAAAAGAGCAAAGAACTTGCTAATTATTTAAAGTAAATTAAAATTAATTTAAGACACAAAATACACAAATAACAAAGTAGGTTGTAGTCTTTAAGCTTGTAATTTACCAGAACCTGGGCTAATAGTATAACGCGGAATTGTAAAACCTTTAGGGCTACACTGAAATACCTATTAAAAGCTCATATCACTGGGTTTCGCTGCCCTTTAATTTAATTTTCGTAGAAATCTAGGACTAAATATCCGGTTAGTTAACTCAGTTAAAAGGTAAACGAAAGTCAGACTGCAGCCAGTCAAAACTCATTATTTGATATTCTTTTTACAGTACTTAGCTAAACTAAATAAACACTGTCAATGTAACTTGCTTTGGCAGTTTTGTTTGAGAAAAATAATACAGAATAATTTATTGGAAAAATATTTGAAATTACAACATGCAAATATGTAAAAAACGGCCACAATTTTTTATAGTTGTAAATTTGTAATCGGGCGAGGCGAATGAAAGTTATTATAAGTACCTAAATATTTTTTTTTTGTTGTTTTATTTTGGGAGGAGGAGGAGGGAAGAGAATGGAGGAGGAGGAGGAATAAGCTGGTGAATACTTGACGAGCGCTCTACGAAAAGTGTGATCGGGTGAGGCGAACGGAAGTTGAGAGCGAGATATAAGTAAGTGAAGATAGAAATAGAGAGAGTTGCGTTTCGTATATTACTGTAGGGACCAGAGAGACAGGTGCAAGCACACATTTCCTTTCTCTCATAGCCAGTTAAGTTTCGTATATAAAGAAGTTTTACTTCAGTCGTGTGGTTTAAAGTACAATCGTTTTATTTTGTCTTCATTTTCTTCCTAAACGGCAGGATACAAGTGTCGTACAGAACCAATGGGAATATTTACACACTAGTTTATTCATTTAATTAGAATCTTCTTTTTAGACTCAACGGCCATGGTCTGCCGCCCCGAAAAATGCATAATATATATAATAGTTTTAAACCACTGGTATGTAACGACCTTGTTTATAAAAGCCATAAACACAATAAATTTTACTGAAACATAAAAAGTGTAACATTATGTTAATTTAAATAAATAAATAACTTGGTACATTATCCAACTTAAAGAAAATTTAAAGATAAGCTCTTGTAATAAAATTTATAACCTTGTTCCAAGCTTGAAAAACCAGTTCAATTTTATCACACATAATTTAATAGTTATAAAGATATAATTAATTGTTTTTTTTCGCATTTTGACTTTTGAAATACATTGTTCTTTTTATGGATTTCGTACTCAGTTGCCAGTTTTTGGCTAATTTGGGTGAACAAGTTTCTGTTCTTTTTTTAACTTATCGATGATAAGATTATTATAAACTTAACTCTGTTATATTTATAGTACAAGTTAATTTACTTTATAATGCTTATTTATAAACTTGTCTTACTTGAAATTGAATAAAGGCAATGTTATTCTTCTGTATAATAGGTATGTTAACTTTGAGCACCACTTGTACATGTTTTTGCCCATTTTAATAAGTATATAATATTATGCTGAATAAAATAGGTAAAAGTAATTTTGACTGAACGGGTTGGTCAAAAGTAGTTTAGACTGAAAATCATTGGTTGATGGTGCGTTTGACTGCAAATTAACGGTAAAAAAATGTTTTAACTGACGTTTTTAGTCAAAACTCTTTTTAACCAGTATCTTCTTAAAGTAGTAGTGTCGAAAGCATGCGGTTAAAACTAATTTTGACTGATTTTGCTCTTTAAAAGTACTTTTGGCTGGTTAAGAGTTTTGACTGCAACATATACATACATGCATTAGTCTGCTTGTTGTTGATAAAAAATAATAATATAATTTGTGTAGAAAACGAATAATGTCAGTCATGTTAAAAAGAAAAAGAGCGTAGTCAGTATGTGAAAGAAACAAATGAATGGAATAAATTCTGTTATCTTCTCCCATGAGCAAAAAAACGAGCGCTGTTACAAATATATGCAAACGACATACACGCGGAAATATCGATACGAAATCAGCAAATTGAATCAGTCGAAGAGAAAACTCCATTTATGTTCTCTCATGTACAGCATCACAATACGAAAACACGTGTTTATCAAACATATTAATCGACAATACAACGAACAATCTTTTACACTCATTACTATATTCATTTTAATTATAACAAATCAATTTTACAGTGACCCGATCCGGATTCAATCCGATATCACTTAATCGAATCACTAATTAGCATTTTGCTCTTACAAACAGTCGGGATCAAACATGCTGATTAAATCGACAATTTCATAAATGGACTATTTGCGAAATGTCTGTGTTTATCATTTTACAGTGACTTGGTAATGAACAGCGGGTAGTGTGGCGGATCGGCTGTCGTTTGTTTTATACATTTTTGATTAATTCAATTATCAGAATGATGCGTCAATACGGCGTATGAATGGGTCTATATGCATACTTACTTAAATACTGGCATTTTATTTTCTTTTGTTATTTAAAGTCACGACTAGTGTCGCGAGAGGTTTTACAACCAACCATTCAATTCCTTGCACAAAGAACACCCGGACTTCGGACAAGCATTTGTGGATCACATAAAATTTTGTCCCATGCGGGGATCGAACCCGCAGCACGTCGCGCACTGTGGTATTTGGCGTGGTGACCTATACCACTCGGCTATCCGTTCGGTGATATTTTATTATATACGTTATATTTTATTCTGATCACTAACAAACAATGAATGTGTGAGTGAAGTCTTCACCCAATAATCTTATTGCGCAGGGAAACACTAATACTAAGTCAGTCTATGATATAATTTAAATGTGCCTAATCTGTTTCGAGTATGCATGTAAATAAAATATATAAGTATTCAGAAATCAAAATTTCCACAAAGAAGATTAGTACAACTCTTTAATGAACTAAAAAAAATGTCTAATAAAAAAAATAGTGGCGTACACAAATAAATAAATATAGGTATACTTAAAATTTTATTCAAACAAATAATTCTGTTTAAAGGTAAATTATAACAAACATTTAAACTTTGGTTAAAGGTATTTAGTTCAGCGTCAGCGGGAAAATTTAATATAATTTTCCAAAGTCAGCATTTACCGTAAATGTAATTGACCGCGGTAAAATAATTTTCAGAAGCGTTCCCTAATCGATCGGTAATTAAAGGTAGAAGTTGTTAAAGGCAATGTCCACTGAACGGGATCTTTCAATAATTAATTAACAATTTTAAATATTTACAAACTTCGCGCGACCCAAGGGCTGGCTTTTACCTTGGATAAGCATTGCCATTCAACGTGGCAATGCCGCCAGCCTTTTGGGAACACTCCCAGTGGACAGCGATGTGGAGGATTTTTTTGATGCCATATTTTAGTTTTATTTTTAATATTACTTAGATTAGTTTATTTTATAATTCCTTTTGTATGTATATATAGTTAAGTTTCAATAATTAAATGTTTGAATCTGTAAGTGGAGCAACAGTGTTTTTTTTTTCTTGAGTCAAGTTTTTATTTAGAATAGTATAGAATTGAATGTCATTTATTTCATAGTACACAACAGATGTTACAATTGTAAAATGCTACCGTATCCGGTGTAGAAATATTGCAATTCGAATAATATTTTATTAATAAATCTAGCTGATTTTCAAATATTTTTTTTCCGTTATAAAAAAAATGTATATAGATTAACATTTTATAAGACTTGTAGACAAATATTAGGAACATTAAATAGGAATTGTTAGTTGTAGAAATGAATAATAGTTTAACTTAGAATTTATTACATCCAATGTAATATTATAAATGCGAAAGTAACTCTATCTGTCTGTCTGTAAATTACGCTTTCACGGCTCAACCGCTAAACCAATTTTGATAAATCTTGGTGTGAGTAAGAAAGGACATAGGCTACTTTTTGCCGCGATAACTGATACCCATGCGGGCGAAGCTGCGGGCAAAAGCTAGTCATTTTTTTTTCTGATGAATAGCAGTCATGGTCTCGGATACAGAAAAAAAGTGTACGTAAAATTAATTTACCTTTTAAGTATTTCCGGTAACCAAACCTTGAGCAAGTCGGTGGTTGCTTTGGTGACTTATATACTATACGGCTATCAGTATAGTCGTTATCGACTACGATTATAGCAAACAAAACTGCATTAAGATTGGCACTAAGTAAATATGTCTACTATTTTTTGATGTCCTGTTACTTGGGTACCAAAAAAAAACAAAAGAACATTAGCAGTTTAAAATAATGTTGTGACTAAACCGAAAACAATCGCAACTTAATGTGCACTCCACTTAACTTCACAGCAAACGAGGCCTTCTTCCAGTCCATTACTGTCCAAAAGATTAGCTGATTAGCCGAGCCTAGTGACCCGACGATATCTCTACCTTTGTTAATGAATGCATGGGGCTGTGAAAGAATTGTTTACTATTTGCAGCTATAGAACTCTAACTGCCACAAAATAATAAAATAAAAAAAAAATATAAAAAAGAAAAGATATTAGTGTCATAAATGTTCTGAAAAAGATAAGGCCTTCATAAATTTTGGAAGGTAATTTACTTGCACCATGCAATGCATTAATTAATGAACGATGATAACAGATTCTGTTATAAATTGGAAAAGTTTTGAAAAAGGAATAATAAGATCTTTTTTTTTTATTAAAATTTCTTTAGTTCCGTCCTAATCTAAATTCAAGGAGTTCAAGATTTTTCATAGTTCCAGCGATCGAAGCAAACTGAAAAAGCAAAGGCAAGCTGATGAGCAAACAAATATATTAATGATGGACCAAAGACAAAGACAACAACGTTTAGACGGTTATTCACCTAGTACTTACAGGGCTATTTCGTGGTGGCCTAGTTTTTCAACGAACGGATATGTATGAACAAGGTCGCAGGTTCAAACCCACTACAGGCAAGTATCAATGTGACTTTTAAAAATTGCAATATGTACTTTATTAAATACTCTAAGACACCGTAATTGGCAATCGGTGAAGAAAAGCATCGTGAGAAAAACTGGATTCGAAAAATTGGAATCTGAAGCCAACCCTCAAATGAGCAAGCGTAGTGATCAAATACTCCTTCGCATCTCTACATTAGAAGAGGCCTGTTTCCAGCAGTCGGTCATTTATAGACTCGTATTTTTATACCTATAAGCGACTAACAACTTCGAGCAATACAACAAAAACATTCTACAATCATAACGTTCACAATTCGCACCCTTCACCAAAAAAATCCAACGGTAATACGAAAGAGCAAAAAGACCAATACGAAACGCTTCAAAAATGGCGAAAGCGAAAAAAGTAACGAATAATTACACACGCGACGCAAAGGGGATGCGAGGGGGCAAACAATAGTGTTTTGTTTTACTTTAATATCTCACTCCTGTCGGGACTTTCGTTAAAGAATCTCTGTATAATTAAAAAGCTCCCTTTACTGCACTTGTCATGCCCTGTAAGAGAGCAACTTCTTTTATACAGATTAAAAAAAACTGCAATGAAAAGACATTAGTAATTACCAAAAATATCCATAAATTTAAATTTTTAATAATAAGAATAATGTTATGAAATTGTATTTATAGTTTTAATAATATGTTCAAATTAAATTTTAAAGTTAAAATTTATAACAAACAATTTTATTAATTATTAACACAATAAATTATGGTCAGTTTCGAAATAATATTCATAGCAGTAATCCCTGTCACGGTACAGATGGGGTTATGGCTATGGTAAAGGCTTACTTTTAGAGTAAAAATAAGTAAACTATTAGATAATGACATATCGATAATGAACTGTTGGCACTAGTATGAACAAATAACATCGTAAAATTAGTGACAAAACAGACCGCGCCGTCTTAATAATACTATCTCTAAAACTAATATTACCCTTATAATATCGGAACCATCGATATTTTTGCATAAACGTCCGTCGTCGCACGCAAAATCAGTAACGTAGTACCTAAAGCTAAGAATTTGCTTACGCATGGCACAACGGACTACTAGCGATTAGCGTACTCTATGCTTTTCTATGTTTACTCCAAGGATTTACCTTTACAATTTATTAAAATATTATTTTGTTTGAGCATTAATTCCATAATTAAATAATATTTTATGTTTTTTTGGTTGTACATGTTGCTCAGTCAATTAGACTAGGCTCCAAATAAATTTTATTTAAACTGTGAGAAAACTGTTATTATGTATAATAAATACGTGTCTAATAACAAAAACATCCTCCGCGGACGAGTGACGTACACACTGATTTTCAAGATGTCGCCAGCTCTAAGGTCCGGGTTCGATCCTCGTACGGGTTAATGTAGAAAACCAAATTTCTGAATTGTCCCAGGTCTAGGTGTTTGTGGTACCTTCGTTGTCTCTGAATTCCATAACACAATAGTGATTTAGCTACTTACTTTGGGTTCAGAGCAGTTTAATGTTGTCCACATTTATTTATTTATTGCTTATAATGAGCTAAATAACAAAGAAAACCACTAGGTTTTATAAAAATCAATTAAATTACAGTAACATTTTCTTTTGACGATCAAAACGTAATAAAATCCAAACATTCATACGCCAATATTACGTTCATATTATCGGTTACAATAGAAAATGAAATTTTCTTCAATTTTGACGTTATTCTCGTAGAATATAAGCACAGCTTTGATAGCTTGTTTAGTCTCCTTTGAGATGACATACACTAGCAGCGACAACATTTTCTCTGATTACATATTGTGTCTTATTGCTGTAACTATAAAGTTGACTATCGAGTGTTTGTAAATTCGCTGATATTGTTGAGATCCAGTCTTTGGTAGGTAGTTACTTTTGAAACAAAGTGATGTGCCTTACTGTTCACAAAAGGCGATCCTCTTCACTGGCTCTCATTTATACTAAATTGTTACTTTACTTCTCTAATGGTTGATGCAATATTATGTCTTACAATATCGTCAATTTTGCTTTTATGAGTCGAAGAGTTTTCATTTGTTTAAAATTTTAATGAGATGAACGATTTTGTAGTTGTTAACAGTCTTCAGTGCGAGACCCAACTTCGATATTAACTTTTAGAATTATTCAAAAACTGATAATTAATTCTTGAGGCTATTACGGGATGACTTGTTTCTATTGTTTTAAGTATCTATAAAATATAAATAAGAAAGAATTTGTGTTTTATCATCAGTGATGGTCTCGATATAGATATCATAGCGACAACTTACGGTATGTATAATTACTACCTAATAAACCTTAGATTAGATGGCACTTAGATTTTCTATAATCTATATTTAATCAAGCTGTAATCTAATCTATATGATCATCAGAGTTTAAATCTTCACAATAGTTTTCGATTTTGAATATTACCTTAAAAAATCGTACCCTAAACCTTCGCTCTAAATTTAATCTAAGATTTTTTTTTTTTTTATCTTGTTATTAATAAAACCTTATAGTTATACCCTCACATATCCATTTACGTTTAACTCTTTAAAGCCACCAACCCCATATTTTCCATTAATACCAAGAATTGAGCAGGAGTATTTCAGGTGTGTTTAGTTAAAGTAATATACCATCATTATTCCAAACGGAGGGGCGGCATCCAAGTCGGGATTCCCGGTAATTACCGTAATACGCAGCTTTGAAATAACACTGTCCTGTTCAAATATTTATGCGTCAGTCCGCAGAAAGTGAATTTTAATTTTATGTAGATAACTAGGTTTTGATTGTGGTTTAACTTGATTCTGACTTGACTTGAATTATATATTATTATGTTAGCTTCATAATGAAATTCGTAAAAGGAAACATTGTCATAACTAAAACTTTGTACTAGGGCACAGAATACCATGAAACGTAGTAACCAGCCCCCCTAGACAAGTGACATTTTGACAAGCGATAACGCTCATCGAATCGCTCAAAAGTATTGAGGTGACAAGTCCAAGTCACGTGACTTATCGAAACGAAATGTCATTTCCATACGTTTAATGTCATTTTATCGATTTCTATCATCGTTAACGATTGTCGAAATGCCACTTGTCTGGGGGGCAGGTACCTGTTTAGTTGTGTCTGCACGGATAGCCGAGGTGTAGGTCTCAAGACCACAGTATCTTCGATCTTGGAGACGAGAAGAGGTGCGTTTGTAAAAGAAAGTAGGCTGCGATCAATTAGAACGTAGATCAAGATTCAAATGATGTGCTAGCTGCTCCACGACTTACCCAAATTTGATCGTGTTACAAGAAGAGTAATTTCTAGATTATGATGGTTTAAATATAACCACTTTCATAAAAATAGAAACCAAACTATATTTATTCACTCAGTTTTTAGAGATTTCTACTAATCCAAACCATTATTTAGGGTAACATTGTTACTTGTGGCACGACATCAGTGGCCTCTGTAGCTTAGTTGGTAAAGCGACTGGTGCGTTGAACCAGTAGTCGGAGGTTCAAGTCCTGCCTAAGCTTCAAATTTTTTCTTTATACTATTTGTATTTTATTACAAGCCAAGGCCTTATTAACCTTCTAAAACAGGTCGACCTAATAAAAGCGTGTTAAAAACATCTAAAACTTCAAAATGTTGCGTCGTATTTTCGGAACAAAGAATAGGCAATCATGACATCGTACTGACAATCAAAATCCATGATTCCTAGTTAGAAAACTCAAGTTAAGTTGCCTTTATTCGTAAAACCTCTGAAGAAAATGTCAATTCGTTTCGAAAACCCTCCGAAAATTTTTCGTGAACATTTTGCTCTGGCTATATTTCTTGTAATTTACTCTTTTAGGGACAGAATAAATTTGTTCTCTCTTGAACAATTTTGCGTCTTCATGTTGTGTCCAAGACAGATGTTTAGATTTTTTTTTTCGTGAATTTAATTTGTTCTTCCTACTTAATATTTCGAAGTACTTTTGGTTTAGTGTCTAAAGCTTTGTTTAGAAATTACGGGGAACTGTTGCGGAATTTTATTTTATTTATGTGTATCAACCTGTGCTTATTCAAGATTTTATTTTGGATTTCGTCGTGTATATAAAGTACTTTACAATTTATAGAAAACTAGCTGTTTCCCGCGGCTTTACCCGTGTGGTGGTCGATTATCGCGGTAAAAAGTAGTTTGACCTTTCTAAGGATCGAAATTTACCCCACACCAAGTTTAATTAAAAGCATCTTAGCTAATTAGCTATGATAGCGTAATAGTCAGACAGAGTTACTTTCGCATTTATAATATTAAAGGAGTACGGATTTTTGCAAAAGTATTGGATGGGCCTTAGACAAGCAATAATGAAATCTAAAATCTTAAAGAAGAATTTGACAACGTTGCACATAAAACAAAGGATGATATACCAACACTACATGATACAGAATATTTTGAAATCAAAGAACGTTCCACAATAAACCTAAAGGTACATTAAACGCATCGTACTCACTTTGATAGCCGTCGCTTCCTCGAGAGTCAGGCTAAAGTTTCACAGAGTGTAAGCGAGTGAAGGCATTCGATAGAGGGTTCTCGTTAGAAACGCCACAAAGGCTCCATTGTGCTCCACAGACGGTTCCAAATGAAAAATATAACTTGTTACCGGAGTGTTTGAGTAATGTTGCGAGACAAGATGTCATGGATACTTTTGAGTTTTCAACGTCGTTTTCTGTGTTTGATTTGAGTTGCTTGGTTTTATTTTCTTATGGTTTTCAGTGAAAATAATTTATTTGGTGGAGATGATTTGTTTTGATTGTTTGGAGATGTTTGTTTTAAAATGTCTTCCTATAGTATCTTATCATTAATGATGTACCATCTTAATTAAAAAAAAAAATAGAACAGTTTATCAAAATCCAAATTAAATATTTTTATTTTAAGTAGCGTTTTTTAAGGATCTTTAAAACGTTAAGTGACTCTAGTTAAGCGTTTCAAAAATTTCATTCTTCATCTTACTTATTTATAAATTTTAGCACAACAATTTAGTCAACTATATTATAAACTATATGAATCTTGCTGTTCATCAAAATTCATATTAAGATAATGCTTTTCTTAACATCATTGCTACAAAAGCTATTCCGTAAAACTTAATGGAAAATTACTGACCAACAACCCAAGTCATTCTGCCTAAGTTTTTGCAAGGTCCACCCTTGACTATTTGAATACAAAGCAAGTGAACAACGAAAAATCTAAATAAGTGAAGACATAAAACTACTCTTATAAAACAAAGGCTCACCAAGAAACCAATAAACTATCCAGACTAAACTTTAATTAAATTTTGTATTGTCTTTAAACTTTTGGTGCAAGTTATGAGCGGAAGAATCAGGAAAAACAAAAAAAAGAGAGAGCTCCTCTTAGAATATTCTAATAAACATATTCGGCTGAAATGCAAGTAACTGTTAAGGTCCTTCAGTTATGTTTTTTATTCAGTAGGAATTTTAATAATTAGGCCTACTAGATCATTTTTTTTTCTTGCCAACTGATTTCCTGTCTTAAAATAAACGCGAAATCTAATTAAGTAGTTGCTGATCAAAATTTTTGCTAATGTCAAATTTTCAGCAACCTTTAACGAAGAAAGACTTTAGTAGTACAGTAGACATTTTAAATGTGGACAACGTTTAGGCGTTCAAAATGGACAGGGGTAGAAAAAGCGGGATTGATCGTGGATTAAATTTTGTGAGAGATTCATGATTTTGAAAAAACTAAAGTTATGAATTATCAAAGATCGCACATTCACCTTTAACTTCAAATCCTTACTAATATAATAAATGCGAAAGTAACTCTTTCTGTATGTTACACTTTCACGACTAAACTGCTTAACCGATTTTAATGAAACTTAGTATAGAGTAAGTTTGGATCCTAAGAAAGGTCCTACTTTTTGGCGCGATAACTGACGTCCACGCTTGCGGAGCCGTAGGCAATAGCTAGTTTCATATTATAGATATAAAACAGTACACAAAAGCTATAGCCGTAAGGAGAGAGTGTTTGTTCCTTGAACCAAACTCCAAGTTATCGCTGTACTTTGAAAAGTTCGAACGAACTCTTTGGCTTGAACTCACCCCAACTGAAAGCGTTAAAATTTAAATTTCATCATTAATAATAACTGAAAGAAATCTATCCGCTTGTCTATGATTCATAATGGAAAAGTTTTCTTTGCGCTTCCGAGTAAGTTTGACAATGACGTTGATGTGGATTGAGCGCTCTGTTTTGGTTAAAAATACTAAGAAAATATGAGACTTTGTGACTTCGCCGTATTCGAGTAGGTCAGCACAATTTAAGGTAGCTAGTAAAAAGTATCTAGCTAAAAAGTTATTAAACTATAATAGTGCTTTTGAAATGTTCGTAAAAAATAGTTAATTGTTCGTTAGATTCTACAGTTTTTTTTTTTATTTTGTCCTAACCCGATGTCTTCACCCCGCCTAATTTTAAGCAGCAGTGAAGCCCAGAAATTAGACCCATCGATAGGTACCGCGAGAGTGATGACTTCGTTGGTGAATTCACCAACACGGAATAAACCTAAGATATTAAGTTCCTGTTCTACCCTTCCAAAGTTTGTTAATAGAGGCCTTTATAATATACCTACTATTTACATATAAATATATTATATCTGTGTGACAACTAACACCGTGCTTATCTTAGTTTACGTGGCTTAACGACACCCTCCCGACTTATGGGATCATCAAATATGCATTTGGTATATTAAAGTCACCCTTTTCGTTTGTCCCTTACGGTTTATATGGGTCACGTCGGATTGACCTCAAAATAACATGAAAAATCTTTTAAACACCTGACGTACGATTTTCCGAATAACTGAAACCTAAAAGTCATCAAATCTTTGGGGTATTATTTATTTTTCAATCATAAAACATATCAATTTAACTCAACACTGAGTTTACTACCAGCAAAACCTTAGTAATTGTGTTATTCAAGTTTTTAACATTTTTAACTGACTTCAAAAAAGGGAGGAGGTTTCTCAATTCGACCCTATATATCAAATTACGCTGCTTATAACAAACGCATTACTTTATATCTAAAGATATACCTATGTTTTTTAAAGACATACATATGTTTTACAATAATAAGACACAAGCAATAATTTCGAGAATTTAATTGTATACACTAAGCTAAAATGAATTGCAAAATAATTCTAACAAGCCAAAACACTTACCCAACATCAAACCAAAACATTAGCATACGTTTATTCAGTAAGACGACATTACAATATTAATAAGCAACATCTGCTTACCCCTTTTATATTTACCCACGATAATAACCAAAGAAAACATTTCTACAATCCTTTAATATTCAAAAGAAGGACAGTTAACAATTTTCCTGAAATATAATAATAAGGTAAGATACAGGGAACCCGCTTCGCATATTATGACAGTGTACCAAGAAATAATAATTACGAACCTAATATTAATATAACAAAGGCTTTTACTTCATATGTCGTAGTCTTTCCTATCATTTGTAGGGGCGTGCCAGAATAATGTATGAACAGTTGGTAAGGACAAATTGCTTTCACATGTTAATAAATAATTCAGAAATTTAACAACAGTTTTGTTAAAATAAAGGCTTGCAAAACTGGTTATTTTATTTAATTTTCTTTTCTGAGCAATATTAAAAAATATCAATTTTAAAATGAATCAAATTTATAACACTGTCCTTAGTTTATATGGGAAATTAAATAGTTTTGTGTGCTGTCGTATAATTCAAAAAAAATATATATTTTGATTTTCCGTTTTTTGTTTAGTTCTAATTTTAATCCTGTGAAAAAACGACAAAATAAACTTTTCTCTATTTCAAGAACCAAGATAAAACTCATATTGACAAAAAATAAATTAGAAGTTTGATATCAAAACAAATTTTCGCAAATCACATTTTAAGGCCGCGCCAATCCTTTCATACAAAAACATGAAGCCTGATCGGGAAAGTTAGCGTCGGTATAAAAACAAAATCTTCCATGATTCCTAAAAAACAAGACGACGCGACGGCCAATGAAAACTGAATGAAGCTATTACTTGATTCAGGTCACGAGCAGAGTGGGCTCGAATACAAATTTCTTTGGTCGCTATGGTCTGTTGAAGGTAGCTTTACCTTGTTTGTTGGTGTTTTAGTCGTACTTATTTAAAAGTTTACTCTAATTTAGTTTATTATACAATACATTATTATACAACTCTGTAAAAATATTGTTCCAACCTACCGTAACTTACTACATAGATATAATAAACCAAAACTATTTTTCACGAGCTATGAACCGGGTTTTTGATTTTTATAACTGAATTACCGTTTAGGTATGTTGAAGTAAATAATAATATCTTAGGTCAACACACACACGGCCATCTGATCCTAAACTAGGCATAGCCTGTATTATGGCAACCAGACAACTGATAAACATACTTATATTCTAAATACATATAATTATATTATATAGATAAATTACACCCAGACACAGAACAAATGATCGTGTTCATCACACAAAGATTTGTTGTGGCTGGGAATCGAACCCACGAGCTCCGGTCCAGTAGTCAGGGCCACTAAACACTAGACCAACAGGCCAGTCTAAATAAAATAAGTAAAGGTTCGGTTACACGTTCAAGCGTGCATGCTCAAAGAGTTTGTGCTCAAAAAGTTTATTTCGTCCACACTATAGCGACTTGCATGTGTATACGGTGCAATTTATGTGCAAGCCATTTGTGCGGTATACCGTTTTGCCGTCTTAACGCTAATGTATGCTTGTACTAACAAAAATTTGTGCAAATGAAATTCAAAGTGTAGCCGAACCTTTATTTATGTTTAAGGATGGTTCCTGTTAGAAGAACAAAATAAATAGCGAACCACATTAAAAAAAATACCTTGCATGTTCTTCTCCAAGACCTCTCAGGATAGGCACCAAAAACTATAGTAAAAACAATGAAACAAAACTCCCCACAAAATCATCCGGTTACAAGCGATACCCAAACTTGTTTGAACTAATTCAATCACGCTAGTGCGAGATATCCCTAAGGATAGAAAGTTTGTAAGCCGCTTTATTTCTTTATACTTCCTTAGTTTATGTGCGATTGATACAAATTGCTTCGGGGGATTGCGGGCTAATTGTGTTGTTCGCGGTTTTTCCTTATTAGGTAAGTAGAACTCTAGGCTATTCTGAATTCCCTGGTGGTGGAGGAAATTGTCCCAGTTGTCTATTATTCATCATCATCATCATCATTTAGCCTTTCGTAGTCCACTGCTGGACATAGGCCTCTCCCAATTTGCGCCACAACACCCGGTCCTCCGCCTTTCGCATCCAGTCCCCTCCAGCGACCTTCTTCAGGTCGTTAGTCCATCTGGCGGGGGGGGCGTCCCACCTTTAGTCTATTATTGATATAAAAAAATTATCAAATGAAAAATATTAAAAAATAGAATTTTAATTAATAGCCAAAAGTCGAAAATCTAAAAAAAATACAGAATAATCTACAAATATTTACAGGCTAAGACTTGTGGAGTTTACAGCAGGCTCTGGTCCACTGCAGACTATCAGACAAAGACGACGATATACATGTGTTCTACCAAAAAAACGTTTACTTTGTTTACAAATTGCTTAAGAAAACTTATGTACACATTTAAATATTTACCTACACGTGACCTGTTTTTGTGTTCCAAGTTTCAGAGATACCTAAGTCAAAAATATTACAGAAATTCGACAACGCCTAGAAGTTTAGGTACTTATTTGCATATCAGGTAAAATATGAGAAAATAGTATCTAAGAATAATTAATCAAACAAATTATATAACCTGTTTCCCGCGTGTGCATGTCGGTTATCGCGGCTAAAAGTAGCTTACGTCCTTTCTCAGGCTTTAGACTATCTGTGTACCAAATTTCATTTAAATCGGTTCAGTAGTTTTGGTGTGAAAGCGCGACAGACAGACAGACAGAGTTAATTTCGCATTTATAATATTAGTAAAGATAACGAAAACCGGGTGCAAAATTCAGCGTTGGAGTTTTTGAGTTTAAATCGACGTGTGATTCGAAGCCAAGCCTAACAAAGACAAGAAATAAAAACGAAAATTTTACTGATAAAAATACTGTTAAATATAGTATTGTATTGATACTGAACCCACAATTTTGGAATAACAATCATCACGTTGCAGAAATAAAAAGTCAGTCACGTTTAAAGTACCACACATACCTACTTACGTCAATATTTTCTACGTTATATACAAATTGTTTTCTTAAATAAATATTGATTACATTAAGTACTTTTCAAGTAAATTGTCGATTAAATTAATTTTCTGTATAACATCTTTTTGCTAACGAACTGCCCTGGCTTCGCACGGGTACCACAGCAACCTTTGTTTCCAGTGTTTTCTAGAATATAACCCATGTTAGGAGCTTTCTATAAGTGAGAACATTCATTCGTCGTTTGGTCGACTCTCTCTGACTCTACCTGGCAGTCATTTTCTTTGCCAAGAATTAGCCCATAGCAATTCAACGTGGCAATGTGGCCAGCCTTCTGAGTACGTTTCCCGTCATTGACAAAGATGACGATGAATTTTTTGAGACTAATTAACCATTACAAAACAATTTTGCTTGGTTTGTATAATGACTTTCGTGAGGAGTATTCATAATTATTTAAATAAGTTTTCTTCTTTTTATTTAGTTATATTATGTTTATAAATTGTTTAAAGTTCAAAAACGCTTAATTTATAATAATATTATTAAAAAAAGAAAAAAGTATGTTCTTAACATTAATAAATAAATAATCTGTCTGATTTTTTTGTTTTCTGAATTTAAATGCTTTATTTAGGTATCTTATCTGATAAACCATCATACCCTTAAACCAAATATGATAACAGTTATTGAAATATTAATGTTTGATCTTTTATTACCATTATGCATAGTCTTTATGGAAATATATCATAAAGCATAGATATAAATATATATGAATATTGCCATTAATGCATTATTGATAAAAACAAAATCTTTAAGAAAGAAGGAAAATACTAGCAATATACTGGGATATACACGAAAGCAGTATGGTCAGCGAAACCTAGCAATATAAAGTCGATTTTCCTTCCGATCCTTATCAAGTTTGGGATCCGAAAAAACGTCTACCCGTTTATTATATTCAGAAAGAAACCTTACACCGAAATCCCTTTCCATATGCTATCGATTCTCGGTTTGGGCCGTACCTACGGATATTCGATAGCGGTTAATTTATTTACTTACAGTGCCCGAAGCAATTGACCCGGATATTTCCACTTTGAAGAAGTTTTTCCCGGATATAACAAGGCTCTTTTGGGAAAGATGTTGTAAAAAGTGAGAAATTGATTGTAGGGATGTCGTTATGTACTTGTTGCTTGTCTTTGAGATATCAATTGTTTTTCAAGAGATTTTGAAAGCTCAACGCCTATTGTTATTGTATACTTTCATTTCCTTCACTGCTTCACTATGGTACCACATTTTTTAAGTCCTAAATAACTGCATTTAGGGTTCAAAACAGGGGTTTTATGGAAAACAAATGTATGTTTTTATTTCAAACTACTCTTTCCGAATCTTTATTTCGACCTTCTTTTACTAACTCAGCGTCAAAAAATAATATGATGATGTGTTGTTTAAAAACTATAAATTTATACAAATATTTTTTTGAAAAAAATTTCATGTTCAAAAACAAGTAGGAAATGTGGCAGACACTTATTGGAGTACAAAATTATCAAATATCAAAACGTGATGTACATAAACTCATCTGCTATCGCTAGTCTAAAATCTGGTAGGGTCGCTAGTCTTACATCAAGTCTATCTGCCAATTTCCACCAATCACAGGGCAGCAGCATGACTCTTATTGATGGAGAATGACAGATAGACCTAATGCGACACTAGGAACCTGAACCGATTTTGGAATCGTGATAACTGCCATTGTGATAGAAAATTACCATACCAACTGTTTCAATTGCTAACTAAATTTACACAGTATTTATTATAGCCCATTGCTAAATCGTATATTCAATTGTTTTAATTTTAAAATGGAATATATATTACTTAAACAATCTTTATTAATTTATGCGGTAAATGATTAAATACACCTAAACAAATAAATTAAATAACCATTTTTTTTATTTTGTTTATATTAAAAGATTAACAAAACCTTTTTGCTTTTAATCTAATTCTTGTGTCGCAGAGGGTTTTTGTTACACAAAATAAGAAAGTATCGGTCTTCTTTGGCCTTGGTATACCATGCTAACTGCTCAGCATCCAATTCCACAGAATATATTTTGTCACCAATCAAAAAATACAATACAAATACTTTACTATTATCTCTTATCTTCAATATCCTATGTAACCCATACTTTATAGTTATATCCCATACTAGCTGTCCCCCTTTGTCCGCGTGTTTTAGTTTCAACGGATTTTCATGTTTTGCCACCCTAATTCTAAACTGAAAGTAGGTATTAACATACCTACTTTATCTCAGCCCATGACGTCAGCTATAGTACTTGATCATTATTTTGTCGCGGAGTTGTTTTTAAACTACGACATCTCCTAATAGTCCAGTCAATTTAGACATTGACCCTTGCAAAAAATCCCAGAAAGCTGAAAATTTTCATAGATCTTAGGGATACCATTGTTATGAAATTGTAAAAAGTCCCCAACGAACCCAAGTATGCAAAAAAAAATTCAAGGTCAAAGGTTGCAAAAATGTTTTTTTTTGAGTTTTTCAGCGAAACGGTTAGTTATATGATAAAAATATGTGATACAAAATTTTAGATCACGCAATTATCTAAAAAAATTGTCCTTACATTTTTTTTCATAGTACTAACCATTTTTAAGAAAAAACCATTACAATTTTTCTTACGCTGTATTGTCCATAATAAGCATGACTAAGCTGCCTACGACATCATTGGGCTTGTAATATAAGTAAAACTATTAGTCTGCGATTTTAAATATATACAAACTTAACTATATATACACTTAAAACAAAACTAAACTCTTAACCAATAAAAAAAAAAAAAAAAAAATCAAAAAAATAGCGTCAAAAAATTCATCCGCATCGCTGTCGACTGGAAGTGTACCCAAAAGACTGGCGGCATTGCCACGTTGGATGACAATGCTTATTCTCTGTCCAAGGTAAAAGCCAGCCCTTGGGTCACGCGAGGAGTCAACAAGGCGTTTCGCCAGATCTTTATACACTGACGGACACGTAAACTGCATCAAAGTTCAGGATTACTTATGAATTAATATTATTGATAAGTATGCAAAGATTTTAGATTAAACTAAATGAAAATGTCGAGACAGTTCATTAACCGAATAAAAAAATCAAAATTTAAAAATAGAACTACAGTTAAAGATAAAATTATAGCCGGGAAATACAATTAATGCATAGTCTAGTCAAATTCGTGTGTTATTAGAGTAAAGTTTGAAATTATTATTTAGTATTTTTTTTTGCGTTTTCGATTTAAATTATTGTTTCCAATAGTATTGACTATTAGTCTTTTACTCATAAAAAGTTTTGTAACCATAAATATGGATACTTCGTCCGAACAAGCCGCTCAAATTGTGGCATTGGTGCGGGAAGGCTTGGATAAACGAGCGATTGCTAGAATTTTAAATTTAAACCGGTCTACGTTTTCTAGAGTATACCGAAGGTTTGTAGGGACAGGTTCTTACAAAAGGAGACCCGGTACCGGCAGAATTCGAGCAAGTTTCCGTCGTGACGACCGATTTATTGTTTAAACTTCCCTACGAAATCGTTTCCTCACGTCATTAAACATCAAAACAGAGCTGAACGAAGTGCGTGTAGTAAACGTGAGTGCACTAACAATAAGAAGGAGGTTTAAGGAATCGGCAATCACCCCTTTTAGACCAGCAAATGGTCCAAAGCTGTCTGCAGCTCACAGACAACTCATTTACGATTTTCGCGTGAACGTCTAAATTGGACTGATGAACAATGGGCCTCCGTATAATTCACCGATGACTATAGGACATGTTTAAATAGTGCAGACGGTCGCAGAAGAGTCTATTGTCGATGTGGAGAGAGATATAATCAATGTTGCATTATAGAGCATGTTCCTTTTGGAGGCGATTCGTGTATGGTGTTGGGTGACATTTCGATGATCGGGTGAACGGAACTTTTGTTCATCGACATGGTTCGTCAAAACGGTAGAAGAGTAGGTTTTTCACCACAACGCTATAAAACAGAGGTTTTAGAAGCTCACGTGGTACCTTACATGGCATTAATAGGCGAAAATTTTACTCTAATGCAAAATAATGCCCGACCCTACGCTGCTGCACAAGTTCGACAATATTGCGAAAAGGTTGGGATAGGTACGTACCATCAATTGGCCAACACGCAGCTCTGATCTTAATCGCATTGAGCATGATTAGGACAGTTTAAAAAAAAAAGCTGTATACGCGAGAAATCGTGTGCCCACAATAATGGCAGCACTTAGTACAGCGATTTCTCAAGAATTGAACAATATTCCTCAAGACCATTTAGTAACCCTAATCAGATCTATGCTTAATCGATTAGAATCTGTTATAAGGGCACGTGGAGGCAATACACCTTATTAAAAGTAAAAAAACCTGTGCTTTAACTTATTTTTTATTGTAAAAACCATTTTTTCAATAAAACCAATTTTTGTATTTCTTCAAAAAAATTGAATGGTCCTTTCCAGTATACAAACTTACACTTAAGGTTATAATACTACGCTGTTATGAAGCTAACGAACCAAACTATAGGTTTCAATTTAAATTTGTATAAAAAGTTTGAATATTTAGTAAAAAAAAATATTTCAAAGGCGTCTTGAACATTGATGCAGTTTATGTGTCCGTCAGTGTATAATAGTCTGCGTGACTAATACATTCATATTGACCGATAATGCTTAGAATATGATGTTAAAAGAAACGGAGTCCCTAATTTTAAGGGATCATGTGCCTGGGATGTATGTATGGATAATTGCAAGGGAACATCTGCCTGCCGTTCAATTGTCCGCGTGGCAGTATCCGTCTACCTACTTTTCTGAGGTCCCACCTAAATCACCGTTAGTCTTGAATATTTCTTCGTAGTGAGAACACGTAATTCTTTCAAATATTCTCTGCTAAAGTTTGTGGCTGTATTCACTTTTTGTTGAAAATATTTTTTTCTTTATTTCTTTTTTTTTTAATCGACTCCCACACTAAGGAATTTAATCCTTGTGTCGCGTGGGGTTTTACAAACATTCAAATCACATGCACAAAGAACACCCAGACTTGGGACAAGCATTTATAGATCACACAAATGCTAGTCCCATGCGGGGATCGAACCCGCGGCACGTCGCGCACAGTGGTAATTGGCGTGGTGACCAATCTAACAATGTAAAGAGCCAGATTTTTTATTTTTACACTGCATAAGTTATTTATTTGCGCTCAAAGGTGCGTTAAAATGAGGAAGTTTCGACGCTTGTAACTTTCAATACGCCATTTTTATAATTTTCTGTATCCGTACAGGGCTAGATAATAATAAGACAAATTAAGATACCAGTGATCGCCATACTACATTTTTATGGAAAAATTACCGACTATTGCAACCTTAAATAATAAGATTCGAATATTATTTAAGGACAGAACCGGCGTATCAAATTCTTCTCACACTTGTCCCTATCAATTTATTCATTATTTGCTTATTCAAATTTTTCAGCTGTAAGGAATTAACCAACTAAGGAAATGTATTTAAACCTATGTAGATGTAATAGTTTTCATTCAACTTTCTGCGATGTTATTGTGCAGTCTTTTAGTATTGTTCGTGAGTTCACAACTGAGCCATGCGGTTCTTTATGATGGTTACTCTGGCTTACCAGCAACCAATGAACAAATTGAATTTTACAAGCAGTTTGGTGTGTTAAGGTAAATTTATATTTTATTTAATAATTAAAATTATTGCATTTAATTAAACCTAAATTTGATGTTAAAATGTCTCCCGGACCCGGAACTCTGACCCCATAATAGTAGGACTGTTCTATAAAAAATCTTATGGTATACACAAAGTACACTAAGAACTGAAATATATTTACAAGATTTTCTACATAGATATGTATGTAATTATGTATGTATGTTTGTTTAGGTCAAATCTTCCTAGTTAAATTAGAACCATTTCGTGAAATCCGATTTAAATTAAATTTTGCATAGTTACTTACATAAGAACAATTTTATATAAAAATATAGGTATTAATTTTATATTCAAGTTTATATAAGTTCGGTGACAATACAACGTTCTGGTACCTTCAAGCTGGTTTGATGATGGAGTTGAAAGGTGGCCATAGGAACTCCGTAACGAAACGAAACAATCCCATCGTGTTTGGGCTTGTGTGACTTGTCTTCAGTAGTACTGTGAGCCTAGTAGATTAAAAAGCTTGTATTTAAAAAAATGCGTCCCTGTCTAATCCCCGGTAACGGAAAGGGAGAAGCACACCGGTTGTTTTAGCCAGTAAGAGCACAACTTTACGTCTCCACAAGGTTGGATGAAGTCTATGAATACTTCCCATGACCGATTTGACGAGCGACCATTGCACGATTCGAACAACATACAAAAGCCATCATCCTAACTGATTCTGAAATCATCTATATTTTCTACAATTATCATAAACAGAACACTCCCAGAGGCCAGCGATGTGGACGAATTTTTTGATGCCATGTTTTAGGTTTATGTTTAATTAGATTAGTTTATTTTATTATTATTTTTGTGTATGTATATATAGTTAAGTTTATTTGAAATAAATATAATAAGTACATTATCATAATAATGATAACTTTTTGTTGACCTGACAGTACTTGTACCATTGACGTTAAGCCGTGTGATGAAAACGAGGGAAGACGTGTGGATGGAACCTGCAACAACTTGGATGACCCAGCCAGGGGCACGAACAATGTACCACAACTCAGGCTGCTGCCCGCACACTTCTTCAATGGTAAAAAAGTATTAATTTTTGTTACTTTAATAACCTTCAATAACATAATTAAGATACCTAATCTTTATCTCCAATAAAAAGCTAATTAACACCAACAAAATAATTTTGGTGATAACTGAATGATATGGATAGCCGTTTGTACACAGTTCATTAAACGTTTCCATAAAAGCACAATTGCTACTTTAGAAGTACCTAAAGGAACTGTTGACGACAAAGTTACCATGGATGTAAAAATATCCTAGGAAAAAAAAACCATAATTAAATATTAATAATATAACTTCTTTACAGGCTCGTACCCTAGGAAATCAAAATCTGGCGAAGACCTGACGCCAGCAAGGCCTGTACGTCTTACCATGTTGAAACAAGGAAAATCATTCCATCCTGATTTCAATCATTTTATACCAGGATTTGGAATTTTCATGTTCAGTGATATTGGATCACCTCACGATACCAGTATGTTACGTTGTCATTTTATTATCCTTTTCACATTCATGAATTTTACTTAAAATCCACCGACTGAATTTGATTTACTTTAGCATATTTATTATTCTTTGTACTTTTTAGCGAACATGTTGTTCAGTCGTAACTACTGTTGCCAAAAAGACCGTATGAACGACTATGGATGCACACCGACTATCATTCGCGATGACGATCCAGTACATAGGTTTTCTAGTGTCCGCTGTATGAACAGTACCAGGCCTCTTACTTTCCAAGAATTTTTATGCACCAAAGATCCTGTGCCTTCACCGGTATGTTTTATATATATTTATTTTGCTATTTTTCAGTAAAGATACATATCCAAATCATAACATTAACGTTTATTTACAGTTTGCAAAAGGAACGCCTACCAGAGATTTGTCCAACATTTACAATTCAGCTAATATTGGTGCTGATGTACTAAGAACTATGAGTGGAGGGCAGTTAGCCACTGAAGTTGAAGATGGCAAAATATGGCCACCAAATGGACCTGTTTCAAACTGTCCATTAAATCAACCGGGTGAAACTAGATGCTTTAAAAATTGTAAGTTAACATGTAATTGTATTTATAAACTTTTTTAATGCTCCCTTTTACCTTTCAGACTTTTCAGCTTAGGGCTAAATGGTGCCACTCCTTATATGCATCTAGTTTGTCCCTCATGCTTTTATACTGTATATTATTCATTTATACGAGTATGGGAATCGGAAAACTTAACATAGCATTAGATAATACATTGTAATTATGCTTCTTTCGAAATTTTAGATCCTAACACTTTGGTACCTGTTACTTTGTTCACTGTATGGTTCGTGAGATTCCACAATTATATTGCCAATGAGCTGGCTGCTGTTAATCCTGAATGGGACGACGATACCTTGTTCTATAAAGCAAGGGATATAAACATCGCTGTTGCGCAACAACTATACATTTACGAGTGGCTGGTAGCCCTAGAAGGTAAGCCAAACATAAATGGATTTGAATAGAAAATTCTTTTAGAAAATTCTAGGGTAATTGTTACTTTTTATCCAAAGGTGAAAATAATCTTCAGAAAGAGAAGGTAATTTCCAAAGGATGGTTTGACAAGACCTACGGATTCAGAGACTTATACGAAAAAACGGCATACCCATTAATGACTATGGAATACACATTTGCTCTGCGCTGGTTTCACTTGTTCCAAGAAGAATCATTAAAGTGAGTACTGTGACAAGAATTTATTATAGTTGAGATGCATATAATATCACGATGAATTATTATTGTGTTTCCTGTCTACAATTGACATTTCCCGTACTATGTTTAATGGAAATGTTTTGCTAAACATAGTAAGCCGGTCTAATGATATAAGTTACAGATTAAAAACAGGGTTCAGATTTGACGCTAAACAATGTTTGAAACAAACATTAATATACGTGGAACGTAATATACTCTTTATTTCTATGGTTCAAAACGCCATTAACTGGGTATGAAAAGTTAAATAAAATAATAAAAAATGATTAGACAAGTATTTTGTACTTTTCAAAATAACTAAAAACTAAAGAGATAAAGCCGCGAAAGTTTTTGGTTAATTAAAAATACGTGTCTAATATAAATTATTAATCTACCAGATGGACATTAAAAATTAGTCAACGTAGTATTGTTAGATTTTTATTTAGTTTGGGTTTACAAAATTAACTAACCATTTGTGCCTTGAATACAAATTTCTAACTCATAATGACTATTTGATTTAATTTCAGGATGTACGATAATAAAGGTACTTTCTTAAGAGAAGATCCCATGTTGAATCTTACGTTTAGGTCTGGATACTTAGCCAAGGATAACAATATTGACTACGCCACACAGTCCATGTTCAGACAACCTTGTCACAAAGGCGAACACTCTGTTGTATTTGGTGTAAGTATTTGAACTTCTAACACTTTTTAAAGGAAATATTATCTATTTAGTCCAACAAATAGATCAAAATAGAAAAAAAACTCGTATTCTTTATCAAATCAATGAAAAATTACAAAGTTAAAGCGTTTTAATGTTCTTGGGGGGGTACTTGTACTTGTACCCACAAATGACAGAAATTTAAAACTTTAATATTGTCATACCAAAACACAAGCTCAACTAATTTGTGAGATATTAAAAACCTTCTCTTTGACCCAGAATCAAGAAATTTGGCATGATGCTTGGTCTAACGTCACAATTAAAGGAAAAAATCCTGATTAATAGTTTGTTAGGTTTTTGCGATTACAAACTTATATTTACATTTAGAAATTTGATAGTTACATACATCGATATACATATCGAAAAAAGGGACCATTTTTTTCCCGCTCATTTACGTTTGTTGTTGGAGAATTAACCGTGACCATTAGCAAAATTTCTACGAAACCCTCGGTGTGCGAGTCAGACTCGCACTTGTCCGGTTTTTAGTTATATTCTCCATCTTTGAATTTTTAATGACAATGGCTTAAAATTCTGTACTGTAATGTAGTTTAATATATGTATTTTAATAATAATATTGTATTTACGACTATAAACGCAATCTATCGAATTTCATCAATTTTTGAACAACTGAATTCGGCAACACCTATATATCTGATCCCCGATGCAAATGGTAGATACTATAGTATAATTTTAGTTACTTTAATACTCCAATGTTTAACGAGAAAGCCTGTTAATGTGTCTTATTACTGGTTATAGAGTTTCCCGTCAGCTTCAAAAACGGTATTAATTGTTTTTTTTTATTAGGTGTCTGAGTGCGGTTTGCCCATTATTCAACATGCCCTGGACATCGTAAGTGGTGATGTCAGCAAATGTCGCTACTTCGGAATGGCTCCCTACATTGATTACGTTTATCTGTTCCATAAACGCAATATTACCTGCTTCGAGGATTTGTCTGAGCTTATGTCTCAAGAGGTTTGTGAATTATTTCTGTTTTATTCTCTTGCGTATGTTATTAAAAGCATTGTGGTTTCAAATTCTAAACATCGAACTTTCATTATGTAATTTATTAACTATTCAATTGTATTAAAACAAATGATTTTTTGATCCAAAAGGCCAGATTTTGACGATGCGAGAATTGGGGGAGTGATTGATTAAATACGGCAATGTACCGCAACAAGCATGATATTCCTCGCACCGTCTTAATAGGCTATAAATAAGTAAATAATATAGATTACAGATATCATATTTGCAGATTTATCTCAGTAAATATATTATTTCCTTATTCTTCGCAATCAACTAAATAACTAAAAAATGGATATGTTAATTATTGTAGCAAATCAGCCTTTTGAAAGAAATTTACCCTGACGTCTACGATATAGACTTAATAGCAGGTATGTGGGCTGAGAAATACATGGATGGAGGCAAGATACCCTACACTCTCGCCAGTATATTGAATGATGAGGCAATCAGGAGTATGAAGGGTGACAGGCATTGGTACGAGAGTTCCAAGAGGCCAAATGCATTTACCAAAGGTAAGGATGAAATAGTACATATTATTATTATTATAACAATAGATACTACAATACAATACGAAAGATTGAGACAGCCCTTCGGAACACGAAGTGAAATCTCAATGTAAAAACAGACTTTCGTAGATTCCGTAGATTGACAATCATTAGAAGCAGATAGTGTTGAAGATTCAGAGGACTTTTATACACATGACTACTGTAAAACTACAACAGAATAAAAATTTACGGAAAATGTTTTGTATTGAGCTTGAACTGTGTTTGCTACATTACCTGTAAAGGCCACCCTTGTTTCACCATTTTGTCTCTTACGAATAGCCAAATAATTGTAAAATGAAGATTCAGTTTTGCTTGTTCACGAAACTTACCATTTCCGACGAATACTAAGTATTACATTCGTATTTTAGACATTAAACGTAATTTTATTTCGCAGATCAACTAAACGAGATCAGAAAAGTAACCTTAGCGTTACTGTTGTGCACTGTCGGTGACGGTGTTACCGAAGTTCCAAGAAAAGCTTTCTTCAACATCAGCCCTGAGTAAGTATTGGTTTCGTGATCAATTTAGTATATTAAGACGATTACGAATGTAATAGAATATGTGTAATTTTTCTAAAAGTGTCATCCATTTCTGAAAATGATCGTGATGTCGTCAGAATTATAATGATTCGAAAAATTCATAATACGGCCTCTGATTACACCATTCTCTCTAAAGAAAAGACCATTTTACTTTTTTATGCTATTCATTCAAATAATTTTTATCTGTCCTTCTTGCGTTGACCTATTTGGCCTTCGATCACAAAATAATTGTATATATTACTCTAGTTCTTATAATTTTTGTTTATTACAGGAACCCTCTTGTCGATTGCAGCAAGATCCCGAAAATTAACTTCAAGCTCTGGGCTCAAAAATCTTTGTGATCGTAGATTGGTCTGATAATAATAAAGATATATGTTATGTTTGTATGAGTGTGATATGTATTTAATTCCTTACTTATCCATGGTCAAAGGTCATGCAAATTTGTCAAATTTATATTAGTATTTGATTCCCTTTAATGAAGGTTTCTGAATAATATCTTTTGTGAATTTATCTCAAGAACATTACTCGTATTTGTCATAAATACACGTTTGGCCATGAAATCATGCAAAAACGAAAACGACTGAACCAATAAAGATTGGCTATTATTAAAGTTACATATTAGCTCTGTATGATAATTTACAAAGTAACGAAAAAAAACATATTTTAATAGGCAGCTTTCAACGTTAGCATTTTAACAATATTGGTCGATTTTAACAATATGCTTTCCGAAATTGAACCCCTAAGCATGTAGGGTAGCAGTAGGAACGAGCGCGAGGCAGTATGTATATGGGTGGGTGCGAATGACATGGCGAGTTAAGTCTACCGCGATCCTTTACTGTGCAGTTGTTATTTCTACTGCGCATATATTGTTTAGCATGTTTAAATCATCACTACATAGTATAAAGCTAAGTCTCTTCCCGCTGTTTGTCCATATGTATGCTTAGATCTTTAAAACTACGAAACCGATTTTGAAGCGGGTTTTTTTAAAAGATGGAGTGATTTAAGAGGAAGGTTTATATGTATAATACATGCATAATATAGTAGAGAAACACTGATAATTTTAGAGGTTTTTAATGGAAGTCGTAAATAAACATATTTTTTTGCGCTTACATAGCAAACGCTGGCTGATCCCTACGAGATAGATCAAAATAATGTACTTACTACAGTATTGTACACCTTAAAAAGGTCTACAAAAAATCCGCGATGGTATATGTCTATGTCTTAAGGATAACATACTGTATCCATTGTTATACTTTAAAAAATTAGCAATTATAAAGCGGGAATTAAGAAGCTATTTACACAAATACGGTATTAATCCTTATAATTTTAAATAAGTTAGCATTTCATATTACATTAATTTACTTTTTTATACCATATAATTTAAAAGAATATCTTAGGAGCAATCGCAAAAAAATACGGACACGAGAATAAAATTCAAGCGCCTCGCTTCGCTTGATGCCACAGGCTCTAACGGATGAACGGATCTGCCTACGTAAACGTACGTAAAGTTATATAAGTTGACACAAGTCAAAGTGTAGTGACCAAATTATATCAATCTAAGTACCAATGTAATTGTTGGCTAAAATTTGGTACTTTGATAGATTATAATAAACTGGAATAAGACAAAGGCGTTTTATCTCTGGAATAGTTATACATGGGTTGCGGAAACAGGATCAAAAAGCAGTAAAGGGTACAATGGCAATATTGATAGTCAGATTCAATATTTATTAGTAAAATTACTTAAAAATAATGACAAAATCACATGTTTGTAGTGGTATTTGACCTTCATGGAAAAAAACAAATATGCCTATTAGAAATAACGTACTTATATTAAAATTGTTTTCAAAACAGATAGATAATGACGCTTCAGAGAGAAGAGAACATGGTTGATAGATGTATTTTGTAAATATGCCAGAATAATGAAGATGACTTATATTATCGTAAACATCACTTGTTTTTTTTAGGTTCATATCCAAGAAAATCGGCATCTGGTAAAGAACTGGTAGAACCAAGAGTTGTACGGATTGTTATGTTGAAACAAGGAAAGTCAATTCATCCTGATTTCACGCACTTTTTACCAGCTTTTGGGATATTCATGTTTAGCGACGTTGGATCCGCTCACGATACCGGTATGCTCTTTAATTTTATTCTCATTTAATATCATCATCACAGTTATTAGCAAGGTTATTTATTTCATCATGGATATATGAGAACACACAACCTATTGGCGATTGTACATTAACTAATAAAATAAATTGTTGAAACAATGCGTGTCAAACAAATTGATGCAAACTGTAAAATATCGTACAGTGTGGTCAAAATCAAGTCACGGAAGTAATTACATGAACATAATTAAAATATAGCTGCTGAATAACACATTCTTTCTTAACCTTGAGTACTAAAAATTTACGTCTTTAACAAAGATAGGCTATCTCATACTTAAGCATTAACAAAGATTAGGTATAAGTATATACTTACAAATATTTTTTATAGCAAATTCTGCTTCTGCAAGAGATCTATGAAGACGTTCAAGATATAGATTTGATCGTTGGAATGTGAGCCGAAGATCCCATGAAAGGAGGGAAGATACCCTCGACGCTGGCCAGAATCTTGAACGACGATGTGCTCAGAAGTAGAAAGGGTCTGTCACCCTGGTATAAAAAACACATTGGTATAAAAGTTCCAAGAGGCCAAACGCATTTACAAAAGGTAATAATAAAACCTTTGTACACCAACTTTTGTGAGGCATATTAATTTTAGTAACGAATTATTTCACAAAACCTTACGAGAACAATCTCGGGCTAAAACTAATCAGGTATATTTACCTGACTACTTTTGGGCCCGACCGTGAACAGAATAGAATAGCACCTATTTTGAAATTATGGTACATAAAGGTGTTACAATTATAATGGTCTATTAATCATAATAGAGACTAACGCGCCTCTCGTCTTTATAATGAGGCGCGTTAGTGTCAGTATTTTTCTCGCATATTGAGGGATTCTCGTATATTAAGGATTTCTTCCTAGCTTGTTACCACTAAAGGGGTTACAATTTTTGGATACTAAAATAAAATGCAAAGAATATGATAAATTTGATGTAGACGCTAGAGGAATCCTGATAAAGAAAAAAAAAATCTTCCTTTTCTTTCTTTTTACTAATTTGGTTTTTGTTGACGATGTAATAAACACTATTTATTATATTTTCAGATCAGCTTAAGGAGATCAGAAAAGCAACCATAGCATTAGTATTTTGCGCTGTGGGTGACGGTGTAACAAGTATACAAAGAAATGCCTTCTTCAACATCAGCCCTGAGTATGAATCTCTTTAAAAAAATTTCTATTCTGGTTGAAGTTCTGACTTCAAAACCACTAAAAGCGAAAAGGAAACTATATTGTTAATTTACCTTATTTACTTAATTATTAAGTTACCTACTGATTTGTATATCAATTTAGCTTGACTATGACTTCAAACAGATCAGCGCCGTTACTCTTCAATTAATTTTAATTCACCAGCTCATGAACATGTGATGATGACTCTCAGACGCAAATACTTATAGCTATGATATTTGAGGGTTGCCCTAGATTTCCCTAGGATCCCATTATTAGATCATGACTTGGTGACTATGCGACCACGTCAGGACAATATTCTTTTCAATATAATTGAAAGAGAAATCAGTAAACAAATAAAAAAAGGGGAACATAACACTTCCTTCTTTTTCAAGTCGGTTAAAAAGTATGAAGTTGTAAACCTTTTTTTTTGTTGGATATCAGAGTGTCTAACTAGTTTCAAAATAAATTTGAAAAATACAGGAGTAGACTCGAATTATACTCAGAAAATTACAAAACATAATATTTTATATTGTATGGCGTTATATATATAATTATTATTATTACATTTTAAATGTTATTTATATTTCAGGAACCCTCTTGAGAGTTGCAGCAAAATTCCGAAGATTAACTTCCAGGCGTGGTTGGATAAAAAGGCTCAAACGGCTTAGATTAATCGCAAAAAACCGAACTCAAAATATAATATTAAATTAAAGTACTGCAATAGCAAAGAATTTGTTTCAATTCTTCAATTCAATTCTTTTGTGACTATATTTTTTATTTATTTTTTATCTTGATGCAATCTATTAAATAAAGTCAATATTTAAAGCATTCCGTGTTTTCATAATGCACAAGCTGTCCCCCGCGACTTTGTCCGCGTGTTTTAGTTTCAACGGTTTTTTATTTTTGCAACATTTTTCATTTATGATCCGCTCCTTTTGGTCGCAGCGTAAAGTTGTATAGCTTATAGCCTTCCTCAATAAAGGGCTATCCAACACTGAAAGATTTTTTCAAATCGGACCAGTAGTTCCTGAGATTAGTGCGTTCAAACAAACAAACAAACTCTTCAGCTTTATATATTAGTATAGATTTGCTATAATTATGATTATATATGATACATTTTTGTACTTATTTACCTAACACTAATATGAACCGTAAACCTTATTTAGTTTAATAAATAGGTCGAGTTAAAGTAGGAGGCTTCTCCTAAGTTGACGCGTGCGGTGCTTCCACGCGCCTCCTTATCAGCGAAGGGGGAGGCAGTAAGCTTTCCCCTCTCTCAACGTTGCAGCTCCGTAAAAGGAGCCTCCCTGCTGGGTATGGCGGTAGTTTTACCCCCGTTTCCGTGATCCCCGTAACCCAGTATACGGGAAGGGAGAAGCACTCCGGTGGTTATAGCCGGTAAGAGTCGGGCGGCAGCGGCCGGCGTCAGGGCGGATGAAGTCCACGAGGATGTACCCGGGAAAAAACAATAAGGCGTCTCCTAAGTTGCGTTAACGTTGCGTCCTCTACCTTCCGAATCTCAGTCTATATGCCTATGTACCTAAGTGTGACTTGTCAGGTAACTTTACTATCCGCGAGTAAAATATGCGCAAAATACGCGCATTGATGAGCGCATCCGCCTGAGCAATGCGCCGTGATAATTTGTGCGCGCTCGCTCGCACTCCGGACAAGTTCAAACACATTGAACATATGTTTCACTCAAGACGCACACTTACCCTTGTTCAGAAAAGGTAGCTGGATCACGGGTTTTCTTAACAAAGGTTAATTCTACATTAATTATCAACATGGGAAAACCACAATTGAAATTACGAAATAGTTAATGGTTTATATAACCAAGATAATATTAATTTAGAGGATGTTTAAAAGTTTACAGATTCTTATTTTTAAATCTATGTCCATACCTTTCATACTAATCCATACTATTATTATATTTTTATATTTCATACTTCCATTAATATCATAAATGCGAAAACTCTGTCTTTCGGTCTGTGACATTTTCACAGCTAAACCGATGTACCGATTTTATTAAAAACTGGTATGCGGTAAATTTGGATCTTAGGTAGGGACATAATATGCTACTTTTTGTACTCCGCGTAACTGATACCCACACGGTCGCAGCCATGGGCTTTATACCTATGATTATTGCAAACGGACACTACATTATTAGGAGAATTCACTCAATAAACTAACAAAAATGTTTATAGGCCTGAATTACCATAATGTATTTTATTGAGAGACATAGTTGCCGTTCATGTTCGAAACCCTAGGCGCAAGTCATATGACTTTTAAATAGTTTTACACCTAGCTTATACTACCATTGGTGTATAAATTATCAATATTATGGGTTCCGTACTTCAGAAGTAATAAAGGAAGCCTTGCAGGATCACTTGGTTGTATGCCTTTCTGTCACTATTTTTTTTCAACATAATAAAAAAAATAAAAAAGTAAGTGTAATAAAAAATAACTTTATCAACTACCCAGGTCCCTCGGTTCCTCGAAGCTGTGAAACTATTCAAGCTTTTTAAGTCAACGACATGAAAAATAACAGGCAATTTTGTGGTTATGCCCATACTTTTGCAGAAAACTTAAAACTATAATAGGGTACTTTCCGTCGACCCAGAATCATGAAGTTATAAACTTAAAGAACGAGAAAAGAAATTAAAGAAAATTTAAACATTTTTTTCCTTGCAGTTTTATAACAGAAAATATATTGTTTTTCCGATAACAAACTTATATTTGCAGTTGGTTTTGCAGTGTCATACATCGATGTATAAAATAATATTTTTTCATCTGCAAAGTTAAGTTTGTTTTGAGTCAGACTTGCAAATTACTGGTTTTAACTAAAATATTATGTAAGATGGAGGTCCAACTTACAAATAATCAAAACTACTGTCTCAACTAATATAAGTCTTTGTTATAATGTAGCTTACATTATTAAAGGCCCAATACTTTTCAATGAGAACATCGCGTTGTAGAAAACACAATAAAGTCAGTTTTAATTTCAACAAATAACAGTTTTTTAATTGCATTTAAAAAACAAAGCACAAGTTATCAAATTTAGTTCCTTTTTTTGGTGTTTGTGGGAGACTTGTGACTAGCATTACTCCTTCCAAGCCGAGAAATCCATTTGCGGGATCTCGCTGCAGTCAACCAAAGGATTCCTGTGAAAGAACAAAAAGAGTGAGAAATGTAAGGCATTGATATATATTTTACTATCTATATAAACGACGTAACGTCACTGTCAAGTCAGTTCAGAAACTAATTGAGCAAATCTAATTATATCGCATTTATAACTACAATGTCTAGTGTTTTAAAGTGTGAAGTCATGATAATGAGATGAACTTGTCTTACTTAGGACCGACGTTGTAGAAGCCATGTTTTGTAATTTTTTCGATACCCTCACCAACGTTGCATAGAAGTCTTGCCAAAGTTGACTTCCTGACCTCCTTTAGTTGAGCTGAAAAAGTATACAAAAAGTTATCATCGTCCTTATTTCTTAAAACTGGTTTATTTATCTGTCAATCTAAATGAAAATTACCTTTGGTAAATGCATGTGGCCTGTTTGGTCTTTCGAACCAATGTCTGTCTCCTTTGATGGCCTTATATAAGGCATCATTCATGATGGCAGCGAGAGTGTGAGGTATTCTGCCGCCTTCCATAGGTTTCTCAGCCCACAAACCAGCCATCAAGTCTACATCTTTTACGTCGTCGTAGACAAGTTTCAGTTTATAGATCCCCTAAAAACAATTATATTACATAAACAAGATCAATATGGTATTTACAGATGGGATTGGGAAAAATGATGATAAAACGCAATCTTACCTCAGGTTCTATAAGTGGAGCCAAGTCTTCAAAGCGGTTAACAGTAATGTTGCTGAATAACTTAACATATTTGACGTAAGGAGGTAAACCAAACAGACGGTTTTTGTGCACATCACTGGTGGGGAGATCTATGGCTTTATTGATAAGTGCAAGACCACGTTCAGCAACCTTTAAAGAAATACAAAGTCACATTAGTCACGAAATAAATTAACAGATGCATTCAGTCTTGTAAAATTCATAGGTTCGACAAGAAAAGAATGGATTTTTAATAAGTGCGTTAGACGTTTAGCCATCGATCACTGTGCTACAGACAACCCGATATTAACAACTTAGCTATTATATACAATGGTTAATCGACGGAAATGTAAATATGTGACTCACGGGCCAGGGAAGTGGTTAAGAAAACAAAAAGGAAGGTATCAGTTAAACTACAGAACCCAATCTGTAGTTTGAGTATAACAATAAGAACATACATCGTAATCAATACTGTGGTCAGTGTCGTGGCAAGGTTGCATCATGAAGCCATTGGTAATATATTCCTCGTTTTTGTCCGCTGGTACCCAACCAGTTCTGAATAGAATCTCGGTCAAAGGTATGTCACCGACCATATTTCCGTGTTTGTCGAATAATCTGAGAAAGAAAGTCGTGTAAAGTATAAAACTTTTATCAGACTATCCTTACATTAGATCTTACATTTGTAAACTATCAAAATCAAGATGAAAATCAATTAATCAAATATTTTTATTTTAAGTAGCCCTTTTCAGGCACTTTCATAACGTTAAATGACTAGTCACGGTTCCAAAATCTCCATAGGTTTCTCTTTTAAAAAAAGGCAATACCTATAACGTATACAATGTTTAAAATATATTAATTTTAAAATATGCAATAAGTCCGTGAATAGCAGGACATTTAAATTATTGTTAAACATGACGTCCAAAATGCAAGAGAAAAAATGGAAATCGTTCATTTTACTTAAAATAATATTGTCATATATTTACAAAGGGTCTGGAAACAAAACTCATGCAATAAATAAGTTGTAATCAAATCGCCCACGGAGGATAAAGCATTATACTATACTATAACATCAATTAAATTGATAGCTGATTAGAATTATTCTTAGAAATTCATAAAAAATCTCAGTAATACTTAACCAATTACAAAACTACAAAGATTTTTGCACTATTATCACGAAAACAAAAATTACTCACTGTGAAGTAGTTTCCAAAATTGTGTGGAACCAACGCAAAGCATAGTTGAATTCCAAGGTGATCACTGGGTAAGACTTTTTATCATAAATGTCCCTGAATCCCTTATTTTTGTTAAGGACTCCAGCTTTTACGAGGTTGTCGAAACCTGTTGGCAGAATGGTATATTTAACGACGAATGTCGAAACATATGAAATTTGAACTAAATATTGATCTTCAGCTACAGGAGACGGATTGCGGGGAAAAAATTAAAGCCTTACAGGTATATCTCGATCTTAAATTAATAGATTTTTTACATTATGATTAAATTTACTCTACCACTTACCAATTACGCTAGGTAACCATTCATAGAAGTACATGCTCTGTTGGAAAGCAATGTTAATGTCTCTTGCGTGTTGGAACAGAGTTTCATCATCCCAGTGTGGGTTAACTTTGGCTAATTCTTTAGCTAGGAAATTGTGGTTCCTGAAGAACCATATGGTGTACATGTTGATTGGCAGCACATTGTTGAGATCTGATAAAAGTAGAAAAATGCCCGAAATGAAAAATCTACTCTTCTTTAAAATTCACTTATATACAGATATAAAGATCTTACTCATAGAATATGTCAACGTAAATGTTTCGTTGATCAAGATCTTACATTACACGGCTGTGTAATATAAAAGTATGAAAAACATAGTATTAAAAAATTTTAACTGTTATGCAAAGTCGTTAGGGCAGATAATAAAAAATAGAATGTATAACTTTAGTAAATATTTCATATTTAAGAATAAAAAAAAAAAAAAGAGAAAATATATCTTACGGTTTTGGTAACACCTAGTCTCTTTTGGAGCCTGGTTAAATAAACACAGTCCCCGAGGTCCGGTCGGGGGGTAAGATTTTCCGTTTTCTTCTTCAGCTATCAAAAGTCCGTCTTTGTAAGCCCTGGCTTTCTCACCGTCATTGAATTGATTGTAAACGGGAGATGTATCAAAAGCGGGAGTTGCTCTTATAATCTGTAAATAACCATATAATCAAAATGTCATATTTAGTTTCATTAAACATTTCTTAGCAGTCTTAAGTTTTTTAAATTTGCGCATTACAAAGTATACAAGGAGTGAGCCTCTTCGAATGACTTCGGTGGGTAAGCAGTCAACAAGACTACCGTCGTTGCGGCATAATCTAATGTCCTGTGGTATGAAAACTTGCCAGTGCTGATACGATAAAGAAGATGATAAAAATAGGTATTAAAATTAAGAAATGTAAACTTACGAGAGAAGGTACTTTTTCTTGGGTGCAGTGGAAGTCTTGGTATGTCTGCGGCCTGGTCAAGTTCAAGCAGCGGATACCACTGAATCTGTGCACGGGATCGTCTTCCGGAATGATGTTGGGGGTGCACTCGGGATCATTCATGTGTTCGGGCTCACAGCAATCAGTTTTGAACAAAATAAATTTTTCTAAACAAGAAATAAATTTGAGAGATAGATTTATCGTTATGAGATCCGCATTTTGTTTAACAATATAAGTTAAAGTTTAAAGCAAAGGTACCCCGTTTTTATATTTAACTTTTGTGTAGAAAAAAAAAAAAACCCATTTGAATCGAATTCTACCACCACCAACTTACTTTAATTAATTATTATGGTATCTAAAAATTGCAAAAAAAAAATGATCGTCGAAACTAAACTAATGATGGACCTTTTTTTTTTAATAAGTATCTATATACATTCTGTACTTAATTATAAATATACCTTACCGATATCGTGAATAGATGCGAAGTCCATCAACACGTAAGCTGCAAAGCCGGGAACTTGCTGGCTAAGGTCGGGGTGACTAGATTTTCCGACCTGCAGCAAAGAAGTACGAACTTTTCTGGGCAACTCCAGATCTTCTCCGCTTACTGCTTTCCTGGGTTCATTTCCTGTAAAAATAGAACATAGTTTTATACGTGCATCGTATATCAAACAGTAAACACAATCTAAAGTAAAATAATTCTAGAATTTGGTTTTCATGACATTTTGGAAGACATATTCAATCAATTTAGTTACTTAAAATTCGTTTTTTGATCAAACAGTAAGCCATGAATATTCAAAACTGGACACAAAGGTATTCAGTCCATAGTATGTGTTTTACAAAAATCAAAATTGTTGAACTATCGAAATATGGTTTACTAATAAAAAAAATTACATTAAAATATAGAAATAGGATTTTCTTTTTCTGCGGAGGAGCTGCTGTCAGCAATTTTATTATTCCATAGTAAGCACCATCACAAAAGAATCCAAGGCCTATCCTGGTTATCAAAATCCGAAAATTAAATGAGATATTTCAGATAGCAATAGTTTTTATGTACCGTTGTGGTATTCTGCTGGCAGTAGCCTTTCCATGGGCACGAAATAAGTTCCTTTAGCTGGTAATTTTAGGTTGTTGCAGGATCCGTCGAGTCGCCTCCATTCGTTGGGGTCGCATGGTTTTACATCAAAGGTGCAAGTGCTGGAACAAAAACAAAATCATTTTTTTGTTCATTAATTAAAGATGCACCGAGTACTCGTTTATAATTCGGTACTTAGCATACTCGGTGTTTTTTCAGTATTCGTACTCGGTCGAATAACTAGGGTTAACTGAAGATTATTATTTACTATGGTTATGTAAGAGACATGGTCAAAACTAAATTAAAAGGACAATGACCAAGTGACTATGGCACTATTAGTATCATTATCAAATATATTGTGCCACAATGTAATATATCTTAATATAACGTATAATTAAGGTACTTTTAAATACAGTAATTCTTTTTTTAATAATTCTCCGCATTTTTCCGTTGTTTTGAATTGAATTAGTTCTAAAAATCATTTTTTTTTTACGAAACATTTCCACAGACTTCTTGTTAGAATGAGAAAAATCAAACTAGCTATTTTAAAGTATTTTTATTGAGTTTTGACCCATTATCTATGAATGTATATCATAGCTTAATATAAAATAAAAATAAATCACAGGCATTTACTAATAATTACCAAAAAAAATACTGATTGATTGATCTCGCTCTATTTGAATACAATAATTAAAAAAAATGAAAAAACCTTTTGTTTTCGCACAAAACATGTTAAACATAAAACATGTATTTATACCAAGAAAAAACAAAAAACATGGTACCTAGTACACAAATTTAATAAAATAATAACGCTACTCAAAACGTCAAATCGGAAATGCCCGTCTAGTTTCAATCACGAGCGGCAGTTCATTTCAAACGGTTTTGAAACTAGTCGGAATTTTCTGTACAATTCTGATGTGTACTGTTGCTGTCGTAATGCCGTATGGAATCTATTAAATAAAAACATTACATCACTTAATTTTTCACAAAAAAAAATACTCACTCTGTCGCGTTCAGTTTTTCGTAATAACTAAGTAGAGATTTTGTTGCTGGCTTAGATGAATGGTAATCATACCGAACCCCATGAGCGAGGTTCGCGTATAAGAAAAATGCCAAGATGCACTTGAGCAACATTTTAAACGACGACTAGCGATTACCCAGTTACTAGGCCTTTTATATAATCATTATATTGATATATGATAATGCAAGGCAAATATCATAAACCAAAATCAATAAAAAAAATATCTACCTACGTACTGTATGCGTAGCATAATTATAATGTCAATACCAATATTTCACATTAAATGTATCTACATTTGAGAATAATGGTTACAGTAATATAGCAAGTCACGCTGTTTTCATTGTTCTCTCTTGAAATTCTTATACCATATACCATTTGGTAAAAAACCGAGCCGGATTCAAAATATTTATAGTGAAATTTTAGCGTCAAGGCGTGGAGATTGTTAGCCGGCAACGTGGTGTGGTTTGAACACACCACATAAATAACAAACAGCCCTTTGAAGGCTGCTAGTTATTAAGAGTGTTAGGCTTGATTTAGTACAATTCACCCAACACTCAATCAGGTATTATTTAACCGTAATTAAGGATTTATAGATAATATATATAAAACAATACCGGGTCATAAGTGTCTGCTGGGCACAGGCTTCTTCTCATGTAGAGAAGGAACGAGCATTGAGCACCACGCCTGCTCATTGCGGGTTGGCGGTTTCAGATTCCAGTTATTGAAATCCAGGTTTCCTCACGATGTTTTCCTTCACCGATTGTCAATGATGTCCATAATTATTTAACTTACTTACTACTTTTGTACTCTACTGCCTATAAGGGGTTCAAACCTGTAAGCTTGTGCGCACAAATCAAAAATTCACGCAAAAAATTATTTAATGGAACCGCTAGGCCACCACGCTACCAAGGATTTTAAAAGGAAAGAAATATCTTACACCTGAATGTTGTTAAAAAAATATATTTTCAAGATATATATGTATACATACGCTTTTATTACTAAGGTACAGTAGTTATTTACTTCTCTTTTAATCGTATTAGTAGGTACAGTAACAGCTGAACTTAGTGTTTACTAACAAAAGTATTCGGTTCGAAAGCGTTAATCTATACTTAATACTATAAAGCTGAAGAGTTTGTTTGTTTGTTTCGCTAATCTCAGGAACTACTGGTTCGAATTGAAAAATTCTTTTTGTATTGGATAGTCCGTTTATTGAGGAAGGCTATAGGCTATATAACATCACGCTACGACCAATAGGAGCAGAGCATAAATGAAAAATGTTGCATAAATGAAAAACCGTTGAAACTAAAACACGCGAACAAAGTCGCGGGAGACAGCTAGTGTGTAATATTAATAATTAAAATAACGTAAAAGTCGAGTTAAGCAAAAGTTAAGCTTATCAACTATTCATATTATTACATTGTTAGGTGTAGGCTTTGTTAACGTTACGTTATCTTAATTAGTAAACGTCTCTTAATTATTTATAATACTAAATGACAATAATATCCTTAAATCCCGACTTAAAATTGTTATTGTTTTTTCCTTCTGAGTAATTTGTGAATTTAAGTATTTATGTGTGTCGATCATATTACGCGGTGTACCTACCTAGCTATATAAGCATTGTTTGTTGGCCATGGCCTCGGACTTGAGTAGTGCCACCTATAGCCCCAACCTCAGGATTCTAGCCACCACGTGTGCGACACCAGCTGCAGTGGCCAAAATATTTATTAATGAAAATAAGGTATACCTATTATTGAAGAAGCAGAACAATCAAGATCCAGTAACAAAAAAACAGCATAGTTATAAAATTATTGCAAAATTTATTTTTGTCAGTTGTGTTTTATCATGACAGACCCTTCAAAAGGATGCGATTTTTCTTAGATTAAAAATAAAGATTTTTACAGTATTTATCAAAGTAGGTAGGTATAACTTGGTGCTGAGCAGACGATGGTAAAATTTTTCGTCGGGCAGAAGTACCTGAAGTCACTGCAGCATGTATCGCCATTTTTAGAGTTTCGTACCTCAAAAGGTAAAAAGGTACCCTTAAAGTATGGGACATCATCTTTGGTGTTCCAGCATTATGCTTGTCTGGCTTCTTTTTGGATACAGCTGTTAAGACACACTTCATGATTCTCGTTATCTCTATATTCTCGCCTTTTTTAACCGACTTCCAAAAAGGAGGAGCTTCTATGTTCCACTGATATATTTTTTATTTATGTTTACCGATTTCTACGTAAATCGTGAACCGATTCTCGAAATTCTTTTCTCTTATTCGAAAGAATATACTCCTGAGGTGGTTGACAATTGTCAGCAATTTAGGAACTAATGTTGGGATCCTGAGGGAATCGAGGGCAATCCTCAAATTTTATAGGCACTTACTACTTGTTTTAAGTTTTTACTAAAGGTATTTAAGTATTTGCATCTAGTAGTCATCATCTCATGATGATGAGCTGGTTTTGGAAGGCTCCTTAACTGTTAAGAGCTGGAGATTTTTTTTTTTACATAAATAATAATTATAAATGTTGACCGACATTTGTATTCTTTCCAGTTATTCAGGTGAGCTGCTGTTGGAAGGTACAATTCCTTATGGGTTAGTAGTTAGCAGTCGGGGGATAATTCTTTAATATAATATTATGGTGACGTTTGGACAGTTGTATACTTTCTAGTTATTCCGGTGATCTAATGATGGAAAGGAAAATCACCTTGACGGTTAGGAGTTATAATGCTTCAAGTTGCTGATATAGTAACCTATTTTGCCTCAGGTGGCACTCTTAGTCAGTCTACTCATCTTGTTACTTAATCAATAATTACTTTAGTTATATGAAGTATTTTAACTTACACGATTATTTACACTGAAAATGAAAAATTAAATATAAAAAAATAATTTATTGTATAAGTTAATACATATACAATCATCATTTTACATAATATACAAGTATTAAATAAGTTGGATAGTAAGTTTTTGTTTAAATAAATAAAATTATTTCTTTCTTTTAAAGCAAATAAAAATACAGCCATTTAATTGTTTTGCACATACTTTTGAATAACTTTTTAAATAACTCAAAACCTTTATAGGGTAATTCTTGTTGACCCAGAACCACAAAATTTATTATGATTTAGTAAATTGATAGTCCTGTAACATACAATATCTGCGTTCACAAACATATATTTGCAGGTGGCAGTGTTATACGTCGATGTATGAAAAAATATTTTGTCAACTGCAAAATTAAGTTTGTTTTTAAAGAATTAACCGTGACAATCAGCAAAATTTAAAGGCGACTCATACTTGAACGGTTATTTAACAATTATTGGCTAAGAATAAGGTTCAATTTACAAATATGTCATTAAAACTACTTTCTCAACTGACATAAAGACTATTTCAATGAGAAAATCTTGAAGTAGGAATTAGTACAAGATACTATATACAGCATACGACAAAAACCCTGTCCAATCCTTCTGATTATTATTCAGCATCGCACTGCGTACACATATACGTAACTATTGAATGGATTTGAGATTATTAATTTTCCCCGGTAAATATAATTATATTAAAATAAAAATGATCAAAGGCAACACTGATCGCTCGACAAAGTTCACGTGTACTACCTACAGTTTTGTATTAAAGAAGTCGCCTGAGCGAGACATTTTGTCTAGTACGTATGTTTAACCAGGAATACGCCTTTATTGGATCGGGCAGGGTTTTTGTTACAAACTTAATATAATAATATAAACAGTTTTCACTTCAACAAATATCACTTTATTTATTTGCATTTAAAATAAAGGAAAGCAAATATGATCAAATTTAATTCTTTGTTTTATGGTTTCTTGGGCACTTCTTGGGACTCCCATCATCCTTCCAAGCATTGAAATCCATGTGCGGAATTTCGCTGCAGTCAACCAGAGGGTTCCTGTGAAATAATAACAAAAAAAAAACATTAATCTAAATGTATAAAACAAAGTCGGTAGTTACACCACTAATAACACAAGAACGAGACAAGAACGAGAGTAGACCGATTTTCATGATCTTTGATTTGTTGGGTTTGTTTCCACCCCGAATAGCATAATAACTATAAAAAAGATAAAAAAAATGCTCACGGTAACTGAGTGAAACCGCGGGGCAACGCTAGTCTACAAATAAACGACTTGTGTAACATTTTGTCAAATCGCCTAAAGTCAAAGTCTAGCCTAAATAGCGCAAGAGTTTTAGACGACGCAGTCGGTTCCAAAACTAGTCGAGGAAATCCAATAATAATGCTCAAGTAGGTACAATGTCTAGTGTTTTAAAGTGTGAAGTCATGATAATGAAATGAACTTGTCTTACTTAGGACCGACGTTGAAGAAGCCATGTTTTGTAATTTGATTAAAACCATATCCAACGTTGCACTGAAGTAGTGCCAAAGTTGACTTCCTAACTTCCTTCAGTTGAGCTGAAAAAGAATACAAAAAGTTATCATCGTCCTTGTTGCTTAAAACTGATTAATTTATCTGTCAATCTAAATGAAAATTACCTTTGGTAAATGGATGTGGCCTGTTTGGTCTTTCGAACCAATGTCTGTCTCCTTTGATGGCCTTATATAAGGCATCATTCATGATGGCAGCGAGAGTGTAAGGTATTCTGCCGCCTTCCATAGGTTTCTCAGTCCACAAACCAGCCATCAAGTCCACATCTTTTACGTCATCGTAGACAAGTTTCAGTTTATAGATCCCCTAAAAAACAATTATATTACATAAACAAGATCAATATTGTAAGATGTACTTACAGAAGGGATTGGGAAAAATGACGATAAAACGCAATCTTACCTCAGGTTCTATAAGTGGAGCCAAGTCTTCAAAGCAGTTCACAGTAATGTTGCTGAATAACTTAACGTATTTGACGTAAGGAGGTAAACCAAACAGGCGGTTTTTGTGCAAATCACTAGTAGGGAGGTCCACGACTTTTTGGACGATTGGAAGAGCACGATCAGCAACCTTAAAAGAAATACAAATTCGGCTTAAGGTAAGTACTTATATTCTGCTAATATAAAATTTAATAAAATTGTTGGTTCAGAGATCAATAATATTTTAATGCGCGCTAGTTGTATAGCCATTCCATATTGAAGTACCGTCTACCTAGTAGAATCGCAGTCAAGGGCGGGTTATGTTATGGCACTTCCCAATCAGTATTGAGAAAGCAAAAAGAAGCGGTTGAATTAACGTTTTTAGTTTTATTAAAACAATATAGAACTTACATCGTAATCAATGCTGTGGTCTATGTCGTGGCAAGGTTGTCTTATGAAGCTATTGGTAATGTATTCCTCGTTTCTGTCAGCAGCTATCCAACCGGTTCTGAACAGAATCTCGAATGAAGGCAAGTCTCCAACCATATTACCCTCTTTGTCGTATAAGCTGAAGAAAATAAAACAATTTGTTAGAGTCAAGTAGAAGATGAAAGGCAGTCACATTTACTTAGTTACTCACTGTGAAGTAGTTTCTAATAACGTGTGGAACCAACGCAATATATAGTTGTGTTCCAAGGTGATCACTGGGTAAGAGTTTTCGTTATAAATGTCTCTAAATCCCTTATTTTTATTAAGGACTCCAGCTTTTACAAGATTGTCGAAACCTGTTAACAGAATAGTTTATTTAACACGATTAATGTTGAAAAATAGATGCCATAGATTTATATTGTTCTTCTTGTTGCTGAAGAACAATGGTAAAACGGATGAGGTGGTTTAAAAACAACCTGTTAAGGTGTTATAAAGATGTTATAGAAGAAACAGAAATCCACACTCTCAGAAAATTTTAACTGTCTACTTATTATGGCTCATGAGATACTGTCCGCATACAGACAGACGGACGGACCTTATTACTATCGAAACAGTTCAGCATCATGATTAATTGACCCTTTGTTAATAATTACAATCAGCTCACCGATTAAGCTAGGTAACAACTCGTAGAAGTAAATGCTCTGATAGAAAGCAATGTTAATGTCTCTTGCGTGTTGGAACAGAGTTTCATCATCCCAATGTGGGTTAACCTTGGCTAATTCTTTAGCTATGAAATTGTGGAGCCTGTGCAACCATACGGTGTATACGTTGACTGGTAGCAGACTGTTGACATCTGATAAAAACAACAAACTGTTAGAAGGATAATGTTAATGAGGTACAATACATACAATATCAAAACAGGTATACTTGTGGCAAAAAAAAAAGTTATGTTAGAATTAAGAGTCAAGATTTCTTACGGTTTTGGTAACATCTAGTCTCTTTTGGTGCCTGGTTAAATAAACACAGTCCCCGAGGTCCGGTCGGGGGGAATAATCTTCCGTTTTCTTCTTCAGCTATCAAAAGTCCATGTTTGTAAGCCCTGGCCTTGTCACCGTCATTGAATTGATTGTAAATTTGAGATAAATCAAAAGCGGGAGTCGCCATTACAATCTGTAAATCCATACTAAGAATAAATTTTAAATTAAGAGTTACTTGTTTGTCTGTCCTATTGTCTGTCTGTGACGAAGATGTATTCCAAAAAAGAACATAGGCTGTATTTTTCCGCCATAACCAAAATCCACGCAAGTGAAGCCGTGGGCAAAAGCTATTAAAAGATTAATCTTATGTCATAATATTAAGTTCAAGTAACATTAACATTACGAAAAACAAAATAAGTGCTTTGTATAAAAAAGTGTGCAGGGAGTGAGCCTCTCCAAAAGACAGTATTGGGCAATCTTCAACACTGGCTTGAAAATTGGCTCGTGCTTATATAATAATACTAGCTGTCCCCCGCGACTTTGTTCGCGTGTTTTAGTTTCAACGGATTTTCATTTTTGCAACATTTTTCATTTATGCTCCGCTCCTATTGGTCGTAGCGTGATGTTCTATAGCCTATAGCCTTCCTCAATAAACGGTCTATCCAATACAAAAAGAATTTTTCAATTCGAACCAGTAGTTCCTGAGATTAGCGCGTTCAAACAAACAAACAAACAAACAAACAAACAAACAAACAAACAAACAAACAAACAAACAAACAAACAAACAAACAAACAAACAAACAAACAAACTCTTCAGCTTTATAATATTAGTATAGATTATTAAGAAATGTAAACTTACTAGTGAAGGTACTTTTTCTTTGGTGCAGTTGAAGTCTTGGTATGTCTGCGGCCTAGTCAAGTTCAGGCAGCGAATATCACTGAATCTGAGCACGGGATCGTCTTCCGGGACAATGTTGGGGGTGCATTCCGGATCATTCATGTGTTCCGGCTCGCAACAATCAGTTTTAACTAGAACAAATTTTTCTGAAAAAAAAATTAGATTCGTTAGAGAGGGATCGTTATAAGATCTGCTTTTTAAGCTTTTTAGCCTATAATTTTAGTTCAAGTTTATTAAGTAACCAGCTTTTGCCCGCGGCTTCGCTCGCGTTAAGAAGTATTATTGTTAATTAGGTATAGTTCTTGCGGCTTTACTTTTATTTAGCGTGTAAATTTTTAAATATCAAAATCCTATTTAAGCGGACGTCTTCATCATAGTAGCTCCAATCTTTAATTTCAGAACAATCAGTCGAAAATCTAAGAAGATTTATACAAACTTTCATCCTCTATTTTATCACCTTAAGGGTGGAATTTATCAAAATCCTTTCTTTTGTCTACGTTATAGTAGCTTTATGCATGCAAAGTCTCAGCCCGATCGGTTTCCTTGGTGACGCCCACTTCGCAACGGGCCGTGCAGCAGAAATCGTAATGTTTTAATTTTGCTATAACTTCAACCAAACGTCCAATTCTTTTTATTCAAATACCAAATATTATCTACATACACTGTAGTTAGTGATGAAATAATTTATTTTGATAAGGATTAATAGCGCGAGTAAAATAATAGCGTTTAAAGGTAGTCAAAAAAAAATCAAGATTTTTAATAAAAAAATGGTTGTTGTGCCAAAAAATGGTTGTTGTGCCAAAAAATGGTTGTTGTGCCTCACTCGACATAGATAGGTATAGTTTGTCGCGGACTTTTTTGTAGATATTTATAAGATCTACAATTAATTAGAACATTTTATGGTTCTATCTTTTATAGTTTAGCCAGCGTACGCAAAATAAGGGACTTTTCTGGTTGATTTTTTACACCTTGTGTCCGAAAAACCCAAATATTTTAAAGAAACCCTATTTTTTTTCAAAATAAAATATAGCCTATGTTACTCGTGGATAATGTAGCTATCGATTGGTGAAAGAATTTTTTAAATCGGTCCAGTAGTTTTTGAGCCTATTCATTACATACAAAAAAACATACAAACAAAGTTTTCCTCTTTATAATATTATTATAGGTAATATTATAGTGTAGATATTAGTGTAGATAAGTAGTCCTTACCAATATCGTGAATGGATGCGATGTCCACCAACGAGAAAACTGAAAAGCCGGGAACGTGCTGGCTGAGGTCGGGGTGACTAGATTTTCCGACCTGCAACATAGAAGTACGGACTTTTCTGGGCAACTCCAGATCTTCTCCGCTTACTGCTTTCCTGGGTTCGTTTCCTGTAAAAATAGGACATAGTTTTTATACGTGTATCAAACGGTAAACACAATCTAAACTAAAATAATTCTAGAATTTGGTTTTCATGACATTTTGGACGACCTATTCAATCAATTTAGTTACTTAAAATTCGTTTTATGATCAAATAGTAAGGCATTAATATTCAAAACTCGACACAATGATATTTACACCGTAATATGTGGTTTCTATAACATTGAGACTTACATTTTACAAAAATCAATGTTTTTGGACTATCGAAATTATGGTTTTCTAAAGTTTATACTTAAATATGGAAATAGGATTTTCTTTTTCTGTGGGAGAGCTGCTGTCAATTTTATTGTTCCATAGTAAGCACCAACTCAAAAGAATCCAAGGCCCTGGTTATCAAAATCCGAAAATAATATGAGATATTTTAGCTAGTAATAGTTTTTATGTACCGTTGTGGTATTCTGCTGGCAGTAACCTTTCCATGGGCACGAAATAAGTTCCTTTAGCTGGTAATTTCATGTTGTTGCAGGAACCGTCGACTCGTCTCCATTCGTTGGGGTCGCATGGTTTTACATCATAGGTGCAAGTGCTGAAACAAATACAAAAGCATTTTTTAGAATCTATTAAAGATGCGCCGAGTAATCGTTTATTAAGTACTCGGTATTTTTTTAGTATAATAACTAGGTTTAACTGAAGAGTATTATTTACTATGGTTAAGCTAGTTAAATAAACATAGACAATTATTGTTATAAAATGTATCAATTGTAAAAAAATAATATTATTGGCGTATATTGTGATGTAAACCAAAATCATATACTTATACAAGATAAAAACAAAAACATGATACTTAATACACACCAAAATTTCAAATCGGAATTGCCCGTCCAGTTTCAATCCTGAACGGCAGTTCATTCCAAACGGTTTTGAAACTAGTCGGGATTTTCTTAACAAATCCGATGAGTACTGTCGCTAAACTTTGATAGATTTTTTGTTATGTTTTCTTGCAAACTTCGTATAGAAACTGTTTAATAAAACATTACCTAAAGTATTTTTTAACAAAAATATAATTATTGGGTTTACTTACTCTGTTGCATTCACTTTTTCGTAATAACTAAGTAGAGATTTTGTTGCTGGCTTAGATGAATGGTAATCATACCGAACCCCATGAGCGAGGTTCGCGTATAGGAAAAACATAAACATGCACTTGAGCAACATTTTGAATGAAGACTATCGAGAACCCAGATACTTGGCCTTTTATATAATTTGTTAATTATATTGACATATGATAATACGTTATCATTAAAAATATCTACATACAAAAATTATGGTAGCTGGGTTTGTCTGCATGCGAAAGGTGGAGAACTAAGTGTTATGGCGCAATTTGGAAGACGACTATGTCCAGCAGTGGACTGTTATTGGCTAAGTTGATAAACAAGTATTTATTTTACTGACTGACAAAAACAAAAATATCTTTTGGAAAACCTTGGATTATTTTGGCCTGGATTACATTTTAATTAATGAGTTTTTAATTATATGTATAGACTTGTTGCAATCTTTGTTGAGGTCGGCTTCCACTGTTACAAGATTCAGCAGATTCAGCAGTCATCAACAAAAGAACATCTGCTGGCCCTTTAGGATTTACAAGGTATGTCTAGAAAAAGTATTTGGAATGTAAAGTAAATGGTACTTGTATGCGCCTTAATTTATACACAAAATATTGTATATTACTGTAAAAGCCCGTACATTGGTGATGGTACTGGTAGGTCGTAATAGTAGGTAGACGACATCGCGGCAGACCTATAAGAAGGTGGAGAGACCAACTTGACTCCGAAACGACTAGCCAATTGGAGCTTACGACAGAAGTACGTGGAAGAGAGAGAGGGAGGCCTTTGCCCGGCAATGGGACAAGACGCCTATTAGAATAGATTATATAGATAGGATATTATGAAAAAGAGTCAATTATTTAGGATTTTTCCAAAATGTTGGAAAGACTTGGTTGCTCCACTGAGTCCCGCTTTGTGCGTCCATTTTTTGAGGTCTGAATTACTTAACACGAAGGGGATAATGATCCCCATTATCTGACTAACCTCATCTATATGAGTTTAGGTGCTCTATTGGACTTCCCCAAGTTTTGACTGTAGTATATGGTACATTGAAAAAAAAACTATTTTGAAACGGATTTTATTGCGGTTTATTGAAATGACTCTAGGCTCTCCTATCTGTTTTTTGTAAAGTGCCCCGTTAACGATATACTGCAGGTTTGATATTCGCGTGGGACAACGACTGAGTTTACTCTGTAAATGACAATTTATAATACCAGCGTATTAATGTACCACTGCTGAGCACAGGCCTCTTCTAATGTAGAGAAGGCACGAGTATTGATCACCACGCTTGCTCATTGCGAGTTGGCGATTTCAGATTCCAATTTTTGGAATCCAGGTTTTCTCACGATGTGTTCCTTCACCGTTTGCCAATGGTGTCTTAGAATAATTAAGAAAGTACATAATAACTTTAAAAGTCACATTGGTACTTGTCCATAGTGGTCTTAAACCTGCAACCTTGTGCATACAAATCCGGTCGTCGAACCGCTAGGCCACCACGACATTCCCAATGTCCACCGCAAACAAATGACAATTTAATGTATGTGAATCCGTTTTTTTATATAAGACCTACTAAAGTCACATGCTAAAGCTTGTATTGCGAAAAGAAAAAATAATACACAATTACAGCAGTGTGTGTCATCAACATAATTATTTATTATTTAATTTTATGTTAAGTATATTGTAAAAAATATGTTTTTGTAGTTTTCACTGAGTTTATTTTGTGTTTCAAGTTGTAGAGTACAGTTGCTTAAAATAAAATAAAACTACTATCAGAAAGGGTGTTATTCAATTTCCTAATCAATGAAAGCATTTATGACAATGTAGATAACTATTTCTTTTAAATATTTTTAATTTAGTAAATATTAGGCAACCATTTTTCTTATTTAACGTAACCAAAACCACATGACGATACATTGATTTGAAATGTCGCATGACGTCACAACTTTGTGCATGTGCGCAAGTATGACGTCATTAACCCCCACTCCTGAACTTTGATTCGCTTTATCTACTTAATGTTTTCTTATTTTGAAATAGCAAAAATACGTGTCCAATATTTTTTTATTATCCGACGGACTAATTAGATTTTTGATTTTTGACCCCATTATCGGGTTGGCTTAGATTACTAAAAATAAATTTAGGAATTTGTAACAGTATTAGGGGATGATTTCTTATAATGTGACGGTGGCACATCACAATGGCTATTTATATTTGCTTATTTGGCATATTTGGCAAGCAGTGACCACGAGTGGACACTTTACTTGACAAAGTATTTGCCTTATTTGTATATTTGACAAATATGGCCAATACCAAATCTGCTACGTATGGATGGTCGTAATCGACTGTATTGGCATGTTTGATTGTAGGTTATACATTTGGCCAAATATAACAAACACCCAATAGTGAACAAAAATTTATAGCCATGTGAACCAATATACTTTTTGTTTCAAGACAAATATTTAAAATAAATAAAGTCATGTTTTAAAATACATCCATTCTGTTTTTTTCAGTTTCTATGGCCTTTTTCATGTTTGTCTGTGACTATTGTTCTTCCGCGTATCGACGCGCATCGTTGCCAGACATCCTTTATTACAGACATACTTGAAAAAAGTTTGGTAACTTAGTTCGGAACGTGATAATGATTGTGGATTTGTCTGTAAATTTAACTGTCTGTTAACTTAGCCTGTATCTGTTAATTACAAATACTTTTTGGGACTGTTAACACATAAATGAGCAGCAAGCTACCTTATAAAGAGTATTTACAAAGTTAGTACTTTTGTTACAGTTTTGAGTAACAAGAAGACACAAATAAATATACTAATAATTTTGTTTTTTGTTGAACCACCACAATAGTTTAACAAAAGAAAACGTCGCTACCATGTATGTAATAATTCAATCTGTGGTCGAGATTGATGAAAAATATAAAAATATCTGCATAATATAGTGCTCCTTTTCAATCTAACATCAACCAACACCTGACACAATCAATCTGACATCAATCTAATCAAGGTCACAGATTAAACTGATGCCAGATTGGTCGTCTAATAGTATACTATGTAAAATCTTATTTATTCAAGTCAGGAATAAATGTATTGCACAAAAAAAATATTATTATAGTACATTTGTACCCGTGCAAAGCCGGGCGGGCTGCTAGTATTATATAAAAATTATCGAATTCTCTTTCTTATTAATAGCTAGCTGTCCCTCGCGACTTTGTTCGCGTGTTTTAGTTTCAACGGTTTTTCATTTTTGCAACATTTTTCATTTATGCTCCGCTCCTTTTGGTCGCAGCTAAATGTTATATAGCTTATAGTCTTCCTCAATAAATAGGCTATCCAACACTGAAATAATTTTTCAAATCGGACCAGTAGTTTCTGAGATTAGCGCGTTCAAACAAACAAACAAAATTAGTATAGATTTAATAGAAGTTTAATAGAATAATTTGACGACCTTCGTGGTCGAGTGTACACACCGGTTTTCAAGGTGACGCTAGCTATGAGGTCCCAGGCTCGATCCCCGGACGGGTCAATGTAGAAAACCAGCTATCTACATTATTTCGGTTCTGGGTGTTTGCGGTTCTGGGTGTTGTCTCTAATTCCATAACACAAGTGCTTTAGCTACTTACTTTCGGTACAGAGCAATGTAGGTATGTTATATTGTCCATAATTAAAAAAGATATATATCTAATTTACTTTGTCCTTCAGCTCAGGCCCCTGCCGAGTTGCGCTATAACACCTGGTCCTCCGCCGTCCTAAACTACCTTATTCGGAAAAAAATTGTTAGGTCTGCTCATGCACATTCTCGGGAGACGGCGTTGGAGTCGAAGTCGAACTGAAGTTGACTTGCGACACCACCACCGCGCCGCCGCGTCAGCTTATGATTAGGGACTCCTATTGATTCTGAATTTAGTATCTCGTATTATATCTCTTTTTTTTTTTTTTTTTAAAGAGGTCTACTGCAGTTAGCCTGAGCACAGGCTTTGACTGCTTCACCGGACTTCGTATTATATCTCGTATTTTTCTTAACTGACTGAATATATTCAAAACAGATAGCATCAAAAGATCCTATATTTTGCATGCTACCCTATTTTTATAGGCCTTCATTGCCATTATGTATTTAATTGAGAGACATAGTTGCCGTTCCGGTTCGAAGACCGGAGTTCGAAGCTAAGCTTTTGAATGGTTTTACATCTAGCTTTTAATTTTACTGTATTGGTGTATAAATATTTTTTTTTTTTTAGATAAAGAACTATCAAGTATAATAACTTTCGTGAGGAGTATTTATAACTAGCTGTCCCCCGCGACTTTGTCCGCGTGTTTTAGTTTCAACGGTTTTTCATTTTTGCAACACTATTCATTTATGCTCCGCTCCTTTTGGTAGCAGCGTAATGTTATATAGCCTATAGCCTTCCTCAATAAATGGGCTATCCAACACTGAAATAATTTTTCAAATCGAACCAGTAGTTTCTGAGATTAGCAAGTTCAAACAAACAAACAATCAAACAAACTCTTCAGCTTTATATATTAGTATAGATTTTTCATGGGATTGCCCGACTTGTTTCAGACTCGGGCGATCTCGAGAATGTGCGTGAGTAAACCGTTATGTTTCTAAATGGCCTATATGGCTATGTACTATGTTTCTAATAAGAAGATTGATTGTTCTGGATTGATCATTGATCGAGTAAGCTAAAACAGCAAACAGCCTTTATATTTTGCAGTATAGTAATTATTGAAAAACCAAAAAAACGCGGTTTTTCTTAGATTCAGAATAAAGATTTATATAGTGTTTTCGAAGTAGGTAGGTATAACCCAAGTTATACCTACCTACCTTACTATAGCGCCAACGCTGAGCAGACGATGGTAAAATTGTCCGTCGGGCAGAAAGAACCTGAAGTCCCTACAGGATGTGAATCATCATTTTAGGGTTCTGTGCCTAAAAAGAAACCTTTATTAGCTTTGTTGTCTGTAAAGAATTTATCTCTTAAGATACTTATGTCTCCGGTCCCTTAACGCTGTAAAGTGTAAAATATGAATATTTTACAACTTTTGTGTCAACAAACACAATAAAAAAATACAGCCATTTATATCACTTTTGCTGAACGAGGGTTGATTGTAATGGAAGACAAAATACCGGATTATAATATATTTATAAGTTTATTGACTTATCCCGAATCACGGTACATGCTTTTCCTTATTTGACAACAACCAAAAAACAAAAATCTTTTTTCATCTTAGACATCTTTCACAAACTTAGACATTTGCCATACTAGAAACCTATAAAGGACTTCCCGTCGACCCAGAATCACGAAATTTGACATGATGCTAGATTCAAAGGATTATATCTAAATATGATAACATACAAAATTTGCAATTACAAACATATTATATTATATGCAGTTGGCAGTGTCATACATCGATGTATGAAAGACAAATTTCAACTGCCAAGTTAAGTTTATTTTTAAAAGAATTAACAGTGACGATCAGAAAAATGTGTAGGGGACTTGCACTTTTCCGGTTTTTTTAACAAATGCACTGAAATTTTAGCTAAGAATAAAGTCCAATTTACAGATAATCAAAACCAGTTTCTGAACTGTCATGAGTCTTTGTTGTAATGAAGTACATTATTGTAAGGCTAGTACTATTCAAAGAGAACGCATCGTGTTGTATAGGAATTAGTGGAAAATAAAATAATACTGACACTTCAACAAATATTTCTTTTTTATTTGCATTTAAAAAAGCAAAGCACAAGTTGTCAAATTAAATTCCTTATTTTGTTGTTTATCGGTCACTTGGAACATGCATCATCCTTCCAAGCCGAGAAATCCATTTGCGGGATCTCGCTGCAGTCAACCAGAGGATTCCTGTGAAATAACAATAAAATTACAGGGCAATCTCAATATATTATTATCTACATAATATTTAAAAACGACCTAAACACCACAACAGTTTTTAGACTACGCAGTCGGTTTCGTAACTAGTCGAGCAAATCCAATAATAACGTATAAGTAGGTACAATGTCTAGTCTTTTAAAGTGTGAAGTTATGATAATGAAATAAACTTGTCTTACTTAGGGCTGACGTTGTAGAAACCATGTTTTGTAACTTTATGGATACCCTCAGCAACGTTGCACAGAAGTCTTGCCAAACATGACTTTCTAACTTCCTTCATTTGGGCTGAAAAAGTATACAAAAAATGAGTTACATAAAGTCTTATTACTAACTAAATCTGAATTATTTATCTATGTTACAAAATGAAAATGACCTTTGGTAAATGCATGAGGCCTGTTTGGTCTTTCGAACCAATGGCTGTCTCCTTGGATGGACCTCAACATTTCATCAATCATGATGGCAGCGAGAGTGTAAGGTATTCTGCCGCCTTTCATAGGTTTCTCAGCCCACATACCAGCCATCAAGTCTATATCTTTTACATCATCGTAGACAAGTTTCAGTTTGTAGAGCATCTAAAAACACATTTTTTTTACAAAGACTAGTTTTATTGGCAGTAAAATCAATTGCAAGATGTTCCTATAGGGGTATGGAAAAATGAAGATACAACTAAATCTTACCTCAGGTTCTATAAGTGGAGACAAGTCTTCAAATTTGTTAACAGTAATGTTGCTAAATAATTTAACGTATTTGTAGAAAGGAGGCAAACCAAACAGACGGTTTTTGTGTAAATCACTGGTGGCGAGATCCAATGTTTTTTGGACTATTGGAAGACCACGGTCTGCAACCTTAAAAGGAATAAAAGTCGAATTAGAGTAGTAAACTAATGACCGAATACTGAAACGTCATTTAGTGATAAGTCGCCGTTAAGTCTCTTGCTGTCTCTGTCACTTTAAGGTGTAAAGTAGCAACAGATAGAGTTACTTACATTTAAGAGCGTCTTAAAGTTAAGTTGCGTTTCAGTTTTCGGTGGTAAGTATATTATGTTGCCATTATTAAATTTAACGTTGTTAAAATTGTTGGCCCAGAGATATATAAGATAGAATAGTATTTTAATAAGCGCGGTAGATGAAAAGCCATTCTCGACTGCATTACCGTTTACCAAGTGGATTCGCAGTTAAGAACTAGTAATGGAATCGCAATTCCCAGTCAGTTTTGAGAAGTGGTTGCATTGACGTTTCTAGTTTAAATAAAACACATAGAACTTACATCGTAATCAATACTGTAGTCATTGTTGTGGCAAGGTTGTCTTATGAAGCCATTGGTAATGTATTCCTCGTTTCTGTCTACAGGTACCCAACCAGTTCTGAACAAAATCTCTAGTAAAGGCATATCTCCAACCATATCTCCTTTTTTGTCGTATAAACTGTTAAAATGAAATAATTTGTTAGACAAGTAGAAAACTTATTTAAAAGATGTGAGACATAATATAATATTATCAACAAAATGTATTGCGTTTTAGAATTATTCTGAGAAATTCATAGAAATTCTAATTACAAAACTACGGCTGTCACACATATGTGTGTCAGCTAATTTGATTACAATCAAAATAGCTAAAATTACTCACTGTGAAGTAGTTTCCAACATTGTGTGGAACCAACGCAACGCTAAGTTGTATTCCAAGGTCATCTCTGGGTATTTGTTTTCATCATAAATGTCCCTAAATCCCTTATCCTTGCTAAGCACTCCAGCTTTCACGAGATTTTCGTAACCTGTTGACAGAATAATTTATTTATGCGATAAATGTCGAAAAAAAAATGCATTTGGATTTAACTTTTAATCGTCGGTGCAGAAATTTAAATCTTTCGTCAAAGCCTTGACACTTTATGAATATGAAATATTTTAATATATGTGACTCACCAATTACGCTAGATGCCCATTCGTAAAAGTACATAATCTGTTGGAAAGCAATGTTAATGTCTCTTGCGTGTTGGAACAGAGTTTCATCATCCCAGTGTGGGTTAACTTTGGCTAATTTTTTAGCTAGGAAATTGTGATTCCTGTAGAACCATAGAGTGTACATATTGATTGGCAGCACACTGTTGAGATCTGAAAATAAAAACGATAGTACCTAACTGTTAAAAAAATGGTAGAAATAAAACTTATATTCTTCTAAATTTACTTGGATACAGAAAGAATTGAGTTTTGTGTTCAACTGATTTGAAAAACTGTAGAGATGTCATCGTATATTTCGTTGATGATCTAGGTCTAACATCACACAGATGCGTATTATTAATGTATATGTTGCAGTAAGATAGATAAAGCCGTAATATAGTTATATCCCTAGGGATATAATTATATACCGTAACATAGATATACGAAAGCGAATCTTTACTATCTCACTAGGAATATAGTTATAAAACGGTCCAAGTTTAGTGATATACTTATATTACTAGATTAAGCTCAGTGTTATAAATATATTAGGGTTCGTCGGTACTAAGGGTCAGAAAAAAAAATACCTGCCAACCTAACCAAATGTGTCGGGGTTGGCAAAGTCAGTTCTAAGGGTCAGAAAAAAAAAATACCTACCAACCTAACCAAATGTGTCGGGGTTGGCAAAGTCGATTCTAAGCTACTGATTATTATAAATAAAAAGAAATCTAAACAAAAAAGATATGACTTTGAATAATAGTGTACGACTGACTGCGTGGGGAGCGCGTAAACACAACGAACCCCTCCCCCGCCGCGGGGGAGGCGGCGCGCCGCCTGCGCCGCACACTCCGAAAGCTATTTCACTAAACTTAATCTAGTAATATAAGTATATCACTAAACTTGGACCGTTTTATAACTATATTCCTAGTGAGATAGTAAAGATTCGCTTTCGTATAACTATGTTACGGTATATAATTATATCCCTAGGGATATAACTATATTACGGCTTTATCTATCTTACTGCGACATATATAAACATAGTGTTAGAAGTCTTAGAACTGTATTGCAAAATCGTCATGGGAAGTAATTATACAAAATAGAAGTAGGTATAACTTTAGCAAATTTGTGGTAAATATTTTAAAATTAAGAGTCAAGATATCTTACGGTTTTGGTAACATCTATTCTCTTTTGGAGCCTGGTTCAATAAACAAAGTCCCCGAGGTCCGGTCGGGGGGTAAAGTTTTCCGTTTTCTTCTTCAGTTATCAAAAGTCCGTCTTTGTAAGTCCTGGCCTTCTCACCGTCATTAAATTGGTTGTAAACGGGAGATGTATCAAAAGAGGGAGTTGCTCTTATAATCTATAAATAAACAAATAATCTAATGTCATATTTAGTTTTAGAAAATATTTTTTAGAATTTCAGAATTTTCGGAAAATATTTTTGCATAACTAGGTATAAGAGGAGCGAGCCTCTTCGTACTTTCATTTTAATAATAATATTATCCATACTCGGGCTTAATTATTGCGGTTTTACAGTGAACTGTTAGATTTTTGTAATGAACAAGACTGGACTTGTATTAATGTATTCTGTGAGAGTTTCACAATACCAACATTTTAAAGCCTTCTGGCGATCATAGCAAACTGTTATTATCTGTAAGAATTTTATACTAAATTTGTATCTTCATTAAACAAATGATTAAATGACTTATGGCATGATCATGATCTACTATTTCTGTGGTATGAAAACTTGCTCGTGCCGATACGATAGAGAAGATGATAAAAATAGTAAGAAGTGTGAACTTACGAGAGAAGGTACTTTTTCATCGGTGCAGTGGAAGTCTTGGTATGTCTGCGGCCTGGTCAAGTTCATGCAGCGGATGCCACTGTGTCTGTGCACGAAATCGTCTTCCGGGATGATGTTAGGGGTGCAGTCCGGATCATTCATATGTTCGGGTTGGCAGCAAGTATTTTTCTCTAATATCATTTTTTCTATAAAAAAGAAAGGAATACATTCAAAAAACAGAAATATGATCAGCCTTTTGTATCAGCCAATAATGTCACATGTTGCACGCTGTGTTTTATTCAAGTTTTGTATAGAAAAGAAAAGAAATTCAAGAAAAAATCGCCACGAAGTTTAGTTTAATTATTATTATTATATAAATTATACTAAAACACATTTGAATAAGTCATCAAAACTAAAGTCCTCTTGGAAAACTTATGATCGACCGTTCTTTTTTTGTTTGTACCTACGTCTTGAATAAATATATAAATACTGTTTGTATTTCATTATAAATAGACCTTACCAATATCGTGAATTGATGCGATGTCCATCAACACGTAAGCTGCAAAGCCGGGAACTTGCTGGCTGAGGTCAGGGTGACTAGATTTTCCGACCTTCAGCATAGTAGTACGGACTTTTCTGGGCAACTCCAGATCCTTACCACATACTGCTTTCCTGGGTTCATTTCCTGTAAAGATAGGACATAATTTTTAGTTCATGAAACATATTATATATCTTTACTTATAATATATAAAGCTGAAGAGTTTGTTTGTTTGTTTATTTGTTTGTTTGAACGCGCTAATCTTAGGAACTAATGGTCCGATTTGAAAAAAATCAGTGTTGGATAGCCTATTTATTGAGGAAGGCTATAAGCTATATAACATTACGCTGCGACCAAAAGGAGCGAAGCATAAATGAAAAATGTTGCAAAAATGAAAAACCGTTGAAACTAAAACACGCGGACAAAGTCGCGGGGGACAGCTAGTCAAACTATAAACACGATCTATAAAAAAATATTTTAGAATTTTGTTATGACATTTTATACTCCAGGTTTCGTTCACACTTTCAAGAAACAAAAAATAAATGCGATTAAATATATATTTAGAAACAGTAAGAAATTAAATTTTGATATTGGTGAAAATGATATTCAGTCATAATGTGGTTACTAATAACATTGGATGTACAAATCAAAGTTATTGATTGATCGAAATGATGGTGTATGTACTATATTTAGAAATACAAAAATTGGTAATTTCTCTTAGTTGGAATAATTGTGATTGTCAAGTTTTATATTTCATAGTCAAAAATCCCACAAACCATCTAAGGCCTAGGTATACTGGTTATAAAAATTCGGAAATTCTAAAAAAGATTTAGCTAGCAATAAATTTTCAATGTACCGTTGTGGTATTCTGCTGGCAGTAGCCTTAACATGGGCACAAAATAAGTTCCTTTAGCTGGTAACTTCTGGTTGTTGCAGGATCCGTCGAGTCGTCTCCATTCGTTGGGATCGCATGGTTTTACTTCAAAGGTGCAAGTGCTGGAACAAATACAAAATATATTTTTTGTTTATACCGATGTAGGTACTAGAAATGTTCACGAAAGAAAGTCTTGCGTTATACTACAATATATTACTTAAATAAAGGTATACTCACTCTGTCGCGTTCAGTTTTTCGTAATGAGTAAGTAGAGATTTTGTTGCTGGTTTAGATGAATGGTAATCATACCGAACCCCATGAGCGAGGTTCGCGTATAGGAAAAATGCTAAGATGCACTTGAGCAACATTTTGAACGACGACTATCGACTACCGATACACTTGGCCTTTTATATAATCGTTATATTGACTTATGATGCATATGTACTACTTATATGACATATGAAAATATCTACATACAAAATAAATATTGCTGGGTTAGTCCGGATACGCAAGGTGGAGAACCGAGTGTTATAGCTCAAATGTCTTGCAGTGGACTGATATTGGCTGAGTTGATAGATGTTATACAAGTATTTATTGTGACTGACGAAAAAACATTCCAGGAAAACTTTGGGGGAGGAAAATGAGTTTTTAATTCAATGTATAACCTAACCGTTATAAGATTCAGCAGCCATCGACACAGGTCGTCTGCTGGCCCTTTAGGATTTACAAGGTAGGCCTAGAAAAATAGTCGGAATGTAAAGTATACTTGTATGCACAAAATATTGTATATTACTGTAAAAGCCGTATGGTAGGTCGTAATAGTAGACTTGCATACACCTTAATGTATGCCAGAAAAAAACCCTATGACTAATGACCTCAACGAAATGTGCATGAAATACGTATAGGCTCTTTATCTCGGATGCATTGAGCAATCAAATACATTTTCTTCCCTGTTTTGGTAAACTGCCGCTCAGAATCCTAATTCACGATATATGCGAGTATACGCGGGTTCGATCTTCGCATGGAAAAATTACGACTACCACGTCGTAATTTGTGAAAGTCAATGTAATATTTGTAAATCCATTTTATCTGTATTTAAAACAAACCAAAGTCGCGTGCCTAAGCTTGTATTGCGATAAGATAAGGCATCAGTGTGTCATCGATGTATTATAATTGCAATATACGAATTTAATGTATGAATTCGTAATTTTCACTGACCTTCAATATGTTTTTCAAGTTTTAGAGTTCAATTGCTTAAAATAAAAATATTGACTAAGTGAAAGAGTGTCAATAAAAGCATTTATGATAATTTTATTGTCTGGTTGGCTTATATTACTAAAATGAATTAAGGAACTTAATCGTAACAGGATTAGATAGAAGAAGAAATAATATTGTGGTCAACTTTTGAAATTAAAGCTTAAAAAATGTCCCTGTTCTTGTAAACGACTGTTTGATGTTTGATGATTTAGTAAAACTGATCATTTGTATAACTAAAAACAAAGTTGCAAAATAGTGTTCAATTGTTTCACCAGAACCATTCTGCAGTGTGTGTGTTTTTTTTTTTTATTTAACTTGAAACAGAGCAAATACAGCTTGTACGAAGCAAATTTAAAATATATTTTCTTCTAGCTAACAAATAATGCGATGGTAAAACAGCTATAGGAAACATAGATGGAGCGAGCACATTGAAATAACGTTGCGTTCTAAAATCCCATGACTTCGGGGTAAATTACTCGTCGATTATAGACATGACGGCACATTAGACGGTAGTAGGGAGATCCATTCTGAACCATGCTCTTTTGTGCATGTACTATTATTGGCTGAGTTTCTAAAGTAAAACAATCTCGTAACATATAATAATCACACGATTTATTTTACAAAACACTTTTGTCGAACACTGAGTTAATTATAGCTAATAGGCATGTTTCCTAATTTTTTTTTTAATGTCCTCCTGGTAGATTAATGAATTTTATTGGACAAGTATTTTTTCTTTTTTCCTACAAACAAAAAATGATCAAAATACAGGGAACGCAACTTACGCGTGACGTCACTCCTCGCTACAATTTTTACCAAGGCGTGGGTGGCGTCATAAGCCCCCACTCCGAAACTTTAAAGCGCTGTATCTTTGTAAGTTTTTATTGTTTTGATAAAAGAAAAAATACGTGTCTAATAATTTTTTATTATCTAACTGACTAAATAGATTTTAACTTTTCATACCCAGGAAACATCCCTATTAGAGTGATACAAACAGTAACGCTAAACATTTAAAGAAATACAAGGTTAAGATGCGTTCTTTTCGTTCGGCGGCCGTCACCAGCCTCCTAGAGTATAAATGTTCTGTGGTCACCCGACCAGCCCGCGTACCAAGCGTTGACGCTTGTTAATCTGTTCAGAATTCACCCGCCTTCATTTCTATATAAACTCCAAGTTGGTCTTATTCTCCATTAAGGACTTATTCTCAAGTACAATTTACATATTTATTCTCAAGTACAATTTACATATATATATATATTGACGACCTCCGTGGTCGAGTGGCGTACACACCGGTTTTCAAGGTGTCGCCAGCTCTGAGGTCCCGGGTTCGATCCCCGGCCGGGTCAATGTAGAAAAAACCACTTTTCTACATTGTCTCGGGTCTGGGTGTTTGTGGTACCTTTGTTGTCTCTGGATTCCATAACACAAGTGCTTTAGCTACTTACTTAAGGTTCTGAGCAATGTATGTGATGTTGTCCACATTTATTTATTTATTTATTACATATGGTTTTAAAGTTAAAATGTAGTTGTTTGAATGTGCCAAGTTACGTGAACCAAGATACAGAATACCAAAACGTGAATAATTGGGTATTTGTTTTAAAATAAAATCAAAAAAATATACACGAATATAAAAGTATAAGCTTATAACGCTAGCAGGTGACGCATCTTCTATCTCTTTTTCGCAAAACGACGTGTGGAGTAAAAAATAGTGACATCACATTTTGTTATAGCTCTCTCTGTCTAATTAGTAATATTAAAATGCTTTTAACTAGTTCAATAACGAAGTGATTAATATGCCGTTTTTACAACTCGACACAGATTGTAATACATTTTAAGGTTTTCCGAGGTTTATGTGAATATTAGATATTTAAACAGTCTGCCCGTGACCATGACACCTGCAAAGGCGTCGAAAGGTCGGGTACTAAAATCTAAATACAAACCGCGATAAAATCCGTACAAAGTAGTTTTATTTCAATATTTTTTTTTAAATGAAATCAAACTATCTTGTCAAATACCCAATGCGGGGATTTTGAAAAGATGTTCCTACATCTTTGCAAAATGCCATGAGGCAATAGTCACTATCAACGTTCAGTTCGCTTCATTACTAAATAAATAAAATACACTTACATAAAACTATAGGTGTGAATTATTATTGTCTGCTACTTTCGTTACTTTTATTGATACAATTGCAAATATCAAATTATTTAAGTATAATTATTACCTAGGTAAATTATGTCAGTGAATTTATTTCAATAAGCTACTAACGCAAGTTGCAACTCTACTGGAGGCTTATTGTGATAAAAATAAAGTTGGTGGTCAACTAGATCTACGACATTCTAGCTGATTACAAACATTAGCCGATACGATATTTTGGTTTTGAGTTCCAGTGATCATCGTTTGAGTTTTCAACCTAGCCAATAAGGCCGCAGATCGTAAGTGAACACCGCTTTTCAGAGCTCCAACCAAAGGTTTAAGGGATGCAATGCTAGTCATTCAAATGGGCTTTGGGCCTCCGAATCGAAATCGGTATAAAGTGAAAGTATAGTATCTATGGTATCTGCTTCCTTTATTCCGTACCCTTTCGGATGGACAGCAAAGACTGAGTAATAAGGCTTCGTTGGCATCCTTCAGGTAAGAAACCCAATAAAAAAAACAAAAATAAATTAATACACTTTTTAAATACGTTATTTAGCTTCATATTTAAAGAGTGTTTAATACAATACATACATTTTGAATACCTTTACCAAACACTTGTTCATACAACCATTTATCATTATATTTCCTATTTATTTAATCCAATTTTTTATATTAATTTTTGATATAAAATTCGAACATTATTAATTTCAATAATTTTTTGGTTGAAACCGCATTATTCCATAGATAGTAGCTAAGTACTAAGTATTTATTTTAAGTTTCTTTGCCTTTATTTAAAAATATAACTATCGTGTATAACATTGGTCAACTTTCCCCTTTCTACCCACAACCAAAATCAGGAATGAATTCAAGCCTAATAAATAAAGTTGGCTGATGCCTCGACAAACTGTAAGCCCGTCTGATCCCTCCAAACTCCTTAACGCCGGGTGCCACCTAATTAAATGATTACCCGCCTGTACCCGGCTTTGGGAGTTACTCGTTTTTCTTCTCCGACTGTACTTTTTGCTAACTGTCCTGTTTTACAAAGTTTTCTTAATTAAAATTGATTGTTTATTTTTGGGCTGTTGTTTTATACTATGAAGAACGTTATATCTAATCTTTTGCGTAGAAAAACAGTGAATTATTTCTCTTCTTTTTGTTTTTCATTTTGTATAAAACTCGTTAAGTACATAAAAAGTTTGTCTTTGTCCCAAATCTTAATAGATAATTAGCAGAAAACTTTAAAAAAATTCGTTTAACCAATATAGTCTAATATTTTTTTCTTTTTACTATGTGTCTTCTTCAAACGCCAGTTTAATAGAAAACACATAAAAATACAAGAAAGAAAAAGAATAACGTAATCCTAATACGAAATATTAATCTTCTTTTATTGCTAAAGCCGAGGTAGACATAAAAATATATTTCTTAGCCGTTCCTTGTAGGGGAAGCTCGGTTCACTGAGCAAGAAAGAATATTAGAATATTCCCATTGAAAAGTTGGAACGAATTGAAAAACAAGGCTTAGATATTGTATTATGTTCCCAGAGAGAGTGTTTTGCCTTGAACTGACAAAAATATATTAGAATTTGTTACAAGAAACAATATATGAACTGCGGAAACCAATTCTGTGTTAAATGAAGTAGTTTTAACTGACACCTGTTTTTGTAAAGACAAAAATCTATGGTAAATATTGCCCGCGATTTATATCTGACTAATTAGCTGACCGGACGTAGTATTGTCAATATATCTACTATAAAATTTTACTTTTTTCAAAATTTCTTTAAAACAACCAAATCGTTAAAGTTCTTTTTAAGTGATGCTCCATCATACATGTGGCAAGCAATCTCATCATGGTGACGTGGATCTTAAAAGGAACTCAAAGTCGTCTTTGCACTGGGAACGCAGTGACAGTAGACCCAGATGTTTAGATGACTTAAAAAACGTTGTAAGGAGTTTCAAGGCTTCAAATAGCGCAACTCTGTGGTATCGGTGCAGGAGTCCTATGTCCAGCAGTGGACGTCAATCGGCTGAGACGATGACCACCAATGGAAACAGTAAATATCAATACAAAGATTAGCAGGATTAATTTTAATCATGGTTTATTGCACATTAGTAAACAATAGACATCGTTAGACGCTACATGTTTTGAAAGACAAGGTAAAAGCTTTCTTAAACCAAGTTACATGAAGATTTGTTACAAACATCGCAACAAGTGCTAAATCTCTTCCTATTGAATTCACTGCCTCTAAACGTAAGTACCAATCTTCGTTCGTTCGTGAAAACAAAACGGAATTGATAAAAACAAAAAAATCTTTCGTCGCTGTAGGAAAATCCCATCTATTATAATATCTCATTCCCATTGCACGATCTAATTTCCTATTCATCGAACGCCATATTTCTGGCACCCTACTGTAAAACTTTTTAAAACTCGCATTCGAGATAGACTTTACCTACTTTATCATAAAGTACATTTTCCACCACCTCAACTTTGCAAAAAAATTGTAATCTCTTAAGAAATTCGATACAAAGTCTCCAAGATGTATTTTTTCTCTCGGTTTTGAGGAAAACCTGCGCGTTTTTTGTAAATCAATACGAAATATTGGATTAAGATAAAAAACATGATTTACGGACGATTACGTAATGAAATGTTTTGCAAAAGGATTGTGTTTGTTTTAATTTCAGAAGGACCCTTTATTTTTTTCTTACGTGCAAAATAATGCTTACTCTTTTCTATGTAAATTATTGAACTTTTAAAATTATCATTTTGTAACCATTATAAACTACACCCAAGCATTAATTACAGTCTAAATCACAACATCAGGAATTTTTATAACACACTTTCTCAAATTGCACATAAATAAAACTTAATCATTCATCTAATGAAAGTGTGAATACTAATTACAGGTAGAATATTTATTTTCTTAGAATTATAACCTAAAAATATTTATGTAGAAAAAATATCTCCAAAACTAATCAACTAAACCAAAGCTCGAACATGTCACGTGTTAACTCGTATCCCACAAGTCAAACGCAGGAATTGAACCAACAAACATGTTTAATTAAGATATTTAATTGCGACCACAATTTGCCACGAGCCGTAACGAATTCTAATCCATTAGGTTCGACCACGCGACAAATTCGATAGCAGACTTTCATGGCGCGGCCTTATTCCGTAGATTTGGTTTTCTTTGAAAATATTGGAGTTGGTTTATAAAAAAGTGTTCTGCGGAATGGTGGTTTTAGACTGTTCGTTATAGTGATTGGCATTGGTAAAAACAATTTTTAATCCTTGCTCATCTATAAGAATAATGATTTGTCTGCCTACAGTATACTTTCATTAACAGTAACTTTAGCTACATTACATGAACCTTCTTCTGTTTAGTTTTTTTTACAGGCTATGTTTTATTACCGAAATCAGCTAAATTTCGTATTTTAAATTGAGTGACTAGGCATATATATATACAAACCCTCTAGACGGTCAACCCAACTTCATCGTAATTAAGAATTCTTAGCACCTACATTAAATATAAGTTGAAAAAAAACATTGTTGTTTGTAATTTAATTAACGAAAGACAGTATTTTAAAATGTTTATATTTATAGCTTAAATTTGAAGAATATGGCGATTTAAAAGCAAAAATTTTATTAGTGGCAACTGTCCAAGTGCAAGTACTTATTTTACTGCAGAATATAAAACAAAATATTAAAACTTTTGAAAACTAGGTTCGTCGAACATATTTATTTGAAAGGATTTCGTAGCTATACCGCAGGATCTAATCAAAATAAGACGAGAAGCGAGTGCAGTGTGAAATGCGGCAATTACCTCAAGAGCCGTATCACACATCCTGCTAACTCTTTACTAGTCATGGGACACGTTAGTCCTTGAGAAATGTCGATAATTTTATGTTTTGGGTCATGTTTGAGTACTTTATTTCGAGCAACACAATATATTTAGGCACCTAGATTTAAAGATCAACCAGTTTGTAAAACATTTTACTTTGGTCGCATAATCATAACATTTATGTGTCTTTGAATTATTCACGAAGAATATATTTGGTATTATATATATTCTCATCTTATCATGTCATTTGATTAGCACATGACGTTGTTTTGTCCAGCTGTGGGACAGCCTGATTTAAAATAATAATAAATTAATACGGACCACCTCTGACTTAGGCTATAATTAGAGGTTTAATCATGTCCAGAATTGTAAATTACTCTTATTCGATGACAAGAGAAGACTAAATAAAGCACAACTTTCGGTATCTCCTAATTACGTCGAATGACACTAATTAGTACCTTAAGTAAAGTTGAACTGTAAACTCTTATCGATAAAATAGTTTTGCATCACTATACAGTTCGTTGAGTGTTGGACACCGATGTCGGAACAAGTCTCGTGCTTCTCAAACAGCGCTGCGATTTAATGCTCGAGTACTCCGACATTCGTTGAACGTCGAATACGAAATCAATATTTGACACTACAGCACGACGGATTACTGGAAGCATTCTGATTCTGTAAGCTGCTTAATTAGTCTACTAACATTTGAATGTCAATTACTTCAACAGACATCTGAATTGTATTGAATAATTTATATTTGTATAGCGATGAAATTAAAATTTTGTTAAGCTGTATTAGTTAAAAAATAACAATAAAACCGATTGCTAATTTTTGTTTTACATGATGTATCAAACAAAATTATATAACATACAAGTTACATAATATTTGTAAGCTATTTATAAAACCCTTTATTTTGACACCACACTCAATAGGTTTTAAATAAAAATATTTTCGGAAGACAGTTAAAATCCGCTATACATTGTTTATTTTGTTATACATACAAACATACCTACATTTATTATTATATTACATTTATCTATATATACTTATACATACAATTGAAAAACGGACCTTTCCTTCTGGCGCAGTCGGGCAAAAAAAAAACACACTTTTTTCCGCTTTTTCATACATAATTGAAAGTAAAGAAGCGTTATATACATACTTAAATCAATATTAATACAGGTGTTGCCGAGACGTTCCTATATTTATTTAGCTGTTGTATGCTTATTGCTGTCTTAAATAATAGACAGTTTATTAATCAATTTAAGACCTATAAAATTTATTTCCGAATCCTCAGAATCAGAGAACACTTTAACGGTTCCTTTCACATTTTCTTAATAGACTTGTTAGAACAAGTCATAATTTTCATTACGTTCATCTCGAATAAACTAACGAGTGAGCAAGTTCGTGTTTAACGATACTCACTTCATACTGATAATATTAATATCCACGAAGCCTTTTACCAGAATGTTACTCCTACTTAACCAGCCATTTATTTATATCTGACCATCGTTGGTTTTCCTCGTTCTTGCTCTCTCACGGCTTGTTCCGAAAGGATCCCACTATTCGTTTCCATTTATGGGATTAGTTAATTTCATTTTTTTTTTAGATTCCACAATGTTAATTAACTTTGATGGTTATTTAAAACTATGAGATCATCGTGGACCCTGTCGGGCACGCAAAATTAAAAATAGAGGAAGATGGCTTACATTAATCTAATTCTAATATCAATTATTAAACCTAGTTAGAAAGAAAAATAAATAAATTATAAAATATGTTTAATATAAATGTGTGCATCTCGATAGGATCGGTTGGTCACTCACTCACTCACCTACTCATGTGAGTCACATGACTGAGTGAGTGAGTGAGAGTTAAGAATGTGTTTTAAATTAATATTTTGTTCTAAACAGGTCCCTCGTACCAACCGTACATATTTATATAAGTATATTTAAGATTCTAGACATATATGCTAATTCATTCATATACTTACCTACCTTTTTATTTTTACAATAATTACAGCATTTAAAAATAATCACAAAATCATTATATTTTTTATCCACATTGCGAAAGAATCCCATACTAGGATCGGATTGTGGGATCCATTGGGAACAAGCCTAAAATATACACAACACTTTCAAGTTTCTCCTATGCAATGTCTAATGAACAAGTGCTATTATAAAGTCGACGCAATAATTGCCTATTTATGTATGTATACAATAATTATAAGTATTTATAGCCAGATTTATATACACAAGATTGCTAGTTTCATAATGTATGCAAAAAGCATGAAGTTGCTAAGGTAACATCAATAATTATCCTTTTCATTATTATTATGTTTAAAGATGATTTTTTTGTTGTATGTAGTAGGTTCTTTTAGTAATTCTTCTACTAAACCATAGATGGCGGTAGTAGTTGCGAACTCCTTTGCTTCGGTTATAAATTTCTCCGTTTACCCTCTTTTCTAATGATTGTGATATATTTTGTGATGGTGGAATTAGGATAAGTTGTGTTTTGTTTTGTTAAACATTTGGTGGTGCACGCCGGTCGTGTTGTAATATCGTGCTATTTGAGGAGTGCTAGTGATGATGACAAGCGATCAATAACTAGAAAGAATATCGTGCCTACGGGTATTGGGTAAGTACTTTCAAGCCTATATTTTTACACTTGCGTGATTTACTGTGACCAGGAGACAGTAGGAGAGTAGGAATCTGTTGTACATAGACGAAGAAAATAAAAAACCGTTTCAACTAAAATACGCGGACAAAGTCGCGGGGGACAGCTAGTAATAATATAAAAACAAATAAAAGCATTTATAGATACATTATCTTTAAAGATAATATCTACATGAACTTCCATTAGAAACGGTTCACCCAACTTCGTCCACTTTCATAATAGCTGAGCATCATTCAAAATCGATCAAAATACTTGAGCGCAACTCAAAGTTCAATGATAAACATCTGTACCGTTGATAAACACCCCATAAATAAGATTAGGCTGCACGAAGAATGGTGTCTCACGCTTTCAAGATAATAAAATTGATACGAACATTCTATGGAGATAAAGCCTAATTAGGTTATTTGTATTAGCAGATAAGGATTTCATAAGACGGGGTATTACCGTTGTAGTTATGGGAAAATTCTTTGTTTTAACTTCGTGACGTATCTCACGAACATCTTATGTTAGAGATGCAATTATGAGTAAGGATTATGAATCTTGCATTGGCTTTTATTAAGTAAAGTGTTGTCAATTTTTAAGTGCTTCATGACGTGAGTAACTTAGATTATACGTATATCTAACTATTAGATGCAAAATGTTAACTAAGATCATTTACATGTTAAGTATGAGATTAAAAACTAATATACCTATGCACGTAAAATTTACCAAAAGTCTACGTATATTAATTTAGTGGAGATTGATACACTACCTAAATCTCATCTCTCATCTCATATATATCTTTATATATATATATACTAATGTATAAAGCTGAAGAGTTTTCTTGAAAGCGCTAATCTCAGGAACTACTGGTCCGATTTGACAAATTCTTTCAGTGTTGGATAGACCATTTTATTGAGAAAGGCTATATAACATTACGCTGCAACCAAAAAGAGCGGAGCATAAAATGAAAAACCGTTAAAACTAAAACACGCGTGGGACAGCTAGCAAATCATAATTGAATGAATGGGAAAAAAACATTTTGCACCGACCTAAAATAAATTGGGATAAGGACAGGAGAAAGAAGATGTTTTACTATTTGCGCAGAATTGCAGCTAAAAAAACTTTGACTCAGGAGTCCTTCATAGAAATTCTTATTAGCAGTCCCTACTTTCACGACGTCGTTTAAAAATCACAAGCCGCTCGTTAAGCGGTATCAGGCACGAAGCCCCGCGGCCAGTGTCACTACAAAATAGTATTTATCGTGATTGATACGGCCTGCCTCAGCGGTCGCCACATGCTAATTTATGCTAAACACACACCGACATACCAAGTTACCAGAACATTGGAAATTGATATTTATCTTGTTTGCCATAGAGTTGATGATTACTGCAATAGTCGGCTAATTTCTGTAAAGTTCTTGCAATTTTTTTCGATGCATTCGAAACAATGGAATTTCGTCTTTATTGTGTTGATGGTAAGGTTTGTTATGACAGTATAATGTTAATTGGTATAACAGTAATCTGAATACCGCCTGAACGTTGAATGTAAGCGTTAACTATGTTAAACCCTTTATTATATTCTGTTTGTTTGTTTTTTCTTATATAATTACTGTTTTGCTTGTGAACGACATCGCTGGCAGTCATGAATGTACATAATTATTAAAGTCAAGTAAGTAGGTGTTATTTGCATTGACATTTGCAATACAATGTATTTGCTACTACTTTTTATAATATTTTTATAGTTCTCTATTCATCCTTAAAATAGGTATATTCATTTAACCGATTCAAAATGTTGATTTTGTTTTTCTTGTTTGTTTTTATACGCGATATCTCCGGCGTATGCGAATCGATTTCAATTGTTTTTGTCATCCATTTTGGAATACCTCTGAGGTATAATCAATACCTCTGAGGTATTCCCATATAAATTTCATTGAAGTCAGTTCTTTTATACATTTCTAGTTATATGGTCCAAATTCCTAATTACATTGAGGCTAGAATGAGGCGGCTACAGTAGCATTAAAACAACACCTTATTCTTAAACCATTAAAATTTCCGCAGAAAAAATTCAGACTACAAAGACAACAAACATCTTAAAACACTACTCCACTTCAATTTATTTTCGCATTATCTTTATTTACGAAAACCGAAAAGTCTTAAATACAACGGAACCCTTTTGTTCTCATTCTCAATAACAAGGAGTCATCACCATTAACACGACTTAAAACGTCCACAAATTCCTTTTAATTTTTTATAGGTACCTTAATTTAATTGAAAAAAGGGAAAAGTCGCCTGATTCAAAGTATCCTTTATCTGTTACCAATCTTCCAGTGTCCCCCAGTAGCGTTACACATAAGAAAGTTACATGAAAGCATTAATTACTTAGCCATTGGACATTGCTAAGGTCTGGGGGACAAGTCATAAGAGGTATAGCTAGTTTTGATACAAGAAACAATGCCATGTAGATCAATCCAAATATTTATTGACAGCAATTTACATTTTTTTATGAAATAAATTTTATAAAATTATTAATTTAGAGAGGGAAAGAAACATTTTTAGTTTACTGGGCTTTTCCGCACTTAGCGTCTTGATTGCGCCATTGTGCATTTCCATTTTTTTTAGACGATCGATGTTGGATATGACCGAAAAAATACGGGGGTGCCAAATAAGGCAAAATAAAAAACTTCGTTCCGTAGAATCATTTATTAACAATTATTTTCTTACATTTAAATGTAATAATTCTTTAATAAAAACTAACAAACATTATTGTACCTAAAAATATTTTGAATAGGATTTATTGTAACGTACACAATTTAAATCGAATGTCCAGACCAAAACAGCATCCCGCTCGCATTTCCTTGCTTACACCAGCCACGAACACCAAGACCACAAATGGATGGAGTCCATTTAATCTCGTGGGATTTAATTGCAGCACCTTTCGATTCGCCGCCGGTGCCAGCCATTTATTGGACGGAAGATTTACTGGTGACTGTGTCGATTACTGGACGTTTAATTTTTTTTAGGTCCCACGAAGCTTATGTAGTAACCGCGAAATGTTGTGGCGAAGATGATTTAGGGCGTTATGTGAAGATCATATGAAACAAAAGCTGGAATGAGTGTTGTGGGAAAGCAAACCGTAAAACACTTTAAGCTAACTTTGTAATAGTCTTTAGAGTGCTTACCTAACAGAGTATGAACTATGAACTGTGAGCTCCAGTATGAAAAAGTAAAATAGTAAAATTAGTGCCAATACAGAGCGCGCTCTTTTTATTAAATCTACCTTAAAACCTAAGTTTCGCATAATTTTTTGTCGTCGCACGGTAAATCACTTAAATCAGTAAACGAGCGTAAAACTTACGGCTAAAAAAATTCTTATGCTCGACGAGCTACTAGCAATACGCGCACTCTATGCTTGTCTATGTATACTGCAAGGTCACAATCCTACGAGATCAGTTTTACTCGCATAAATTAGTTTGGAAATTCTAACTATTTATTTAAAAGATTAATCATTATTATAATTTTCGCAGGACTTGAGCTAACTACGTCTTCTAATTTATGATAAGTTTCTTAGAATTAATAAATAAGAATTCATAAATTCCTCATCTTATAATTTCCATAGTTTCTCAAACTTTAACTTGTTTTGTATATTTTTTTAATAGTGATTTTAATTCTCTTTCTTTTTACGTAATATTTATTGTAGTTTTCTATACTATAATATTATAAAGCTGAAGAGTTTGTTTGTTTGTTTGTTTGTTTATTTGTTTGTTTGAACGCGCTAATCTCAGGAACTACTGACTCGAATTGAAAAATTCTTTCAGTGTTGGATAGCTCATTTATTGAGGAAGGCTTTAGGCTATATAACATCACGCTACGACCAATAGGAGCGGAGCATAAATGAAAAATGTCGCAAAAATGAAAAACCGTTGAAACTAAAACACGCGGACAAAGTCGCGGGGGACAGCTAGTATTTATATAATAAGTTTTAGATTTAGTATAGTTTAAGTTTTTAGTTATATCTATAGTTGTAAATAATAATTAAAAATTATCTAAAAAAAATGGTATAGTATACTTCAGTACAGTAAAGTACCTACCTATATAAGATTCACTTATGAAACATTCAATACCATTTCAAAATTTTCCCAGATACCAATCCATTTCATTTCCACAGAATATCAGGCACAAATTCAAAGCAACACAGAAAGTCAATCGAATATTTCCACGAAAATGAAAAAACAAACACGTTGCATTTCAGCAGTTCATATTGGCAGCCTTTCAGTTGCATTGCGTTAAGTTTATGGCGTAATGCATCGTGCACACTGAAAATTACTGGGGATTTTTAATCAACTGCTGACGATAATTAAGTAAAGTATTAAAGTTGCGATCTCGCAACTTATCCGTCTGATTGAATATTTGGAAATATTTTTAAATTTATATCCGTTTGTGAGAGACCTCGAACATTGAATATTTCATGTGTTTAAAAAAATAGTTTAAGAATTCCTTGAAGTTAAATATTATTGACTCTTAGAGTAGGTACCTACTACTAAAAAACCAACCAACTCTAGCTAAGCAGTATTAATGTCATTTTCAAAGATGTCTAAAGGCTGATTTTTTCTTGGCCAGATAATTTTTATTCGTGGAATAAAATTGACGTCTGACAGTTTTTGTATGGACGACTTGTCAAAAATTCAAAATTATTCCTTGAATAAAATTATCTGGCGTAGGACAAATCAGCCCTAACTGCTGCTGTTTGTTGTAACTGGACTAAATAATTGACTAATTAATATTCACGCAAAACCAGACGTCACTTATAAATATGTTTTGCTGTATATCGTATGAATTTCATTTTTTTTTAACATTTCAAAATAAGAAAATGACTGTGAATGTAATCGAAAGAAATGACAATATTAAAAGCCTTTTATTTAGTTAGCAAAGAGCCACAAAATATTATAAAACCATTGTCAATTTTCGTTTAATACCAAAGTACACACGTAATCTTAATTGAAATATCGAATAAGGGTAAATGTGTTCTCGCCTCATGTGTTCAACGAAAGGTACGGCGCAGCTAATGCAAAAAAATAAAGGTGTCGGTAAAGAAACACCTATCTGATATCGAAAAATTGGATCGCTGGATTTTTGAGGAAAAATTCTGGCCAGATAAACTGATTTAGATAGGTTTGTAAATGAAAATGGCAGAGTACGTTTTTACTTTTATACTGTAAGGACTTTTTTAGGATATGAAATATTATGATAAAGAATTACTTTTTAGCGATAGTGTTATTTGTTTTTAAAGCAAAAAACGTAGGGTCTAATGAGTAGATTTGTAGCATGCTTTAGTATTAAGATATTTGCAGTTTGAGGGCTTTAAATAAAATCGTAAAGAATAAAATATAAGATTGGTAACTCTTTATTGTACCATCAAGAAAATAAATACTTGGTTAAAATATTATTTTTTTACCGTCAACAGTTTTAAATGGTATCTATTTATCTAAAGTCGTGATTTTCGACATTCAAAGTTAAAATAAATTATAAGTTAAATTAAAAAAAAAATGCATATGAGCAAAAAGTTCAAAAATTTCACACAAACCTTGCAATTCATCTTAAATCACAACAACAATAATGAACAAATATACAAAAAGAAACCGTCAGCCATATTTCTAACATGATTAAGTCAAAAAAAGCTTCCTCAATATTCAAAATATTCCTCGTCAATTTCTCACGACCGTTAAATATGTGGAGTAATTGGAGACACATGTACGCTCAAACATCTACATCCGAGTGTGTCTAATTACACTAGAAATATGCCCCAGGGATATTGTTAATTAATATATATAGTACCCACGTGTAAAACTACGGGATAATTATGATTTATGAGCATAAGGTTGTTTCTTCTTCCACTTTAAAAGAATTTAGTGCTGTGATTTTGTGAAATATTGTTATGACTTTATTGGGTACAGGTTGGAAGGATTTGGATGTCCTATTTTAAGAGATTATTTTTTTTAATTCTTCATAGACAATACAGTTTATCAATCAAATCAAAATAACATAAAAAAACCCGACTGCGCCGCTAGGAACCTCGAAGATTTGCTAAGGCAGGGTTTATTTTTATTATAAGAATTATTTATTTTAGCATTTCTACGACTACAAGGTGCATATTAAGTTCTAATCTTTTATTTTTTAGGGGAAAATTGGGGGAAACCTTTGCCCAGCAGTGGGACACCACTGCTGGGCAAAGGTTTCCCCCAATTTTCTCCAGGATCTTCTGTCTGAAGCCGCTTCCCACCAATCCGGCAAATAGTGATCGATATCGTCTCGCCAGCGTCTTTTCGGCCTACCCCGTTTTCGGGTTCCGGCGCTAGGTACCCACTCGGTGGCAATTCTCGCCCATCTATCCAGACCCATGCGGCCAATATAACCAGCCCAGCTCCATTTTAACTTTTTAATTTAAGTTCTAATGTTATTAAATAAAAATATAAACGAAAAAAAAATGTAAACCATTAATAAAACGCTTAATTATAATATTTGGTTAATAAAAATATAACGACTTACACTTTATCGCCAAATTTCCGCATATTTTTCAATACTCCTAAGTCTAAGGGCACTTGGGTTTTTGAGACGAATCTAACCATATCTTAACTTTCGAATTTCATAGTTGCACTCATATGATGAAATTAGACACTGGTGTGCTATTTATAAACACTGGCTATATGTGACAATTTGCGAACCTAACCCATGGGCCGTTGATGCATGCATCAACGGTCCATCCAACTCTAACCGACATCAATTCTTAAAATATCACATCAGCCATCCCAAAATCATTCGTTTTCATCACGACATGGACAAAAAATATAATGGGGCCAAAATGACCCACGTCAACAATTTTACTACTAATTCTGGTCGGAGTAACCCTCTCGTGATGCGGGTCACGGGCGCGACACAAATTAATCCATTTAAAATACATGCACAATTCGACCTAACATACCCATGCGAACATGAATAAATAAAATGTACGCGGCATGCGTCGACCCGAATCCGCGGTAAGGGAGGATTTTTGGAAAAGTCCAATTTTGGTTGCGGTGGAAGGGTTACCTACTATTGTTATAATTCAGGTATAAATTTCTATGGGTATCTTATATCATCCAACCTATTTTTTTTTTCTTTTTTTGTATATTTACCCATACATACTTAATTATGAATAAAATATTTAAAACTGCCAAACAAAACAAATAATGGCGTTGACATTGAATTAATTTCTTAGCTCAGCTATGTCAACTCCTTGCAACATTGAATAAAGAGCAGAACTGAAATGTAAAAAATATGTAATATTAAAATTTGATATTTAAATATGTTACATAATAAACGAGGAAAAAACAAATGACACTTTAATTATATCATTCGATACGTCTAAAATTAAGATCAAACAGCGCAAACCTTGAGAACACATGCTTAGTAATAGTGTTTACCCATTCGAAAGCTTAAGTGAAATCCAAAAATATCTAACGAGCACTCAGTGCACTTCGATTAAATAAACGTCAACAAATCAATAATTTCTACACACAATCGTTATCAGATCGCTACTTCCTCATCAGATAGCTTATCTGCTACCATCGCTGGTATCGACACCTCGCTTATTTGCTTATCTAAAAGATAAACGTAGATAACCCAATGATTCCGATTTTACTGTTTATACTTTAATAATTCCGATATAATCGGTGTTTAATGTCTTGTATGGGAAAGTGTGAGGTGGTATGAATACTCTTGTTTGAGATGCTTTTTAAGGTTTTCTAGAAAGATAACCTAAATCTAGCGTGAATGGATTAGGTAAAAAGTCGGTAATGTGGAATATCTTTAAAAAGTTCTGGAATTTTAAATTACATACGAATATAAAAAAAAAAACTTAAATAACAAGGAAATCAAAAAGCAAACGAATATCGATGAAACGTCAATCAAAATTATAAAGAGCAGTAATACGATCCCGTGGGCTCTCATTATTTCATAATAAAAGGTTAAAACCAGACAGTTCAAAGAAGCTTTTGAAATCCGAAACCTATCCTGTATATAGAAAATGCAAAATTAAAAAGACGAACAACGCTTGAGAACAGGAATAGTCAATAGTCACTTCATATTGTGTTTACTGTGTAAACCGCATGAGGTTCCGTGGTATAGCGTTACTGATGCACCACCGGGCCAACCAAAACAAAATAAATAAAAACTCCGAGCATTCCATTGCTGCTCTTACAACAAACGAATTGGAAATTGTTGAAACAGGATATGTAATGGATAGTATCCAAAGCGAAAGTGTTGCAACGGTTGGGGACGAAAGTGATAATTTGGTAGATAGTGAAGGGATTGTATATCCTGCGGGAGCACGGGCCGGAGTTGAGTGAACTTACCTAACCTAAATTGTCGACAATAGTGCCATTGTCTAAACGTTGAGAGATTTTCTATATGTTTTTTAAATTTGTCATAGTGAGTGGTGATAGAGGGTAAATAAACGTAGAAAGTTTTTAGCTGTCGAGGTGTTTTTTTTTTTTTTTCTATAACCATATTATATGTTTAAAAAATTATGATGGACAAAAATTTTACCAAAAAAAATATTTTTAACACAAAGTTTATCACAAAAATTTACTAACCTTAAGCTCCAATGGACTATCAAAATACTCCTACATCATAGAACAAGATAATCACAGACTTAATCTATATAATTTGCTAAACCTACACAATCAACTCATCAAATTTGGTATCTCTGTACATTCCTACATTCCAAGTGAAAATTAAAGACACACAGCTCCACCTAAGGTACGTAATTAAGGTTGCGACAGCCGCAAATTGGTAGTCATCAATAACGCGGCTTATCTGCGCATAGTCAATTAAAACGCTATCTCGGTTACATCTTGGCTAAGGTGATTGAGAAAGTTTAAAATAAATATGGTTTTTGTAAAACGATGCTGAAATGTATGCAAGAGAAAGCGGTAGCAACTGCAACTAATAAACTGCTTTAGATCACTTTAAATAATAAGGCACAAATTGTGTTAATAAAACATTTACCAAAAGTAATTAAATGTAAAAATCAGGGCTAAATGAGGAGTGCCAATCAATTTTTCTTTTTTTCGGAGAGACTTTTCATTTATTGACTTGTCATGTTGACGTTAAAACTTAATCAACTATAGGTAAGCTGTATAGAAGTAGATAGTTATCTACTTCGTTTTTAGACATATTATTTCGTTTTAAGATCAACCTATCTCTATGGTTCTGTTATTATAGGATAGAGTAAGCTGTTACAAGTAAAAATTTCGTCAAATCTTGAACATTCAAATTAAACGGTAATTTAAACTCAATAAATACCATATCACCTATGACATCAACACCTAAACCCTTAACTCAACACTCTAATTAAGCAGAAGCACTAAAATTTTACGACTAACATAAGTTCTCAGCGTCCTAAAAATAAAATCCGGGACAATTGTCGCGAATTCTGGACACGTTCCAAGTTAACACCACGTCAACATGGCAGATGTCACTGCGCAGGATTTCCTCTTTTTTAGGGTACTTTTTGTGAACTCGTGACAAAGTTTTTGTTGAACTAAAATGAACCGAATAATGTTCATGATTTTAAACTTGATGTTTGCGGGATTGTATCAGCTGGTTATTTTTGGAGAGATATTGTTATTGAAGAGATTTTAATAGAAATGTTGAAATGTTTGTGAATGTACTGCGGCTCGAATGTGATGAATAATATGATGACGTAAATGTATTTATGGATTTAACATCGAAAGCTAGCTCTTAAGTTACAAGTGTTTACTTATTGGTTAAACATAGCAAACTTTATTGAATTTTAATAAATAGAACGATCAAATATCTGCAAGTGTTTTTAAAGACATAAATAATGTACTTAGTACTTTATCTTTATTCGATAAATACACTTAAGCACTTTAGAAACTGTAATTTTACTACTGCTAATATTATTAATTACCCATGTTTAATTAAAGCTTGCAACAAGGCACTAAACTCTAAGCGTAAATCCTAGTTTACAGAGTAAAATCATTCTCAGAACAAGCATTCAATTTTAGTTATTTTATCAAGAATTCCTTAACTGGCATTCTTCAAGTAAAGCAGTACCACTGTACCACCCATTACGCAATGATTCTTAGAACTGTATTGAAGTAAAAATACTCTGAATACCAAGTGAGCAGACACAAATAAGTGTAAGTGATATCTCTAAACGATCTGCCGCGGACTGATATGATCGGGGTGACATCGGTCTTGTCATTAACGATACTTGAGGAGCGACAAGAGCAAGTAACAATTTTAAGAGAATGTATTTTGTTATATCGTCAGTGTTGAAGAAATTTCTTGTCCTTTGAGTTATAGTTCTATGATTTGAAAAGGACTGGCCTTTTAGTCCAGTGGTAAATTACCCTAACTGCTAAACCGAAGGTCGTGGATTTGATGCCCAACTAGGACATTTATGTTTTTGTGATAAGCATTATAATTTGTTCTATGTCTGGGTGTAATTTTTCTATAACGTCTATGTTTTTAGAATACATTAGTATGTTTATCAGTTGTCTGGTTGCCATAATACGGACTCTGATGGCCGCGTGTGAGTTGTCCCAAGATACGATTATTTTTATAATAATATTATTATAATTAGAATATGCGATGAATCGTGATTGAAATTAAAAGAGTTCGACATAATAAATGCCATAAAAAACAATTACATCTTCATTTAATTTAATAATTATTTAGCATTCTTTATCGATATATGCGTACTATTTAAATAAGTTAATAAATATCGACAGTATAGAATATAAAACTTGCAACTCTATATATAATTACTCCTATTATATTTAGAAATGCAAAAGCAGTGTCCGTTCTAAAATATCCAGCAGTTCGGCCAAACTGCACCGTATTGCGAGTACGTGACACGAAAAACAATAGATACCTGCAATTATTTGGTATAAGTGGAAATATGACGTTAATAATTAATTTCTAAACACTTGCTTCTAACTTTGATGAAATTAATGTAATATCAACGTGGAATAAGCAAACATAATATTACTTTAATAATAATTTATGTGCAATTTATATGTTAAAGCAACCGCTTTCAATAAAATTGATATGCGATCATCTTTGAGGTATATCTACTAAATCGATAAAAAAATATTTTTTTAAATCGATCTACAATTGCGGATATAACACGTGACAAATATTGTAAAAAAAAAACACCTCCTTTTTTCAAAGATAATACTGCAATAATACAAAAGTAAAGATTATTTCCTAATTTTCTAAAGCAAACGTGAGACAAGCATGCAAAAATAAGACGGGCTTCTATTTAACATCTTCTCTCATGTTTTCAAACGTTACAATCATACTCATTAACACACGTAACAAGATTTGCTCCAAAATATCTTTTGTCCTTTAATCGTTTTCCTTTGATACGGAACAACAGTCCCTATCTAAGCTGTTGTCATCAGCATTCAAATGATGGCAAATATCGAAGCGGAGTGTACGGCAAACACCGATGCGTTTTACTTAATTGAATGCCTAATGACTCTGGTATGAAGCGGTAAGGGTACGCTCCCACTGTTCTGGATGTTCGGTGCGAGCACGAGCGACGAATGTTAAGTTTAGTTTTACATAAAAAAATCCTTTTTCTCGAAGTGTAAATATTTCATGAAATGTTCAAAATAAATCTGTATTTTTACTATTTCCGATGCCAGAATAAATGAATAAGTAAATGTAGACAACATCACATTTCTCTGATCTCAAGTAGCTTAAGCACTTGTGTTATAGAATCAGAGACAACGATTGACGAATTTCGTAGTCGATTGGCGTAAAAAACCGGTTTTAAAGGGATCGATTGCTCTGTGGTCCCGGGTTTGATCCCCGGACGGGTCAATGTAGTAAACCAGTTTTCTTCATCGTCTCGGGTCTGGGTGTTTGTGGTACCTTAGTTGTCTCTGATTCCATAACAAAAGTGCTATAGCTACTTTATTTGGTTTAGAGTAATGTATGTGATGTTGTCCACATTTATTTATTTATAAGTCTAAAATGCTGAATTACGTAAATATTTAATGAAAGTATCTAAATAAATCTATATTTTTACTATTGAAGGTAGCAGACTGCCAATACTCTATTTTGTTTTAAGCTTGTACTAGTCATTCCAATGAAAAAAATATTACAGTTAACAATTTTAAATAAATTACGTCGTAGATAATTACACTTATAATCTACTGAGAAATAAAAATTGACAATTACTTACGTATTGGAAACTCTCATTCTCACAATAATGATTAGATCCCGAATAGATACCGAACATTTGACGAACATGTACAAATGGGTGGGCACCCTAACACGTTTATAGTTATGCTTGTGTCGGCTAAAGTAAATATTGTGTTCGTTTAATTGGATTTTATATTTGGTCTCGCACAAGTTTAAGTGTTTTCGGTACTTTTTGGACAAATTCTATTCAGTACGCACACAACCGGTATTTTGGACGCCAATTGAAAGCTAAATTTAATGTGAAAACCAAATACTGTATCAAAATACAAAACTGTCTCTTAGTTTTGAAGGGCAATTGAGGTGTTTGTAAAATATATGAAATTATTTTCCCCTGGACCACTCGTCACTTAATAGTATCTACAATATACGAAAATCAACCAAATTGATATGCGGCCCAAAGCAGGTCCAAATGGCGACTTAATACAAACAAGGACAGTAATAAAAAAAGTAACTTTGTATTTATTAAATTGCGGAAAATAGGTAGCTAGGTAAAATAAAGTCCATTTATCGTTTACACAGGAAAAATATAAGTTTTGTTATAAAAATGTGTCAGAAATTAAACCGCCCCATTAGATGTTCATCTCATTTCCTTCGCTTCCTTATTACTTTCTTATCAATTGACAACTGTCTGGTATCGTATTTCGTGGCAAACCCGCCGATGCTGTTAATTTTTTCGTTTACGGTTCCATCATTTAAGCGATGGGATTCTTTCTAGAATCTCTTTACTTTCAACCTGCCATATTGTTAAATAAGCTACTAGCCATAAAATATTTGGACTGAAAATTGATGTAACAATCCTGGCTATTTCATTGACCAAATATATACTAAAATTGACTAAATATATACAAAAAATTACATATCTACAGCATGCAACAAAAACCTTTTCCGATAAGGATCGGACAGGGTTTTTGTTGCATCTTATCTTATGAGTATTTATCTTATGAGTATTATTCGGCATCGTACTACGTACACACATACGTAACTATTGAATGGATTTGAGATTATTATTTTTCCCTGGTAAAATAATTGAATTAAAATAAAACTGATTAAAGGCAACACTGATCGCTCGACAAAGTTCACGTGTACTACCTACAGTTTTGTATCAAAGATGCCGCCTGAGCGAGACATTTTTTTTCTAGTACCTACGTTATGTTGAACCAGGAATACGCCTTTATTGGATCGGACATGGTTTTGTTACATACTATATTATTATGTCGGCAACAATCTTACTCTAAATTAGAATACTGGATTAAGGCTCAAGAAATAACTAAGTTTTAAATAGAGTTATTATAAGGAAAGCTGCAAAAGTAAATTATGGAGAAAAAAATACATTAAGTACCTTATTAAGCCTAGAACACTTAAAGCACTCATTTGCAAACATAAAAGTAACAACAAAAGACTCCTAAATCATTCGCATGTGAAATCAATTAAAGCATTCCTTAACTTAAAACTAAACCGCAGTAATAGATCAAAGTACCACACTTGAACCATCCATCTTACGTCAAAAAATAACGGTGAACCTCTTAATTACTCGCTAAATGGCACCTCAAATAAATCTTGGTAATGTCCCTTTAAAAAAGTGAACTCCAAGATGAATTGGGCGTAATAAATGGGCTTCATTACGAAAGGAAAGTTACTGATATTCAATTTAATGTTTTCAAATTACAATGTTATTAATTATGATTTATTGGTTTGTAATGATGTTAAGTTAATTATTTTTAGGATTGGACGCTGGTACTTAGTTTTCAATTTATAATCTTTTTTGATCATAATTATTATTTTATTGGTATGAATATTGTTCAGTAAATTAATAATCCGTCAAAGTCAATCATGATGGTGGATTCCGATATTTTTTTATAGGTAAGTAATAAACGAGACATAAACACTAACGCCTCAACACCAAAAAACAAAACACATTTTTTTTACGAAAAAACCTATTTATTCTATTGAGAGACTATTAAAAAGAATATTACTCCACTTCCTCGCACGTCTTAAAACTCATTTCATATCCCAACACGATTGTCAGGGATCCACAAAGCTCTTAAGAAAAACAGTTTTATTCAAAGCAAGGTAATTGCGATGTACGGAACCGAAGCAGCTGCGTCCCTTTGACTCCCCTTGAAAGCTATCAGTAATATTACCTTTTTACATTTTCAAGGGTTCCGCGTTATTAAAATTTATTGAAATTATCACCATTTGAGAAAATTTTCAAAGAGTTTCTCGAGTCTCGATATAATAGGCAAACGATTTTTTATGTATTGAATAACTTTTTAATATGCGTAATGGAATCGGAAAATGTATGAATGTCATTTTCGTCCTTTGAATTTTGAGTGGATTTTCGTTATTAGTGAATAAGCTTATGTAATCTGTAGAAATGGTTTTATCATGGGTCGCCAATTTTTATCGTAAAAAGTTAACGTTTAATAATAATAATAATAATCCAAGATTTATTTTAAAAAGTCGTGTTTTTCTTAACTGAATACAATTTAATTATAGACAATAGTGTAACATGTTCAGAAATACTATTGGACCATCAGTAACAAAGTTTTCTTCAATGATCATTTCTTTGCCGTTGTGTTTTTTCTGACAGCATTCTACACATGGGTTTACAGGGAGAGTAAACATATAATGATGTCCATAAACTATAAAGGGCAGATTTTTCAGACGCCAGATAATTTTCATTTGTGGAATAAAATCGACGTCTAACAGAGTTTGTATGGAACAGTCGAAAATTCAAAAATAAAACTCAGATCAGATTTTCTAGTTTTGAAAAATTTGCCCTAAGTAAGTAGACTACACCAACATGTTAAAACAAAAGCAATCCTTATTCTACCTCTAATCCATTTAATTCATCTAAGTTATCATTTAACCATAGGTGCTCGTACCATCGACACAACCAATATTAATCTGGCTGAGTATTCAGGCTTGGATTCCAATTACCTAAAAACGCGGGGCCATTCAATTTGGGCCTCTAGGCGTACGCTTGTAGGCATAAACTCACTATGAAGTATAATATGGAAGGTACTTGGGTAGAAGTTGATAGTCCCTGTAAGGTATTGAGATTAGATATCAACAGAAAATTTAGAGTGATTTGATGATCTTTTTAAAATTTCTTCTGTTCTGGTTCCTATTGCAGATGTCCATTGTCCATGGACAGTGGTTTTTCCTTCCATAAAGCTTTTGATCTTTCCTAATTTTTTTAATATTTAGTTTTAATCAAAATATTATAACAAAAACAAGTTTCTGAATTACATTAAAGGTATTGGCTAAGGTTCTCGATATTAAGTCTAAGTGAAGTAGTAGTTGGTTAGCATAACTGTTCGTTTTATCAAGAGTTTGATTTTTTATTTTCCTTACCAGCAAAACATAAGTTTGTTAATAAGACATTTACATCTGTGGTTCTTAAAATTGCATTCAGACCGTTCCAGAGTTTTCGTTAATTATCATCGTGCTAATACTGGACATCAAGTACAATGACATTAACGGGAGTGTGTAGCATTCTATGTTCGTTCGTTTCATATCGGAAAGTGACTTATCAAGGTCCGAGTTTCACATGGACGTCGTTAGGAATTCTTCGTTTTTTATTCTTGGCAGTTTGTGTACTGAATCATTTCTGGCTACTCACTTTTCTGGTCTCATAAAGGTACCTAAATGAAAAATAACGTTTCACTGTGGTTTTGGAATCTTGTTTTTATATTTTATTTTTTTTTACTTTTCAGCATTTGCGGTTGTGCTATTTATAATTTCAATAATTATTTTGTAAGATTTACAAAAAAGCTAAGTACTTACTTACAATAATTTTCATACCGTTTATTGCTAGCGATTCACTACTACTTATAGGAATTGTTTGTCGTCAACCAAATAGCATTGCTAATATCTTAATTTTATTTTCTGCAGAATTTGTGTGAACAGAACCTACTGCTAAAGTTATGCAGTCTTATTCTTCATCTTTGTTACTTAAGTTCTGTAGACGTTCACAGTTCAGAAATTAGGTCTCTAAAGTAACCAGCTGTAACCTTGTTGGACGTAAACCAATTGCGGAGGTATGTCGGTCACGAACGCTTTACGATGCAGCCGTAGGGACAAAGGCAGGCAATTAGAGATGTGTGCTACATACGTTACTGTGTCTAAAAATGTGGGCCAATGAAGTGGTTAATTGTTGAAAAGGGAAGAGAAACATGTAATAATGGGAAAAAAAAATGATTCTAATCGTACACAAAAATATGAGCGGAAAGAAAAGAATGTCATGAAAGGAAATATTAATTTGATTAACAACTCCTTTTAGGCAACGATAAGTATAAACATTACTATAATATTACCTCTTTCTTAAATATTGTTATCTAAATACAATAACGCTACCTTTATCCCCTTGGGAATTCTATCAACATTATGTTTAAATAATTATTAAGTACCTACTCGAACTAAATTATCTACATTTTCCTGTTAATAAATCAGGACAAATTAATCTAACTTTCCCAATTACCTTCCTTAAAATGAGACAAACATCTTAATTTCTCGCCGAATTCCTTATAGGAAACGATAATAAAAACAAATGACTGTACTAAACCAAAATTAGTATTCCTTCAGCGGAATTCGGTCGTGTACATCAGAATGCAAAGCTCGGACCATTCTGTCCATCCAATTTAGTTATAACAAAACGGTAAGACGCTCATCTTGATGCCTAAGATTAATTAGAATTGTAAATGATCCGACCGTTGGTCCCTCCGATCCTTCAGTTAACTTGGAATCAAAATGTTTATTGTAAACAATCCTTTTGAAGATTAAATCTGTATAGGAACTCAGCAGGAATATTTATAAGAAATATTTAAGGTAGACGACGACTGTGGCGTAACTAATACTGCACCAAATTGGGGACATGGCTTTTCTAATGCAGTAGATATTTTATGTCGTTTTAGAATTAATGATTGTACTATTAAATGAATAAATGTAGTTCTCATTTCTCTATGTTGACTACAAAATATTAGAAAATAGTGGAACTGATAATCAATTAATAAACTTGAGTAACTCTTTTAAATTTATTGATCAGATGGTTGAGATATTGAGGAGAATTTTCAATTTACATTCTAGCCGGGCAATAACAAGTCTATTGGGATTACATGATTCTGCTATGTAAAAAGATTCGAAATACTAATCATAAAACCTATAATAAAAAATACAAGCAAATTGTACATAGGTGTGTATAGGTTTTTAAAGACTGATGTTTCTAATATCGTCTGTTCGAAAGTCACTCGTTAGCGTAATCTGCTCAATGGTAGAATTGATAAAACGCAGTTGTTCGCTACGTCATAATTGATTGGTACCCTAACCAAAATTGGAGGCCTTCGACTTAATGCTTTACCGGCGGGAAAATTATCTTGGAATTTTTGCAGAAAAGCTTCGGGAATCTGTTTATTGTTTTTGAGTTTGGCTTCCAGCAATGTTTTGGGATCAGCGATTCGAAAAATTACTTTCACTTTCAGCAAAAACTTTTAAAATTGTTGAACAGCGTTTGAAATGGAGGCAGATCAAAAATGATACTACTAGTCTTTTGGAAGTTGCAAATTAATTTGGATTATTCAATTATTTAGTCTAACAATTTGTGTTGTTATGATTTTCTACATTCTTTAAAATTGAATGCTAAAAAAGGATTAAATAATACGCATATTTTATTATTACTTCCTGTGACATATAAATAATTATTTTGAGAATTCGTTGTCCCAACAAACATTTCTAAAAAAGCATGTGATCTAAATTTGATACACTAAATAATTTCCAACCGGAACCACATGTAAACTATTTGCAGCAGTCATTGAGCGAAATTCCGATATTCCAGCATGCACACAAATCTGATAATAGCGTCTAGCGCAAGTTTGCGTAGAACTCGAGACACTGTTCAATATTTACTCACATACTTGGCGGAGCGTGCCGTGTGACGTCATCGGTAATCGTTGTTTGATGTTAAGTTGAGCTTTTGTTGGATTTTATATTTTGATTTTCAGTTTGCGGATAGCACGTAATTTGAATAGACGCCTTTTACTTAATTTCTTTCATTTCTGATGATGAACAAAACGCAAATAAAATAATATTTACCTAGTGATGAAATGGTATTTTAGTATTTTTTGGTGGCTTCGTTTGCTGTACTCTACAACTTTATGACACTGTCTTATTTAAGTAAAACCATAAAACAAAAATAGTTTGTAGCCATGAACTTAACACATAGAAAAACATTTAAATTTTTACTCGCAAAGACATGCTAAGCCAATCAAACTGTTACCACTTCTAACAAATACGGTAAAACCCACACACGAAACCCAAGACAGGCGACAGCGTCAAGTGTTAAAGAACAATAACCCTATAATTACCTCAGTCACAACGCAAAGTGCCGTCGTTCGCAAAGTGCTGTCATTCTCAAAGTGCCGTCCGTCGCAAACTAAAATAATAACACATCAAAACTACCAATAATTTATTGTTCAAGAGTCCAGGAATACAATTTTGAAGTGTATGATTGAGAATATGAAATGATGGGAAGTGGACATGTGTTTGTGGTCGTGGATAAACGGTGGCAATTTACAACTATTATGAGGTTTTAAAGTAGAAACGTTAATTGAATGTTTGACATTTTGATTGTTTAGGAAATTATTGTAAGTGTGGATGGGTTTTCCTTAAATGTTTGCTTGTCGCAATTATTTTTACTAGTAAGAGAAGTATTACCGTACTTAAAAGTAGGTATATTTATTTGCGATGGAATATAGTATTAATTTTTTCAAAGACGCTAGCTCGTTATTTAAATCAGAATTGTAACATAATATATATCTACACATTTTTTATTGGTTACTTCACTACTATTACTCAATGAAAGAGACAGTAGAACAATTAAGAATGATATTAAATATAAGTTATTTTTAAAATCAATCTCCTTTATCTTCTGCAAAGCCTTTTCCCGTGCTATGTTGGGGTCGGCTTCCAATCTTACCGGATTCAGCTGAATACCGTTTTATACATAGAGAGACTGCCTGTCAGACTTCCACTCTCCACTGGGTAACACAGTATCCCAAAGTAAGACTGGTTGTCAGAATTGTTATGATTTAACACCTGTCAAAGATCAACGTATTCAAGTTTTAAACCAATCTGCAGAAATTGATAAAATATCAATAGCCTGACAAATAAAAACCAACCATACAAGAACTGTTTATAAAGTCTGCTTCTATAAACGAAGGTTTACTGTAAAATGACAAGGTAGTCATAGAATATTCAATACAAGGCAAGCCCTTCTAGTATTAGCTTCACAATCAATAATTTCTGCTATTTGAGGACTTGTAACTGGTAGGAGTTGCGTCGTCTGTTTATAGAATTTCATAAAACAAGGCCATTTTGTTACTGATGTGGTAATAGGCTGTTATTTAGTTTTGTTTTGAATTGGAAGGGTTAATTCAGTCAGATGTATTTTTAGTAAGTTATGATAATATTTTAAGACGAAGCTCGGGAACTTTAGGTAAGTTTGGTAACACAGTTTGGGTAATTGGATCTTTTTTAAAATTGTTTTGTAACAAATGTTAATTTAGTACTGGAATCGAAGACGAAAAAACTTACCTGTATAAGTTATCTTTACATTGGAATCTATACTATTATCTATACTAATATTATAAAGCTGAAGAGTTTGTTTGTTTGTTTGTTTGAACGCGCTAATCTCAGGAACTACTGGTTCGAATTGAAAAAATCTTTTTGTATTGGATAGTCCGTTTATTGAGGAAGGCTATAGGCTATATAACATCACGCTATGACCAATAGAAGTGGAACATAAATGAAAAATATTGCAAAAATGAAAAACTGTTGAAACTAAAACACGCGAACAAAGTCGCGGGGGACAGCTAGTAAAAAATAAAAACCCTCTAGAAACTACCTACCTATTTTGTCACCTACCTTAAAAGGTCTGCACCACTTTTGAGAAAACTCTGTGTTTATATAAGTATTTAGGTAGACAATGTATAAGTATTGTTTCTCTTTCACAGTGTTAACGCTAACCTATAGTTAAACAAAAGCTGTGAACATGTCACTAGCTGTCTCATTACGTTCAGTTTCTGTAAAACAGTCTGGCAACACTAATTTGTACGTTCACTGTACAATAGATTCAGGGTTGTCGGCTGTAATAAATATTATAAAACTTATGTCGTTATTTATTATGAAACAGGAAATAACAGTCGCAAACCAAAAGAGAAGTAAACAATACAAAATTATATTATTATTTTATTTCACATTTTAGACAAAATATATATAATAATTATGTTTTCAAAAGCTAACTTGATGTTTTTGTTAAATCGATGACTTTCACTTTTTGACCTTCGTTGGTTAAATCTTCACTTAGTACGAATTTAGTATAAAAAAGTATTTTTAGTATGCGACAACGGGTTGAAAGATTTTCATTGCAACTATTTTGGTTTAAACACACTGTCAGTAAAAATGTCAGCAATAGTTGTCACTGCACAGTGTTGACGTAAGTGCTAAGTTATTGTTATAAACAGCCTCGTGAACATGTCACTGCCTGTCTCATTACTGCTCTGTTTCTACAACAGGTTGGCGCCACTAATTTGTGGCTTAGAACGTTTCATAGGGCTGTAAATACTAACGGCTTATTTTATGAGCAATTGTTTTAGCATTTATTCTTAGCACGCGAGTCAATAGACATGATAACTTACCTATGATAAAAATGTTAGAGTTTTACTTACGGCATATTCAATGCACGATAATTCATATTGTTTAATTTCATGGCATTGATATTTTTTATCCTTTATTGATATAGGGAATTTATTGATTATAACGGTTTCTTGTAACCGTATAAAATAAACTGTATTTTTTTTTCTGATAAGTATGGTTTCAACATAAATATTTTTAAATAATATAATAGAATGTACAAGGTTCGTATGATATAATATACTTTGTCCAACAAAACTATACACATAGTTCGTATGTTAGATCTCAGTAAAATGTTTTGAATTACTCACTATACTTATCTCTAATTAAAATATTATAATCTATATTTATTTATAATGTATATAGTAGTTACTTTTATTATATTGTTAAGTGTGGTTCAACCCTACACATCTGTCAATACGGAAACAGCGGGCTATTGTTTTGAATTTTAACACGTTCTAAAACAAACCTTTGGTTACTTTGTACCCTTAGATTTGCTAGCGTATGCAAGTCGTTAGTCCTAGGTAGGCAAAGGGTTAGAACATTTTTAAACGTACAAATGGTTGTTGTTTTAACTTTCCTAAATTATAAGGTCAAAGTTCTTTAAATAAGAAAATTTATACTCTCAATGCGTTATTGATAAAAAAAAAATTTTTTTTTATTTGTTTTGATGTAGCAAGTTAAAAATAATAAAAAAGTGTAGCTAAGTATATTATAGTTTAGAAATCTAATATATTAAATATCATATAAGTATAGTTTAGATATCTAATTAAATAACACAAAAATAATACAAACAGCGAGACCGAAAAAACAATAAACAGAATATTTTGCGTTATTTACTTTTTTTTACGTAGATAAATAAATTATTTATAAAACGCATTACAATTTATAGTTCGATAAGTATTTTCGCAACCATTTAAACATTTCTAACCATTAGCTACAAGTAAATAATTCATAGGAGAGTTGACATTATGCTTATAAATTGCCCCTGATTTTATTCATACTCATAACTTTATCATAATTTATTTTAGTTTGATTGCACTAAATAACGTTAAAGGAAATATAAACCAGATGTAGGATTTAGACGACGATGGCAGCGTATGGGTTAAATATATATTTTTTTTATTTCCTTCGGATAGATTAAAAAATATTTGACATGTTTTTTTTCTTATTTTAAGTAAACAAAAACTCACGACGATAAATTGATTTGAAATGTCGCATGACGTCACAATTTAGTGTATTTTATGTGCAAGCATGACTTCGTTATTTGTAATCGAAAGATTCATGTTCGTTTTTTCTCTGTATCCTAAGAGAAAATTGCGCTGTTGTAGGACATTTAATATACTCATATTACGTAAAATTTTTAATCAAATCGGATTTTTAAAGTCCTCCTGAAACGTCTGTATTATAATAATGGTCATCGATGCATTTGTGGCATTTATGAAGGTATCATATGACGTCGTAGTTCAGACCAGTGCGATAAATGACAATGAACTAACCCAAAATGGTATAAAGTACGGTAATCTTAGAGATCAGTGATAAGTAACCATGTGTGTAGGAAAGCATCGTGAGAAAATCTTGAATTAACGGTCGGAAAACGGAACACGTAGTGAGCTACTGATCTTTATATATTTTATGAATATTGAGACCCTTAAAAATAAGAAAAAAATGTGTTCGACTGAAAGTATAGTAAAATACGAAATTAATTTTATCAATATTTTTATAATATAAGTTTTTTTTATTTAATCTTTTATTATTTTTCATAAACTTAATTTATAATTCTTTGTAATACAAGATCGATTTTAAGATTTTGCGTTATTATATTATAATATTCACTACCGACTTTACCTGTCAAATATTTTCTAGGCAGTATATAAAAAAGAAAATAAACATAATTTCAAATTAAGTTTTCAAATAAGACCCATGACTGAACAGTTGCAAAATACAGTAAAGCTCTAAGTAAACTACGCCAATAGCATAGAAAACTAGTGAATAAAATAGCACACAATAAAAGCAGACTGACGTCTTTGTATGAAGCGTGGCAGTAAATGTAGTATTGATATTTTAATATTTGAATGTCCGGAAGTTTACTGGCAAGATATTGGAAATAGATTTATCTACCTACAGGAAAAACGTAGGTTTTAGTTAGACACATTTCACTTTGCAGTTCGTTGAAATTCATGCTTGAGGCAATTATTGAGTTTTCATTTATGCAATAAGTACCTATACATTTTTATTTAATCTTGTCTATATTTTTTGTTACTCTGCGCCCGACACTCGCCGTGAACGGACGTGCCGCTCTGCGACTCGCCCGCTGACGTCATCCGTCTCGCTACCTGCTACGCTCGCGTAACACTCTGCGTAGCCCCGCCTACACTAACCGATCGATCTAAAGCTGCCTTTTTCAAGGCGGCGGCAGATCAACCTCTGTTTCTTTTGCTCGCGAATTAAATTCACTTGGTCCCTTCAGGATAAAACCGCAGTTTCGCGGTCCTCGGTGGAAACCATTCGGTGCCAACGAAACCGAGGGGGTGTTGACCCAATCACACCCGCTGAGCCCCTTTAGGGTAAAGCAGTCAATTGGACGGGAACTAGATTACCGGCCTTGGGGGGTCTCCTAGTCGGCTCTAGTCTCTGGCTTCCCTTTCAGCTACACACCTAGTGTCGGTCGGGTGTGTCTACACCCTTCGCACTAGACTGGTCAGGGCCCCGCTCGCACAATAAGACTGGCGACGGGTACACCACAGCTTAAGGCACACCTTAGGTACTCACCTCCCTGCTTACACCCAGCAGGGAGGGTCACACATCCCCGGGCGTACCCACCCGGGGAGTTAGTTATTAGTTAGGGTATTTGTTGTAGGCGCGCCCTCCCTCTACCCATGTTAGGCTTTTAGCTTCTCTTTTTTAATTAAAAAGTGTCTCTCGTCTTCTCGAGAAGAATGGACGCCCTCTGGCCCCGCTTTATCGAGGAGATGAAGGACTCTCGGGTCTTCCAAGACCTCTTCAAGGCTTGGGCCCGCAAATTAGACCCTTCCGACTTAGCGGAATTCGATAGCTCGCTATCGCCGATCGGCGCCGACAGAGGCGTTATCTCGCGCCCGCGCCCCATTGTTTCGACGGCTTCGTCGAAAGTCATTGTTTCCCCAGCTATTGTTCCGGCCTCTAAGCCGAATTCCAACGCCAAATCCGCTTCGCCGAGCCTCACACCTGCGCGTGACGCATCTCCGGCCCCTTCCCCCCGCCCTCGCTCTGTCTCACCGTCCCCGGTAGACATCGAAATGGAAATTGTTTCTAACGATTCCGGTGATGCTTTAACAGCATCGGACTCGTCTTGCTCCACCGACGGCTTTACTGAAGTTGTTGGCAAGGGCAAGAAGCGCACCCGTAGGACCAAATCCCAACAGGTGCCTTCTAAAGCCGCCAAGACTGGCGCTTCGCCTCCTTCCGTCGACGCTTCGGCGTCCCAGCCCGCTGCTGAGCCCGCGGCCTCGCCCGCGCCCACTACCACCCCACAGGTGTCCAACACCATGCCCCAAGTTCCGTCAGCCCCTAAGAAGGGCGGCTCGGTCCCTCCTCCAATCTTCCTTCAGGAGAAAGGAAAGTGGACTGAGGTCTCCAAGTGGTGCACGCAGCACCAAGTTAATTACACCCAAGCCCGCTCTGTCAAGGACGGCATTAAAATAGCTGTACCCACAGTGGCCGACTTTCGGTCGCTCACCCGTATGCTGCAGGAGAGAGCCCTGCCTTATCATACGTTTACCCTCCCGGAGGAGCGGGTCCTCCGGGTCGTCATCAAGTCTGTCCCTGCGGACATAGGCTCTAGGGAGATCCTAGACGACCTAAAAGCGCAGGGTATCCCTGCTCTAGAGGTACACCGTATGTACCGCGGGCGGGGTAAGTCACCCTACGAAATGGTACTCGTCGTTGCTGAGAGATCAGCGGACGGCAAGTCCATATTTAATATTAAAACTGTTTGCCAACTCTCTGGCATAAAAGTCGAGGCGCCGTACAAGCGCGCCAACGTTGGCCAATGCCACCGGTGTCAATTGTACAGCCACTCGCAACGTAACTGTTTCGCGCGCCCTCGCTGCGTGAAGTGCCTCGGCGAGCACGGAACGCCCGATTGCCCACGGCCCAAGGACCGCACCCAGTGCGCTGAGCCCCCTAGCTGCGTTCTCTGCGGCGAACAGGGTCACCCAGCCAACTACCGCGGCTGTCCGAAGGCACCCAAAACGAGAACCGTCGCGAAACGGCCCGTCGCCCGTGCGCCGGCCCCCGTGCAAAACCCCGCGTCCGCTCCACCGCGTCTCAGCCCGCAACGCCCAACCGGGGCCTGCTGGAACATGGAAACGCACGCGCGTGCGTTCCCTACTCTCGCTTCTCCTCCTAAAGGGGTCGCGTCTCTCCCCGCTTTACAGGGACCCGCCGTCCCTCGCATCCCACTTACCGCTTTTAAACCCGCGCTTCTACCAAGGCCCGCGCTCGCGTCACCGTTGGCCGCGGCCTCTCTGGCCCCGACGCTTTCGGCCGACATCACAGCGTCGGTCAAGAATTACATAGAGGTGTATGAGTCGTTTGACTTTAATCGCATCCGTCTTATGGCGGAGGCGATTAGAGCCAACCCCAACCCTCTGCACGCCCCTTTCATTAGGGAGCAGTTCAGCGATGTGTTCGCCGCATACAAAGCCGCCGCGTTCTAATGGCTACTAACACCGGTAAACTCAAACCCCGATCCCTTAAATTAGGATACTTTAACGCGCATAGCATTAATAAAAAACGCGACGAAATTGCTACTTTTCTCCGTGATCATCAACTCGACGTTTTTCTTGTACAGGAGACCTTTCTTAAACCGTCTCATAAAAACCCGCGAATCGCGAATTACAACTTAATCCGTAACGATCGTACCAGAGCCGTAGGCGGCGGCACGCTCATTTACTTTAAAAGGTCACTGTACTGCGTTCCGATGGATCCACCCTCGCTGTCGCACATCGAAGCCTCCATCTGTCGTCTTGGCATGACCGGGCATCGACCTTTGTATTTAGTTTCAATATATATTCCTCCGTCAACAGAGAGGGTCGACTTACGACATGATCTGCGAGCTCTTCTAGCTCTAGGCGACTCCGTCCTTATGGCAGGCGACCTAAACGCGAAACACGAGGCGTGGAATTGCCACACTCGTAACAACCGAGGTAGACATCTTGATCTTCTTAGCTCCGAATTAAACTTCGATATCATCGCTCCGATGAATCCCACTCACTTTCCCGCGAACGTCAACCACCGCCCCGACATACTAGATATAGCTTTACTCAAAAACGTCAACCTAGCGCTTCGGTCCATTGAAGTTATTCATGAATTAGATTCTGACCACCGACCAGTGATCATGTCCTTTAGTCCGCGAGTAGGTCCTCCAGACGCTGGTCAACCCATCCCCACTAAGATAGTTACGAACTGGACGAAGCTTGGGACTCGCCTTAAGTCAGTCCAATCCGCGCACCTAGACTCGATACCGGACAATGTAGAATCCGCGACAGACGCTATAGGCGCGATCGACTCCCTCACTGAGCACGTGCAGTCCCTGGTGAACGAGTGTTCGTGGTCGGTACCGGTGACAGAAGACTCTCGCTGGCTCCTACCGGACGACGCCCGTGCCCTATTGACGGAGAAGAACGCGGCTATACGCGCCTACGACACCTATCCCAACGACTCTAATCGCGCCCGTATGCGTTCTCTACAGCGCGCTGTTAAGAAACGCATAAGGGCTCTGCGTGAGGATCGGTGGGATAGGTTTCTCGACCAATTAGAACCTAACCATCACGCGTTTTGGAACCTTCAACGTAGATTACGTAGTTGCGACGAAGCGGTCATGCCCCCGTTGAATCGTCCGAATCAGAGCCTCGCCTTTGAAGACGACGAGAAAGCGGAATGCCTGGCCGACAGCCTGGAGGCTCAATGTACGCCCAGTAACCTTCCTGTCGACCCGGCCCACCTCGCCAGAGTTGACGCCGAAGTCGAACGTAAGGCCACGATTCCTCCTTCAGAGGACCCGGAACACCCTCTCGCGCCGGTAACAGTAGACGAAGTACGTTCTCTTATCAAGGACCTACACCCTCGTAAAGCGCCCGGTTCAGACGGAGTCACCAATAAGGTGATTAAACTCTTCCCTCCAGCATTAGTTATCCTCTTGACAGGCATCTTCAATGCAGCATTAGGCAACAATCTCTTTCCACAGCAGTGGAAAGAGGCGATAGTCATCGGCATCCACAAACCCGGTAAACCGAAGTCTGAGCCAACTAGTTATCGCCCTATCAGCTTACTCAAAGTCCTTGGGAAGCTATACGAGCGAATCATCTACTCCCGTTTAATGGATTATGCCGAGTCCAGGAGTCTCATACCCGACGAGCAGTTTGGTTTTAGAACCGAACACTCGTGCGTCCAACAAGTCCACCGCATAGTCGAGCATATAAGCGCTGGTTTTCAGCGTGGACGGCTCACCGGTGTGCTCTTCTTCGATATAGCGAAGGCCTTCGACAAGGTCTGGCACAACGGCTTGATCTACAAGCTGTACCAACTCGAAGTGCCAGATCGTCTCGTGCACATCATCCGTGACTTCTTGTCGAATCGCTCCTTTCGCTATCGCGTTGAAGGCACACTCTCTTCCCCTCACCCGATCCTCGCCGGAGTCCCGCAAGGCTCCGTCCTCTCTCCACTCCTCTTCTCGCTGTATTCCAGCGACATTCCACGCGGTGGCAAGCCCCAAGTAGCTCTGTACGCCGACGACACGGCCATTTATTATTCAGGTACCAGCCCCTTAGCGATAGGTCGAACTCTCCAGACCGCGGTCACGGCCCTCGGGAAGTGGTTCACGAAATGGAGAATCGAAGTCAACCCTACCAAAAGCGCAGCCGTACTATTTAGTAGAAAACGGCGGCTTCCCGCTCCCGCTCCACCCATAAGCCTCTTCGGCAAGCCTATCCCTTGGGAGCAGCAAGCCAAATACCTGGGTGTGATCCTTGATCAGAAGCTTAGCTTCGTACCTCATATCAAAGCGGCACGCGCGCGAGCCGCCTTCGCCCTCGGCCGACTTCATTGTATATTGAACAAGCGCAGTAAACTCTCTCTTGCTTGCAAGAAGAGAATTTACACTGCGTGCGTCAGACCTATCATGACTTACGGCAGCGTCGTATTCTCTCACGTACCCGATTATCGACTCAAACGAATGCAAACTCTCCAAAACCTTTTCATGCGTAGAGCCACGGGCGCTCCAGGTTACGTTCGTAACTTGCAGCTGCACTGTGACTTAAAGCTGCCCACAATCAAGCAGTTCATGAAACGCGCCGCGACCCGTTTCTTCGACACCGCCGAATCCCACCGTAACCCGCTTATCGTAGCGGCCGCGCGATACCGACCTTCAGTCATCTCCAAGATAAAACGTTCTAGACACACTCTCTCCTATCCCGACGATAAGACAACGCTTCTACAAGAAGCATTCGACTTAGCTAGCAGTAGCAATACAAAACACAACCGCCGTATACTACGTCCTCGCCGGCGAGGCCCGTCGCGTATTATAAATAATAGTAACGTAAATGTTACCCCCCCGTCCCTGGATCAAGCTGGCCCGAGCCGGCCAAACTAGCAATAAAAATATGTCCCTAAATAATAATAACTCAGATCCAGCCATCCCTTGCTGTTTTTGCCTTATTAAGATAGTCAGCAACGCACTAAGTCGAGGTCCGAACCCCGCAGGGGGTGCCCTTAGTGAACGTTGCTGACGTAGTTAGTTTATCTTACTTGCTCTGGCTGGAGGCCTTACGGTTCTCGCCAAAAGTCCGGTGAAGCAGTCAAAGCCTGCGCTCAGGCTAACTGCAGTAGACCTCTTCCAAAAAAAAAAAAAAAAAAAAAAAAAAAAAAAAAAAAAAAAAAAAAAAAAAAAAAAAAAAAAAATTGTCTATATTTTTTTAAGAGAGTGGCAAAGACAAGTCTTCCTTTTTTTATTTATAGAACTAAAATTGCGAAACAAAAGAGAGAAAGCTTGCAAGAACTAAAAATAAATAAACGTGATTATAAATATTGAAATTTGAATACAATTACAAGGAAATAAAATTTGAATAAATATCGAATAAATTATGACAAAAATTGTACAATCAAACTTGTAAATTATAATATCGGTGCAATTTATCTATAATTATGTATTTAGAACTATATAAGTATGTTTATTAGTTATTTGGTTACCATAATACTGGCTCTGCCTTGATTGGTATCAGATGGCGGTGTGTGAGTTTTCCCAAGACATTATATAATAATTATTATAATAATATGTACTTTCACAATATTTTGTAAAAATATTTACTTATAGGTAATTAATTTCTCCCAAATTGTCTGAGCAATTTTCTTCACTTCATTTTGCACATAAAGCCATCATTACAAAAATATTACATTGAAACTGTACCCACAATCGTGGGCGCAAACCTACACCAGTCCTACTAAACTACAAGTTGTTTTGGCATGCAAATGAATATGTGAGGTTTATTATTGTGAGTGCAAACTTGCCTTTAAATGGTAACGGATTAAGGGCCATACATTGCGGTATAACGTCACCGGATTGCAAGCCTAGATATTGAATGCAGATAGCATTATTGATGGGATTAGATTCAATCTTCGAAGCTAGTTGCTAGAAGGTAGTATTCAATAGTTTTAGATAGGTAGGTATGTTCATTATCTAGGAGTTGGTAATTGGCTGGGCTGGTGTCTTTTGGTATGAAAAATGTGGTTGATGATAAGATTTTTTTTGGTATTTCAGTCTTGATGAAGTTACTTCGTGCAATAACATAACATTTATATTGTGCATGTATCAATATGTAGCGTACGTAATTTTATAGATAACTAGCTGTCCCCCGCGACTTTGTTCGCGTGTTTTAGTTTCAACGGTTTTCCATTTTTGCAACATTTTTCATTTATGCTCCGCTCCTATTGGTCGTAGCGTGATGTTATATAGCCTATAGCCTTTCTCAATAAACGGACTATCCAATACAAAAAGATTTTTTAAAATCGAACCAGTAGTTCCTGAGATTAGCGCGTTCAAACAAACAAATAAACAAACAAACAAACAAACAAACAAACAAACTCTTCAGCTTTATAATATTAGTATAGATTTATGATTTAATTTTTGTACTGTTTTTTCTTTCGTATAGTTTCTAAGAACAAGATTTTTTTTCTAGCGAGAAGTAATAAATTAAATGGAAATTATTCTAACGAGAAATATTCCGCCTTTTCTATTTTTTGATAACCTGTAAAAAGCAGAAAGATTGCTGCGAAAACGGCTTGACAAGATCACCTAATATAAAATTGGTTTTAATTTACATAAAAAAATGTAGCTGTAGTGACACCAGACGCTTATCTTAAACACGTGCAAAATTTCACCTGAACATAAATGTGTCATTAAAACCTCCATTCATGCTCCGGAAAAGGCTGTCACGTCACATCATTTGGTCGTCTAAATGAGTCATTTTTAATAAGCAGTCTGTGTAGCAAATATTACGAATATCGCCCACAACACGCCTCCATTGAATCGTGATCGTCGCATCTTGGTCAGCCGTTGTCCATTCAGCTATATTCGCAATATTTGTGAGACTGTTCTAGTATTGTATCGTTGGATATATCATAATGATTAGCATAGCTGTATTATTATTTTATAAATAAATAAAAAAAAAAATTATGGACACAATTTACGAAACGAAAGAAAAACATGTTTACATAAAAAAGACAGCAAAAAAATATTGAAAAGAAACAAGAAATGATTTATAGTCCATGTAGACTAGTATTATAGTGTGCTATCTACTATTAGTGTAAACTTTATGGAAAGGTTGTAGTGTCGAGAAAGTTAAGAAAAATCTTTCTTATTTAAAAACAAATTGTTTTGATGACTTGAATTTTCAGAAAATTACATTTATAGATAAGTAATCGTAGTGTAAAAGCGAAGACAATTGCCCGTTATTTAAATACTTATTTTCAGAAATAGATTTTGTCTTGCAATGTACTTGAAACTTGTATTATTTTATTCTAATCTGATATAAATTGCAAATCACTTCGGAAATCCAAAACCGAACATCACTATCGTGTAATATTTTATCAATATCTCTCAATTCATAGCTCTATACAATAAAGTTCATTTGCGTTATTGCCTTCCTAGGGTCAGTAGGGACGTAAAAATGCTATCTCGATGTAAGTGTTGGGTTCAGAGTGATCTTACAACTTAATCTCCTTGCAATAGTTACGTATAAGTCATAAGAAATAAGCGAGTTTACATGTTTTAGTAGCTTTTAGTTTCAGATGACCTTTAATAGGATGATAGCTTCTAACCTTTTAAATGTCTAACGCCAATTTGGTTACGAACGTGATGTTTGAGAGTGGTTGATCAGGTCAGACAAAGGGTTATTAGGAATTAAATATTTTGTAGAATAATTTTATTATATTGATATTTTATTTAGTTCAGCAATAACTGCACTAATCTTTTATAGTAATTAAATTTTCAACTTACAGACAAAGAAAATCTCAGTACTGTGCAAAATTCAGGATTATTTTGGATAAAAAGTCTAACACTATAGATGCGGTGAAGGGTGGGCGAAACAGGGTCCATGGTAATATTGACGTTTAAAAATTGCTCCTTTGTAGCCTATTTTTAATAAATGAGTTTTTAATTTGTATTCTGAATTTGCACCAACTTTTCTTTAACGTTATTTTGTTTAGAAATTATCTATTAATTATAATATTTAAATAGATCATGTTTTTATTCTTGGACCACATTGTAAGCTCCATTACACGCCCACGCGAAACGCGGTCGAACAGAAAATGTCTCACTTAACGAAACAGGACACCTTCGGTCTTTATCGATCGAACTTGCTTTTGCTTTTATTTAGAGCAAGTAAAATGATACCTATTGTACTGACTTTAGCTTAGATTTGTATTTAAATTTAAGGGGAAGATTTCTCGTGATGTTTTTAAAGTGGTGACTTTTCTTGATCTGTTTTCTGTAATTTTGTTCTTGTTGCAAAAATAACCTATATATTTTATTAAAATAAAACTTCTTTTTAAACGAATTCTTTCGCGGTCTATTTAGATTTTAGTTCCAGATGTCTGTCCGTGACCATGACACCTGAAAAGGCGTTGAAACGTCGAAAACTAAAATTTATGTTCTATTTTATTTTTTTAATGTCTTAAATTTGCGTAAACCTTAGAAAGCACTATATTGTTTACTTCTATTATTGTTTATTTAGCATATGACCTAAATTTAACAATATATCGATTCGTATTTATAAAAAAACTAGTGACGAGTGTTTATTTAAGTACACCGCAATCCTTTTAATACTTTACCAAAAAAATCTTTGATTACTAACTCAAAGGAATGAACCTGTGAGTTAGTTAATAGTTAAGACTTTAATATTATAATGTTTGAACCACATGATCCACCCACTATGAAGCACGGTCGAACAGCGAAGTGTCTCACTTAATTTAACAGGTCACCTATGGTCTTTGATCGCGCTTCTGATCGGTGTAGGATGACTTAAGTATTGTTTGTTGCAATTTAAAATAAAGGTTTTACTGTCTTAAGAGTAAAAACAACAAGTGAAAACTATCTAACTAGTTACTAAGATTGAAGGTCGTGAAGAGGATGGAGGCGTTTTTTTTTCAAAATATATTATAATAAAATTACTAAAATGAGAAAATGTTGAATAAAAATAATGTAATAGTGTTTTCATGTTTTGGGTATAATAATGTATCAACTCAAGGATGTGTTATTTATGGAAATTGGTAAAGCTTACTTTATATCTAAAAAATGCTACAAAGCTAGTTATTTTTACTGTCGCTATAAAATAATACTTTTTAATATTTTTTACTTCCATCGCAAGCATTAACATAAAAAAGGTGCAAAGTAAATTGTAGTTTATTTAATCAATTTGCATTGGTCGATTAAAAACAAGCAGTAAAACAATTGCAATGCAAATACTTGCCTTATTAAGGCAAGTATTTGCATTACAAGTTACAGACGGGTAGCGATTTTATAAAACGCCAAAATTATATATATTTTTTTTAATGTGTTAAATAGTAATTTAACTAAATTAAATACCACGTAATTTTACCAAATAAATATGGATTGGTAAAATAAAAAAAAGAGCTATTCGTAAAACAACTTTTACGTCACTAAATATCCTTATTTGCAACTGACAAGCCAGATTTAAACAAATCTGCTGCCAATATATTTTATGATTTAGCTTATATTCACTAATTACAAAATTCAGATAATTTATCCTAAATATTTTATTAAATTTTGAAAATAATATATTTTTCTTTTTTAAATGCATTTTCAACTAGTGGTTGCATAAACTAGGATAAGTCGTGTCAGCTTTAGAATTGTACCGCTTTAATACGATTTGTTCAGTTTTAAAAGCGCCACTTTAAAATCGCAATGCAACAGTGACGTTTATTACTTTAACTTTAAAACCAGCTTCAAAGTGTAGCTATAGCGGTGCTGTGTTTGTATGGACTAGTACAGTGGCTTTTCTACTTAGCCTAAATTACTAGCTTGTCGAACAAAGGAGTGGTATTAAGAATCCTACCTATGGAGTTTCTTGCCGGTTCTTCTCCATAGGAGTGACATTTTGGAACCGCGCAACTAGAGTCATTTAACGTTTTGAAAGTGCCTGAAAAGGCCTACTCGAAATAAATAATATTTTGATTTTTGATTTTTTAATGAACATAAATATTTTTTTGATGATTACGAGAGATTTAAAGATTCCAGTAAAATTTTCTCTAATACCGTCTTGACTACAATGTAGACTAGACTTTAAATTAAAGCTTAACATTTAAACTGTTTAATTTAAAGTCTAGTTTATTATATATTAATTTAATTAACTTTAGTATTCGAAATACAAATATTATTTCTAGCCTATATATGCCGTATAAAGACTTCCTATTTCATTATATGGAAAAAAATATTAAACAGAATAATTTTACAATTCGTAATTTCCAACAAATTAAATAAATTACCTAAAAATATTAAAGTAAAAAATATTATATTTTTTAATAATACTTACTCAAATATTGTATTGCCACTGGCCTCTACTTCGTTCTAAACGGGTATTCTGTACGCAATCGCTAATCGACATGGTTGTACATGGCCCTAACTAACGTCAGCAGACTAACTTTAGTTTCTTTTATACTTTTATTGAGATCCTATCTGTCTAGTAATGGATTTGTCAACGGCTGACTTATCTACATTATTTGCATGTTGCCGGGTGTTTGTGTATGGATTTTCATTTGTTTTTATTTTGTGTTACTGTATAATTAGGTGTCTAAGTTCAATTGAAATACCTATTTATATCGGCAGCGTTTGAAAGTTTATATTTAATTTTATATTATTAATTAATGATTGTGGAAATAATGGTACAATATAATAATTTTAATATTAATATTGGTATCGCAACCATATAAATATTGATAACTTTTGCACTGCATGCAAAACTTTAAAATAAAGCTCTACAAAAAAAAGTTTTCGAGAATACTTCTTTTGTTCAGATTCGTGGCACGAAATAGCGAAATTTTTAGTTTTTTTTCAAATGAAATCAAATCAAAATGTTTTTATTTTAAGTAGTTCTTGAAAGTATTTCGAAAACGGTAAATGACTTGCTGCGTTCTTAAAAGTTTGTGTGGATTTAATAAATAATGGTGATTATAATAATAACCAATTAGGTACATAGTGTTTTAGATTCCTTCTTAGTGAAAGTCGAATAAAAAACATAACTACTTAAGAAACAGCAACACTAACTTAAGATCTATCACTATTATTTAACTATCAGACGAGATATCAGTGACTGTCATTATCTATACAGGACTTTACTACCATTGTGAAATATTAAGAGATAAGTTTATTATTGTCATAGACAATGATGCTGATGTAATGCTGTAGTGATGGGAGCACATATAGACTACAAATAAGTTGAAGAGGAATAATTATGAAAAGCAAAAAATTATTTTCAGAGTTGATCGTAATCATCGTCTGATCGACTCAAAACGATTTTGAACGTTTCGACGCCTTTGCAGGCGTCATGGTGGTCAAAAATCTAAATATAAACCGCGATAGAATCCGTTAAAACTAGTTTTATTTCAATAAACTTCTATATCCAACTCGTCTAAATTTGGACAGGTGTAGGAATTATTTTTTTTACAAAACGAATACCCGAAACTTTGACCAAAAATAAAATAAACGATACATCCCCACAGCTCATTTCAAAAGTGTTCTATTATTTACCGATAATTAAATAAATGGCCTTCGCATCACTACACACCTAATTCAATCAAAACAAATTTCCGTATTAACTGCACTGTCTAAACAATACCGAGTGAAGTGCGTCGTAACTCAACAATTGACTTAATTCGATAACCGTAACTGGATTATTGTCGTAACTACCGCATTGTAAATGCGCTGATAGGTCCTAACTTAGTGTAAGTTGATAAATTTGTTGTCTTTGTTTATAATGATAATACTTGTCATAATGGGTGCGGGGTTTTGTTTCACTTGCTTGTTTGATTCTGTGGTTTTCTATGACCCACTGTAAATTATGTACCAACAGACGTAAGAGAAAATTAGTTTTGAGTCCGCGTTGTTATATAGTAAAGCCGGTAAAAAGGCAAGCTGTTGACTTGATGGTAAGTGGATATTGCTGCCTATGATTATCTCTAAGGAAAGAAGTTTTGGTGGTTCGTGACCGGTCTGAAGTTGTATGGAATTATATTATAATTTTAACTAATAATATAAATAAAATTTTTATAAATAACTTTAAAGGAGGAGATTTTTTATTTGACAGTTCTTTGATGTATATTTGTTGCGTGATATATCCGGCAAACAAATAATTTTTTTTTTAAATCGACCCATTTGATCGATTTAAAAAAATATACTTGTCATCGATAGGATTATAACCTCAGAGTCGTTACTTATAAAATTTATTTAAGTCGGTTTCATTTTACATGAATGTGTAATTAATTATGTGCTGAACTATTCCAGTCAACAGTTTACAGTATCTAATTAAATTTTATTTTATTTCCTCCATAATTCAATTTAATTAAATTAAATTTTTTCATAATTTATTTTCCTAAATAGCTTTCAAAGCTTCTGCATATTAAAGGTTTATGTTCATGTCAACCGACCTGCACCACATTGTCCGGTTCATTTCCAAATAAATGATCTACAAATTATATTCCACAACTTGAATTACATTTCGCTCTGGCTATCAGCACTACATTGTCTCCACTCCAAGGCTGAATTCCTTAACAGGTCCCATTATTAGATTAATCTGTCGGTATAAAATATAGCTAACAAGCGTTTATCAAAGCAAATGCAGCGCCGTGACCGAATTCCCGCTACCGACTGTAGTGCTCGTAGATAAATGGTTGATCAGTATGAGAATTATGTTGGTATTTATGTTTGTTGAAGAACCTAAGTTGTATATTGTTAAGCCCAGTAGCCAACTATTAGACAGCAAGACTAAACGCCAACAATTTTTTTGGAACCAATAAAAATGTGGTGTTCTTACCTTTAACTGTGAAAAGGTAAACATAATATTATTCCTTTGTCTATTTAATCATGTAATACATTTCATGCCTTCTCGAAATATTTGGATTTTAAAATAGGAGATAAAAAATGTTACCCATAGCTAATTCTTGATACACAAGAAGCGAATTCTTGATACAGATAAATCAGATATTACGATGAACATAATTAAACTAATTAATTCAGCAGACACGTGATTGAAAATTATTCTTCAAAAAATATTGTAACCATTTTAATCCCAGACAATTATTCTCAAATTTCTATTGGACACATAATAACTATTGAAACAATTTAGCGCTACTTACAGTTCAAGAGGACAAAAAGTCAAAATTAAAGTAAAAAGAAAAATTATTCCAAACGATGAACAATATCACGAACTCTTTTATGCACAAAAATTCAAAACAAAACGGTTTACTCACGCATATTCTTAGGATTGCCCGTCACTAGTTTGAAATAATTATGAATACTCTTTTATGCACCTTTATTCATTACTAGTGTCAATATACGAGTTTACGTAAAATCACAATATAATGTGGACATAAACTGGTATATAAATTGATCAATCTATGTGAAACTTTTTGCTCAATCTCAAAGGCTGGCTTTGTAAATGGGGCTTGCGGGCAAGCACTCTGATTACAAATTTACGATCGAATCAAATAATGATATTGATAAAATATTAGAACAAGGACATAATATCGCTGATGTAGTATTTGAGACTGTCTTAGTCCTATTTCGTAGTGCTAACCACTTAGTAATGGTTTAGGTAACTGAACTAGCATGATTGAGGGCGCAGGTTCATGTGCAGCAGGATTTATTTTTTAAATTGACTCACGCACTAAGGAATTTCATCCTTGTCTCGCGGGATTTTACAAACATTCAAATCACATGCACAAAGAACACCCAGACTTGGAACAAGCATTTGTGGCGCGCACAGAGGTAATTGGCGTGGTGACCTATATCTACCACTCGGCTCTCCGTGCAGTCAAATTAACTGTAATAAGTATAGTTTTGATCGATAAAAGGAAAACCATCGTCTACAGATGTATTTTAATCACATACGATAATTCAGAGAAATAAAATAAAAAAAAAAAAATTCAAACACTGCTAGCTTAATGATTAACATGCCACCTACCTGAACTAAAACTAATATGATTATTTTTGAATTAATAATAGTGCCAAGAACGCAAGTGCTTTCCAGCATGATTATTAGCGTGCAATGTGTCCAACTTAACAGAAAATTAATACGGTGCTTTCAACAATACACTTTGAGCATCATCATTTCAACCACCTTACAAAGCTCCAATTGAGTTCTTAGTCGACTACCCCAGTATTACTTAATGTACCACCTACATAGAATCAGATATCGTTAGTAAACCACTTAGCTCAGATTATGTTGAAGTGAATTAATCTCTCCGTGACAAAACAGGATGCTGTGTCTTATCTTACCCGTAAAACATGGTAATATCATGAAAGTATTATGTCGATATTAATGTGTGTTAAAGTGAAGGGATCTTTTAACAGAATAATAAAAGGTCCATTGTTTTATCTATTCGATGGTTGTTGAGTGTTCGTCAACAGTTAAAGACATCTGAATCAAATTCGGTATTAAAAATTTACTCAAAGTTTTTGACATAAACTTTTTAATTGACTTAATTGGATTTTATGCAATAAATGAAATTTATTTAATAGAAATATTAAATTGAATTTATTTATTGGAATGTTGAATTAATAAATTTCATAACTTTTATTGAATAAATTTCATTTATTCAACAAAAATGATGAAAACATTACTTTACTTTTCCAATAATATTTATTAGCCTATTCAATCCGAATAATATTACAAAAAAAAACCGTTGAAATTATATCTATCAAAAGCTACAGGAAATATCGCCCAATAAAATGTTTAACCAATTACATCGATGCTAAACCGATTTCAAATTACATGGAGGCCATTTACTAGTCAGTAAACACTAATTCAATTAATTTTCGATGTTAACTTATCGTTTTAATTACCCTTCGCGTGAATAGGACTGTTAGCGATGACGGGACAAAACGGATTAAGCCTTTTAATTTAATATTGTTTTACATTTTTGTTTTTGTGAAATGTTAGCGGGAATTCTCGTGATTAAATTGTTGAGGATTCGTATTTATGATGGTATTAAAATGTAGCTTTTGTATGCTGTTTGATTGATATATGTTTTGCTGTGGTTCTTTTTGCTAAGTTTCATTTTGCAACTATGAAATCTAGTAGTATTGTTTGTGCTTACTGAATTTGTGAATGCTGCTCGAACAAAGGCATTTAATGGACAAAGCTTAAAAAAAATTGAAGTTATTAGTGATTATAAACCCCCTATTTACTACTTCTTTTTGTGCTCTTAATTATGTATTTGAAGTAATTGTAGCAAAACTAAAGAGGCTGTAAAATAAGTATAAAAAAAATGATGCTCAAAAGAGTATTGTATTGTTTTTTTTTTTCATTATATTGATAATCCCGAGGAATCTTTTAATGTAAGCCTTTATGGCGTAATGAACAGAACGAATGGTGTTACCAACAATAAAATAATTGATCACATAAGCCTTATTGCTCCATATACGGCAGTCTACAATCACACTCGGATTATTTACGCACTCTACCTTAAAAGTCGTTTACGCCCGTGGTTTACGCGCCTATGGTAATAATATCGTAATGGCTGCAATTAAAGCAGTTAAATCATGTCCAGTATCTAGTTACAATGATACCACATTATTAAAAAATACAAAAGTACTGTTTCTAAAGCCTAAATTAATTAGATTTGTAACTTTAATGAAGTTTATGAGAAATACGCTGTTACTTCCGGCTCCGCCCGCGTGGGTTATGGTTATCGTGGCAAAAATTAGCCTATGTCCTTTATCGGGATCCGAGCTTTCCCTATAGCAAGATTTATCAAAATCAGTTCAGCGGTTTTTCCTGTTGAAAGCGTAACAGACAGATAGACAAACAGTTACTACGTAATTTTATGCAAAAAGTTAGTATGGTGTGGTATAAAACTATGGACATGTAAACATTTATTTTTGATAGATAAGAATAAGAATAAATTTATTTGTTACATAAAACATTAAAATTAGATAACAAGAAATAAAAAAAAATAACTTAAACAAACGATAATGCTTGTATGGCTTGTATGATGGTTCATGCTATAGGTTTTGAACACTAATGTATCGTAAATAGGTAAACTAAAAAATTTAGCTGGGTCGGAACGGATTTAGAAAGCGAAGAACCCAGTGTTCTGGTACAAATAGATATATGTATAGTATACATGGATTGATGGTTGAAATATTTTTTCTCTTAGTATAATTATTATCTTATAAAATAAATATCTAAACAAAGCTTTAGACTTCTGTGCATAATTTGTAGAGTGGTCTGATATTACAAGTATCACCGATAATTTATTTTGGCGCCGCTCGTAATAATTGTCCCAGCACTAATGTATGCGTTTAATCGATACGTGTCGATTTTACTGCACCACTCTATAGTGTGATTGATTATGACTTACTACTAAGTGACGTGAAGATTAATAGTGATTGAGTTACAAATTGTGATGTTGAACAAGTTATGAAAGTTGCAATACTGGCTGAAGATATAAATGTAAATGTTCGAATGTTATTGCAAATTGCAAAGCCAATTACATCAAATCATATCTTTTTTTATTTATAAAGCATAAAAAATCATCTTTTTGGGTATCCAACTTTTTGCAGTCTATCTAATCTTATTGGAACAACAAACCATACAAATACTAACTAAAAACTACCTCTATAAGATCATATTTTTCATCCCAAACAAAGGTTAAACATCAAATTATTGAACAAAGGTTTATTCGTAATTGAATTGTTAGCGACATGGGACACGTGAATTGTATGCGACTGGTGCATTTAACCAGTAGACGCGGGTTTGAGTCCTGCCTGATGTTTAAATTTTACTTTCTCCTATTTGTAAACTTGAATTGTTAGATTTTCACCCAGATATACCTAACTATCATCTAATGTAAAAATATACCTTATACAACATAGACCACTAGTCAAAGCATTTACGTGCATTACTCAAGCTATTTTCATAAAAAAAATCCAGCTTAAAATGCTCAAATCCCGCAACATTTTACGTCAAAACATGGTCAATAAATTGTCCTATCGGTCTGGCAACACGTTGTGTATTTTCTATACGCTATTCAATATTCGTTCGTATAATGAGGGACAGGTAAGAGGCGAGACCGGTGTATTCAATTTTGCCGATGGTCGGAGTCTTTTGCGGCTGGATAGCAATGGCTGTTTTTAAATACCTTATAGGCTCTATGCTTGATTTAAATGGTGATTTTAATAATCTAGTTGAGGTCAGTTTCGTTGCAAATGACAACAATAAATTGAATGCTGAAAATGATGGCTCGATTGTCACAGAAATGTTAATAAGTGACACAATATTTATTCCGGTCTGGGCATTTGTGCTGTCTATTCCACGTTTCCATCGGAACGTAATCTTATACCCAGGCTATTACCTAAATTAACCGAAAATGTTTCTTAAACAACATTCTAAATAAACATAATAAACATTTTTATACTTATAAGATTTTCAATTTAAACCAACATTAATCCACTGACGAATATGATGTCCCTAGTAAAACAAAGCAAGGGAATTCACGCAGCTCACGTAGGAACACAACAGAACACCCTCGACATGTTCGCGGTCACGCCTCCAACACACGCATAGGATACACTGATGTTGATGCCATAACTATTTTGTGTAAAGAGAATTGTTTGGTTGATCAGACCGACATGCCAGACATTATTGAAAATCCTCCCTTTTTTGTTGTCAGTATCATCGTCATTTTGTTTGCAGGTATACTGCATCTTTTTCTGAAGTTTTTTCGCTTAAGTAAGTCTATCATAAGAATCGTTCCATTGGCATAAATTTAAGGCATTGGGTAATGTACTCTCACAGAGCAACTGTCACCGAAGCCCAAATTTTCTTCAGGCGCAGGCGTTATACAATTTTTCCCCAAAATAATCCAACTGAAACAAAAGAAAACGCATTTATCATGCATATTGCAAATTCGTTCAAAATTGACATTTGATTTCCGAACCACTCAAAAATTCACAGCTGGGAACCCCTACAATGAGTTCTGTAAAGAAAAACCACGGTTAGCCAAAGGCTACCGTCGAGGCGTGAATTTTTTATGGTGTGGGGCGCCATTCCCCTTAGAAAAACACCACCTTGCTAGGGAAAAGACTAATAAACGTCGGTCTGCGTCGTGATACGTGGATTATAGAAGATGATAATATGGATGTGCCACTGGATTTTACCGAGTTAATTTTGAAATTGTTCTAAAATAGTGTAATTGAATTAAGTATTTTTTTAAATCCTAAATACGAAACAAAAAGCTTTAGTCTATAATATTATTTGATATACTTAATGAAGATGATTTTATATAAAAACGTACCTATGCAGTACAAAACATGTTTATATGTATAATAATGAATACAAAACAAGAACTTGATGTTGTGATTTAAGAACAACTAAGGCTAATGTCATAAAAAAAAATTGAAGACCACAGCATTTCTAAAACAAAAACATTTTAATATCAATAATTGTAATGTCCTTCAATGTGTCGAAATTCAAAAAAGCATTCATAGATATATATACTTTATTTTGAGGAATACTTCTCCACAATTTCGTACATTCCGAATCCAACACAAGAACCATCTGTTCGTTCCCAGGTCAAACAAAATGTTAAAACCTGCAACGGTAAGCCAGGAAACAGCCTAAGGCCTTTAATTTGTACGGAACACCATGCAATATTTATGGAAATATCGATGTCTTTGTTTAGCCGCGACTCTCTGAGTTTTTTCCACATTATGTGTACATACAGAAGGTCTATGTGGTGTTATATAAGCGGTTTTGTTTCCTTCTGAGGTTTAGTTAACATTTATAAAACACGTAAATAAGCCAAAACTAAGGTTTACTTAAACCTCTACTAAGGAATCTTTTAAGTAACAATTAGTGTGTCTTTTATTTTTGGTCCACATTTGGATTTCCAAGCCAGGCTACAAATTAATGTTATTGGAAAGATTTTGCAGCTTTTATTTAGGTTTAAAGATTTGAAATCTTTATTAGTTGTTACCTTGACTAATATAGCCACGATTTTATAAAAATATCTTCTTAGTTACAGAATAATAAGAAGTAGACATGTGGAGCCCCTTCTGAGTTTTCTTATATTGTGGCTTTACAGGGAAAATTTTGACAAACTTTTATTGGTTTGTATTGATGATGTTTTTTATGGGTTTGGAGGGTAAATAATGCCTTGGGCTTACCACTGTACTCGTTGCAATTGAGTTGACTATAGAGATAAGTACCAGTTAAGAGATAAACGTTACTGTCGTGTTTTTATCGACGTGCTTTGGTTTTGTTTTGGTGCCAGTTAGGTACATTTTTATTCACATCTTTTTAATCATCTGACGTTATAGTTTTCTTTATTTTTTATTTTCTATTCACACCAACTTCATGGTAGCCGTACCCATAAGGTTACCACAAAAGCCTTTAATCTTAATATATTAATTTGATATAATACCTTCGTCCATATTCATCAATATTGTAAATTGTTGCAAGCAATAAATCGATATTATTCAACACAATATCATGCGCCGAAGATGATGCAAAAAAACAAATAACCAATCTACAGAGACCTGCTGTTATGTAATTTTGAACTCTATCTCCTATACTTAAGGATAATGCAAGTTCTTGATAATGAAATTGGTTTCATCTTCCCGGCTTGGACGTAGGTGAGGCATCATTAATCATACAGTTGACACATCAATACTGTGAGCAAATACTTCAAGCAACCGGTCGCCCATAAGATATAGGTTTAATCCTATCAGATTTGTAAGCATATAAATTATAGTGTCCTCCTTGCTCGTGTGTTGAAAGTGCCGAGGTATACTGGTTTATGCTAAATGACTCGCGAATTTGTCAAAGATTTTATCTTTCAAAAGGATTTTTAAACGGCTCGTCGTTGGTAACAACAGGTCACTGAAATATTTTTTTCTGTTCCGACATAAAGCCTTTTTCAAAGTCAAAGTTACCACCGTCGTGCGGCCATTTGTACGCGCAAGGATGCTAGGAGCCTTCCGATGAAATGTTAAAGCAAAAATTTCCCGTAAGATGGTGATATCTGTCAATTAGATTTAGCCGTATCTCGCTGTTATTGAAACAATCACAATTCTAAAACTCATTCAATACTATCGTGATATTTGTGGCAAAGTAAGATGGAGGACCGAAACAAAACGAAATAAATTAAACGAAGGCTAAAGCACGTTAAGCCGTTGGTCCGTACGTTAATCTTTGACAGTCGTTAAGTCATTACAATTTTGACAACCAGTCTTACCATAGATTACTGTGTTACCTAGTGAAATGGGTTGTGGAGGTCAGATAGGCAGTCGATCCATGTAAAATACAGTATTCAGCTGCACCCGGTAAGACTGTGCTTAGGAAAAGGTTACGCAGAAAAATTCAAACTAAGGCTACATTCTTGCTCACCATAATGATTTCGAGCAGGAACATAATAATAAAAGTTCTAGTAGCGATATGGTTATCAGCATAGTATTAACCTACTTTCCTTGGTGGACTTACAGCTTAGGCAGGAAGATAAGCGCCTATTACACAGCTGTACGGCTTCATAATCCATCTTTTAACATTAAATGCTCTGTGACGCTTTAACGTAAGTATTTGGGCACCTATATCTAATTAATTTTAAGTGCCCGCGTCAGCGATCATGTTCCTATACACTTATTTATTTGCTACATTTTGTCATATTTAAAAAGAAATTAATTTTGTGATTTATAATAAGCAACACAAGACATTTATCTTCCTAGTAAAACTCATTCATTGAGTAAATACTATCTTTGATCTACAAAATCTTCTCCATCATTTTTCAATAGTTAATCATTTACGTTAATGTACGAAGAAGCATATGCTATCATAGATTGCCTATAAGCGATCCGAGTCCTGCTATTACAAGCAACATTTTTTACAATATCCATCAGCGTTTTCGTTACATCATTGTCTTGCCCGATAAGGTGCCCTCCTCAATCTTCCTTAGCAGACTTTAATTCTGTAAGTAGGCTGGCGTCATCGACGTTATAGCAAAAGGTACCTACATCAAAAGAGGGAAACGTATACCCGACCCTTTCTCTTCTACTATATAAGTTAGGTGTGGGAGTGAGACGGAAACCTCCAGATTAAAATTGATTGCGTGGACATTGCCTTTATCTGTGGGACATGCCTCGATTGATTCTTCATCAATCTTTATTCGCGGTGTTAAAGGATTTTTTCTCGTTCGGAATGAGTCGCGTTTTTGGGTTGTTTCGGCATTAAAGATTTTTTGCTAACATTTTAATAGATCAATTTTATGTAGCCTGTAATTAAGTCTTTGATCATATGGATAGATTTTTAGCGATAGTCTAGATCCAAATGCCGTTATTATTACTTTTTTCTTAATTGATTTTTTAATGTCAGTAATAATATCTTTATTGAAATACAAAACGTTACTATCTCCAATTATACAGTTAGTAACCGTATCGTTATCAGTGTATCCGTAATTAAATATTTCAATTAATAAATATTAGGTACTAAAGTATAGACCACACGCTTTACAGTATCAAATAACTTAAAGAACATAACAAGAAAGTAACAAAAAATACCGGATAAGTGCGAATCTGACTCACGCAATGAGGGTTCCGTACAAATCTTGCTAATCGGCACGGTTAATTCTCCAAAAACAAACCTAAATATGCGATTGAGATAATCTTCTCTCATAAACCGACGTATGAAACTATCAAATTTCTAACTGTAAATAAAAGTTTGTAGTCACAAAAACGTATGTTTATGTTACAAAACTACAATCTTACAATTGTCAATGGGAAGTAGACCAAACAAAGTCGCCATTTATAACTCAAGAACGGGTGGATTTCATTATCTTTGATTAGTGTGAGCAGAACAACTATAAAACATCGAAAAAGTCACAAACAAAACGGATGCAAGACTACCTAACTACTTACGCAAGTCAAACCGCGAGGCACCGCTAGTTCGATTTTAATTTCCACAATTCAAAACCACGCGTTCATGAGAAAAAAAAATATAGTAAAACAGAAAAACTGACAACAAAGTGATCATAGAGGTTAATTTTTTCCTTTTGAGTTACGAAACCCTAAAAAAGCAAATAAAAGCGAATTACTACAGACATTTTATAAAAAAAAAATCAGTATCTAGATTAAGCTTACGAAACGAAGACTTGTTATCTGACGTTGGTACAGTGGGTACAGCGACAAATAGATGGCACCGACCGATGTTTACAGCGGCCAATAAATTAAAAAACAAAACATAGCCATATCAATTTACGTAAGAGGCCACCGTGTGTTATCAAGAATTTATAACATCATAAATTTATAACTACTTGAGTGCACTTTTGTAAGTCTTTACGATGTGGTATGATGGAACAGTGCACCTTGTTCGTGAATGTTTAAAGTTCTGGGAAGCGAGGAATATTTATGTTTCAGGGAAAATAAAACAGTTGAATTTAAAATTGTGGATACTGTCCAAAACTAGTAGGTTAATGATTTTTATAAAACCATAACATAATAACCATAGCATTAGCAAGTATTCTAAAATGGGAGTAATTTGAAAAAGATTTGATTTAAAGTATGGAAATTGTTGAAATTTCGTAAGCAGACTTGCTTCATCAAAAAAGAATATGAAATTATTAAGGAAGAATAACAAAGACAAAACAAAAATCTAAGAAGTAATACCCAATGGTAAAAGAGAACAATTGCATACAATGATTATACTTCCCTTGTTGATGTAGATACAGATATCGTTGAAATTGGAGATCAAACAAACAAGTTAGGTAACAAAACCCGACACGTCGCCGAGACGGGTGATAACAGATGTCTCGCGGAAATATGTGCCATCATTACAGGTAACCGTTTACGAATACTGTGGACATCACTTAGACGAACAAGTTCTACGCTTTGAATGCAAACCTTTACATTAGTTTCTATTGCCTAACGTTTTGTATAGACGGACAGTTTCTATTACCTTATGTATCTAATAACTACACACAATCTTGTTGTTTGAAATTTAGTGCAAAACACTTAGGACCTTAGTTTTAAAAATATTGACGGTGTTAAGCAACTGCTTAGCAGAACTTATGGGTAACCATAAGTTCTGACCAAAGCAAAGGACCTTGACGGACCGTTCTATTTTTTTTTATTTGTTCTGATAAGCTTCATAGAGTTCAATCACGTACAATCTAATATCTTTTTTTTTAAGACAGCAAGAGTTTGGAATTACATTTTTGCATATGCGATGAATAATTAAACGCAAAATTTAATCACGCTTTTAACGCCCGCTCGTCTTTCCCTACCCTTACATCTCAGGTTACCAGTAATAAAAGCTTCTAAAGTCGTACTTTACGTTCATTTGCTTTCTACAAACAATTAATTAACGTTGTATCTTGCAAGAATGATATCTAATAAAATCTTATATTCGTTTGAAGGGGCTTAAATAACAATAAATCGTACCGTAAAGCAGTTTCTTTGTCAACGGCTTCGGTGTCGTTTAAGAGTGTTAAAAAGGAACTATAAATTGATGATAATGATAATTATTATGACGATGAAAAAAGTAACAGCTACCAGATAATAATTATTTTTACATAAGGACACAATAAGAGCCAATAAAGAAGCGCTTAGGTGTTTGAAATAAGTTACAAATGCTTTATCTAAATCCAATAAAATTTCTAATAATATAGCAATAAGCAATATAGCAGTTCGTAAAGAGGATAAAACGTTATAAATTAAAAATATAAAAATCTTAAGTTATTCTCAGAATTTGTGTAATTAACTACCGATGCCGACCGTTGAGATTGTACTTGCAATTTTATTATATTCAAAAAACATGACGAGCAAAATATTGATGACAATATTGCAAATAAAATAAAAAATGATACAGTTATAAAGGGTTTAAAAATTGGAAGCCTGTCATTCATATATAACTGTTAATTTTTTTATAAAAAATGACTCCCGTACTAAGGAATTAAATCCTTGTGTCGAGGGGTGTTTTACAAGCTTTTGTGGATCACACAAATGTTTGGGCCATGCGGAGATCGAATCCGCAGCACGTCGCGCACAGGCGTGGTGACCTATAACACTCGGCTTTCCGTGCAGTCTAATAGCAGTCATTGTTCTAGATATTACGGACATAATTTTAATGTTTGCTATTTTTATTAGTCTGACAACGTTTTAGTTAAAGATCTATGGAACTATGGACCAAGTGCTGGTCTGCCCAGATTTCTAATTAGCACCACAGCAGAAGACTTAAAATATCTAATTAAAGGCTATGTTTGAGCTGGTCTGATCGAATCAAAACTATCGACACAAAAAGAAAAAGAAATTAAAGATCTTCGTCAAACAGTCACCGCCATCTGTCTATGATGTTTAAAAAAAATACAATATTTTACGTGGTACTTCAAAGTTGTTTCTTTGTTTTTTTCCGGTAGAACATCAGTAGTAATAAAATACAACTAAATATAATTAACGTGAACTGTTCCCAAAAGTGTTAAAATAGCAATAAGTGTAAAGCTATCAGCTCATTAACGGGATCCTTGCCGGTGAAGCGATAAACTTCAAAGCTTTAAATATATTTAATTTGACGATTTATTTGTTTCCAGTAAACTGTTGTTATTCAAAGATCAAGTTACAGAAATGGTATATTTTTAAGGTTTGTGTTAAATATAATTAAGGAATTATTTTGATTTTTTTTTTTTCAGAATTGTTAAACAATTTCTAATTTAAACCAAAAGGTTTAAATTTAGCTCGTGTCAGCCAAAAATTTGGCTGCGATATCTGCATTGTCAGTAATGTTCAAAATTAAATTAAAAAAATAATTAAATCAAAATACGTATCTCATGTTTATTGTCAGCATATAATTTGAAACCCTAAAAATCTAACGCAAGTTAACGTTACTTTTTTTACCTTAATTGCTAACTTATTTTTTTCTAAATTCCATTTAAACACCTCCAAGTTTTAATCTTTGATCCCTAAAAGATACTAAATCGTCCGTTTCTCGACACACTTGATTGACATTTTTAATTAACAAATCCCGTTTGGGACGTACAGTACGTACATTATTTCGTTAATGGCCCGCCGAATGATCGATTGTCTTAGTTTGGGACCAGATTTGGCATTCAGACCAAATGTTCGGCTCCATGTTGTAAATTCTTCGTTTTTTTTTTTGTTTAGTGTCTTCGGAATCTGTTTTTAATTTGGTCATTTACTTTGTAAATGGCTATTGTTAATTCGTCAGCAAGCAATCTTTTTTAGTGAGTTAAGGCCGATGCTTTCGTTATATTGAATCTGATGATTTGTGTTGAGATATTGCCTTTATCAGCAGTTTAGTTTTGCTTTATCGAAATTCTTTAATAGCTTCATTGAAATAAACTTGTGGTGTAATTTGTTAATTAGGTGCTAATGAATTTGTTGATTTAACAACAACACAATACAAGATATATTATTTTGTAATTATTGGTTACTTCAAAACAAGACGTTTTATCTTATAAAGTAATTGAATATTAAAATATTTCGGGTCTAAATTTCGTTTCATGATTAAAAAACTGTGATACACTTACACCTTAAGACAAATCTTTGCAAGAGAAAAATGGACCACAGTAAACACTAAACAGTTCCCATGTTCTATGGTAATGCACCCGTGTTCAGAAGGTACCCGGCTCGTTTTATTCAAATAACCCGACCAACCCACGATTTTTACTACGCCATTCAACTTATGAATATCCAAATCCATTACATCATTCCATTGATGCATTTCTTCGTGTACTTTAAATTGATCATCATTATTGTAATGCAATGGATTGTTAAATTGAAAATTTGGACGCACTTAAAGTGTATGTGGTACTTGGTCCATTTCTTCCAACATATCCCTTTTGGTATTATTTTAATTCTCTCATACATATTTAGTAGTGCCATAACGTGTCGGTCACGATTCGTTTGACGTTTTAAATTATACGTACAATTATTTTTATTTAAGTAATTTGAGTTTGTGGATGCAATCGTAACGTTTATGTTGGGTTAAGTCAGATTAATAAGATGTCTTGGTTAAATTATGAAGGAGATTACTAAATGATTTCGTTTATATCCGTAATGTTTTCTCTGGCTTTAAGTATTAAAACCTGTGTGTTGTGTTATCTTATATAACAATTTAATGCCGAGTCTTTTGGATATTTTTTTTAAACAATAGACAATTTTTTTTTTAATTTAAATTTTTTCAAATTATTTTTATTTTAAGACTCGCATTAATAATATTAGTATGTTTACCAATCATCGCTACAGTATGTCTTAAAGAAGTATGCAACGTGTAAGGTTCTATTACAGAAAAATATAATAAAAATAAAACAACTACAAACAAATAAAAGTTTAAGAACTTATTATAAACATGGATACTAATTTCTCCTTCGCCTGTTATTTGACAAGTAGTTTAACGTAGCTAGTTTAGTAACTACAGTTAAACTTAATATAACTTTTACTAAAAGTCTTTAACTTAAGGTTAAGTGAGTAATCTTACCGTTTAATAGCGGACCATTTTTTGTTATGAAAGCCGGCATTTAATGTAGTAGAGTTTGAATAGTTAATGTTGAATTTGTAACTTTCTTTGTCTTTGTATTTTCCTTTTTGAACTGCTAGCTGCCCGATATAAAAGTTTTCGATAATACGGTAAAAGGTATTCTTTAATAAGGTTTTAATTTCTATTTTTGATACATTTTGGCTAATTTTACATTTACACCGTCGAAATAAGATATATATTTCGAAGATTAAATAGGTATTTTATGCTATGGTTAACAAACCTAAAAAAAAGACGGTGGTCTGTACCGTACAAAATCTTAATAAAAACGCAATATCTGTTTTTTTACTTAGGTAACTACAGAATTATAATATTTGAAAGAGTCGTACCCTATTATTAAGAATAATTTGAAGATTAATTAAGTATTTTAAACTCATTTAAACCATTCCACTGGACAACAGTCCAGTAGGTAGCCAAACTATTTTGAGTGCGTGCCCGAAACTATTATACTATTTTTTTCGGATTCGCTATGCGCAATAATTTCTGTTCATCACTTAACGACAGCGGAACAAAGTGAACCTTTTTTACATATCTTTAGATCAAAGCGTCCGAGCGGGAAAATGTTAAAGGTATAAGACAGAAAGTCAGTTCTGTTCGACGACTTACATAAATAAAGAAAAAAAAGGAACAAAATACAACAAAAGTATTTTTTTGCATATAACTTAATAATTTGATATAGGTATTGCAAGGTTGTCAGTCTCAACAAAAAAATAATTAGAGATACCAAAAATAAAAATCGATAAATTAAGGACATAGTGTAATGAATTCGATAATTATTGTAGGAAATCGTAATTGACACACAGTTTACATTTTTTAGGCTAGCCTCTCTTTAAATCATTTTATATTTATACTGGCTTCAGTTCTACCTTTCATAAGCACCTAACTGTCAAGAAAAAGAAGAAAATAGATAAAATATTTGTTTTTTTTTTTCAGTGTGGACCTTCTGTCATTTTTGTATTGTGGTCTGCGGTAGGAAAAAAGTCGCAAATGCGATTTAAATTTTAATTTGAGCCCGGTTTTTTGGTGGCACGCCTCCACAATCTATTATAACTCTCAGCGTGGTAGGTCGGTATTATATTTTAAATGATTTTAGGTTTCTTGCTAGCGGTAATTAAATTATTACGTGCTCCTTGATAAGATCTACATTTGATTAGATCTGTTTTGGAAGTCTACGTTGATTTTAACAGGTTTCTTACGGTATTTTATACTTCTTGTGTTAAAGATGAATACTTAATTCTGTTCAGACATAGAGTCGACTTTTAAAACACGTTTTGGACACATTTGCCACTTCTGCTGCTATAATTTAATATAACATTTTATATGACATACAACCGTTACCTAAATTACCTTAAATTGAAACTTATTTTTCTACTTTTGGTTTGTTCCAATACTACATAATTTAAAATAAGGCATAATATTAGAAGGCATTGTTTTAGTAACTACTGACTAAATAAATATTTAGAAAGAAAAACAAATATTTGTGGTAAATAAATGTTATTTTTTTCTTTTTTCCTTCTTCTTTCTTCTGTAAGCAATCACTCAGTAACTTTAGATCAAGATAAGCCACACAGTAGCTACTATTACAACACCAATCACGCTAATTAATCTAAAAACATCCGAAATAGGTGACCAAACTTAGCCACATTCCGCCCACGCTGTGGTCTTGTTTATCTTGTGATCAAACCACACACTTGGAAATCGCCACCACGCGACGGGACCACACTCGATTTGTGTGAAAAAGCTTATTTTCTTCCGGAAGATACAACTCTTTACTCTGAGATAAGACATTAAAGGATGCTTAGGCCGTGGTCGGCGTTTTTGAAGATGTCATTGAAATGTATATCATTATTTTTGGATTGTTCATTTCTTTGTGAGAACTTTTATTGTTGACTGTCTTTCTTTATTGAAGTGTCGTTATGGGAAGTTAATTTGTGGACATTGACTTGTATTGTCTTGAGTATTGTGAATCATCTGTTAAGATATTCATATTTAATAGGTTTTAGTCGCGCTTCTAGCGCATGGATGTCCATTATAGCTGGAAAAAGTTCGAGATAACGCCGTAAAAAAAACATAAAAATTTTGTTAAGTACTTTAGCTGTGAAAACATTATAAACAAATCAATTTTGACTAAATAAATATTATGTTACAAATAAATACATACTAAGTAACAACTGGGATTTTTAACGACTTTTTTTAGACAAGATAAGGTATTTAAAAAATAAATGTAAATGACAAAATTTTCCTCATTTCACTTCTAAGAAGAAGAAATCTTATAGAACATTCATTAATATAAAAAAAACTTAAACACGTGTCGCTATTTAAATCTCATTTGATATCTGAAAGTAAATCGTCAGTTTTTACGACAAAAAATAAATAAAGTGTCATGTTAAATACAAATAAAAGTCTAGACTCATTAGACATTTTTTTTAATTCGATGATTATAAAAATAGATACATTCACACTTATTTGAGCGCCCCGTTAATTTATTGTAAATTTTAATATAGATAGGTATCTATAATTAGACAAAATAAATTCAATTTAAAAGCTTTTTAGAGTCGTGATAACTAAAGAAAAGACCTACAAAAACTGAAGTGGGCTTTTAAATAGAATACAAAACATTGTTTATCATCAAATATTATGCTTACAAGTAAAGGGGTAAAGTTAAAATTTCCGAGCCACGGTTAACAAAAACAAACATTGTATTGTACCCTAAACGGTCCTTATTATACAAACAAATGAAGGACAAAAGGACACCATCTTAGAATCTACGTTAAGTTTGACAACCTACTTACTACGGATAGTGAGTCAATATTGAATCGGAGCGATTAAACACAAAGCAAATAGTAATGTCTTGCAGAGAGTTTGAGGTCTCAGCTGTGTTCGAATCTTAGGGCTAACATATACAGTACAAATAGATAATATTATACATAGCTATTGGGACTTTAAAGGAGGACGGGTAAAAATGTATGGAGGCCAGCCTAGGAACCAATAACATCATGCATCATGCATCATTATTGATATTTTTTATGTAGGTACTTTATGTATTGTGATGGCGGGTACCAAATCACTGTGTGGATATAATTATGGCTCAACAAACCCACACTTTATTCACCGAAATAAGTGTTTATTTTAAATTTTTGGGTTTGCATCTGTATGTCTGTCTATTTGAACGCCATTAATTCAAAAACTATCGAATAAGCAGTATATAGTACGGTATGGTATAAACTTTACTTGAAAAAAAAAAATACAGTGACATGGATGTAAACATTCAAGATGAAGGTTTGTAATGTATGATTCATTAATGTTGTATCTACCCGTGCGAAACCAAGCCGGGGCGGGTCGCTAGTACTCCACAAAAGCAACTACACCAACATCCATGCAACACTATCTCCCCTCTCAACTCATTAATACATTAAACACACATTAAGATGTGATTGTGGATGTTTGAGACAATGTGCTATTTGCAGACCGTCCTCTGCAAACTGAATAAATTCAATTTTGGGGGCCGAAACCACCCCTGCAATTGTGGTTTCATGTCGAGCGATTTTGGAAAGTGTTATCATTGTTTTGGGGTTAAACTTGGTGCGTATGAGTGACTTGGTTATAGTTAGTTGAGATACGCAGAAGATTTGATATGATCCTATTAGACTTGTTTTTTAAACTTGTGCCGTGGCGTATTTACAAGAAAAACAAATTACTTATTCTTAGGTTAACTACAATGATAAAAAAAGTTCTCTTACTCTCAAAATCTGATGGGTCGGAAATCCGACACGACCGGAGAGCGATCAGGCGCAGCACCAACGGGACAATGTACTTAGCTAGGGGTATACACCACCTAACTCCCTGACTCCGAGCTGAGCTGTACTGGACTGAGTATTTCTAAACAAAAAACCCAATAATTATGTTTGGCTGTACCTGGGATTCAAATCCGAGATCTCGTGCCGCGAAGTCGCGTTGCGGTCAGCAAGGCAGTCTATAATAAACATTATACAAATTCCTAATACTGATACCAAAAAAAAACATCTTTAGTCAGTATTGAGAAAAACATTGCCATTCGATAGCTAACTATTCCCCACACAATTAATTTCTTAACAAATTTCACAAAACGAACATCATAAAAAATCCAATAGATATTCAATTTAATATTCAAATCCGTAAAAAAAAACTTGAAAAGAAATACAACTACCAATAAAATCCCCGTTATTCGGAATCCGTTAATTAATCTTTGAAAATAATTTGATTTAACTTTACACAATTAAAAGATCCGGTTTGGTCGCTTGTGTGGTAGTTTGACACAATCCATACACGTCTTAATGATATTCAGTGTATTAACAGTTTCCACAAAGTGTCTACATTTCTATAAAACGACAGGCTGACTTCCGTCACGTTTATCACGACTGCGGTGGTCAGATATAGAGTAAGAAATAGTTATAGATACGACAGATTCAATGTTTGACGAGCCTTTTGGTCTAGTGGTCAGTGACCCTGACTGCTAAACCGGAGGTCGTGGGTTCGATTCCCACCCAGGACGAATGTTTGTGTGATGAGCACGATCATTTGTTCTGTGTCTGGGTGTAATTTATCTATAATATGTATGTAATTAGAAATATATAAGTACTATGTTTATCAGTTCTCTGGTTGCCATCATACAGGCTCTGCCTAGTTTGGCATCAGATGACCGTGTGTAAGATGTCCCAAGATATTAAAAAAAATGTATTCCTTACTTTATAATATTTACAATCCTATTTTTTCGTTTAACTTAACAATACTAATAATTATGGTCGGTAATAGATTACCATTACGTCCTAGCTAGGCAAATTTTCTTAATACAATTACAGATAAATAACACAAACTACATAGTCATTTCATTTTATAAAATACTAAAACCTTACCTGAACCAGAGCTATTAAAAACAGAAGACTGAGCAGGTTACAACAGTAAATATAAATATGAAAAAAATATGGGTTTTATTTAGGAACAGTGTCACTTTTCAGAAACGCTGAATATACGATTCAATACAAGCACTACGGACAGAGATCGTAAAAAAAACACTAAATAATATAAATCAAAGATTACTAATATTTTTTCCTTGTTTGCGTCGATTCTGTAACGTAATAATAATCTACTCTATGACCATGTCGCCGCGTTGCCGCCAGTGCAGAACGCCGCTTCTTTTGATGTCGCTTCGGCGCGTGCGCACGGAAACCTACAAATGTTTACGTTAATACCAAATTCAAATGTTTTTTTGAAAGTTCGAAAACAATGAACTTGTTAATTTATTAGTTTTTATTATTTAAAGGTTATTCAACTAAGACCGTATAACTTGAAAACTGTTGTGGTTGATATCAATTCGATGTCTAGTATAAATATTATTTGGTAAATAGGAAATTTTATGAAGACTAAAATATTGGCATTACTTATTTTTGCAGCCACTCTTGTGTTCATAAATACACTTTTTTATTTTCTCAATATAATATAGCATACAATCTCGTTCATTTGTCCAAATTTATCTTGACCTCTTGATCTATTCTCAATACAAATTTCACATTGTTTACATATTTTCCTTATAATATTCTGTCTTCAATTTTTAGGTGTGTAGTACGGTGTAATTTTATTTTGCATTTGTGTAATTCCTATGTGACAGTATTCTTTATGTATTTTTTTTTATGAAACTTAGACTAAATATTCGACACAGGTAAATAATAACAATTTATTGTAGCCTACTTTTGCTAAACTGATCTTTAAGTTAACAGATAAAGATACCACACATATAAAGGTTGACCTCCAAACTATTGATCTGGTTACAATTCCCACCAAAACACGCCCCTCGAAATAAATTGGGCAACTTAATCCAGTTAATTGTTCACGGCGTTAATAGCTGATGACAATTGTAATAACACTGACAGCCCCCATGCGGGCAGGTCGTAACGATTGCATAGCGTTTGTTGATTAAAAACTACATGATATAAACCTCTTTGTTTTTTAAATTGATGTGATAAACAAGGAGGTGTGATTAGGATTGAAACTTTTTCGGTTTTGGTTGTTTTTTTTTCTTTTTCAATAAACGGCAAACAGGCACTTTATTTATTATTTATCTATTTTCAGCCATGATCTTCCAGCTGCAGGGAAAAGGCCTACCTTTTGCTTCTTACAATTGTCGCGGTCTTGGGCTAGTGTTGTCCATAATTTTGAATAGGAGTCAAGCGCCATTTCCTCCTGGGCCGGCCACGATGTCTCTTGATGTTTCGTAGGGTCCACATTGCAACCAGTCCATAGACAGACATCACACTAAATCGATAAATTTTATGTTTTGTGATTAGTTCTTGTCCTGCTCGTAAGGTTATGAGCTAAGTATCTGATTTAAGGGCCAACAATTTATTCATTTATTTTGGTAGATTATGACAACTTGATAAACTAGAACTTTCGATTTTAATTAAGAGATTATTAATTATCATAACGAAATTAATTTCGAATTAAAAGGTAAAAAGAAAATATAATTTATTTCTTACCTGAACTTAATTTAAAAAGCAAGTTTCTTTCAATTTTATCTTATAGCAAAAACGTTTCATGGAACTCTTATGAATCAAAAAGTTCTTACTCATAAATAATGATAGAATATACCTATATTTTCTTTTCATTATGTAGTTAGGAGTAAGAAATTTTGTTTCCTACACTAAAGAATAATACAGTAAAAAAATTTGAAACTATGGTACCCCACAAAGACATACATGCTACATCAATTGACCCAAAATAAACGAAGCAGTCTATTATATGTATTTTTCCCAACAACGATTATTATCGATACACTACAGAAACTACTCAATTACTGTCAGGACACTGGCCGAGATATTTATGTATTTATCAATCGAGTCATGTTTACTGACTCGAATGATTGATCGATTTCAAACGCATGTGACAATGTAAGGATAATAAATCGATTTATGAAACCAATTGTGTAATCGATAATGGCGTACAATGTTATAAAAGGTGGCCATTGATACAGTTTGAATTGATTTGTAAAACAAAACAAGACCTAAAAATGATGTACGTATTATTAAAAATGACTCATGTTTTGTAAAGAGAAGTGATCCACAAAATAAGGAAGCAAGGTATTCTCGTTATGAAAGAATACTCCAAAAATAAAAATGAAATTTGATTGGAAATAGGTACCTACGTTAGATAAGATGTAGATTGTAAATCTAGAAAGAACAAATAACAAGAATGAACCTTAATGCATTGAAATAAACACTATATCACTTTTCTCCTATTAACTATACTGAGTACATCCCTACCTGCCAAAGACGGCCATGAATATTCCAGACAGCAATCCCTAAAGAGTAAAAATACCTTTGCACGATCTTGAAATTAAAAAGTAAGCGAACAAAGCGCCCCCTTTACTTTCTCCAAGCCTAATCATGGACATCAAACAAAAAATCCAATACATTATAGCCACGATTCCACTTTTTCGTACTGGCTGCAATAAAAATCCGTTGAACGGTTCGGATTGAAATAAAAAAAGTATGTTGTATTGCTATCACTTTAGTGGCTTTCCCATCGGTAAAAAAAGCTTACAAGCAAGATTCTAAGAACCTACGAGTACCTATAAATAGAAATAAGTACTAAGTTTAGTTTTTCAAATTCGTACGAAATTATCTATTCTAGGCCATTTAATGAACTGCTCTAGAATAGATTAAAATGTATGTAAAACATCTAAATTTTAAAATTCTTAAGCAGATTTCTTTTTTATTTAGACGACTCCTGCATTAGGGAGTTTAACCCATGTATCGCGGGGGGTTCCACAAACATTCAATTCACATACACAAATAACACCCAGACTTGGAACAAGCAATTATGGATCACACAAATGCTTGTCACATGCGGGGATGGAACCCGCGGCACGTCACTCACAGTAGGGATGTTGACTGGGTATGAAAAGTTTAAATCTATTTAGTCCGTCAGTTAGATAATAAAAAAATATTAGACACGTATTTTTTCTTTTATCAAAACAATAAAAAATTACAAAGATACAGCGCTTTAAAGTTTCGGAGTGGGGGCTTATGACGCCACGCCTTGGTAAAAATTGTAGCAAGGAGTGACGTCACGCGTAATTTCCGATCTCTGTATTTTGATCATTTTTTGTTTGCAGAAGAAAAGAAAAAATACGTGTCCAATAAAATTCATTAAACTACCAGGCGGACATTAAAAAAAAAAAATTGATAACAGATGATGCAAAAGCCGGGAGAGGTTTTTCTATTGACTTTTCTTTTTTTACAGTGAAACGTAACCTACTCCTGGAGAATTTTAATGCATTGAAGGTTGAGTCATAGCCAAAAGGCCATTCCGATCAAACTAAACTAAAATATAAAGGTAGTCCAGATAGTATTGCAGTCAATAGTAATAAAAGAGATAGATTTTATTCAAAACGGTTCTATCATTTTCAACAACAAATAGAAAATCTCTTGGTTTGAATATCGAGTTTCTAAAACGTATTTTGAAACACACTATCACTGCGTTACGAAATGTTTTGATAAAAACAGCTGAAGATTCGTTTTTTTTCTTTGATGGTCACGCGTTGACCCCGCTATGGGCGAAGCAACGTCAATTCTTTATGAGTTTTTTATCATTTTAGATATTATGTTCGTGTTTGGATAGTTGTAATCAGTAGTTTCATAAATGATTGGGTGTAGATCGTGTTTTCGTATCTGTTTTTTTTTTTGTTTATTATTCGTGTCTGTGTTTATTTACATATGTATAGAGCTTATCGAGTAACGACTTTGTTGTGCGTTTTGAAAATGACTTGCGATATTAAAAGTAAGAAGTTGAGAAATATTTATGTTACGTTACAATTATGTAAGAAAATAGTATAATCTAGCAAGTTCAATGACAAATGGTTGGCCTTTTGTTAAACTTTTGTCATGTACCTAATTGTTTATTTATAAACGCAAATCCTTTTGTTATTCCTGTTAGTTGTTCTATAAGCTAAGTATCAAACAGGAGTAAATGTGCCACAATAATATATATAATAATTATTGTTGCACAGTATTTGTAACCAAACTCTTCTGAAACGGCTTGACCGACTGTTATGAAATTGTTCGCGTGTTTTCGGCACCTAGGTCTGAGAATAGGTCGTAAACTATATATTGTATACCCCACAGTGATGAGGTTTTCCCCACCCAAAAACAAAAAAAATATTTTATGATTTAGCTTTTTAAATACATAATTATCATCCTTAATTTTCACCCTTCTTTTAAAATTATATGGCAAACAACGTTTGCCGGATCAGCTAGTACTTTTATAAAATTCATAACAATTCCCTTACTCGACATCTTATCAAAGATAAGCAGGGGTAACAAACTAACAATAAAAGTAGAAAACAAAGCAGTTACAGCTTGCGTACTAAATAAATTAATTAGTCACGGTAAACAATAAAACCTTTAGCAAAGCTTCCTATAATAAATCCTGGCCGACTCCGGACGTTAACACAGATTTTATGAACAACCTCCTTCATTTACTACAGCAATTTGCTTGATGAAATTTCACAGTAAGGAAATACATGGGAACAATTTACATGCAACATAACGTTGTAACAAAAGCGAGTCCCGTCAGAAATTTAATTGAAAACCGACATATCTGTAGGATTTGTAACAAGGAATAAATTGGCGTTTCACATTTGATAGAAACGCTCGGCTCAATCGAGATTTATCTCGATCAATATCCACTGACGTTCCAATTACATTGTACAGGTACAACTTGTAAAGTCACTCCGCTTAACTGTTAAGGATCGTATACATGTGCGCGGGTGTTACCAAAGATGTTCACATCCCGAATTTTAATAAGATTCAGATAAATGTATATAGTTAAAAATAATCATTTGTTTCAAAATTAGGACTTAAATGATCTGATTTTGTTAACTTTTTTTTTATCTAAATACTAGATAAAACTTAGATATACGAGTGGTAGCTTTTGTATAATCCATACGAGTATAAATACGAAATTAATTTTGTCTATAAATCACGTTTTCACGGTTAAACTAGATAACCGATTTTAATAAAATTTGGTATATAGTTAGCTTGAACACTGAGAAAGGATTATAGGCTACTTTTTGCCACAATAACTGACATCCACACCGGCGGAGCTAAAGAAAAATATAAAAAAATAATAGATGACTCATATTTCGGGAGTTTTTGAGTACTAAACTAAGTTTAATTTATAGTGCACAGCAAAAAGTAGTTTACGTACAAATGTAACTATGCCCTAACAGAACACTCATTTAATTGTAACACGTACAAATTTACGATGCATACGAAATCGCTTATCTTGTATCTGTCGCGGCATGATTTGTTTTTGTTACACTTATAATATATGGAGCCGGTCCCCATCTAAGATACGGCCTGTATTGTAGTACAATAGTGAGTAATTATGATTGAATGTACTTACTTACAAATCTTACAATATGGCTGTCTAGATATAAAGGTCAATGAATCTTTAGACGCGTAAAGTATAATTATTGATCTTTAATAAAGCTTTTGTAGCTGGTTATCTTTTTATCAAAGGAGTTAAAAGAAATTCTAGACGAGATTAAGTAACACTGAGATTGGATTTTGTTTAGCAAATTATAGTGCAAATAAGAGACGTCTGATATCACATAATCTGAATGGCCTGTTGGTCGATTGGTTAGTGACCCTGGTTGCTAAACCGGAGGTCGTGAGTTCGATACCCACCCAGGACAAATCTTTTTGTGATGAGCTTGATAATTTATTCTGGGTCTAGGTGTAATATTTATCTTTAATTATATGTATGTATTTAGAAAAGAAAAGTATGTATATCAGTTATCTGGTTGCCATAATACAGGTTCTGCCTAGTTGGGATCAGATTGCCGTGTGTGAGTTGTCTCAAGGTATAAATATTATAAATAACATAAAAAAACCATGCAGGGAAGACGGCTTCAATGAAAGTGAAATTCTTTGAGATGTTTTTCGCATCGTCATCTTACTATGTCAAGAGTTCGATTCAATAGTTTGAATTTAATTTAGAAGCAAATATAACTTTATAATATAATGCATCTTTGGTTAAATTAAGGTGTGGATATATAATTATATTAAAATAAAACTGATCAAAGGCAACACTGATCGCTCGACAAAGTTTTTCTAGTACGTATATTGAACCAGGAATACGCCTTAATTGGATCGGACAGGGTTTTTGTTACATACTGTATACATACCAAAACATAAGCTCCACTGTTATAGCACTAAAACTACTTATCTAGTGAAATTTAAGCATTAGGTGTTCGATAACTTCGATGCTTACTTAATGCACAGTCCGTGTTTTTAGATTGTGTTAAATGTCTGTTTACTAACTTCAGATATTATCTTTATGTTAGTTAAATAACTGATTGTAATCAGCGCTGAGCATCGGTGTATGGTATGTTGTATGCAATGCTCCCTTAGGGCTTGAGTAGACTGACTGTATAAACACTGTAATATTGTTTAAGTTTTTGACTACATTAGAAGTTTTGTGGCAGTATAAACAAAGATGAATATGATATTATAATAATGGTCACTGTCGTGGGGGCCTAGTGGTTCAATGAACGGATTTGCGTGCACAAGGTTGCAGGTTCGAACCCACTACAGGCAAGTACCAATGTGACTTTTTCAAAGTTATATGTACTTTCTTAATTATTCTAAGACATCATTGACTATCGGTGAAGGAAGACATCGTGAGGAAACCTGGATTTCAACAATTGGAATCTGAAATCTCCAATCCGCAATGAGCAAGCGTGGTGATCAATGCTCGTTCCTTCTCTATATGAGAAGAGGCCTGTGCCCAGCAGTGGGACATTTATAGGCTGGTATTATTTATATTATTTATTTATACTGTTATAACCTCGACGGTCCAATTGAAAGGTCCCCGAACGTGTCTACCTATAAAATATAATTTCACCTTAACATTCCAATTCAAAGTATAGTTCAATACTAATATTTTCAAAGGGAGAGTAACTCTGTCTGTATTTCTGTCTGTCTATCTGCCTGACTGCCTGTCTGTCTGTATGTGTTTGTCTGTCTGACGGTTTGTCTGTTACGCATTAAGGGCTAAACCGCTTAACCGATTTAAATGAAACTTGGTACGGTGTAAGTTTGAATCCTAAGAAAGAATATTATACTACTTTTTTTTCGGGCGACAGCTAGTAAACAATAAATGTCTTGAATTTTCATGCTAACGAGTACTTCCAAGAATTAATTATTTATTAACTACCTTTATTATAATAATTATGTCCGGTCTGTTCTGACCCTTACAATACGGAGCATTAGCACAAATAGTCCCGAAGTAAAGGCCAATGTAATTTAAAGCCAATCTTAGTTTCAGGCTTGACCTTAATCTATACTAATATTATAAAGCTGAAGAGTTTGTTTGTTTGTTTGTTTGTTTGTTTGTTTGTTTGAACGCGCTAATCTCAGGAACTACTGGTTCGAATTGAATAATTATTTTTGTGTTAGATATTTCGTTTATTGAGGAAGGCTATAGGCTATATAACATCACGCTACGACCAATAGGAGCGGAGCATTAATGAAAAATGTTGCAAAAATGAAAAACCGTTGAAACTAAAACACGCGAACAAAGTCGCGGGGGACAGCTAGTATAATATATAAGTAATAGAAGTAATGCGTAAATCACACGATATTTTATTATATAACCTACTAGCTACTATAAACTACTAGCTAGACCGTGACTCTGCTCGCAAAGGTGTCGGTTATCGCAACAAAGTAGCCTTTATCGTTTCTGAAGATCCAACCTTACCCCATACCAAGTTTCATTCAAATCGGTAAAGCGGTTTAAATGAAAAAGTGAAACTGACAGACAGACAGAAATACAGACAGAGTTACTTTCGTATTTATAATTTTATATAGTATATTTATAATTTTATATGAATTTTAAATTTTGTTCCAAAAAAATGAAGAAATAAGACACAAAATATTTAAATACTTGCTCGTTAGTTTAGAAATCTTTCTTAAATTGTTCAATGGTTCGAAAAAGAATATCTTAGATAAATATATATTATACTAGCTGTCCCCCGCGACTTTGCCCGCGTGTTTTAGTTTTAACGGTTTTTCATTTTTGCAACATTTATGCTCCGCTCCTATTGGTCGTAGCGGGATGTTATATAGCCTATAGCCTTCCTCAATAAACGGACTATTCAATACAAAAAGAATTTTTTAATTCGAACCAGTACTTCCTGAGATTAGCGCGTTCAAACAAACAAACTCTTCAGCTTTATAATATTAGTATAGATAAACATTCTTAACTACATATTTTATTGCACAATTAAGAGGAAATTAAATTTTGCTTTTATTTTATCAAAGCATGATTCTCTGTTTTAACAGTACGACAATAAAATATTGAATTAAACCACGCACAATATAATATATGTTACCTGTACCACCCACTAAAATAACTAAAACGTAGATATTTAAAACCAGCGTCCATTGCGTAAAATACTGACTCAAATTTAAACATCACAGAATAATTTGTTACTCCCAAAAGCTCTTAAAATTTCAGGTAATTTTGACTTCATTATTTACATTCTACCTCCCTTGCTTATTTCGGACCTCGGACCTTTTAGCGAGGGCTTAAATGGTTGTTTACTTAACACAAGTCCATTGGTCATTAATTTTGTATTAAAAATAATGAGATATAATATGACTTTTTATTAAAAAGGAAATAATATTCTAGAATATTCTCTTCCATATTATTTTAAACTTACTTAATTAATTCAGTTTGTAATAAGTGACAAAAATGCAAAATAACCGTTACATTTAAAGACCTCTGATTCATTTACGAAATCATGACCGACACCCTTCTTAATGAAGACTTTTAATCCAGAATTCTCCGTTCCTTTCACCCATTCGCACACCTGCAGCCCAATCCAGGGTCCCCTTCCAGCCATCCGTGATGGAGTCTGCTCATCAACTGCGACCCTACTCTTCGTAAATGGCTCTACAAGAGGTTCTTTAGTGAGCAACGAAGCATTAAATAACGGGTATAATGCAGTGTTCGCGATGCGACAGCCTCGAGTATGTACAAATGGTATTTGTATTTGGTTCGACAAAGGGTGCGTAAGATGTATTCGAGTTATAAAGAAAAATGTATATTTCCGTCTTGATTGATGCCTTTTTCAAAGTAAAAGATTTTTTTGAGTACAGTATCTATATTGTGCCAAAAAATAACTTTATTTGAGGAAGTTGTTTTTTTGCACTACATACGTCAGTCAAGTGCTATATTAATCCAATTCTGTTCTATTTAATGTGTTGATTATCAAAAAAATCAAAATCAAAAACTCATTTATTTAAATTAGGCTACAAAGTAGCACTTTTTAAACGTCAAAATAATAAAATAGACAGTACCTGATTTGCCCACCCTACACCGCTTCCTAAGTGCTCTAGCTGTGGAGAAGAAACGGCGCAACTAACACCACAGCAGCACGCTGTCTTACTGTAATAACAATAATACAAAGTATAATTTATGGACCGCGCCAAATAAACAAGCGTTTGAGGTCCATTATGAATTAAAGATTATTGTCTAAATTAAATAATTAATATTGTATAATACAAACAATAGTTTTAGATACTAAATAGAACTCGCAAACCTTTTCAATAAAAGGTTGAACACCGCGTAATGGTAAATAAAATGGCCTTACACTTAAATAGAGTACACATTGCACAAACTCGTAAGTTCAAAAACCGGGGTACAAAGAGCTGCAATTTATACCACATTTCTTGAATTTTCAAAGAAAACACTGCAGTCGAAGACGCCATGAAAATGCATGCAACTAAAAACTTCGCTACGCTGAATAGGAAGCCACATAACATTTCAAACACCATCTATTAATTTCATTCGGTGTTCACATTTCTCGAGACGCATTTACTCTTGAGAGAGACGTCTAGGTGCCGTGAAATAATGTCTAGATTTAGTTGTTGTGCTAAAATGGGTACACGTTGAGCAAACTGTGTTGCTTGTTACATTATTTACGTAGGAGTTTGAGTGTATTTTCCTATGATGTTATTTCGTGTACGGTTTTGGAGAGTTATGTGACAAAATTGTTGTAGTTGCTAGTGATAGAACTTTCGCCTTGTGATTCTCGGCTTAGTTATGTCGTGGTTTACAAGAAAAGTGATAGAAGTCAAGACCTTTCGCATTGTTTTAAAGTTCCACTGTTTTATTTTCCTATCGTCATAGCAACTGCCTACTTAGTATGAACGTTTTATTTTACATTTAATTAGTTAGTTGAACAATGAACAGCTCACGTGCAGACATCAGACAAAGCCTTGAAGCACCACAACCAAACCTCTCTACCTCAGTCCATCGCCGCAGGACATATTCAAAATCGGAGTCCATATTCAAAAAGCCAAGCCAGTTGTGCAGGATATGTTTAAGTGCACAAATCAAAAGATGGCAGTGTGTTCGCACACATAGGTGCACTCTTATCCCTAGCTCCTTTCACCCAATGGAACGAAGGTCCGCCACGGAGAGAGGCAGGTATGCAGGGTATAGATTCTCCAGTCTTCAACATCTCTACCGGAAGCCTGTAGCAACCTGAAGAGGCTGCTAATCTTCTGGGACGATCTGGGATGGCTGGAGTGAAGAAGGAAGCATAGTCACGTACAATAGCCCAATCAAGAGGCTAAGTGCGGGAAACAGCTCAGCTAAATTAACAAACTACTAGGTACTCTGTCCTAATGCCAGGTGGTCTGTACTTCAAGACGTGTGGTTCCCTTGAAGGTCCATCATCTACTTGAAGACAAAAGCTTAAAGAATGTTGATTAACGTTTACTGCATTGAATCGGGTACTAAACAGCGATGATAAAATTACTAATAACTTTTTGATTGAAGTTATGACTAACATAGCTTTTGTCAGCGATTTCATCTGTGAATAATTACTTTATTAACTATCTAACATTTATGAGTAGTCTGCATAATTAAACACCGGTGTGACACCTCGTATAAAAATTACGGAATAGTTAATTAGGAATAAAAAGGAATAAAAAATGATTAATGGGGTAGAAGACTGGGTATGAAAAGTCTAAATCTAATTAGTTCATCAGTTAGAAAATAAAAAAATATTAGACACATACTTTTTGCTCTTTCAAAATAAGAAAACAATAAGATAAACCGACTCAAAGTTCAGAAGTGTGGGCTAATAATGTCACAGTTGCGTACAAAATTCACGAAATTGTGATGTCATGCGAAATTTAATGTATTGTTGTATTTTTGGGTACTTACAATAAAAAGAATATGTGTCTATTTTTTTTTTAAATCTATCATTTACCATATTCCAACATGATACTTTTCAGCTATTGAAACTAGACACAAATCCATTTTTATAGCAATTTAAATATTGATCTTTTTTGCACTTATGTAAGTTCAATCAGAAAACTTATGAGTGGAGGTTTCTTTTCTTAGATTGGTCAAACTGTCAAACATAGACATACATTATTTGATGTTAATTTTAGATGCAAACACTATATAGATATTGTTTTTCATTATATAGTAAGGAATACTTAAAGTTTGTGGAAGCTTGTAATTAGCAATATATTAAGCTATTTCGTAATCTATCTTTGTAAGCTTTTCTAATAAAATAAAATAAAAAAAAAATTATGACAAGCAGCAAGGCATGTCCAGAAACTCTCGTGTTGAAGATGTCCTTGAGCAACTCATGTTCTCTTTCCGTCTTGTAAGCCAGTTGTCTCTACGTCAGCTAGCGTCAGAAAAAAGTTTTTCTTTTGTTGCGAAGAACGAACAGTTATATCACCTTTGATATCTATGAGACGCCTTTGACAAGAAAGAAAATGTATGCTGAGTGAGGTCTACTTCTCTTAGTGAGTAACAATAAAATAACAGTGTATTACATTATACTTTATGAAGCCATCAAAGAAACATTTTAATATCGGTTTTAATACTGCTTATCTCATGGTCTGCTGTTTAAAAGTCAATAGCAATTATTATTATTGTTACTACTTTTGTTTCAAGGCACGTGTCTTGCGGCCTCTTAACAATCATTCAAAGAGAATTATTAAGACCTAACAATATAAAGAGAGACTATATTAATACAGTTAATACATTGTTATATAATTATGTATTATTCGGATGAAGACTTCAAGTTTTAACCTTTAACTGAATAGTATAGAAAATAAAATTCGAAACGCTTTTAAACCTTATAGCATTAGTTTGAAGCTTAGAGAAAAATAGTAGCACTGTAGAATGCTCATATCAAGTATGAACTTTACTGTAAACGAGTAAAATCGTAACATATGTATCAAAGCAGAGCTCGCCGTTTTATTTAAACTATCTCAAAACCTAATTTTAGCCTAATAATATCGGAACCACCGACATTTTCGCATAAACGTCTATCTTCGCACGGAAATTTTCTTAAATCAGTAAACGAGCTTAGCACTTACAACAAAAAATTTGCTTACGCTCAGCACAAGGCTCGCTACTAGCGATGCGCGCACTCTATGCCTGTCTAAGTATGCTCTAAGTTTCAAAGTTTTTAAGATTAATCGTGGTAATTGGTTGTAATTACTAACGTAAGACTCAGTCTTTTTTATGAATCTATACTAATATTATAAAGCTGAAGAGTTTGTTTGTTTGTTTGAACGCGCTAATCTCAGGAACTACTGGTTCGAATTGAAAAAAATATTTTTGTATTGGATAGTTATTGTTTATTGAGGAAGGCTATAGGCTATATAACATCACGCTACAACCAATAGGAGCGGAGCATAAATGAAAAATGTTGCAAAAATTAAAAACCGTTGAAACTAAAACACGCGAACAAAGTCGCGGGGGACAGCTAGTTATTTATATTCACTCAAATTTTGCATTGCTGAGCTGAGAAAAAAAAAACCTAAGTAATAAACTAATTACGCCTTTGATTTATTTTTCTGCCTTTGTTAAACAGCTATACTGTAATTATTATTCTCATACAAAATAACTCAATCACTTCACCTGATTAAAATTCACTTATTGAAATCTAAAATGCAGGTTTGCCTTGATTGTTTTGCTACTGTGTACCTACTATTTTGATTAATGCCTACAGCTTTGCAATGTAGTGCAAATTAAATTACTTAAAATTGTATTCTGTGTAAGAACATAAAGTTTATAAATCTTGTATAACTGGACTGAACTTTTAGCTGTCAGTATCAAAGCGGATACCGCGCACGCGCCAAATGCCAGCAAAAACATTGAACATTACGTTTTCCAGCTAGCGACACAGTGTCTCTTTTGTAGGGTGTGTGTTGTTTATTTCTTCTCTGTGTTAAAGCACTTTATTCTTAATTGATATGCGTGTCAATTGTGTTATTAGTTGTGTATATTTTAATAATAATGCAAAAAACACATTCGTTCTTTTTTTCAATTGTTTTTTTTTTATATTTTTTCATATTGCTATTCAGTATTTAATCATTTTATCATTAATGGATGACAACAAAGAAATGATTTTCCATCAATTTAAACTGATTGACAGTGCAATTTATTTCTGCAGTCATTTAAATAATAAAAACATGATTCGTTGAACTTTATCGTTTTGAATAGCTCTTCGATCATTACTGATATATCACTGCAAAGTGTTACTTTTATTATTTTTAATGCGTCTTTGTGTCAGGTAGAAGGTTCTTAATTATAATACCTATAAGTAATAAATATTGTTATTTTGAATAACAATGTTTACTATTACTTATGGTCTACGCTTATTTCATTTTGTAAAATCTTGAGAGATTTTGTCATCTTGCTACCTATTTGCTAAAAAAATAAACCTATAAGTACGGTAGGTATTTTGACAAAGGCGTACAGAAGGTAGGTAATCCGAAGTTAATGTCTGAAAATTTCAATTACATTTTCTAATCTGTATTTTTAAGGGAGTAGGGTATAATCCCAACCATTATAATAAACAGGTATAAATCTGTAAAAATTAAAAAACACTATTTTCATGTCTATTTTTTTTTATAGAAGCGTCACATACCAAATTCTAAACACAACAAAAACTTTGAACTTAAGCCAAAATAAGAACCTAAAGTCTACCTACCCAAAGCTACACAGTCCGACACAATCCCCTGTGTTTCACCTACCAAGACATATTGAAGCTGGCCGGCACGCCAGTCGCATTCAGGCTCCAGTCGACTAAGCCCGTATACCCGACTTTTTGCCCCGACTTAACACGATAAACATTTTTTGTTAGTGTCTGTGTGACAAGTTCAAAGCTACAGTGGTGGTGTTGTGATTTTTTCTTATAATTGAGGATAATTTTATGGTTCATGTGAGTATTGAATTTTGTTTTTGTTAGTTAATGTCAAGAAACGCATTAGAATTATAGGAGCTTAAGTATACTCCAAAGTGTAAACAAACTCATTTAAAAAATACAAAGGTCAAATATTCTTATGTTCCGATAGCTTTTACAATGATTTTGACATTTTTTATCTGCTTACTTTAATGATGTTTTTAGATATTAGGAGACGGTATTGTAAAACTGTTTTAATTATCAAATTCATCGCAGGATATTATAAGTGTATTTGGTTGATTGTTTTTTTTTGTTTCTGTTTGGCAGAAAACTTTCATTATAACCTCGTACCAAATACCTATCTGTTTCCTATTTATGCTTAGGTAAATCAAATTCTTATTGGACGAATTAAATTTTAACGAAACACTTTGAAAATGTTACGAGAAACTCTCTCAGAAATCAGAATGTACATATTATTTATTTCTTGTTTAGCATCATAATAAAATATGCGTGTTGTCAGCTGTTGTAGTGTCAGGACTCGGGAACCGTCAGCGTTGCCAACTTAACGGCAATCTTTCATCGTAGACCACCTGGACCCTTGGTATTTGTTAGTTTGGGATTTTAGTATTATTTAAAATATCTTTCTAGCGTTATAAACGTCATACTTAGAAACAATATGATATGAGTAGGTATTCTTTTTAGTTGTAGCTACTGATAAGACCGATTTCACCGAGTACATATTACCTATTTAAAGCTATGGTAATAGGATTTTTCTAAAGATGCTATTGTTATTTTGTTTCATGTAGGTACTAGTAGAATTCTTATTGTTTTTTACTGCTACAGTAAAAAATAATGTTAAGTAACAAATAATTTAATTTTTATTTGAGTAGGTACTAGCTGTTGCCCGCGGTCTACCTGCGTTGATGTCGGTTATCGCGACTAAAAGGTTAGCCTATGTCCTTTGTTAGGATCCAAACTTACCCTACATCAAGTTTCATCTAAATCTGTTCAGCAATTTAGCAGTAAAAGCGCAACAGATAAACAGACAGATTACTTTCACATTTATAATAATTATTAGCATGGATGTTTTTATCGTACAATTTTATGTTATCGTCAAGTTCAAGGATCACACTACCGTTTTGGGTCATCCTGACACAATACTTGTCTTGTGATATAAAATATTATATTTGTATGTCACATTTATTAATACATAATTATCTGTACAAATAACCGTTAAATCAATCTACAAGGACACCATTCTTTACTACAAACGTCATTATTATTCGTTTTAAAGTGCTTTAAGTTGCCAATGTTTCTCAAGTCCGGACACATCGCGGTAAACTGTTACTATTCGTCACGATCGGGATTTAAATCCTACTGTCTATCAATAATGATTGGTGAAATCATTTAGTTTGGACGTTGTTCTATGTTAACTTAGAATCACGATGGTAGAGAATCTATCGTTATTCTCTTGTTTATTCTCGTTATTTATTAAGGAAATAGAGTTGTTAATACTTAGTAAAGTTTAGGGACGTTTCGTTGAGTTGAAATAAAAGTAAGCAATTAATGATTAAAAAAAAACATTTTATTTTTTAATAGAAGAACAATTTACGCAAATTATTTCATATCACGTTAGTGTTTGTATAAATAGTTTCAAAGACATTACAAAAAGACGGTTAAATATAATAGATTGAAAATATTTATGTTTTGCACTCAGAGAAGTTTAATGGTTGCCTAAGGGATTCTATATATCATTTAAGGTAGCCAAATAAAAAATAAAAAAGTATATCGATATAATAAATCAATAATAAGGATAAATAATAAATCAATACTAAGGAATCCTTATTTGGCGTGCCATAGGAGAGGCCTATGTCCAGCAGTGGACGAAGATATTCTGATGATTATGATGATGAAGGAATCCTTTAAGAATCCATAACGTCTATGACTGCGGTTATAGTTAGTTTCCCGATGATGTAACTTCAAACTGCTAAACATTGACAGCCATTCAAACGCCGGTACTTCTCAAAGCGTACACAAAAACAGCTCTCATTAACACATTTGGCAATTAAAACATTCTTACAATTATTTTTTACTATATCTTGTATCACTAATTACATCTGTTATTCTTTTGATTTTTAATGTGCCAGTCATAGGTACCTGTGCTTTTGTTATCATATCTTATGAAGGTTGTTTAATTATGTGCTACGTATTTCTATGTATCGTTACAAATACACACAACTTAATACTTAGTTTAAACTTATAGCAAAGTCGATACTTTTATACAGGAAAAAATAATCATATTAATTAGGTAGAGAAACATTTTCTTTTATTTCGCCTCTCCGTAAATTATATCCTTAAAATTAAATAGGTTTTTTAATAGGCTACACATCAGTACAGAATAATTCACATTAAAAAGACTATGAGACTACTTCTTTGCTTGGAAAACAATTTATACAGCACTCCACAACACTTGATTTTGACTGTATTTTCACTCGCAATATTACATTGTTTTATATCAACAAGAAAAAACGTACTCCATCCATAAAAAAACATTTCTATCATTCAGTAAAATAATATTTGAAATTGCATAATTTTTCACTTAAAGAAAAGTATAGAGGTTTAGATTAAGTAATGGCGATTGAAAAAGTGATCAAATTAATATAAATTTGTCAATCATAAATCACACTAGCAATATAATATGTAATATGAATAATAATATAATTATAATAATAATTTATTGGGGCAAGCCGTTACCTCATCATGAGAATAACGCAATACCTGAGGGCATATTAACTTGCTTTTTTCAACTTTGAGATATAAATAAAAAATGTATCTTAAGGTCTATGTAGGAGCATACATCCGCAGGGCAGCTTGTGGCGAGCTGTTTGTGAGTAGCGACACAACGGACCTGAGTGCTCCAGGGAGTCACTCCTTAGGAGGGCTCCCAGCTCTTTCTTGCCTTAACTGGCTGGCTAGAGAGGGGTCGCTAGAGCTACATGCTCGGGGGTGGAAGTGTCTAATGGCGTAATAGCGAGGAAACCCGCTCCGGGTCCGCTACTGTGACCCGCGATGGCGAAATCGGGGCCGCACCGCTCGACACCCCTAGCCGCTTGCACTGGTGTTGCCTCCTGCTGCCTACCGTGGCGGTTATGTTGGGGGGCCCATCTGGTGAGCTGGCGAGTCACCACCTGCCTATTTGATTGCATTTATATGTGTTAGAAGGCAGGTGCCATAGTTTTCCGTTTTAGTTCTAATAACCAATCCACTAACATTTACCTACACATAGCCTAAATTTTTACTTTCCATTCATAATTTACAATAGCTCTGTATCTACTTTGGACCATTCATGTCTGTTCTTCCATAGAGCAGAGGTGGATGGGCCCTAGTAGATGCCCCATCCCAGTTTAGAGTAAAGTTCTCAACAAGGCCACTGCGTGTTGGACCTGTGTCCCCACGTAAGCCTTTCAAAGGACCGGGTATTCTCAATACTGAGGATAGCCCGTGAAAAAAGAGAGATAATTTATTTCCAATAGAATAAATATAATGCTTGATTTTTTTAGATGCCTTTTCTCTACAGTGGGATATTACTGACTAAAATTAATTGTTTACAGTAAACATAGTTGCAGTAGGTCACATATGCAAGTGACGACGCTACAATTTATAACTGTTATAAATCTAAATAAATGTTTCCTGATAAATCGCTTTTAATTGCACAATTTAGGACACCGTACGTCTTCGCGTAGAATTATAATTGCGTTTCTGTATTGCTGTGGAAATAGGTATGCAGAATTTCAACAAGCCAATATATACTTGTATAATAACTTTTAAATATAATAGATAAAAACCTAAATCTGAAACTAGTCGGGCGATCCCGAGAATATTCGTGAGTAAACCGTTTTGTTTTTAAATAATTATAATATATACTTTATGCCACTTTTCCTACAATTTTAAGTTGGCTAAAAATAAGTGCTATATAAATCCTACATATTTTTTTACAATATTGTCGTAATCTCTTTCTCGTGGCCTTTGTCTGTAGGGGAACTTACTCTAGTGGCTTTCCTCTTTGCTTTGCAATGGGACAGTTTGGGGTTAATATTATTTTTAAGCCCATATTATTTAGGTATTATACCTAAATAATCACAATCTCCTTCCGCCATGTATTACCCACAGTTGGGCATACTAGAAAAAAAAAACCATAGTGGCTGTTTAGTTAGTCTCAGTACTCCTAAAATTATTATTTCGATTAAAATGATCAATTTCGATTCGATTTTCCACCAGCTTCAAAGACTGGAAAATTAAAAAATTGTTTTTTATTTTTTTTGCACTATTTTTTGAAATTGTCTCCAATTAAATATACAGTCTATCTATGTAGTCTAAATTTATGATGTGTGGAATAAAGTGGGGAAAAAATATAAGAAAGTGTGTAAAGAATGGAGTGAAATGGGAATCATGAGTTCTGCTTAAATATGAAGTTTATATTATCTATTCTGTCAAATCCAAAATCAGAATTAGCAAAGCAGTTGAGTACTTTGGTGTTAGCTCGTCAATAATTCTTATCTCTATAGTAAGTACATACGCTTAGTGTAATGTAGATTAAGGTGCGATGAGGCTGGCGTGTCCTTGTGGACAAAAGCCAAAGTAATTTCGTAGATATAGGTAGGTGTTAAAATTAAGATTTATCCAAAATAAAAAATAGGCAACCCTACGCGTGAAACACAGTGTTTTCTAAAAGCATGCTTCTGTTATTTGGGACAGTAATAAAACGAACATTTTGCGAATTTATATGCGCATTCGTTAGGAAATAGCTGTTCGCTTGTACTTATCCCCATTTATTTATGTTGCTGTATGACTATATACCTAAATACATAAATAAAATTTACATAAATCGTGCTTAAGATTTCTAATAGCGCAGTTGTTAAATATTTTCACAGTAAAAGGACACTTTTCTGTAGGGTTACCTTTGACCCTTAATTATTTTGAAATACGGCATAATTTCCGATGTTGCAGACTACTAATTACTATACTTTAACACCGTGTCATACGTTATAGTTTTCACTAATCTATATCGACAAATAATTTATAACCATCAGTCGGTGTTTTATTGTAGCTTAAAAAGTCAAAAAACAAAAAAAATATAACATTTTAAAAATAATTTTATTATTATTTACCTAGGTACTCGTATTACAACGAGAATGTTTACAATCAACTTCCACTAAAAACACTAACATCAACACCGATTATATAATTCCACGGGAAATCCAACTAACCCTAAACTGGAGTTAAAATTAATTTCCTTCGTTCATTAGTGAGAGCCTAACAGTTAACCGACGGCGCCGGCAACTTATAACGAAGAGCTCAATACTTCGAGTTAAGAAGAATTAGTTGTTAAACGTCGTTAACGAGATATCGACCAGTCTGCTTTTAATATGGAGTTTCTGGATGCTAAATACCAAAAAGTTTGCCTTTCTGGTACAGAAAATAAAACGCCAGGTGCAAAATATAATAAATATGAATTAAAAATCTAGTTACTCTAGCTACGTTTTATGTCGACATAAATAGAGATATCTATTTATATACCATTTTCCATACTAAGTTGTGCTACAAAAGGTCGTTGCAGTAAGGCGTATCTTTGTTTTATTTTATGTTAAAATATACTGTCTTAGGGTTCTGTAGGCACCTACTTCAAAAAGAAAATATAAAACCTTATAGGATCACTTGTTTGTCTGTCTGTCTGTTTGTCGTTGTCATGTCTTAATTAATATTAAATACAGATCTTCGGTCCCCTTACGCAATTAAAAAATTATGTAGTGATACTTTCTACCTTTAGGTTCTCGGCAAAAATCCGGTGAACTGCGCTCAGCATAACCGCATAGGATATCTTAAAAAAGAACTTTCGTTACTTTGAAATAACACCATTCGAAATAATATTTAAACTCAATGAAAAATAATGAAAAGTAATTTTGTGGTAATTTCCAACCTACTACTACTAATAAAAGAAATAAGTAAAGAACAAACACCTAGGTTAGAAATAAAACACAAAACAAAAGAGGTCTGAAATAAAATAACAATTTTCAAAATGTAAATATGGATATTTTTAATACTAGCTACGTGCTGACTAAAGCTACAATACATGTAAAATTCTAAATGACGACATTACAATGTAACTTACTTGTTTGTAGGCATGTTTCTCATTTAAATTTTGTCCTTACAGACGTTACAGTAAAGTTTAATGTAAGTGGTTTTGTGAATTAGTCTACAAAATTTAATTATTTTTACCTTTGTTTACTGAACTCCTAAACAAAACCTCTTTTTAGGATAAATTCTAAAACAAAAACTCAAAACCAAACTATTTTCCACCGCTCCATTTAACACCGATCTTTTATGACCCCGAAAGTTCATTCTCTGAATAAACAAATTATCATAGTTAACAATGCTTCATTGTAGTGGTGGTCCAAGGACGATGGCGTATGTGTTAAACTGTTACAACAACGACCTATATGTGCACCGTGGAAAGATCTACAAGATAGCTGGTACAGCAAAAAAACTAGCAATTATTATGGACACAAAACTGGTTATAACTGGATTAAAAACTTTTACCACAAAAAAACCCAAGTCATAAAAATTTGATTAAGCCCTGTGTTAATAAAAACGTAAGTTTAATAAGTTAAGGAAAAGCTTCAGTAAATAATTGCTAAAATCCAATCGTAAAAGGTCTTGAATAAATTTATTAATTAGTAATAAGAAATAGTTCTTAGTAGTTGTTAATAAATTTACATAAATACTGATGTACATAAATACAAAGATTTTGTAATTCATTTTCCTTTAATGGCTTGAAAAACTAAAATAAATTACAAATCGGTAAAAGACAATTCCTTAATAAAGTTTTCTAATAAATTAAAGAGATCCTTCTCACAAAAAGACGAACATTATTCAGGTTTCAATAAATGCTTCCTTAATAAAAATAAAAAATAATATATATCATTTAATAATAAAATATCACCTGGTTTCCTTAACTACTTTGTACATAAGAATTCAATTTCATGCAAAATATTTGAATTTATAAAACGGCCTTGACCCTAGTTTTATTGAGCGTTTTCTAAGAAGCTATTGAATGAGTTGCTCATTTGTTTATAAATAATACTGAATGGCTTTTTACATACCGATAGTAGTTTGAATAAAATCTTTAATATTTATATAGTTAAAAATAACTAGGGGCGATAAATTGAATCAATGAATTTGTACAAACGACTTTACATGATAAAAACAACAGTTGAAGTGTATATTATAAAAAAATATATATAAAAACAAACTGCATAGTTTAAAAGAAGACCATATTGTGTCAATCGGTAATTAATTCTAATCGCAATTAAATTTAATTGAAAAAAATTAAACGACTTTCAAATGTTTATCACCACAATTATTATTCCTATAACATTATATGGCCACGTTATATTTAAAATGATCCAACCCATCAAAAAACCGTTAACATTTCAATCCTATTCAAAGCGACAAAACAATCTAGTATCTATCATCTAAATCTCCAATCAGAACGCTTCTAGCAAACCTGACACAAAAAAAAAACTTCTTAACATGCATACCACATAGACACAGGCATCGAACTTCGATCAATAAACGGAGTTCAATACTGTCTTCCCAGACAATTAACATTAAGGCAACACGACTAATTACTGTTCATATAGGTGGATGGAAAAGAGGTTTATTGTTTTAGTATCGTGACTAGAAGCTTCCTGTATTCACACCTCGATTTGAAGTGTAATAATTTGGTATCCATCGGAAATCATAAATGTACTGCTATTGACATGTCGCTAATTTAATGCTCAACAGACAATGGACTGCTATTTACATCGTTGTATTTAAATTGCTACTAAGGCGCCATGACGGTAAAAGAATTGCAATGATAGAATGTCATTTTATTGTGTAGAATGTAGAGAAGAATTTTAATGTACTAGTAAGGTTTACATTGAACAATATTTCGACAAGTTTTTAACAGTACAAAAGCTAATTAAAGTGAATAGCTACGGAGTTGGCAGTACCTTGTCAATTTTGTTGGTTATAATAAATAATTAAAAATAAAATTTAAAAAATCTATATATCTAATAAGATAAATGTTAGATAATTATGTTTAGTTATAAATCCTAACAGCAATAGATGGAAAAACATTAATCGATCATAAGCGTACCGACAACGTTGGCAAAACAGATTTGATAAAATAAATAAAAGCAATCATGTTTCTAATTTCAGACATGTCAAATTAACTATGGACATGCGAGAACTGAATACATTGAAACAGAAAAGATTATTAATGATAGCATTCATAGAATGAATAGACCATTGAACAGATGCCGCTTTCTATGAAGTTTATTAGTAAATTGTGTTCTACTGAAACTAATTTATAATTGAAGTTGTGTATTAGCTTGTTTCTTGTATTGGCAACATGAGACTGGTTGTCTAGACATGGGCATTCATGAGTAACTTAAAATGTATGTACAATTAATGACGGAAATATTAACTCGAGTAAATTAAATTTCATGGGAACTTGATCATTAAAGTCTTTCATAATATGTAATATAATCTACTGATTGGTAAATAAGTCATCTATTGTTCATAGTTTTCTAGACAACTGTTTTAAAACGTCAGTTAGTATTATCTAACATCTAATATTAGAACAGACCGCTTTAACCCGTCTGAATTTGGATGGCTCAATCTAAGGCCGTAAGTACCATTGATCGATACCCAAATACGGTTCTAATTTGCTCTCCTTTCATTCTTACTACGATTATAAAGGTATTATGTTGGTTTTGTAAATTTTATTCATTTCTGAGAAATAATAAATTTATTTACTTAGATTATTTCCATTCAGTGGCAAAATCATTGCCTAAAAATCTTACACCAAATTAATTCCGGCATTGAAATTTCTCAAGTCACAGAGACGCTCGCACCGAAAATAAACCGTTTCTTTGAAATGATCAAACAGAAAAATCTTTGTCACCAACATCCAACATTATTCATTCATGACTCAAATAACATACTTGCAAATGAGATCATGTAAATATCTTTAACTATTATTAAGAGTGCCATATCAGTACTAATAACAATATAAGTTCGATGCCCTTTCCGATATACGTGAGAGAAATAACTATGCATAGCGAACCAGCAATATATAAACCATTGAAGCGGTCACCATGACCAATGAAGTAGGAACTTATGACCGATCAATAAAACCTCTTACTGCTAAAGTAATGAAGAAAGAGGAAGCTCAAATTAAACTGGTACTAGAAATACCCATAGTCGAACGTGGATTTATAACGATTGTGTGCAACGGAGACGTTTCTTCGAAACAAAATAACTTTAAAATGTGTCGAAGCATGACATAATGAATTCTCGTTTCTAAGTACCTGCTTGAACCGTATAATCGAATAGAGTAATATGAGAAATATAAATGTTTGATGTTTTATTTTTAGGGGAAATTTAGTGTTTTCGTTCACAGCCTTGAATATGTATTAGGATTTAAAATTTATTGTGGTTTCCACATTTATAAATTTATCGTAGCTTAACTTTATGGAATTATGTGCAGTGATTCGTAATATTAATGAAGCTTAAGGAAATGAACTACGCTAAGCATAGTACGCTTAATGCTTACTTACTGTGATGAACGTTAATTTTAAGTAATTCAACAGAATAATTTTCGTGTAAATAATTGTCGTGGTGGCTTAGTGGTTCAATGAACGGATTAGTGTGCATAAGGTTGCAGATTCGGACCCATTATAGGCAAGTACCAATGTGACTTTTTCAAAGTTATATGTACTTTCTTAATTATTATAAGAAATTAAAGGAAATCTGGATTTCTTAAATTGGAATCTGAAATCGACAACCTGCAATGAGCAAGCGTGGTGATCAATGTTCGTTCATTCTCTATATGAGAAGACGCCTGTGCCCAGTAGTGGGACATTTATAGGCTGGTATTATATTATTATTATATGAATAATTAATCTTTGATACATAACTTTTGATATTGTATCAATAACAATAGCCTTTGAATCAATATATTTCGTTACATTTATGTTTTTTTTTTATTATTACTGTTGTAAAACATTGGTACCTTATGACTTAACTCATCACTTACACTCTGGATTTGCATTTCATCTTAATCTCTTGCACAAAAAGTCTAACACTTCGCGAATGCCTGATCAATATTATCAAAACCGCAATATCTCAACAGCTAGACAGACAAGAGATCAAGAGGTCCTAAGTTTGGAGTACACTCAATACATTATTGCAATCCACTTAAAAGTCGAAGTGTTCAAGAGCGCTAGCGAATTTATAGCTTCATTGGTTACTATGAGATACTTCATCCAATATTCACACTATTAGGCTATTCTGTTTATTGTTAAATGTAGGGATTTAATTATATTTCTCAAAGACGTAATCAGGATTTGAATGATAAGTTAGATATAAGGAATTTAAAATCAAAATCAATCTTTAGTCTAAATTGATAATTATACTAGTTTTGGTGTACTGTATAATATGATGAAGGTATTTTATGAAGACTTTCGGTATTTTTAAGCTATGTTATTGCTTTCAAATTATTATAGTTAATCTTATCCCACCGTCTCAGGATGGCATTAGATTGTAGATATCTGCGTGCGGTCACTGCGGTTACAATACAGTTTAATGCTAAATTGATTAATTGACAAGCACTGAGTGTTATACGTAAGATGATATGATTTAGGCAAAATATTATGCCTTCATAACAGTACAATAAACAAAAGAACTTTGTGACAAAATAAGACTAGAGTTTTAGTGGTAGCGTCAATAAAAAAAAAACCGAATACCAAACTTTGGGCTCCCACCTAGCCACTCATCAACAAGTTTGTTCAAGTAGTCGAAGATAAATAATGATTCCCTAATGAGCATTAAGGCAGCATTACCTGTTTTAATGGCGACTGGACCTAAACGCGATACTTAATGTTATATTAACAATATCTAATCTAGCAGTGCTTATCAGACAATAGAAGGAAATAATCCCATGAAATATAGTAACGACATCTAAAACAGCCTCTTCGTCGCAATTTGTTCCATTAGCAGTTGCTAATATAAGCGATTTCAATTTAAGCCTTCCCACAGTTTCCCCACAAGCTTCGTATATTCCATCCATTAAACAACAAAATGCTATCAATTTTCTCTCGTTTATCTTCCATTGCTTAATGTTAAAGCGTTATTGTTTACGATAATGCTGGACCGGACAAACATATTGCACCTCTATCTACAAACATTTGACATTTGACATCGCTATCTACGAGAAAGTGTCATACAAGCAGTTGTTCATTCTTATCTGTTGAATTTGCAATTAATGCTTGGTCATTTAGCGTGAATGGTTTTCTTACAATGGTTTCATTGTTCGATGTTGGATGCTATTGTCCTTATTTTATTGCTTTTATACCGACTTACACTATATTCTATTTTTATTTGTTATCATTATTACTTTTTCTTATTCCATTATATTTTCTTATAACAATATGTTAAGAATAAATAAAATTCCTACACATGTTATGGAGGCTTATATGTTGAAAATATATTTTATTGATACTTAAAACATTGTATTCTTTACACAATATAATGGTAAAAATGCAGAAAAAATAAAAAATAAAGGAGGTTTTTTATATAAATGTTGTTTAGTTCGTTTGACTTGTGTCTTGATTGAATTTCAATCACTTGCGTCTATGTCCTAATATATAGGTGCTCTTGGTACTTTTTTGGATCAATTCTCCAATTAACCTCAGAAGAGGTGTTAACAAAACAGATCGTAATTCATAACTCTTGTAGCCTCTGCATCGTGCTAATTAAGTGATTGACGCGAAGATAAATTAGTATTATAACGATTATTGCCTATTGATTTATGCCTATGACATAAAACTCTAGAAACTAATTAATTTATGTTATGATATGAATGCGTATCTAAAGAAACGCGTAGAACCGTAATTGTTGGTGATTTCATCAAATTGTTTGTTTTTATTAAATTTTGTTTTATTTGAACTAGCATAGATTACTACTACCCATAAAATAAAACTTGTGTTTGTAATATATCAAACGGGATTAAGTGAAAAAAAATAGCATGTTAACTTCTTTGACTAACCACCTCAAAAGCTTAACCTATGAATAAAATATCTCCCAACGATTTTGCAACACTTTTTTTTAGAACAGTTCTAGGAACTAAGTTTACAAGCTACCGCTGTTTTCATTGTCACGATCTTAGCAATTCAAAATAGACGAAACGGAGGAATCAAGAACCTAATCATGTAGATTCAAATTTTATCGATAGGAATCTTCCCCGTAACAGTTGTTTATTCAAATCACATCGGTGTCACATCGATCCTTGACAAACCATTCAGATCTCAAATATTGATTCTGGTCAAAGGCGATTATTTGATCTCCACTCGTTTCGTTCGGACATGATTACTTTCTTAGAATGGTGTTTGATGTACGACAAACATTCGAAGTGAAATTCGGTGGTGGTTTTTTGTGGATGTAGGTGTCAAACTTTGCTTTAAATGTTTACGTGGAATGGGTGCGAAATACTCGTCGATAAGAGTTCGGTTTTAAAGCATTATCACGGCCCATAACATTTGATGTTGATAGAACATCATCTTATCATAATATAACTACTTCTATGATAATTATGTCGATGACGTTTTTTTATAGCCTTTTAGGTGTCCTGCTGCTGGGCAAAGGTCTCCCCTAATTTGCTTCAGGCTCTTCTGTCTGAAGCCGCTTTCCATCAATCCGGCAAATAGCGATCGATGTCGTCTCACCAGCGTCTTTTCGGCCTACCCCGTTTTCGAGTTCCGGCTCTAGGTACCCACTCAGTGGCAATTCTCGCCATCCAAATATCCGGACCCATGCGGCTAAAATGACCAGCCCAGCTCCTTTAACTTTGGGTACCGACATCAATAATTTGCGTTTTTGGGCGATTAACGTTATAAACTTATTATGATTAGTCCTTATGTAAGTTATTATTAGGATTATACCAAACAAGCGGTTGATGTTTTGTAGATCTATTTGAGGGATGTAATAAAGAGTTTACTGATTTTTTTCTCTATTTTCACATAATTTCTAATAGTTCCATAAATGCGATTTGTAAGAATGTGGTAGGTAGTGTATGAGTACCTACTTATTTCCCCATCGAACATTTTATGCTAATTATTGTATTATATTTATGTGAGTCGTGACTGTGCCTAGCCTTACTATTGTGGTCATATCGGAATACCAGCTGCAGTTTTGCAATGTTAAAATATTACTTTGAAATTGTTATTTTTTTCTATGTTCTAAGACTTGGTTGATCGTGATTTCTTAAATAGACATTATTAAGTAATTCAATTATGATGCAATTTTTTCCTTTTGTTTTGATGTATCATAATGACCTTAAGTTTTTTTCAGACCCTAAGGTTTAATAAAACAATAATTTACAGTACATAACTGTTTATCTCTGATTAATCAATGTTGATTATGTTAAAATCATTCTACTCAAATCTTCTTTTATAATTTGAACACGCGACAGGAATTTCGTATTTAATTTGCCATCCTAACGAAACCAGGACAAGATGTTTGGGCGGCATTGTTATCTCGACCAAGTGAGTCACTCGACCCCTAACAAGATTCCAGAGAACACCCACACAGTACTGTTGCCATTTGCTAATTTCTGCTTTGTCTAATTGCTAAGAATAGCCACGATTACCCTACGACGTTACTAAGACTACTAATTCTCCAGACCTTGCACTACAATATCCATTGCCAAGTTCATTAGCGTCTTCTGTTGCTAATCTGGTGTTGTACGAGCGATGTAAATGTTGGAATACGAGGTTAACGTCTGTGATGGAATCGTTGCGGTCCCGATGCGAGGGTTGGGCCTAATTGAAAGTTACTTGGCGGAGTGACAGGGGCCGTTAAGTCAGCCAGTGGCCGCGCTCTGTTGTTACTTGTCAGATTAACGTGCCTCCCTTGGCGCCTTGCGTTTAACTGTGTAACAAACTAGCATTGTCTAAAGAGTAGGATTTCTGGAGTAACGAGACTGGTTGTATCAGTGATTTTGTTGCTGTGTTTGTTTACTTCCCTGTAGGACTAACTGACTAAACAACAAATTTGGAATTAGATCTCTCACGATAAACAGTGAGTCAGTTAGTAAGGTGAACATTTTCTTTAATGGTCTTTATTCCCTTTTTGTATTTTTTATTATTTTTCAAACTGTAACCAAACTACGGCCTTACTTACAAAATTAGCAACAATATTCTCAAGTCAAACTTCCTTTTACTGCCTTATTACCTCAAAATTAATTTAACAGAAGTCGAATAAGTTTTTGAGATCGATACGTCAGACGTTTCATAACAAGTAACGACCCACTTATCTTGGCAAACTTTCGTTCGTTAAGTTACGGTGACAGTGTTCCCGTGTAGTTAGACTCTAAGTTTCCACAATGACGGCGAGTTGACAATTTAACGGTTTAATGACTTGTACAAGTCGCTACAAAACTTTGAGTTGACGTTTGTTTTGAAGTTTTGAACGATTGGGTTGTTTGAATTGTTTGGGATTTTGGGAGTCTAATTTAGATTCTATTTTTGGAGCAAGTTTTGTCAGTTTATATGAAGAAAATTATAAAGCATTTTCGAATCTTCTACCATTTAAGAATAATCATTGTATTTACTTACAACCGGGTTTTTTTTGCTTTTATATCATTGCTCTGTTCAAAAACACATTTGATTAAAATTTCGTATCCGTAAGAAGACGTTAGATTCTCAAATTCTAAACACGTATCTTATCGTGGTAGACTTATAAAATATATATATTACTAGCAAGATAAATAAATTCATTTGAGTACTACGCTTGTCGATTCTACGACAGTCATTTTGTACCAAACTCATGAACACTGAACACTAGATAGGCGTTTGTTTACAAATGACAGACAATACGAAACTAGACGGAACTGTATTGTCGATCAGCGTGGGTTTACAATTTACGGGCTGACAACTAGTCATTAAAATTAACATGCAAATACCGTGATTTGTAGGTAAGACGACGGTATTCTATAAAGGTATTTTACAAAGACAATTTTTTTGTAGGAGCTTGGTTTTGTTTTCATATAAAAAGAAGAGACTTACTTTTATAATAAATGGCATAAAACTGTCCTAAAATTGACTCAAATGTTGATAAATTCTATAAATATAAACATTGTGTTCAACAATTCAAATTTAAACAAAAAAAAATCCATATTAAAATGCATATAAAATGCATAAGTATTTAAATAAAATCAGAAGAATCTACCACATTTTAATCAGTTATCATTAAAGTTATCGTGGAAATCTTAAAAAACACAGGTTTGCTAAGTGCTAATGATCATGTTTTATACATAAACGGGAATGCCGCCACTGCCGCCAGCCCATCAAAATGTTAATATAGGCACATCTTCATATTCAAGTACATAGTCGTCTTTTATTTATAGTTCGGCCACACAGAAAGATACTTCTTAAGAAGACTGGCACTCTACATCTAACACTATTTGATTCATGATTCAGTAAACTATTCTATTTTAAACATTTGGAGCTACCAACCCATAAAGTTACTTTCATTACTAACAGATTTATTTATGTAAAATCATTATTATATTTATCCTTTGAAAGACAGGAATAAACGTTTATACTCCATGTTCGAACACCATCGATTAAAATAAGTAAGCCGTTTTTATTTCGATCATAGAGCTCCTTCTGTAAACAGTTCGTGTGCTGTTTGGTTTCAAATCACGATCAAAGAGCAGGTGGCTTCAAGGGCCACCTTGTATGTATCACTACTTTCATTGCCTCCACGTCCGTAAAGGGATAAATTATTTTTGTATCTATGATAGCGAAATGTATTTTTTTACTATCGGCTCGGTGAAATTGTTTTTGGGAGTTGCGTGTGTTTTGCTAAGTAGGATGAAAGCGATTTTGCGTTAAGAAATTCTGTTTTATTTTTTGTTTAGTTATAATATATATTTTTTTCTATTTGTGTTTGTATTTTTGCAAATTAAGATATTATAATGGTAAAAATTCCGTATTCTGCTATATTGTAATTCTATATTTTTTTGTGAAGAGTCGATACGTAGTTTCTTTAGAGCATATGAGCATGTATATGAAAACCAAGCGAAGTAATTGGTAGCAGGAACTGTTTGCACTAAATACATTAGTAAAAAATGCCACAAGAACTGTAATTGCACCACTGAACAAAGCTCCACGTAATTCTAGTACCTACAATCCTTCAATCAAAATGTCATATAAGCTAATTCCCAATCATTTAGTCCAACGTCCAATAAATAAGTCAATCAACCCGTCCTCTTAACAACACAAGGCAAATGATAACTGACATGCTGGAATTACTCAACAACTTTATTTGGACACAATTGTTAATTTCCTCCAATGAAATAATGGGCTAAATCCTCTCAGTGAAGTTTTATAATTGGTAGATTGGATGCTGTAGAGAAAGCCGTTGGGTTATGTAGCGGTTGATTTTTTCGCTTCTAAACATGGTCTATCTTATGATCAGGATGCAGTACTTAAGTCACGTTTTAAGGATTGGCTGGAACCGTACATGGTTCTGACTTTTAATCAGCTTTTGTTTGAAAATAATGTTTCCATTTTAGACATAATTAAATTGTCTAGAAAAACGAAAAGTTATTGTGGATTTTACGATGCTCGGTTGGATGACAAAAATGATGTTCAAGAATTAATAGATGGATTGTGTCACATACGGTGTTGTAATGGGTAAAGAATCCACAAGCCGGTAAACAAACCACACTCAACGAGAACAAAATAATTACTGTTAAATTGTGATTATTTGTGAAATTTCAAAGGTCAATGAAACATGACACTAGATTTTTTTTATTGACTACTATTTTTATATATTGAAAGAGCAAAGTTTGAGTTGCCAATATTTTACTTACTGTCGTATTTTTTTTTTCTAATGGAAAATTAAATTAAAATTCTTAAAATTGTGTATTCTTTTGCAAAGATACATTTCATTTTATTTTAATAAAACGTTAACACAAGAAAATAAGATTGCTTTTCTTAGCTCTCGGAGGAATACCCGTGTCATGTTTAACAATTTTCTTATTCCCTGGAAACAAACTCTTGCCTATTATAGTTTCAAACCCTCTTTAATCTCATTTTCAACAGTCTCTAAATTTTTCTGGTACCCAGACTATAAACATATTTCATGTTGATCCATATTATAAATCAGTTGAGCCAACCAATAGGTTCTACACGAAACTTGTAACCGAGTTCCATTTTAAAACTAGCGTCATCCATTTTTATAAAGCCACTGCAGCACGTCGACGCTTAAACATGGAAACAACGTATAAATAACGGGTTAGTAGGTCAGTATTAATGCAGTGCACCATGTAAGAGCAGTGTTGTAAAGTTACTTTATTTAATATGTATCTGCGTCATAACGTCAGTTTTTTTAAACCCAATTAAAAAAAAAAATTGTTTTAGGGTTGACATGTATCTAGGTAAAGATAAAGATAAAGATAAAGATAGATTTATTTGCAAAAACATGTGTAGGTGATAATAATACATGGCTATGATCATTACAGGTGGAATGGATAGTTAGTTTCAACATGTTTGACCATGACTGGCGTACAAAAAATATACTTAGAAGCTAATAAGATTGATTTAGGATACATTTACTAACAGATATGAATTTTAATTACATTAATTAATAGAATAATATAATAATTAATTCACAATAATAACATGATAACAACTTTATAAAATATATCAGCAGGTAATTACATCTATACAATTTGGAATAATTCTGTTCAGTCAAAAAGATTTGTCATTAAGAAAGTCGTCAATATTATAATAACATTTTTCGGGGGGGTCGTAACTTACCTAACCTAATAGGGTAATCAGATTTTTTAAGGAGTTCTTAGCTATCCATCTATAAAATATATAATCTATCAAATCTTGGATGCAAAATGAAATTTTTTACAGTTTACTTGATGAAAATGCCTTTTGGCTTGCCTAAGTTATGTTTAATGCAAAAACACGTAAACTACAGCTACAGGCTCAACGTGTTAAAACTATTATTTTACTTTCAACTCAAGTAATTTACTGCAAGCATATTGTCGTATTCAAAGCTACTAATGCCATTTTGATAGACTAGGTAATTGAACAAAGGTTGCCCTCGTTGCCTCCGAGAATAACGAGGCAAACAATATAATATTTATTTATTGACATCATTTCTGTTTTATATTGGATCTGCATAGGAATATCTTAGCAAACCTACGAGCAAAGTGGAGCATCCGCTTCTCCGCTAGTGGGTCGATTTCCTTATCGGGATAAAATAAGGCCTATATTTTATGTTTAAGCCTAGGTATTGGATGAGATTTGAGTATTTATGAACATAAAATACTTAATATGTAAACTGCATCGTAACCAAATAATGTTTTGTTTATTTTATCGTCCTTTTTTAATAATTGCATCTAGCCATGATACAGAAAAGCTTAGAATACCACGTTAAGAGTTAAAATGTTCGTACCACCATCTGCATTTTTCCATAAAACCACAATCTTCTACATACCTTAACAATCAACAAGCAAAAATTGCATAAACAAAATATTCGCGCAAGAATACTTCAGCATTGAATCTAACCTGCACTGCGAATGCTTGAACTAAAACAATCCAGGCCTGTTGCAAAGAAAAGCATTATCATATGCAACTATTCTCAAACAAGAACTTGTTATGCAATTTTTGTTCAAAAACTATTTTCGAACAAGCGCTAAGCTTTGTACTAGTTGGATTTTGTTTGAAATATCAAAGGAGAAATATGATTAAACAGTTTTCAACATGCTCCTACGTTGTAGGAGTTCTGAAGTATGCGGTTTGATATATCGGCGCCTTTTTATGGGGGATTAAAGCATCATTATTGGTAATCTCGGTAAGCTTGAAGAATTAAATACTGACAATGAAAGAGCTGAGCGGCAGAATTTTTGGTCTTCTGAAGATATTTATATCTTTTTTAATATACTCAAAAGAGAGTTGTATAAATGCAATTTTGATGAAATCTTATTCGTAAGATTTGCAGGCATTTTTTGTCGACACACTAGATCGTTCGTCTTTAACCTTATATAGGAATTTCATGGTACTTCGTAATAAATACCTAGACTATTTGAGAGACTGGTAGTTTACAGATGATGTTTTAATATTGAATGGAATATTGCTTTAATTATTGAATATTTGAAACTTTGCATCACCATTAAATGGTGTTACACTAACAGACAGACGCTATCATCAGTCTGTTCTTTTAAAAAAAATATAGTCTGCGAAGGTAAAACATTTTTTGGATTTAGCTCCATACATTATTTTAAACCGGAAAATAAAGGTTTTATCTTGAGGGCGGAAGCGAGCCACATCAGAACTCATAAATTAAGTAAAATTAAAACTGGCCAGAAAATCTACACGCATATTTTAGTAGCGCACCTTCCATCCGTTGCAATATAATTTATATTCTCGTCAAATAATAAGGATATGGTAATGCGTCACTCCAAAAGCTACATACGGAACACACGAATATTTTATTCCACACCCGAGCAGAAATACTGGTTGAATTTCCATGTGAATTGTAGCTAGGATAATACAGCGGAGTCTGTCAAAACCCTTCAGGCCACGCCAGTTGCTCTCATATTCAGGGACTATGATCGTAAGGTCACATGTATTATGCATTCGACTCGACCTGCCCTGTATCTGAATCAATCCAGGAATGTTTGGCATTATGCCCGGAACGAAATACGTTTGTGTAATGAGGGTAGATTTTCAGTTATACGTTCTTCTGAACCGGAGGTAGTTGGAAGTAGTTTTGTGTTTTATTTAATATCGGGCGTCGTATTGCTATTTTTTGTATCAACAGTTTCCCCTTAGTAAAAATGTTTAGCACAAAGTTATGTGTGATACGTACCATCAAGAAACAATCACGTCTCAAATAACATGCATTTATTTTTCTCAATAAATCTTCTCGATCTTCATGTTTATTAATCATGTTTTAATTTCGTTGTTATTCATACCTTTTGGCGAGTATCTTAAATTTTATATAATTTTAAAATAACCCTACAAATCGAATCTTATTAGAAAGTTAATACACATCCATACTATTCAGATTCTCTATTCATTTTAAACCCAAAGGATTCCCACTTATTTGGATTATGCAGTCCCAAAATTCTGCGACACCGTAAAATTCTAAACACCATACCGGAATCCCATATCGGATCTGTTCTCCATAAAATCTAAACCAATTCCATTCATTGTAAACCCCTTTATAGGAGCTATCTTATTTTAGGCCATGGCAAATTGCTCCTAATCTGCTCTTCAGTTCAGATCCGGATGTAAAACCCTCAGGTTATTATCAGCGTTTTCATCTATGGGGAGTAAAGCGATGAGGCGATTAGCGAAGCTCCATGGTGCGTATGTAAGCGCCAGATAAGGGCTCGATAACGTTTTGCATGGAAACACACGGGATGTTACAATTTGAGCAGACACAGACATTATTTAAATTTTTCCCTAACATTTGTATAGGGTATTAAATTGAAAAATAAAACGCTCTCAATTTTTTTTTTGTATGCATGACCTAATAAAATTTAGGTAAAAAATTCTTGTGATGCTACAAAATGTTACTTGATTCTCAGCATTTCTTTCGTACCAGATAAACAGAATTGACAAACGCTTATGAATATTTATAAACGCAGCCGTTTCCAGAAGGACATAGTTCATCGATTCGAACACAGATTCACACACTGATCCCACCTTGTATGTTTCCACATTAATGCAGATGCTTGCCACCCCAGCACTACTACACGCTGAAATCCGTACCTCATTCACAACCGAACAGTCTTGTATAACATACATTGCTTCCTAGTCCCTGATAAGGGTGACATGTGAGCGACTAAAAACATTAATGGATTTCCGTTTTAGTAAAGTTGCAGTTGTATGGCGGTATCGCGTGCGCGCCTAACGTTATGCAAATGTTAGTGCTGTGAATAATTATTTGTAGACTTTTATTGCTTTTGCTGACCCATAGATAAATAGTTTGCAACTGTTGTACAAATGCTTGAAGACAGTTCGATGGGAATCTCGCATCTGAGAGTGCTTAGATCGTTTATTACGATTATGTAACTGTGTGATAAAAGACTTTAAATGCGATATTTACGCACTGTTGTGGTAGTTTAATGAGAAAATTAGGTACAGATATAGTATAGGCACCGATACCGTTATACATGGGTTTTAATACTTCTTTTTAAATTTGTAAACTTTAAAACTTAACGTGTTTCGAGTAAAATTTATCTATAAGAAAAAATAAAAATACATATTTTTGTTTCTTCATTTGCTTTTGTCACATATATATTTAAAAATAGATCGTCAACTTTTTCTAAATTATACAGAAAAACTCGAACTAAATTATTATTTTTTTGAAATTTGTGTACAAGTAGGTGTTATCTATACTTATAATAAATCTGTAGAGAGGTCAATTCTGTACATCAAATATATTTTCAAAATAACTATCAGGGGGTGATTAGTGATCGATACTGATGCCAAAAATGCAATCAGTAAATTTTTTGTCTGTCTGTCTGTCTGTCTGTCTGTATGTTCCTTATAGAAACGAAAACTACTCGACGGATTTTAACGAAACTTGGTACATTTATTCTTCATACTCCTGGGCAGGTTATAGTATACTTTTCATCACGCTAAAATCAATAGGAGCAGAGCAGTGAAGGGAAATGTTGGGAAAACGGTATTTTTTAATCTTCCGTCGCGTATGCAGCCTTAATGGTTAAAGCTACATAAAAATCATGTATCACGAAAATGTTCTACATAAAATTATCTAAAAAATATCTCACAACAGCATATGTCTATCTTTTATGGTTGACTCACAATAACACGTGTAACTCCCGATAGCTTAGCAGTTCGGAGATTTTTGATTATATTTGTTTACTCTTACGTTTATAATACTCTCACTCATCCCTAATTAAAAAAAGTTTACATTATTACCTATTCAATAAAAAAAGAATCATAGAAATCGGTATAGAAACACCAAACTTATACATGAAATACGATAATAAGCCATCGCGCCGTCGCGCGTGAATACTGAATCATGCTATAAGGATTATTTTTGTTTAACGTGATATATTATATTTCCCTACTAAAATACGAAAGTTAATCTGTCTGTTACATCAAAACCACTGAACAGTGAGGAAGGACATATGCTACTTTTTTACGAAAAACGACGGAAACGCGGACGAAGTCGCTGGCAAAAGCTAGTATGAAATAAATATATTGTATGAGGCAAAAGCAATTTTCAGTAAAAATCCTAAACAGTGGCGTCTTAAATTTACTTATGGTTCAATTCTAGACATATCATAGCTGATTCTGCTGCAAATATCTGTCCTAATACATCATGTAAAAACTAATTTACCGTGGTGATAAAATAACAGACTGATTTCACATAACTCAAGCCTCAGAGTTACACAACTGACTCTCATAATTGTTTCTTAAAGTCACAATATTTACTCATCAAACATCTGAATGCTGATATGTTCACAGTAAATACTTTAACAGCTAGCAACATTGTGTTTTATAGTTTCTTATATTGCACCATAAGCTCATATTTGTGTCCAAAATATCGCTAATACTTATTATTTGTTCGCGAAACTTTCAAATGTTTAGTCTTAAAAGATTATTTGTCATTCATACGTTTTACGTGACTGTATAATTATGTTTTGGAAAAGTATTGTTATAAAAGTAATAGTTATGTTATAAAAGCAAGGATAGTAAAATGTAGGTGTTAGGAGATTTATGTACACACAGCAAACTGGATAGGTTTGCAGGCCACATTAACATTTAGTACTATATTATACTAGCTGTCCCTCGCGACTTTGTTCGCGTAGGTATTTTAGTTTAAACGGTTTTTCATTTTTGCAACATTTTTCATTTATGCTCCTCTCCTTTTGGTCGCAGCGTAATGTTATAAAGCTTATAGCCTTCCTCAATAAATGGGCTATCCAACACTGAAAGAATTTTTCAAATTGGACCAGTAGTTCCTGAGATTAGCGCGTTCAAACAAACAAACAAACTCTTCAGCTTTATATATTAGTATAGAAGATTAATATTATTCGCAAAACATTTTTATTACATGCTATATACAACTTATGTAAGCGGTATATAATATGTAATAAAAATGTTAGTGAACTTATAATATAACATGATTTATATGTTAATATGAAATGTTAGTGTGGCCTGCAAACTTATCTAGTTTGCTGTGTGTACTAGAAACTGCAGTGTTATGTAGATTAGCAGCCTAATAGAAACCATAGAGATAAAATATAACTACACTTTTTTGTGCTATTTATTGGAAAATAAAAAAAATATTTAAATCTATACTAATATTATAAAGCTGAAGAGTTTGTTTGTTGTTTGTTTGGAACTACTGGTTTGAATTGAAAATTCTTTTTTTATTGGATAGTCCGTTTATTGAGGAAGGCTATAGGCTATATAACATCAGGCTACGACCATTAGGAGCGGAGCATAAATGAAAAATGTTACAAAAATGAAAAACCGTTGAAACTAAAACACGCGTACAAAGTCGCGGGGGACAGCTAGTGCTTTTATACTACTAGTGTCAATTCTTTCTTTTTTTGTTTACTTCCTTTGTGAGTAATCATGTTCTCATTGTTTATTAAACTTATTTTCCATAAATTCAATCTTTGATAATATATAAAGCAAGTTAGTAACACGTCTTATTTAATAACAAAACATGCATGTGACATCTTCAAAACAATCACATACATTGGTGTTATAGCACTACTTAATAGTGCATTCATTGTTCATTATAAAACAATGCATTTAGGAGTTATTGTTCAGGCGTTTATTTATATTTTTACTGCACAAAGCTCCGTTCTTTGTTATGGCGATTTTCATTATAAATGTTTGGCTTAAGTTGTGAGAGATTGTTGTGTTTAGATTATCCATCAAATTATTATTTTTTAGGTCCTTAATGAGTACAATTATATTATTACGTTTATTAGAAGTGCTCCTATATAAGCTTTCTAAGTGTTAATAATATTATGCACTCTATAATAAAGTGATCTAGCTATCATAGTATAAGCCGTTAACAAAACAGAAAAAAATAATTAACTAACAAATTTTTTTTTTCTGTTTGAATATCTTCAGAGTTTATGTTTTTTCAGAAAATTAATTATAGGTACACACATACAATTTAAATTAAATAAAAAAAATCCGTGTCTCGCACATCTCTCATTCCTCAAATCAAACGAAGCGGATGCTTTTGTTATAGCGATTTTCATTGTTATCGATTCAATGAACGTAGTTTTTTGAATCGATTCGTTGCGAAGTGTTGAGTGTTATGAATGATTTATTTTTATTCCCTGTTCAGAACAGCACTAGTTCATTTAATTCCTTTTGTAGTGCCCAAATTTGGTGCTGTCAAAATGTTTGGGCGATGACTAATAATGTTTTAATTGGGCTGCCTAAATTATGTCAGTGTACGAAGAATGTTTGTATAATTCGTTCTAAATACTGATTCATAAATACTGTGGATATGAAAGATTGTATTTCGTGATGTTATATTACACACATGTGATAATTTGTCTAAGTAATCGATAAAAAATTGCTTTAAATTCTGGAGTTATTTACTCAAGTATTTCAACTGGCGGCTTAAACCTACAAGTGAAATACTACATAGACGTACAAGTAAATTAAATAAGTACTTACGATATACAAAAATAGTAATGCGATTAAGATATAGCGTTTGTAAGATAGTCGGAGCTTACTGCAAATTGATCAAGTTATCAAGCGCGGATTAGTGGGGATCCACCCTATTTCATTTTAGGAGACAAGTCTGAATAAAAACATGAATTATGAGGATCAAAATTAGACACATCAAAATTAGACACGTATTTTGAACTTCAGGTTTTGAATATAAATATGTTTTTCTTTTATTCTCATAAACATCGTATTCATTTTATTTAGGTTCTTAAGTCATTTATAAGTCTTCAAGTTATATCATTCACTCGTAATTTTAGCGTCCCAATTTAATATTTCCTTTATGCATATTTGCTTGACGACCTCCGTGGTCGAGTGGCGTACACACCGGTTTTCAAGGTGTCGCCAGCTCTGAGGTCCCGGGTTCGATCCCCGGCCGGGTCAGTGTAGAAAAAGCACTTTTCTACATTGTCTCGGGTTTGGGTGTTTGTGGTACCTTCGTTGTCTCTGAATTCCATAACACAAGTGCTTTAGCTACTTACTTTGGGTTCAGAACAATGTATGTGATGTTGTCCACATTTATTTATTATTTATTTTATTTTTTATATTTAAAAATAGTAAGACTAATTATTTCTCGGACTGTCTCCATTAATATAAAATAGTTTGACACCCTGTTATAAGACTATTATCACGGTACTAATCGATTTGAACCCCGCAGTACCGTATCGAGCCATTCAACCGTTTTATTTTATTGTTCGAACCCACACTCCTCATATCGAACCCCTGTATGACACCATAATACCGTTAATGTAGACTTTAACTCATTATCCTCCTTATGTTTAACGCAATAAGGTTTATTTTCGAAAATAAATCAATAAATATTTAAGAAAAGGGGTCTGATTATGTCATGTTTGTTAATTTAGAAAATGGAGTCATCGTTTTGAATTACGTTTAAAAAAATGTATAGTTCCCATGGAATTGCGTGAAGATGAAATGTTTACAAGGGTAAATTAATAACGGAGTACAAATAAAGGGTAAAAAGTGATAACTCAGAACTTTTTTTAATATTCGGCGAAATAAAATCCAAATCTGTTCGTAAAGACTTGGCCAAATTAGATGAAAATTTATCCGACTTTTCCTCTCGGTGTTGATTTCAAGGCTTTTAGACTTCGGCGAGAAATATAATTTATTTTGTTTTCTGATTTTGTGGAATAGAAACCATTTACTATTATGATCCCTCCGAGACTTCAGAGTGACTCACATTCAAGTATTATTGTTATAATCTTAATTTCGCATTCAAAATAATTGTTGTACGAATATAATAAAAACGGACGTGGTAATTCAATTTAAAATACATTGTGAAGAATTTTAAAATACCTATATGTTAAAGTCCAATTTTTTTCCAACAAAACCATAACTATCAGGCTAATTGCCCACAAAATTAATACCCTACCCCGCCCATCTTGAACCAAATATACCAAAATGCAAAAAAACATGCAGATAGGGCCATTAAAACGAACCCCCGCCAAGATATTTTACTAAACTAGCGCTATTATTTTTATTTCAATGAGACCCGCTGGCACGTCATTGGCAGAGAAAAAAATCCACCAATAATAAAATTATCGGGGAACCGCTGGGCTATTAAATGCAGACCGCCCGTGAAATATACAGCGAGCGTTAACGTAGGAGAGACGGAGGCTATGGTAAAGGGAGGCGCGATGGAATAGACTATTGATGTCAAGGACCAATTTTATAGTCCAGATTTATTTGTTGAAGGTGAAGTTGAAGGATGTGATTTAATAAAATTTGACCACAAAATCCAAGCGTTTGATATAAATGTTTAAAATGACGTTTCTGACATAGACGTAGATGATTTTAAAAACATTTTAAATGATATTGAATATTGAAATGATGAAATATGAATTTTTGCTTCGTTGAAAATCGTATTCTTATATTTAAAAGAAATGTGAGAATTTGAAAACAAGACTGGAGTAATAGATCAATTAACACAGTCATGACCAGCAGAATCCAGCAGCTAATTGGCAAGAATCACACGTAGAAAGTTATACTTTTTAAATTAAAATCATTTGTAACAATTGTAGCGAAGCTACGAAACAGACAATGAAACAAAAAGCTTATGATAATCACCATACAGTTAATAGGTGATAAATAATTGATTGATGAGTAAGCACTACTATTGTTCTTTTAAGAATACAATGGGTGAGATTATGCCTCAAATGGCGTGAGGTTATTCTGTCAGCTTATCAATGAATTCTCATGGTTCTAATCAATTCTCAGCTTTCCCACCTTAATATCAGTATATTTAATACGTACTGAGTGTTTTTATTTATATTCTTTTTGTTTTCTAGACCAATAAAAACTAATTCGATTTAGAATCAGCTCTTCTTGTCTGCATTTTTAATTATTTAAACTGAGATACATTAAATCCTTTTTGTCATTCTTAACCCAAGTACAATCGAAAATAAAAGCATTAAACTCAATCAATTGTCTTTGAATACATTGTTTGTATTACAGCATGACTGTGTTGTGGTTAGATGAATGGGCTCAAAAGGTAATCAAATTATAACATCAATGAGATTTATTTTTGACATGTCATCAGTTTGTCATTCATATTTACTAATCTAGTCTTTCTTAGAATCATCAGTCCATATATCCACTCCATCCTACCGACACGGCTGAAAAATGCACTAAAATTGCTCGCTATTTCCAACATACAAAGTCCACAACCGTATCGATGGACCTCGTGATATTTATGCTTACTTTATGCAGAAAGGTTGCAGAATATTCTGCACTGCAAAATTTACGGCGTTTAATTCATTTAAGGGACTAAAAACTAAGCTGCTACAAACACGACACGAAGGATTAGTTTCTATGCGAGGAGCGTTTTAATATAAGCGAAGTTTGTTAGGAGTCGACAGTTTGCTTACATATCTAGAACAAATAGGGCGCAATTTATGTGTATTTAAAAATAGGATGCGCATTTTAGAGGGCGGATAAAAAAATAAGGTTTAAATTAAACAATTATAATTATTAATGAACATTTAAAGTTAATAGAAACTATAATATTAATTTTACTAAAATCAAGTCATAAACAATTGACGCTAAGGTTCTAAAATTCGTTTCGAACACAACGAAATGTCTAACTTCCATAAAACAAGCCTGGGGCGAAATTGCACCCGGTCACGTGTTCAGTTTTTACACCCGCGTGAAGGCAACTCGGCTAACGGTGGGTTCAATTGACAAATGAAAAGTCTCCTCCAATTAATTAGCGGCAGAACCCTTGCGGTTGAGTGTGAGAACTGGTTTTTGGTCCAAGTGAATAAGGAGATTTATTACTTTTATGGAAAAGGTTGGTGGTGTTTGGGATGGTTGATTAGAAACAAGGTGGTGGACTTTCTCGATAGTATGTAATGAGCACATGAATTAGTAAAAAAATTGTCTTTTGTTATATTTATGGTTCTATCTATTTTTATAATAAACTACTCGTGCACTAAGTATTCAATCCCTGTATCGCGGGGGGTTTCTGTAGCAATTCACATACACAAATAGCACCCAGACTTGGAACAAGCATTTGTTCCAAGTCTGGATTACACAAATGCTTGTCCCATGCGGGATTTGAACCCGCAGCACGTAACGCACAGTAGTAATTGGCGTGGTGTCCTATACACTCTGCTATCCGCTAAGTCAATTTTTCGTTCGTAATTGACTTCAATTAAAACACGAATGCATGAAAGAGTTAAGGAAAGAAAAACTGTTAATTAAACAGTTGTATGCTACGAGTAAATTAGAAAGGATATCTTAATCACACATGCAGGTAAAGCAAACTTTCAAATCAGCGCAGCGATTACGAATCGCTTGTAAATTGCACCACAAATTGGTGCTCTTCGAAACTTTATAATGAGTTAATTAAGTCTTGAGTTCAATCTTTTTGTTATTAACTACTTGTTTTTTTTAAACAACTAACCCTGACGTCAATATTGTGACTTTTATAATCAACAAACTTTTACGGTGCATTAATAGGAAAAATTGCAAGGACTTCATCCATGGGACGCAAAACTTTTAACAAAGTTTAACAGTAATTTTAGAATACAATTAGAGGGAAATAAATAGTGTTTACCTAATTGTGTTAAATATTTTGTTATTCAACTAAATTATACCCCAAATTCATGAAAGGTATATTATCATTATAACTAACAAAATCCATGAAATAGACGCAATATTTATGTAAATGTATTTGTAATTGTCTGCCTAGGTAATTTAAGTTTTTAAACAAAAATTCGTTTATTATTCTTGATGATACTTGGAACTATTCTAATAAAAAGCGAAGTTTATTAGTAAGTGTTCGTAATTGTTTAAAATATATTAAAAAGCTTAACTTTAATGGAGGAATAGATTGAGAGAGAAATACATTTGCAGATGTCTAGTAAATGGGCTCTATGAGCAAGTTTACAGTTTTATAAATTTAATATTTAAATGTAAATCTGCCGCAGACCACGAAAGAGATGGCGGAACGAACTGGATACCTTCTTTGGGAATTGGCAAGAAGAAGCGAGGGGCTGAGATTGCTGGAAAGATTGGAGGGAGACCATTGCCCAGCAGTGCGACAATACATGCTAGATATAATAATAGATGTAAAGCTTTTGGCGAAGCGCAGGTAATGGGCAAAGAGATGATGAGCACTATAATTTAGTATAGATTTAATGTGCTACTTGCCTAAGAGGGAAAAATAAGGACTTAAAACGATAAAGACAAATCTCCTAAGTAGACCAAAGAGAAAACAATATTGTATATAAACATTATGTAATCAATAAAAATACAGCGAAAACATACAACGTCCATTATTAACCCTTCAAAAACAGACACTTTAGCCGTCAAAAAAATCTACACAACATTATGAGTGTTCCATTTCTCGCTACATTTAAAGGGTGTTTGTCGAATAAGAGATACAGTCGACGTCAACAATAGCAGGAATAACGAAAGTGGACTTTAGTCCTTTGGAATAAAGGCTATTTATAACACCATTGTGTGGTTGACTGTTCGTCACGTGTTTCTAATCGTGGCACGCGTCCTCGGACGTGACGATTTTGAGTTGTACGGGTTTTCGACTGGGGTGGATCCGTCAATTATTTGCATACGAGTTTTTGGGGCGATATCAAGAGCTTCGGTTTTCGAAATCTACAATTCATTGTTACCTTATATTGAGTTTTTATTTTATTTATTTTTATTTTATTTTTTTGGCTCACCAACAATTGAGTAATCATGTCTGTAAATTATGGCTTTCGGATATACGTTAGGTATATTTTAGAGAGTGGCTTTCTACTTTTTTTCATCTTTTCTGTTTTTCTGTTTATTATTACTTAATCTTTATAGTACACACACAATTAACAAAATAAAATAGTTTTACATTTGATGTACAGAGGCGAGCCTAACTCAAAATTGAGTTTTCTTCCAGCAAACCTTTGACTGACAGAGGGATTTGATATGTTAAAGTTGAGGAGAAAGAAGTGTACAATTAAGTATTAATAAATGAAATAAACACACAAAGAAAATTATGAAATAAATATCATAGTATCATATAATATAAAATTTTAACATGCATTGTGTTGATGCATGCATTGATTTTTATATCTTTTGCTTGCTTCAAACTTCATTATTTTAAGGCGTTTTTTATCATCTAGTATTATTTTGTACACAGTAAAAATGTTGTCTACTTTCGTGATTTAAATATTTGTTTTAATTGGTATTTAAAATATGATTGGCAGCTGAAGTTATTAACCCATATGGAATCCACCTATAGTCTTTGCTCTTCAAAAAATTCATAAAAAAATCTAATACCAAACGTTATCGCGACACGTTTCGCACATCTGTCAAACGTGTCACAAAATTCAATATTGCTACACAATACTCCAAAAAAGTAGCGAAAACAATTTTGCATATCGGGATATTTAAACAAGCTACCGTTAGATAATCTGTATAAATTACGATGTTTTACTAGAAGTGTTAATATTGTCTGTTGGGGTAACATTATCGGCTTCGGTACGTAGGTACGCCTCATTTTATGGGTATACATTGATTACACGGCAATTTCGTGCCGGTCTTTATCTAGGTAATTGACCTAGATGCCTTTAATGCGCGGCCGGGGACTGACATATCTATTTGAACATAATTTGCGAAATTCTAGGTGTTTATTTTAAGGTGTTGCTGAATTTGTTTTAAATAATGTTTTATAATTACTTTGTTAATTAAAAAATGCTCCTTACATTAAAATTTTGAGATGCATCCTAATTAAGAAGAAAAATCGAATCACAAAAATAATATCGTAATCTATCTATATAATTATCTTAGCTAAGAAGCTAAGATAGACAAGAGTCTACCAGCAGGGTTATTCGCTATGGCGGTTGTCAACAAAAGCGATTGTTGCTGTATAAAAAAGACATGTGAAAACACAAGTTTCTTATCGTGTGACTTCGATGACAAACTAGATCTACTACTACTTTTTTTGTATCCGGTAAACATCGGTTGGGTTGGCAACTGGAGATAGCGAATAATAGGTACTGGTTCTTAAATTACACCCAGATCCGTTCACTAACGTCACTAAAATGTCTTTGAGACAAACAGACAAAAATATTTTTCTAAACATAATTATGGTTATTCTCATAAAATTTTCGCTTACAAAACAAAAGTGACCAATTACATTGAGATAAGCAACCTAGCCGCAGTGATTCATACAACAGAAGATAGTTATCAGGACCTAAGACACGACCCTCGACTTCACTCGCATTGGTATCGGAAGATGTCACTCAAATGATACAATATTGTGGAACACTGAGTAATGGACCTTACAAAGTGATGCTTTGTAACATTTGTTTTTTAATCAGATTTTAAGATTATGAGCATCGAAAAAATTAATACAAATAATAAATTAGTAACTGATCAATATCTGAATAGTATTCATAAGAGCTATAATTACCACAGAAGCAAATATTATTTTACATTTCTTTGTCTGTCTGTATGTTTATTCACGCGTCACACAAAGAATACTGAAAAATATTTAATATGGTATTCACAGTTGTGTAGCTGGATGTCTAATATAAAATGTGATACTTGATTCATCTTGATACGTTGCTTTGAAGTGAAAAAAAATGTATACACTTATACTAGCAGTATTATTGAGTAACAATCAATATAATGCTTGGAACATGAAAATTAATCTAATACCTTAGCTACGGTTTCTAATAACTACATCATAGTATGACCTTTTCTTGTTCTCATTTTCTTACTTACCTTTGTTATTTTTTCATCTAATATAAAAAGACACCGTCTTTACAGCTTGCCCACAGAAGATGAGAATGTGAACAAAATTACATGTCTTGTCAGCCATTTACTTGTGTTGTCACGTCGCTAATCAGCAGCGTGTCACATGTCACGCGTATCAACTGTGACAGGGCATTTTGGACGATACCTTGTCTTACGTTTTTGTTTTGGTTATTAAAAACATTTTGTGTCAAGAAAAAATATTGCACTATGTTCTTTGTGTGATATTTATGATGAGATATAATGTCTCTCATAACTCTTTTAATTGTAATATTATTTTTAATTAAAGTAATAAATCGTATCTTTCTATTTTACATCATAATTTTATATATTAGCAAAATCAATGTAGTACACACTATACAAATCGATGCATCGATACAATAGGTAAAAAAAACAATAGATAGGTATGAAATCTTCTTTTAATAAATAATAGCTTACAAAAAAAAGGTATTTAAAAAATTTGTATCAACTGCACTCATCCAACGTTATTTAAGTGGAATGAAAATGAGCAACGGTATTGACTGCCGTCACACACAATACAGATATTTTGCGAAAGCAGCCGTTTATTTGAATTAAACAAAAGATTTTCACGGCATAATCAATTTACATTTACGTATAGACTTGCAAAATAATAAAGTTTTCTGCTACAATAGTAAACGTCCTCGTGACAGACGAAAAATTAAATTCCACACGTTCAATTGAATTACACAAAACAATTGCTAAAACCATATATCCCGATACGAATACCATCCCCGGTTCGATTTGTTACAAAAGCTAAAAGTCAGGGCTGTCGTTTTCAACACGCCTAAATTACTGCGTCCCGTTCTACCGTGACACTCGATTTGATATGACGCGTGACAGCTTATTTCTAGCGTGTCGCAGCCCTAACGCTGTTTGCTACTGTCGTGTTATTAATAGCTGCGAAATAATTATTTTTCGCTCTCTTTGTGAGGAAATGTACGTTGGGATAAATAATTTGATCTCTCTTGAGACGCTGATATTTTAAGAGGCAGTGACAAGAGCTGTCAGTGAAGTATCAGATTGTCATCGGAGGAAGCACTTTATTAAGGCCAAACTCGAATTGATGTTTAATCTGAACAGTTTGTAAATTCGCAGAAAAATGTTTGTAGTATTAAACTTATTTTACTCGGGAAAAAGGCCACGATATTCATTTTCAGGTGCATACCTAAGTAATGTCATATTTTCACACAACGCCAGAAATCCCATAATAGATGAAGCGCACTTAAATTCACAATTTTCGCAGAACTCTCAAAATATTTTCGGTTTTCGAATGATAAAATTCTCGCTACAAAACACGAGCACTGACCATAAATAAGTGTACAAATAAATGTAGGAGGAGACATAAAAAGCAAACACTTTAAACCAAGGGGAAACACTAATTTGCATATGGAAAACGGCCACATGTGACGTATGAGTTGCAAAAATTCTGACGATCGATATCTGTCCGGTGTCCATGGGGAAGGGTGGTTTACTTACGCCCCTAGAATAAATAGGATTTACATGTAACGATATGTGTAGAGGGATAATTGTAGTTGCATTTAAGGGTCTGCAGTAACTAGTGAGGATCAGATGCGTAAGTATTTGAAACCAGACGCATGGTTATTGAAGATGATTTATGTTACTACCATGTCTGAAGCATACTATAATTTACGAAGCTATAAGTGTATTCTATTTAGTTTAACCACGTCGATGTGACAGACAGTATTTTCATCCAAGCAAATCAGGTTATAACTAAATCCTTTAAACACACATTAACAAAGAAAAGAACTTAAGCTCTTACGTCTTAAGTAAGCAAAAGATTCATGTTTATTGAATCCTTTCCAACTTTTTATACCTCTAGGTACGTTTAACTCACAATACTTGAACGTTGAAGTTACTCGGGAAATAAATTTAAATGATATCAAAACAAAAAGTCCTTCGATCAAAATATTGCACCAGCTGTAACATGAGATTGAAATAACGACCGCGCAAATAAAAACAAAACATAAACTATACCATTATAATACCAGATCTATAATTACTTAAAAACTATAACATTCCTAAATCAATTCTTTATAACAGAGTCAAAATCATAAGGGGAGAGTATAAAAGCAACACTTCATATTTGTTATTACGAGCCAGCGCGGGAGGGTGCCTATTCATATTCAAATCACTTTCAAATCTACAACTATTATTATACCCAAAGCATTGTGTTGGTCCTTAGAGACCTACATTATTCAGAGTCCTCCAAATCATGCTCCGTGTAAAAGTATTGTTGGAGAGACATCCACCATACATACACCGCGTGGGCCTAAAAACTCTTTAAAAAAGGTCTACATTTACAACAATTTAAAATATATTTACCATTCATAACGTCACCACAATGAATTTTACGATTCCCGTAACTATAGATAATAAAAATCAAATTATAAATAGGCTAATAAATTTATTTAGAATTACGCAGTCAATAGACATGCATTAGCTATAAACATAAGTGGCGCGGATCTGTGAAACCGATCGGCTCCTTTAAACAATAATTTATGTGACGTTAAACATTTTTATGTTTAGTTAATGTTGAATACGATTCCAATATCGGATTGTCTAATGTTTGTGGCGCCTGGATTCCGGGCCGTGGGCGGACGTCCCCTGCCATTAAATTTTGTTCAGCACAACTCTAACTTTTAGCATCCCGCTCTATTGCTGTTTTTAAAACAAATATGTTCTGTTTTGTTAAGATATCGCCAGTTGTATCATAATATTGACTTGTTTTGTGTTTATTTATCAGTGTTCAATGTTTTATTTGTTTTCAAACAGGTTTTAAATTTTGTTTTTCCATAATATAATTGTTTCATTTTTATGTATTGAACTTACTCCAATATTATTATGACTGTTCATTAGAAACATTACAAAATATAATCAGGTACATCAGTAGTATCAGTTGACAATAAATTATGAGTGTCTAAAGTTGACAGTTTCTTAGTGATGAATAATAAAAATAAATGCGATTGAGTAGTGTAATAAAAATTGTTTCAAGAGTCATTTGAGACCTGTCTCTCATGTAGGTACTTACATTTCTTTAACCATCGTAATAAGTACGTATATCAATGCTATAAATGGACGCGTAGGTGTAAACTAGAATAAAAATAAAAGAACATCTATTTCAATTTAAAATCGATCAGAGAAATCGTTTCCTTATACCAGTTTACCATTTTTATGTGACAATAACTTTAATAATATCAAATTTATTATTGATACACACTGTTCATTGAATTCCGACAGTCAAATTGGAATATAAAAATACGTGTCGCCTGTTTATAGTTGAATAGAATATAATATGTCATGTTTTATAGTTATTTAATAATGCATTATTTTTACATAAACGCCACTTTGTTTTGATAAAATTCAGCTATTAAACCACAGTTTTGTGCAAAGGTAGATGATGCCTTTTTTACAAAAACATACACAAAGGTTCATTGTTTTGTTCTTTTTTTAATATAAAATTGTTATATTGATAAAAGTGTTATTGAATACTTTCATGCTTACAATGTGCAGTAAAGATGCATGGTAAAATTAGCTGCTTCAAGTAAAGTTCATGAATGCGGAAGATAGTCGATGCATCTGATTGCAATAGGGTTTTCTAATACAAAGTACTTTTGAAAATGTGGGTGTGTAACTACAAACCTTGCCTACGCTTTCGGGGAACACAGATGCGATGAAATATCAACATTTATAAGCTAAGTGTATTGTTTTGTTTCAGATATGGTGTGGTGAAATTTGAATTGAAGAGGAGACAATATTGGATTATTTAAATTGCCTTAAGTATGTATAATTAGTTAACATTATAGTATTAGTAAAAATAATAATTATTTACAAATCACATGCCTGTTACCGAACACATAAAAAAAACAGCGGTTTTTTGGGTATGGTGACAAAATCAATCATTTCTAATATATTATTTACGATTCTTGATATACTTTGAAAGTATATCAAGAATCATAAAAATGACGAGGATGATATCAGATAAATTTGAACTTACGATCATGTCAATTTCATTCCCAAGCTTCGACATTTGTTTGAATAAATCTGTCTCTAGTCGCAATACACTTCTAATAACAGATTCTTTTGATAAAATCTAACAACGAAGATTCCCATCTCCCAGACCACACCTTACCAAGGGCTTTCACGATTACTATGCGCTTCATGTACCGAACAATCGCTTACATCATTGTTATGATCTATACAAACATTTATAGAGTAAAATAGCCATGATAGCCACCGTGATTCCATATTATAAACACATATCAACTAGCATTTCCGTCGATGGTGTTAGAATGATAAATTCCGGATACTACACCCATTGTTTCAGTCAACAATGCTGGCAAAGAGACAAAAAAGGGGACGGACAAAGATGAATAAATGTAAATCGCATTTGAGACACTCAAAAACTGGTCTAAGCGCATTTTTATTTTGTTTCGTCATGGCCCGGGTTGGGGTGTCCAATGTCGGTAATAGCAAGCTAATATGATAGCTCGTTTTCCTCTTCCATCTGTTTACTCCAAGTTATTAAGAAAATATGTTAACGAAATTTTGAGTCTTTAAGGAAAACAATATTGTTTTTCTAAGCGATTATTGAAACGACACGAGCCTGGCAACATCATTGATATTAATTTGTTTTAATGTTCTCAAATAAAATACTAAATACATTACATGATATTGAAAAAAGTAACCTTAAATAAATTTAATCTCAACAAAATATTTGCAATTTCGTATTACATTTAATATAACATTTAATATTCCATGAAAGTATTCAAACAACTTTTAATTAAATCGCTTTGCTCAACCACCTAGATACCGTATCCAGGTCGCACCAACTTTTGTTGTTTACAAACAAAAATTGTTTTATTCAAAAGCAATATCAGCCATGGTAATCCAAAATGCAAATATTAGGAACATAAAACATGACATTAATAAAATGGACAATGAAATAACTAACTTTACGAGGATGGACATTGAAAATATTGAATTTGTTGTCCAAATGAGTCCCTTGACACAAGTGTATGGTTACAGAGGGACATACAACAAAATTATTACTGAGTACGTTACATAAAATTGAATTTGATATCGCAGTGTTAATTTCGTCATAAAAATTTTGGACACCATTTTTACAATGGATTGTGGCCATTTGAAAGGTTATAACATTGGTAACCTTAGAATTGTTGACTGTTTATTTAATGTGGGAAATAACTCTAAAGTAATTTTAGATGTCATATATTCGGTCATCAATATACAATATCAATTCATGACTACACATTTTTACAAAATAGGCAGATTTTTTGTAGCTGACATAAAATATTAAGTAATTCCCCTCTTTAAGTAATTTATGTTATTCTACATAATTTAAATAACGGAAAGTTGGGTAAAAAAAGGTCTTTTAACCAAACTAAGGCTCAAAAATTTAGAAAACTATTTGCGAACACGCTAAGAAGACACTTAAAGAGAGTGAACAGGAACTAGCGAGGTTTTTAAGAAATTCAATATCTTGCAAGTAGTAAAAACCCAACAACGCTATCATATTTGGCAAGATACCAATGAAAAAGGAAATAATATCGCACTAGAAAAGCTCGGTGTAACGATGCTATATAAAAAGTAGTTGTCCCGGATTCCTAAATGGAACACAGAATGGAGTGCACATTTTAAGAGTCATTATAAAACAAAAACAGTACGTGCATGTGATTTTGTTTCCCGTATTTTTTTGTTTTAGTTGGTCTTATTAGACAAACTGGAAATTATTGTTATATATTCATTCATAGAAAAACAAAGACAAAGCATTCGTTGTACATGTTTCATTTAGATTTAAATTAATTAGCTCTTATGCAATTCACAATTTAATCTAATAACGTCTAGCGCAGCCATCAAATTTTGACGTCCCCTGATACTTTTATACAAATTTGTTAGAAACATTAATATCCAAAATTGACGAAGACACTTAACTAGTTCTATATGGTAATATAGAACTAGTTAAGTTTGGGTAAAAAATTGGGTACAATTTGCCAACAAAACCCAGTCCAAAATGACACTAAAATTCCACTAAAAAATTCGCGTACAATCTTAATTAAATATGTAAACTAGTGTTGTTGTTTTAGCACCCTTTTAACTGAACGTGCTATATCAAAGGAAATGTCGTAAGTGACGCTATCGGCTAAAAGCCATCGGCGTAAATGCGTCCAATTAAGCCGCGTGCATCATAAAGACTAAACCAGGCTGTGTTAACGTTTCTCTTTTAGTTCGAGAACATATTCTGTTAGGCCCTCGGTGAAAAATTGCATTATTGTATGCGTTTTAAATTAGTGTCCTTTCTGTTGGTGAATTTTTCATCTCATAAAAGTTCGGTTTAAGGTTCGCTAAACGCCATTTAATAGCAAGAGATTATAACAAAACGTCAAAGTCCTATACAACGTCCATATATCAAAAAATTGGTACTCGAACTTTTGAGAACATAATTTCCTAACGAAGATAAGTAATTAACATTTCAAAGCCCAATCACACTGTAGATCAGAGAAGACGAGACGATACATACAACAAGTACAATGATATAGCAACACATACCCTGTTATTACAATTAATCTTCATACTTCCAAAGCCTCCAATTAGCTTCAAATTTAATTACACCAAGCTAACCCTTTAACCTTTGACGTTGACTGATAAACCAATACATCATCTAGATACGAGACACCGTCAATTAGGGCTTGTTCGTCCGGAAGTAATTACACCATAAAGTGTCAACCCTACACTATGTCTATAAGCCTTGTGTGATTAGGGCCCGGATGATGATATAGTGGTTCCCTCGAGATTTTTTACCAGAAAGCCAAGAAAGCTGTTATTAGTTCAACAAAATGAACGATGATTGGGTGTAATGTGTATTTTTATCCTCATTAAATTCTCAGGAAGCTGATTCCTTTTAAATTGTTAAGTAACCTGATGAAGTTGTTGAAACTTAATAGTCCAAATGATAATGATGCTATGTTGCAAGGGTTACATATTTTATTGAATATTTTACTTTTAAATATTTTTTTAGGTTCACAAACGACGGTGACTTAATGAACTTAATTTAAGGCACTACCCAAACTGCCATGGATATAGAAATACTTGTGACGACAATATAAAAATCTATGTTTTTTAACCAACATACGGTTCTTAATAAATCTGTACAAAATATTAATCCTGAGTCCCCACAATAAAACTAAAAAGGAACCTCAAGCATAAACGAAAACAATGACGATCCGTGAGATAGTATAGTGGGCACAAAAACTGGGCGCCGAGATGATCTGATAACGAAATTATAGGGCTACACGTTCGGTGCCGACTCGACCTGTGTTTAAATGTCATCACTATATAAAATGGAATAGTTAATAGCGAGATATTTTTGAAAGTAACGGGACTTCTAAGGATGTGGAAGTTGTGTATTTTAAATCTTGAGCTTTTATAGTACCTAGTGTATTTTGAGCTGATTTCAAACAGTCAAAAAATCTTCGTTACATAATGTATTTCTGACGATATAAAACCAATATCTCAACGATAAATATTCATTCTTTAGAATTACTTGATATAAATTTTTTTACCACTAAAGAATATTTTTTAGGAAAAAACGTTAAGTTCACACATACATGAGGTTAGTTAGCCCATCCATAGCTTGACGAAACAGCAAATAAAAGACTCCCGTTAAGAATATATTTTAACGAGTAGTTTTTCTGATGATAATGTGACGTTTCCCTTCAAACTAGTGATAAATTTTAGTTAAATAGCTTACACGTGTTCAAAAATTATGAGCACGTGATATTGGCTTGAAATGTCTATAATAACCATATGCTGATAAGTTTCGATGGATTAGAATATTACGGTCAACTAGTCGATATTTAATTATTACTATCAAACATTTTTGTTCCCCTTCAGGAGGAACTACTTTCTTTCCATCTCGCTCTGACTAGAGTTATGGTTAACCAATATTAAAATATCGTTTTTTTTTAATCCAAAACGAATTCAACCGATTTTTATAACTACCAAAAAACAAATCAAAATCGAATCAACTACTTAGATTTAACTTTCCGATTGTTGAGATGACAATACGAACAAGAAACTGTCAGTATAATGATGTCGATCCGAAAACCGCATCGGTTTGCGAGAAATTTCAGAATTTGAAAGTATAATACACAAAAATACGTTCGTCTGCGAGGCCCCAAATTTGGGAGTGCGGAGTCCACACGCGCATTCTAATTTATACCTCTAATGAAACCGGCCGCTTTTTTGGACATCTCCCTTCATTCTTGCAGGTACGAATGTTGGGTTGGTAAACGATAAAAATGCCCACCGTCTTCTATAAATATTCATTTCTTCCGTGGATCAGGGTGCAACGGGATGCTAAGTGCGAGAAATATGGGTTTGTCAAAGAGGGAGGTAATCATAATTTTTAAGGAGAATCTTGGGCGTATGTGGTATTCGCCAAAATTTACATCCGAGACGCGGTCTGATGAATGTGCAGGGAATGTATGAGATTACAGAATGATAAATAATGTGAGGAATTTTTTACCAAACGCTACTGTTTCGGTGTTAAATCGGTGGCATATTTTATATTTAATGGAGGCGCTCCTAAGATCTTGAGAGATATATGGAAGTATAAATCATTTACACTAATTAAAGTCATGCAGTTTTCAATTTCTTGAATTATCTTCTCTGAGTTCAATTATTCGGACGATAAAGAATACCGTATATTGCCGGTTGAGTAAAAATATGACAAATAATTTATTTTTTTACATTTGAATGATTAAAGTGCTGCTATAATAAATATTTAAGTTATAAATAACATAACTGATTTTGTTTTTAAGAATGAAAGGACAACATTTAAATGCAAGCAAGTTGTATAAGGGTTTTAAGTAGGTCTGCATAATAGTATCGTGTTAGGAATGCGACGAATAACAACTTAGATTCCAACACAAGCTCCACAAATCTATGTATCTTTTTTATAAGTATACAAAATCTAGAATACTGTTTTTTTTAAAACAACATATTCAATACACATCAACCAACAAAAATAGAATCAAACCCACATCTATTAGAACATCAGAAACAATTCCTGTGGTTGAACCAAAAAAATATACAAGTCAAAGTTTTTTGGATTTCCTAACTTTACGTGGGTCGTAAGCTCACCTTTTTTTATTCCTTAGGACATTGATTGATTGAACCTTATGGCACAACTATGAGAAACATAGCAGGGGCATTGTTTTTTTGTGTGTATAAATACTTTTTATGGGTATTCGGTTTTAAAATCTTTTAAGTTTATTGTATCTTCATTTAGTTAATCTGTGGGGTTTCTGTTATTCCGATTGTTGCCTTTTATAGATTGGTTTTATTGATAAGTTTTTTAATTTTAATTATTTTTCTGTTTGGTTTTGTTATTAAATTTAAGTTAATAAATAATTTTGGGATAAAGAATTATGATGTAAATTTAATTTAGGATCCGAAGTTACCTATAACTGTTAATTTTTTTATATCATAAGTCACTTTATCTGCTCCTAAGTGCCTGTTTAGGACTAAGTCCTTACCAAATATTATTATTGTGTAAAATATATATTATATATTGTTGTGTAAAACGTCGACTTCGTAACAGACCCTGCAAATAGTTAAGTGACACTTTACACTGTGATACCGACAAACCACTGGTAGATTTTTATTTGTGTACATTCAAAAATTTTTGGTGTTTTTTTTGTAACCTGAATTTTAGATAGATTTTAATATATCAGTACCATAATTAATTAGTCGAAAAATTACAATTCTATCCGTAAAATGAAATTAAACTTTCTTAATTTCAATTTTAGTTAGGTACCTACCTATAAGGATTACATCAACACTTTTTTACGAATAAGCCGATACAAAAATAGATTTTAATAATTTAGTAGGTATTATCAATTTATTTGTGTCATTATGAAGTGTTATCTACAAAGTTTGATCTTAGACATCGTTTGTATTAAACAATAGATGTGAATATAAGTCTTGATCGTGGTATTTAAACCCTTGTCCGTTTTGGGCATGACGTGACGATATTACTTATGAACTGACAAGATTTCAAAATATTACCAATAATATTAGAACAAACGGGTTTCAGTTCGTGCCTTGTCTGTACGGTTTAAATGTCAAAAAGGTTACTTAAACTACTTAGCTTTTAGTTAGGTAACTTTGATAGTAAGTAGTAAATCCTAGGTGCTTACTTGAAGTTATAGAACCACGGTTATTAATGATTGGAAATCGCATTGAAATTGAATGTAATTTGTAAAATATAATATTTGATCGACACAGAAAATCTTTTTATCCAAAACCCAAATATCCAAAACACAGATTTTAAATTCCAAAAAAAAGGTATTTAAAAACTACTTCTAATAGTCAATGAACAGAGCAGAAAACATAGATGTGGGATTTACCAACTTTAGCATGGAGATTTTAAATCTAAGTATTCAATTTCATGAACAAACATAACTTGTTTACAAAGTAACAAAAATCAATAGATGTTAATGTAATAGATAATAAAATATCCATAAAATATGTTGTTAGTTTTAGGTGCAGTCCCAAACAAGTCATTTATGCAATAACTAAACACATTAGGTATCATATTTACGCAAACGTTACGCCTTTACATCAACACGAAAGGTTTGGCGCCACATTTAACACTACCTTTAAACTCAATACTAAATGTAAGTAGGTTCCTAAGTTAGAAATTACGGAGAACAAGCATTAAACATTTTATCTATCAAGATTTCAATCAGAACCAAATGAACCTGAGGTCAGACCAAGACATCTTTATTTACCAGAGATACGTCATTCGAATAGGCGGTGAAATATAGCCATTGAATTTAAATTTCGCCTTTCAACAATTCAAAATGTTTAGTAATTTATATTCCGTTCAAGTTTAATGGTAGGTTTGGAAAATGTAACTGACGGAAACTAGTTAGCCATTGCCTGTAACTGTTACACAATAATAAGCAAAAAATTCAACAAAGAGTTGGGAATAAAGTTGACGTTGATGGCACTGATTACTCAGTGGCGTCAACGTTCAAGTCAGAAGTTAAAAAAACATTTTTTTTGTCTTTCAATGACACACCAAAGCAAATCGTCTTCTGCGCTAAATCCATCGTGGTCCATACATAATCCTTACATAACAGTAGCTTATGAAATCAGTAACAAAACAACAATATTTTTTTCCAACAGAAAAGAAAACACACAAGTCTAAGATAGTTTTTATTGCATATTTGGATGGGACAAAGGGTCGATTTATTTACTAGTAGCCGTTGGCAACGGCAGGCATTTTTTGTTGCTTCTTGATTTTTACTAAAGGTTTTGTAAATTATAATGTAGGAATATGAATCAACTTTAAAACCACTATAGAAAGAACTATACATTTGATAAATGCTAACTTGTCAAAACTTCCAAATCTTGTGGAAGTTGAAATACAAACTAACAATGGAAAATCCAAAGTATAACTCAACAATAAATAATTTACTTACAAAGATTACTTCCGAAAAACTGTATCTGTAATTAAATAACTATATTTTCACATGCATGACAAGATAATTTATCATTTGTTTACCATAATTATTCAAGCCTTGTATATAAAAGTGAACCCAGTGATACAGTTTTATAGTAACTTAATTAACTCGATTCTCATGAGCAATTGTGGGTTATACTCATTAAGAGCAGTTCATTCAAATTAATCTAGCTAATGGAAAGAATGTGATTTTTTATGATTTCGTATCTTTTCAATCAGTTTATTCATTTAATTTCATTATAATTGGTATGACCTTTTATACAATACTAGCTGTCCCCCGCGACTTTGTTCGCGTGTTTTAGTTTCAACGGTTTTTCATTTTTGCAACATTTTTCATTTATGCTCCGCTCCTATTGGTCGTAGCGTGATGTTATATAGCCTATGGCCTTCCTCAATAAACGGACTATCCAATACAAAAAGAATTTTTCAATTCGAACCAGTAGTTCCTGAGATTAGCGCGTTCAAACAAACAAATAAACAAACAAACAAACAAACAAACTCTTCAGCTTTATAATATTAGTATAGATTACCTACCGTACAAATAAATTATTTATCTGAATCAGTCACTTGAGAGTACACAACCGAAACTCACATTAAGTCGCTGTGGCCGAATACGGTCAAGATACTTATTAACAGGATAGAAAAAGTCTTATGAAAACATTTCTTGAGGAATAATTGGCAACATTTGAACATAAAAAATGTTATATGATCATCTTGACCTACAAACACATCCCAACTCCCAAACATTCCCACTTATCGTAATTCTACAAGCAAAAAATCTACAAGTCAGAACATTCAAATTTCTCTTAAGAGATATGTCGACTGTCAAGGACGAAAAATTGGGACATAACGGCGTCCTACGTGACAAACTCCGGGCAGAGTGGTCCCTCCAAGGAACTCCAAGAAAGGGACGTCCTTCAAATAACCCTTGGCTTCCAAATAAGGCATTCAGTCATGATCCGCCTCGTTGCTCGTTGTCGCCGAAAAATTGGGCTTTTATCTACAGGTTTGGCTTTATTTTATATTGGGTCCTTGTGTGTGTTGGATAGTGTTTTTTTTTGTTTGTGTTGACGAAATAGTTTTCTACATCGTTAGCACTAGTATAAATACAAATACAAAATCAACTCAGTGACTTAACAAATAAAATAAGACAAATATCAATTTATATTTTTCGTTCATTATTACAATCTTAAAAAAATATTTTCAGTGTATCAAATCATTTCGTTTAATGTCTTTGCTAAAAACAATTGATGATATTATAACGCTTCCAACAAATCGCTTTATAGCATCATCGTAAGGTCCAACAAGCAATTTCCCTAAACCGTCTATTACTTACGCACCCATTTCCTCTTCCCCAGTTTTTTCAACCAGATCATACGCACCATAGTCATTATAAATCGCGAAAGTAAATAGGCCGTCTCACAAATTCACATCATGTAACGCCACTAGAACATTTTTATCTTCAGCTTCATTGTATGAAAAATGAATGTTTGCCGTCAAATAAAAGTATTACGGCCCAGTGGGTCTGTATTATGATTTATACCGCTGACGTTGACGCGATGCTGTGATAACTCGAGAATAGAGGAACACAACTGGATGATGCTAGGAAAATAGTGTATTCTCCATTTTAATAAAATTCTCCATTGTGTTGTGTTGGATGACATTGCAGCTCTACAACAATATTTTTAAAATTCGTAAAACTTCAAGCTTCAATGCAATAAAAATATACGGTCGATGTATAAGTAAAGCTTTTGACCTGGATAACATAAATGTTAGAGTCGTGTTGTTTAAGTTTTAGAAGGCAACCGAGAAATTGATTTCCGATCTGCTATTTTCCAAGATATGTAATAGTTTTAATTAATTACAAATAAGAAAAAAATAATAACCTTGGGAATTTTGAGATCTCAGACTGACCTCTGTAACTCAGTTGTTAAAGCGACTGGTGCACCTAACCATTAGACGCAGGTTCGAGCCCTGTCTGAGCTTTAAATTTTACCTTTCTACTGTAATTATTTACAAGTATTCGATTCACATTGGTTAATGCGTGATAAATAATAAAAATAATATGCAATAGTTTATTATAGATTAGTATACCTACATATTGACTGGTTGTTAGAAAATGATAAAGAAACCCGTTTTGATGCTTTCGAGAGAGTAAGCTTGTAGTATACATTTTGCTTTTATTTTTCATTCATAACATGGAACCCTTTACATCGGTTCACTCCTGTTCAAAGTAACGATGAATCATTAGGAAATAGAAAAACAATTTTGCCATCGATATGAACATTATTCTTTTATTGAATATCCAATTTATCTTGTGTCATTGCTAAATGTTTTTATATGTAGGATTCTGCTTAGAATCTTATATTCGTTATTTATTTTTGTTTATTACGTTGAAAGATATTAATACCTTAAGTATTTTCACATTTATTTCTAAACAATATACCTACTTGCCGATGTGGCGATGGACATATAAATATAAATCTACATACTTTTATTTTAATTATACTTAGTCGGTTTATGTTAGGCAAGATTTCAGATACAAAGTTGGAAAAACTATTTACAATTTCTCCCATCTTTTTCGGCTTTTAACGTGATGTCATCATTGTCCCTAATGAAATCATTATTATCAACTACTGTCAAATCAAGATGATTTAACAGTTGTCGTCCTGTCAATTTTCGTCATTTTCTGTGGATTTTTTGGAAATTTTCGTTCATGCAAACCTTGCCACAAAAATTACAAAGCAACAAAAAAAAAACAGCCAAATCGGTCAAGCAGATTAAGTGATGTCATACATGTAGCAACGTTTTTTATGAATATAGACGTCATCCATAATCATAGTGGTGGTATTTCAACCATAGTTTTTCAATCAGCCAATCTTTTCCGATATTTTACTAACAGTAATATTCATAATATTATTAACTACAGTTTAAAGGTTCACGAGATATTTTCATAAACGTGTAGAGACACAATGTAAACCACAGACAAATTAAAATAAAAACATAAAACTAAACCGTTTGAAGTCGTGCTAACGAAGCGTATGTAAATTGTTGGGTACAAAATTAATAATAAAATCGCATATTTCATAGCAAACGTGTCGCGAAGGGAACGGCGAGCAATAAAGTGTGAACTGCAATTGCTCCGTAAAATATAATCGTAATGGCGTGTTCAGACAACGTTTATATCGGGCTTGTAAATGGATTTTGTTTGCACTTAGTAGAGCTTGTTTGTTATTATCTGTTATATGTATAGGTATTAGGTAGGTATAATTGTTGAATTACCTCTTTGGTATACTATATTTAAAACCATATTAAAATAAATAGCATTTTGTTTAAAGATCTTGCCAATAGTCTTGTGGACACCTTGCGTGACCCAAGGGCTGGATTTTGCCTTGGACAGAGGCTAAACATTGCCATACTACGTGGCAATGCCACCAGTCTTTTGGGAACACTTCCAGTTGACAGCGATGTAGATGATTTTTTGACACCACACTTTATGTTTTAAATTAGTAATTTTGAGTGTATATATTGTTGTTTGTAATAAGATTTTTTGATTAAATAATAAATAGATAAACTAATAAAACGGATTTCTACATTTTGAAAAAATCTTAATGTATTATAAAATTAAGTAATATAAAAAATATATCGCTTTGTAACAAATTCTTGATTTCGGTGCCAGAAATTGTCACATTAAGTTCTTAGCAGTACGTTGTAGGTTTAAAAACCCAATAGATTATAGTACCTATAATTTAAATAGATGCCAACCTCCTTACTATTTTTTCTGGTCACATTAATCCTTTTAAATCTATAGCACATTCTCATCAGAACAAAACCTTATCTCATTGCTTCAGCATTAAAGTTATTATGAATTTTAATGTCATTCTATCTCCAAGCGTAAAGGAACAACCATTTACATAGACCAGGCCGGAAAGAGTGGAGACGGTGTCGATGTGCGTAAATTACAAATTAAAACTATTATTAGTTATTCCATGATAGAAATAAAATGCTTTCTATGGAATCATGCGTTTGTTAAAGATTTATGACTTTGATTTCTAATAAGAATAAGCTTTAATACGATGAAACTAATAAATCCGTTTGCTATTGTGATGAGTCGATTGAATTAATTATTAAATAATTTCTGCGGATTTAAATTACGTATGTTTTATTATTGCCATTCTTTTGTTTTATTAACTCCTGACTAGGACCATAATTCTTGCGACTCGAAATAATATTCTTATTAAACATGTTACTCAAAATGTAATGTGCCAATAGTAATAGAATATTTACTATTCTATTACTATTCTATACCTTCCTAAATATCATCTGCAACACTATTTTGTCTAGAATCTAAAAGAGAGTTAGGTTAATTACACTATTTATAACTTAAGAACGGGTGGATCAATTATCATGATTTTTTATTTGTTGGATTTTTTTACGTTGAATAGCAGAATAACTAAGCTATCAAAACATAGGAAAAATGTTAGCAGGTGAAACCGCATGGCACAGCTAGTATTGTATAAAGAATACGTATTTATTTTCGTCCAAAAACTCACAATTGTCATTATAGTGAAAGACGGTTATTTATTTAAAACGAAACGGTTTAATTATCGGCGGTGGTGTCGCGAGTCGAACTACCGCCGCCGCGTCAGCTCATGATTAGGGACTCCTATTGAGTCTGAAACTAGTCGGGCGATCCAGAGAATATACGTGAGTAAACCGTTTTGTTTTAAATAATTATGAATACTCCTTACGATAGTTATTATATAAACGGTTATTTGTCGATTTTATAAAAAAAATATTATATTTTCAAATAACCAGTCACTGTAGGTATAAAATTCGAGTCAGTCTCATCTGCAGATTATCTCCAATTATAATCTTTACCACCTCACCGCGGGGTTCATCACCTATTCCGATAATTTTACGATATAACCACAGGGAAGTACTAACGGCAGATAAATAAACACATGTAATTAATAGTTGATTACATCGAATACCGAACATTTTACGATAATTGTTAGATGTATGATTGACAGTTCTGGTAATGGGATATTTATATTAGTTTTTACGACAAATCATGAATTTTTATATGGCAGTCAATTATGTACGGAGTGAGATTTTGTGTAGGTATAGTGTAATTTCTTAATTGCGTATGTAAAGGTGTTGCTTTTGGTAACATTTAGTTTATGAAATGTATGTACTAATAATTTAATCTGGATTATATTAACCTTAGAGAAAAAAATAAGTAAACTATAGAGGCGCTTATTGAGTATGTACTGTTGGCACTAGTATGAACATGTAAAATCGTTTAATTAAAACTATCTCAAATTCTAAAATTACCCTAATAATATCGGAATCGTCGATATTTTTGCATGAACGTCTGTCGTCGCACGGAAAATCACATAAATCAGTAAACGAGCGTACATTTAGCTAAAAATGTGCTTACGCTTGGCATGACTACTAACAACGCGCACGATCTATGCTTGTCTATGATTACTCTTTGATATTAATACTAGCTATAACTTCAAACTAAAAATTCTCAATTGCTTTTTCAGGACTTACACATCTTCTTAATTTATTAACTAAGTAATTAATGAAATAAGTAAGTAATAAGATAAATAAATACGAAGAAATTAATGTAATCGCATTAGGTACCTACTACAAGAGATTAAAGTCACTTAAAGCTAACAATGTACTTTATTTAAATTACGTTTACCTACACAGAAGCAATACCGTTACAGCTTCAGAAAAAAAATCGTTCATTACAACCGGGTATCCATTTAACTATCTTGAGAATCAATGATCTTAATTAGATTGAAAAAAACTAAATACCTTTAATTGGTTTTCCTATAAAAGTAATTGCTTGCATCCGTAGTGATCACCGTTTACTCTGATTGGAGGAAAAACGTAATGCAATGGCAACGAAATGCATTAGGTTTTTCAACCGAATGATTATCATGCCACACTTGTGTTAGTAGCTGTTGCACTTATGGAGTTTAGTGGAATAAGTCTCCAGTACTTCTATTTCTTAGACTTATCTTAAGAAAGAAACTAAAAATATGTTTTTTTTTTATTTATTTAATATGTACAGTTTAGCAACAAACTTTTAAGAAAAAAATCACAACAATTTAAAGTAAATAAATTGATGTTGCGACTAGGAAACAAAATAGCCTTATCACCAAGAGCAATCGCCATGATATCCTAAGAAGTCAATTTGTGGAATTATGTATATTGGATTTAGGTATTTTGTAAATCTGATTGTATTCATTGACTTTTTGTTGCTAACTGTACGTAGGTTTTGTTGTTGAAGTAGGTTACGTATGAGAAACAAATATATTAAAAGCCTTTTTATATAACATTTGATAGTCGTACGAAAAATATTTGGTATCAATGTACACTTTTGTCTTTTGCGTCTACCTAACTGGTCGTCCCTATTAATTCTATTATATTTAATTCTTAATTATTTTTCATTCTCTCTTCTTAATTCTATTCTAGTCTATTCATAATTAATTCTAAAATCAAACTTAGATTTAGGTGTTTTGTCAATTCATAAATAATAATAATTGTCCATAATCCCAAAAAAAAAAACAAAAGCCGAACAAAATCCAAATCGTGACAAAACAACCAACCAATATAGAACAAAAAAAAGACTAAAACCCTTGATTACGGATAAGGGATTTCTGGATGGAACAATGGGTCGCGGTGTGGAAGCATGTAGGCGTGGTCAGGAGATGCAAATTGCACGAGTGCCGGAGGGCCTAGACAAATGGCGTCGTGGACCGACCGCACCGGTAGCACACGATCCTGCCGCCTCGGGCACTCGTGTTTATATTTTTACTGCGATGATGTACGGATGAAGGTTTTCATGCAGAATTAAGGATTGATTTAGATGGTGTAGATAGAGCTTTCGTTGAGTAAGTTCGAATATGCGTAGTAGGTAATTTTGTGTTAATAGTTTTAGTTTTTTTTTGGTATCAGTGGAAATATTCTGTACGTAAATGTAAACCATTTATATCAAGTAGTATTGTTTGATATAGTTTACGTGATTTCAAAATATATTATTAGTACCGCAAAATCCCGTTTTGTCCAGTAAGAATTTCTTAGATGGTACTGTAGAATACATATCCTATAAAAAAATAACATACTTAGTTGTATTTCGTCTTCTAACTAATAATGGAAAAATATTAATAAAAAAAAACCCCTATTAACTGAACCCATCGTATTAAATTCCTATGATACCAAAAAACATCACGAACTTACTTATCGTGAACTAGGTAATAGTAATATACAAATCAAATGAATAGGTAAACTAAGTTGTGATATTGTATATAAATTATACTCCACAAGACAAATGCCTAATAGGATCAGGCTCACGTGCTCTTATCCCTTTTTATAATTCAAACAGTCCAGTATTGAAGGAGATTTTATTAGGTACAATAAAAGATCTCGGACCAGTTTTATGTCCCAAGTAACCTCTTATTTCTAGTTCAGGCTTTATTTGTTCCAAGAAAACGCCTTTAGAAACACTAGGTTTAGTTATTGTTAGTGTTGGTTTCATTGAGTTTTACGATCTAAGACGTTAATGGATTAATGAGAACATAGTTACACTTTCAATTAAACAAATACAACTAGGTTAATGATGATTAGATGCTTGACATGTGATGACAACAAATCCATTTTTTTTAATTACGTTTGCAGCACTAGGATTTTAAATCCATGTGTCACGAGGGGTTTGACAAACATTCAAGTTACATACGCATAGAACACTGAGATGTATTATATTTTGTGGATCATACAAATGTTTGTCCCACTCGGGGATCGAATCCATTTCACTATTCGTACAATCATTCATATATACCTATCCACTATATACCTACCAAACTGTTCATGAAATTGAGTAGCCATACCTATTATTAAATAAATAGTAAAAAAAGCCACTAGTAAGTATCTACTACATAAGATATTGTTTCTTTAGAAACGAAAGATAATATAAATAATAATAATGTTTACACATCTTCGAATATAACAGTTGCTGATGATACGTTACTTCTAATTAAAGATAAAATGTTAACATGTAATAATATTGTATGTTCAACAATATTTAAGACGTTACTAACTAAATTGGTGAAGGGTCACGACTTTAGATAAAGTAATGATAAATGTTAATGCAATGTTACCGAAATAGAATCTACTAATTGAACGAATACTTGTTTACAGAATTTGATACATGATATATTATATGTAATTAATCAATATAATTTGGGTTAAACGAATATTCATTAGAGGAATATTACGCAAAAGTTACAAGTAACAAACAAGACTTAAATCAAAATTAATATTATATTAAGCTGAAAGTTTTGTTTTAGTAGCGCAAATTATCTATACTAATATTATAAAGCTGAAGAGTTTGTTTGTTTGTTTGTTTGAACGCGCTAATCTCAGGAACTACTGGTCCGATTTGAAGAAATATTTTTGTATTGGATAGTCCGTTTATTGAGGAAGGCTAAAGGCTATATAACATCGAATGTTAGAAAATGAGCGGATCATAAATGAAAAATGTTGCAAAAATGAAAAACCGTTGAAACTAAAACACGCGAACAAAGTCGCGGGGGACAGCTAGTTATTAATAAAATATAAATTAATAGGGTATTTCTGAAATGACTATTCTTTGTCTATGATATAGACTTAATGTAATAGATCACACTAAGTATGCAATAAATTTTTGACTTTGACTTTTAAAAAGACTATTTGTCATCATGCTACGAGATTTAGGAGCTGAGCAAAATGACAAAAATGCGGGGAACTTTTAAATCAAAATTTCAGAGTGGTACTTACAAACATATCGCAATAAAACAACGTTAGTAACTCGTTAAAAACCAAACCAGTATAAAATATTTTATGTCTATTTTATTAGCGTTCAAAACCAATAAAATAGTGAAACTTCTACCAACTTTAGACATATCTTTGATTCTTAACTCCTCCACATCGATGTAAGCTTGCAACAATTTCATGTAACACATCATAATGTTTAAAATCATAGCAATTTCAAAGCGCAATGTAATATCGTTTCCAACGTTATTATTACTTAGTGGACGGAAAATTCTAAAATATACTCGCGGAGCGCGTCAGACATTCTGCGTAATGGCGTTGCAACTTTAAAATTATATCTCTGGCGACTGTTGACTCTCGCCACAGGCGAGCCCATCGCTCATTGCTCAGTACAACTCAAACACTGAGAAAATTAATCCCAAGTTTACATCGTTAACCGTTCGCTTTTCAATTCGCTTCTTAGCAGATCGTGTTTCGGGATCAAATATCGAGCAACCGGGCGTCTAATATTCTACGTGACTTCTTCGAACGATAATAGATCGACTTGTAAAGATTCCATTAAGCTCCGTTGAGTTTTTTTCATCGAGTGTCGTGTACTTTGTCCTATTGTTGGAGAGAAATCGTTCGTAACGGTTATGCTTTTCCGCATTTCCTACGTTCTTATTGCGTGTTCTATTCGTTTTTGCGACATTCTGTTGGAAATTCAAATATTCTCCTTTTTTTTTATTGCTATCTCAGTTTATTCAATTGTTTGAATAAACATAACAACAATATCACCTTTATTTTACTTTCATTCTTATTATACTTAAAAGGACCTTCCCGTAGATTAATACCCAAATTAGAAATTTGCTTAGTCTAACCATTCAACTCTTTAATTTATATAACTAACAAGCGCTACCCGCACCGATTAATCTCAAACAGGACGTTCCTCTACTCCTTTAGATTCATCAACCCTATCTTTTTACAATTCAGCACACGACATTTCTAGTCGTAAAGATTCAAGACTCCATTCTTCCAGTTCAATCGAAAACAAGCGTCAATTGGCCATGAACGAACTTTTATACGTCAGCGTTGGGCTACGTGAGTGTAAAGCTGCTATGACTAAGGTACCGGACATACTTATTGGTTATTATTGCGATTTAATAGTCCATTGATAAGTTTATAGGTGAAAGAATTGATTTCATATACTTAGATAAAGATATCAAACAATTCGAAGAATAATAAAGTCTACTTCTTTTTATAATCAAATTTATTAAATTACGTAAGTGTTTCTGAGAAAGTCCAGAACATCAGTTATGCACAATAATAATTTATGATGATTTTATTGAAGTTTACCTTTTTGTAACATAGTTGGTTAAAGTAACAAATTCAAATTAGTAAATAGGTACTAATCTTTCTAGATAATTAAATTAAGTAAGGCTTTAAATTGTAACCGACCACACATACATTTTTATAAACAATTAAACAGACAAATGGTATTTAAAGAATACCAAATGTAAATAATATGCGAAATTAAAACACAAACATACATAAAATCTGATCGAAGCTCGATCGATATCAATTTATACCGATAAAATAATTCATAATTCATAACAGCGACAATCGCATCAATACTTCCACGACTAAAAGTCGCAAGAGCGGGACACATCTAAGGAGTGCATGCTGCAACGGATGGACGGGAGTGCACGTTCTTAGAATAACAAATAGATGGTTGCGGGAAGCGGTCGCAAGCAATCAGAACTGCGGTTGAACCCACAGGGCGATTTGTGAAGATTAATTAGCTAGAACGAATTGAGGCCGCCATTTTAATTAGTTCACATTTTGGGGATGAAAAAATTGGTAAGATTATTAATTGTGGTATAAAATATTCAGATGTACATGGCTTGGTTTAATTTTGCCTTGTTAGTATAAAAATTTCAAATTCTACTTGGACCGTAATCGAGAAAGAACTTGAATTTGAGAGAAACAGGTTTAAAGAATTTGTAGGAAGTATAATAATTGGTTAGTAAATATTTGATCATCCTTAATTTATATAAAAATCACAAGAACGTCTTTAATTCAGTAAACGTAGTAAGCTCTGCAAATCTCACGTTTCTCTAAGTAATCAGGCCTGTGGTTTAAACGGTTTGCCAGATTAAATTATCCAAACAAAATTAATTGGGGTCTGTATAAAGTTATTGTTGGATTTGAACTGAAGAATGATAATGACCTGACTGCACGGATAGCCGAATGGTAAAGGTCACCACGCCAGTTACCACTGTGCGACGTGTCACGGGTTTGATCCCTGCATGGGACAAGGATTTGTGTGATCGACAAATGCTTGTCGCAAGTCTGAATGTTCTTTGTGTATGTGAATTGAACGTCTGTGAAATTACATTTACTAGTGTGGGATTCACGTTGAAAAAAATAATCCACGAGATAGAACAACGTTCATAGGCTATTGTTGTTTGAAGATTACTCTATTACGATGATTACTTTTCAAACATGTCAAGTGCTACGCGCCGATGCCTTGCTGTTCGGTAGTTATCAGAATTACAAAGGTGGCGTGTGTTTGAGAACTGTATAATAATGATGGTCTTATGAGTTCTTGTGATTAAACTGGTTCTTTGTTGCTCTTTAATGTGTTTATTACGTGCATTGGTCAGACAACAATGCTTAAATGCTAAACTGAAAACTTTTACTCTGAAATGTACCTGTACCAATGCATTACAATTTTATTTATTGATTTGATTTTTTTTTGAAGAATATTATATTTACTAATGTAAACTGTTACTACGTTATTTGGTAAACTTTTGACATACACATAACCGACATACCTTAACTGAAAAGAGCCAAAAATTTCGAAATACGAAACAAAAGGTTTCCCTTATTTATGAGCAACATATTGTAATCAAAAACCACCAAAAATTAGGACTCTGTACAGTCATAACTTTGCGACCGCCATAAGATTACCATCGCGCACACATGGCATACAGTTGGCCACAGCGGTTGTAAAAATTATGGAGCACGGGAGCAAGACGACAATGTCGTAAAAATTGATGAGCATATTTTAAAGCCCGAATAACAACCCTTTGGCTGTCGCTGTCATTGTGCTGGCGTTATCTTCACGGCTTGTGAATTCATGGGGTGAGCAGCGATGTCGACGCTTGACGCTCGATTTTTTGACAATATAAGCTGTAGCAGTAGCTCGGTATTGAGTGGAAATGTTGACGGTGTAAATGCAATAAATTCATTTTGTCAGTTCTTATCAATTCGGTTCAGACTTTATTAAGAATTAAGTAAATAACAAATCTGAACGACACATATTTCTGTTCTAGACGAATATGTGATGAGAATATACATTACCATGAACCTCAAAAATAACTTGCAGCGGATTAGTAAAAAATTATGATAAATCGACTGATACAAACAAAACACATCCTTTGCTTTCCAGTTCCAACACCTGACAACTTTCAATAACACTTTAAACGACAAAAACTTATCATGAAGACACGACTTGAAAACTAAACCCACTTATCCATTACACTAAACCCAAGAATCAATCCTCAACCAAAAAATATATATTTCCCCATTTCACACACACTTCACAGTTCTGAAGTTAGTGCCGTAGCCCACGAGACATGTCGACAGATGACGCGTAAACTGCGGGGCGTCGTCGTTGAGTAATGAACGCTCGCCCATTACTCATTACTGGCCGTGACTTGCCCGTGTGACGGGGCCTTTATTTCAGCACTGTACTACTGTTTAGTATGATTTATGCATCGTTGTACTTTTATTGTTTAGTTAAGCTATCAATCAGTTTGATACATTTTGGAGTCATGTTACACTTTCATGGTAACAGAAAAGTTAGCTTGTTAGCCAACTTTCTCTGTCATTATTTTTTCTAATGAATGTTAATAAGGCTTATTCTTGACCGCAATCAAGACAGCTTTGTATGAATTGTTTAACCATGTTCGAATGATCTAAAACGATTACTTACATACCGATACAGTTATTATGCGAACGCAATCCGATTAATAGAAATAATCCTATTAAACGTAAACATAAATACAGTTGGTAACCTCAAATATAAAGGCCAAAGTAGCTACGTTTATTTAGCGATTTCAGGTTTAGTTAATTACTATCCCTATAAATACAGGTTAGTCAAAACGCTTGACATTGAATTAATTGACTCCAACCTACGTGAGTCAAGTCACAAGTCAGCCCAAACCCGAGCCCATTAATAAAGCCAAAATAGTTAAAGAGACAGTCATGTTCTTTGAAAGTGATCCTTTGATTAACATTCTGAACAAGGATTATATGACATCATCACATATAAACCCAATATTAACACCTAAATAAAAATTCAACATGGCGCTTTGGAAGGAAGTAAGCACTACTAATAGAAACGCTAATAATAAATTTGGGAAGTTATAAATTGATGAATGATTAGCTCCCCACAGATTATTACTGACAAATGTAACATAAACTCCTATTATGTTGAATCCCATTGAAATGTTGAAATTTTTGAGAATACTCAAGGTTCACAAAGATTATTTGTATGCAATAACGGTACGCCCTCCAAACATCTGTAGTAGCTGAAAAAAAGAAATCCACGTCGATAATGTAAGTCGTATTACTTGAAAAGTGAGAGAAATCAGCGCTCAGATAAACGATAAGGTAATAACAGAAGCCGATCCTATCTTTTGTGCTCTTTTGTTACGCAGCGAATACAATGTAGTTGTAAATTTTTGGGTTCTTAACTCCACAATGTTCCCGTCATTAATCTATGGCCGTTGTAACTTGAAGCGGGGTTCGGATCTTTTGTACCTGCTCCGCTCCTCGCCCCTTTGTACCCTGACATGTGCGGGGCAGGGACAAAAACCTTGCACAATATTGTCTGCCCCAAGACATCGGATGATGTGAAAATAATACTCTGAAATATAAAGCGAGTATCCCTGCAGAACAACTTGCTCCTGCCAGTCTTCAACGAAGATTTTTATCTAAAGCTCGCGAAGCTACGGTCACAAAATTTCATCACACATCGAATCGAACGTTTGTCTTACGTGACTATTTTTAAAAATGTCACCCGCAATCGCATCTAAGCTTTTTTTGACACGTCGTTTCTACTAAGCCCTTGACATGCATTAACGCCTAACATTGACGCGCATTTTTTCTGTCGAATCTCCAGATGTGAGTGCATCATTAAAATCTTCTATGGTACCAAAAAGATCAAAAGTTATCTCCTCGGTTGAAGAGGTTCCCTCTCGCCCCTGCGTCCCTTTCCCCCACAGGTCCCTTGTTGCCGCGACAGTTGAAGTCGGACGGCCGTGAGGGACGGTCGCTGCCAGTTGGGCGTCCCAGCCGCGTTGCGTACGATACCGCGTTTGTGAAAACTGTTTTCCTTAGTGTCATTTACATACGTGAAGTGAAACTGATTACGTTTTGGCAACTGTGATGTTATTTACTGTTCGTTTATAACATTGACGTGTGTGACAGATTTATTAAAGTTTAAAGTGAAGCTCCTGTGGATTGTTTTTATTTTGTAAATAGTCGCTGATGAATTTCACTTTAGCTGTTTTATTTGGGTAATTATTGTGGTATATTTTGTAATGATAATTAATTTTATATTTAGCTTATCGTTTTATCAGGAGAGTTCAATAACATTAATCTCCTGTCAAGAACTTAACATTTATCGCCCATTCGTAACTATGAAAACAATATTCGTATCTTTCTTTTGAGTGTCCCTACTTACTTTCTATCCAATTATATGACAGATAGTTTTGATAAAACAAGATTTATGACTTGAACTATGTCTAAAAGATATGGAAGTCGGTCACGGATTTATCAGAATCTTACTCAACGACAGCACCAAAACTATTATGTAGCTTTTTTACGAGTCACAACGGTAAAAGCGGCTGCAATTGTGACGGCAGGAGAAACACCATCAGATAAGATGGAACAGCATAAATAGGCTAATGTCAATTCATATTACGATGCTTTGTCACGTGTTGAAGATGGTTCAGAAGATATAAGTAAAGGGGAAAGCTCTAACGATCCGCGGTTCTGATTTTTGGGAGATACTGGTAATTGTGAGACAATTGTGGTAGCATTAGATGCTTGTATATCGTTAGATTCAAATTTTGTTTGTTTTTGCAATAGTTTTTTCTAATTGTAAAAGATAATTTGCAGTTGATTTAAGCGCAATCTGCAAAGTCAATCAGACTAAAATCTATGGTCGTTACTCTTTTACCAATTAGTTCCTTGATTAGTAGAAGGGGTACCTCATAATAATAAAGGTAACAGCCACATAATTTAACAGGACTTTCAGTGCGCTTAAAGCAAATTTATCTGTAAATAGGTTTAGTATTCTGTTAATGATTAGCTAAATTACTTCTTGATAGTCGTAAATAATACTGGACGTTAATTTAAGTGGTAATTTTATAGCATCAAATGATTTTACAGTTATTTAATTTATATTGGATTGGCATTAATATAATTATAGTTTAAATTGGTGGGATCTATGTGCTAAAATTGCTATAAACTTTATTGAACCAATTAATAGCAGAACGAATTTTCTTCTTCGTTTACTTTAACCATAAACATAAAATAACCTAGGTACCTATTTTGTTTGTTTATAAGTTTTTGTTTCCTTCGTATTTGTGGAGTGGTAGATAGGTATTTAATTATCTATGAGCAACACCTTCTTTTTCCTAAAAAAGTAAAAAGAAAAATGGTACTAAAACATGTTTAATCTATACTATATTAATATTATAAAGCTGAAGAGTTTGTTTGTTTGTTTGTTTGTTTGTTTGAACGCGCTAATCTCAGGAACTATTGGTTCGAATTGAAAAATTATTTTTGTATTGGACAGTCCGTCCGAGGAAGGCTATAGGCTATATAACATTACGCTACGACCATTAGGACCGGAGCATAAATGAAAAATGTTGCAAAAAATGAAAAACTGTTGAAACTAAAACACGCGAACAAAGTCGCGGGGGACAGCTAGTTTATGATAAAATTTGATGTAATAAGATTTTAGTGATAAACTGATATCATATCCTATCAATTTAACGTTTAGTATTTTCAGTTAACTTTTCATCCCACAGTACTGATAAAAGCTCGTTATTTTACTCCTAAGTCATAACATACCTACTATTATTTTTGTCATTCCTCGTACCTCTAATCAATAACATAATATTTTCTTTTAAGTGAACGTTAAAATAAAAGATTTTTCTTAAGTGTTAATTTAAAGAATTAAAAGTCTATTGCATGCCAAGAGTGACCTCTATAGTGGCCTTAGAAGTACATTTTGATAGTGAGAATTTATCACGGATAATTGTAGGTACGGTAAAAACAAGCCCTTCTAACTTGGCCAAGGTAGTTATTAATTGAAATTCGTATTAACTATAATGGTTATATGTATCTACATTGATTTATATCTGTTTTTATTACTGACTTATATAACGTTTTATTATAATACTCACGAGAACACGTTTTAACACAATCCTATAATGGTTTAAAGGTTAATGACATTATTCGTGCGTGGTAAATTTAATGAACGTATATTTTATATTTACAGTTAAATAATAGGACCATCAAATAAGTTTCTGATAGCAATACTAATTGTAAACTATATTATATAATGCTATTTAAACTTAGTGTAAATTCACGCTCCAAAGTAAAGAGTAGGTAAAGCTTATTCGATATAGTGTCGACAGAATATCGTTTATTAATTATTTTTTGAATATAAAAAAACGAGCAACGAGATACTCCTTCTTTAGCCAAGGGACACTTCTACAAGCGTTAATGCTGATCGAAACGCTGAACTGTATAAATAAAAGTGGACAACATCACATCTATTGCTCTGAACCCAAAGTAGCTGTGGCACTTGTCTATTGGAATCAGAGACAACGAAAGTAAAGTAAAGTGGTTTCCTACAAGAACCCGTCCGGGGATCGAACCCAGGACCTTACAGCTGGCGACACCTTGAAAACCAGTGTATACGCCACTCGACCATCGTCAAAATGTATGGAAGTGACAAGTCTAAATCACGTGAATTATAGAAAAATAATGTATTTTCCATAAATTTAATCCATTTATCCAATTTCTACCATCCTTAATTCTTGTAGAAATATCACTTGGCTACAAAGACTGATAGACAGAGTCAGAATCTGGTAAATGCATCGTCTTTTCTAAAGCCATATAAAAATTAAAATAAATAAATAATAAGCCCAACAATCAACGCAACACGAATGTTCATTAAACATGCAAAATCTTTGGTTTGTTTACGGTAGCGATAACAGCCCACGGAAGCTCTTATCTTAAAGTTCCGCAGCTGAACTACGTAGTGTACCGGCAATAAAGTGAATTGCAAGTTTGCGATTGCGATGGACGATTGTCGTAAGTTGTCGCAAAATATTGAATGGATTGTATTGATACTTCAATTGTTCGTCGGTTTTGAATAAACAGTGTGGACGTTATATAAACTCATTTGTTGTTCATGTGGACGTAATATAAACTCATTTGTTGTTCATATGTGATATCAAACGTTTACTCTATTGAGTATTTATTTGTACTGATAAATATAATAAAATATATGCTTTGGCGTAGTGATGAATAATCGTTTTTCACGAAATATTGTTTAATTTTTTTGGTAAAAAATGGATGTTAATTATAGTTTCCTCTTTAAACAACGCATTTTGTCATTTGCGTTATTTGTCCCATACAGGAGAATGAAGACGTAGGTAATTTAAAAAATGAAAGCTTCTACAAAAAGAGAAACAACAATATCTCCCAAAAATAATCTAATCTGCACTAAACATCAGTCGTGCACGTAGCCTTCCTTATTAACGTTACAGAGAAGGTTTCACCTTGACTTGTAACCTCACAATTTGTGTGCTCTTCTCATTGGCTAATGATCGGAAGTTTGGCCGGAGGATGTTTGAACAAGTCATTGGATAGATTTTAGTGGTACGTGCCTTAATGTTGAAGGGAGAGAGCATTCATAATTTGATTTCTAGGATTAATGTCTGTTTACTAATAATTTCTGTTTACTTCATGAACCTAATAAAAATTAAAGCTAATTTTCAATTCGACGACCTCCGTGGTCGAGTGGCGTACACACTGGTTTTCAAGGTGTCGCCAGCTCTGAGGTCCCGGGTTCGATCCTCGACTGTCAGTGTAGAAAACCCCTTTTCTACATTGTGTCGGGTCTGGGTGTTTGTGGTACCTTTGTTGTCGCTGATTCCATAACACAAGTGCTTTAGCTACTTACTTTGGGTTCAGAGCAATGAATGTGATGTTGTCCACATTTATTTATTTATAATTATAATTAGATTTTTTTGATAGATTTTTCTTAAGATACCGCAGATAATTAATCGAAAATCTTTATTAAACCTATTACATAATTAATCCTTGAAAACGAACAAATTCATGGAAAAAGTTTTAAAAACAAATATTTTCTTGTTCTGTCCAGAAGTTTATTTTTAATAGATAAATAAGATAAAACGGTCTTATTTTCACCTTTTCAATGGGAATAATAAAAAAAAACAAGCACGTATTATTAACATTTTTTTATTTATACCGTAGAGGTTTACAGAGGATTACAGAGTCATAAATAAAACCTTTGATAGGACATTTATAGAACCAGTTTATCTATACTATAATATTATAAAGCTGAAGAGTTTGTTTGTTTGTTTGTTTGTTTGTTTGTTTGTTTGAACGCGCTAATCTCAGGAACTACTGGTTCGAATTGAAAAATTCTTTTTGTATTGGATAGTCAGTTTATTGAGGAAGGCTATAGGCTATATAACATCACGCTACGACCAATAGGAGCGGAGCATAAATGAAAAATGTTGCAAAAATGAAAAACCGTTGAAACTAAAACACGCGAACAAAGTCGGGGAGGACAGCTAGTATAATATAAATGACTTTACCAACGTTGAGCATTATTTTAAAATCTATACTAATCTATACTATATAATATTATAAAGCTGAAAAGTTTGTTTGTTTGTTTGTTTGTTTGTTTGAACGCGCTAATCTCAGGAACTACGGGTCCGATTTGAAAAATTCTTTCAGTGTTGGATAGCTCATTTATTGAGGAAGGCTATAGGCTATATAACATCACGCTACGACCAATAGGAGCGGAGCATATATGAAAAATTTAGCAAAAATGAAAAACCGTTAAAACTAAAACACGCGAACAAAGTCGCGGGGAACAGCTAGTGTTAAATAAATGCCGTCGGAATTGACAAAGATGCCACGTTGTCTCGCTACAAAATGAAATTGTAATCACATCGATAAAAAATAACTGCATTTATCGATGAGGCCTTGAGTCTATCGTAGTTCAAGTTCCAAGTGCTGAATAGAAACAGGACTTGCTTAGCCAGGCTATAGTTCTGCAATATTGATTGATAAAATGTATATAAATATGTTAAGAATTTTCTATTAATTGTCTAACAGTTAAATTTATATTTTAGTATAGATAAATAACAACTGTTATCTAAATTCACATTCATAAAACGCGCGAAATAAAAATAGTCGTTAAGTTTTCTGTACTTTTTAATTTTTTGCGCCTTTGGGTCGACAATTTTTTTTTTATTTTATGAAAATTAATAATATTACAAACTTAACACAGCAAGTTGTAAAAACGGCAGGTTAATTATTTTCATTTTGAACTGGGTGCTTGTACATTTTAATATTGCTAATTAGACTATATCGCTATAACAGGTTATAGCTATATAGTCTGTAATTTGACGTCACTATTCTTTTCTCTATACTAATATGGATGCCCCGAAACAGAGAACATGCGTCACCTACTAACTAGAAAAGCTTGTAACTTTTGTATTCGTGTATATTTTTTTATGTTATTTCGCAGTTCTGCTATAATGTAATAATATTAATAGAAATATTTGTACCAATAAATAATTCGATAGTAATCAAATACCCAATTTTCTTTTTGAAATCATATCTAAGTGATAAAACTGACAATATTTTAAGATATACGTATTTCGGAAAAGTGCCGGTCACTTGAGGTAGGTAGGTAGGTCACTGGTATGTTGGTACCGTAGAATTTAATGATGTTAGTGATAAACGTTATTGAATACCTATCAACTATCATTATAGAAGAGATAAATTGAAATAAATTGAATGATCGTACATTAATATTGAACGAATAAACATTTACGAGGCCAAATATTCACAAGACGATACCTAACTGCCGATTCAATATCATAAATTCCAGTTTAGATGATTGCTAAAATTGTGTCCCATTTTTAACGGATAAAAAACATGCCTATCAAAATTATAATAATTAATATTATACTCCATAATATTTATCGTAATATTTTAGATACATAATTAAGATAATTGTTTTTTTTTTATTATCACTTGTTTTGTATGTATGTATAGTTAAGTTTATTTGATATAAATAACATGTTTTTCATTTAAAAATTAAAAGATAACGAGTTTAGTAAACAAATTTGAGCCAAATAGGAATTATGTTAAATCGAGATTAGGTTAAGAATTTCAAACCGATGGATTTTTATGAAAGTAAATGTTTTTAGAGACTTGCTGTGGCAACAATAAGTGAAAACTTATCTTTTTTACTACTTTTTCTATTTTTGTCTGTCTTAATGTTTGTTCCGGCTAATCTCTGAAACGGCTAGACCGATTTTAACAGGACTTTCCCTGGCAGATAGCTGATGTAATATGGAGTAAGTTAGCCTACTTCGAAAACAAAAAATAGATAACTTTTTTGTTAAATTCAACGCGGACGAAGCCGTCACAGCTAGTTATTTATAAAATTCGAATATTTATAACTCATGCATAAGTTTAATTATGACTTAATTATAAAATGGCGAGCAAGCTTTTGCACTTATACCAGGATACTCAAAGCAAAACTGTTTCAAGTGAAAATTAACTCAAATGTATACATTTAAAGTAACAACGTCAAAAGAAAAGTTTCGCGTAACTTAATGCTAGTTTTTACTAAGATTTAATACAAGACGTGTTCTTTGTCCAAAGCTTAAAGTTTCTTCTAAAATATTGACATTTTGTTTAAAATGTACTTCTAGGAAACGTCTTTATCATAAATATAAAACTTTGCTTTGTTCATATTTTTGTGACGATTTATTCATCTAATGGCCGAATACTAAAAGGTCAATCAGTTTTAAGTCGCCATTAAGTCTCATGCTGTCGCTGTCACTTTAATGTGCAAATTTGCGACAAATAGACATATAAAAACGTCACTTTTCACTATTTTAACTGCCCTTGAGTATTTGACTTTCCTGTTGGTCTAGTGGTTAGTGACGCTGACTGCTAAACCGGAGATGGTGGCTTCGATTCACACCCAGAACTAATCTTTGTGTAATGAGATTAACCGTTTTGATGTGTCTGGGTGTACTTTATCTGTGATGATGTATGTATTTAGAAATATATAAGTATGTTTATCAGTGGTCTGGTCGCCATAATACACGCTCTGCCTAGTTTGGAATCAGATGGCCGTGTGTGCGTTGTCTAAAGATATTATATTATATTCAGGGGTAAAACTTCTACAGTTAACAGCTGACTCGAAAGCTCCAACAAAAATTTAACAGCAATCAAATTATCAACCTTCTTATTGTGTCGAAGTCCATATACCATATTACCACACAATAATAAAATATTTGACAGTTCGTTGAAACACAATGTTCAGTCAAAGTAGTTAACAACAATGTTGCCACAAGAAGCAATATCGCTACGCGTCTTTATAATCCAATACGGGTTTTTATGTTCCAGGAATGCTGTTGACTACATTGTAATTTCAAATAATGGTAGCATTTGTTTTAGTTTTCAACGGATTAGAAAATGGAGCTCAAATATTGCCTTGATGTTCTATAATCTAGTTTCGTTGTAAAATTTTATTGACACTTGTTCATGGTGTTATTGCTTTGCTTTTGTGCGGTTTTGAATAGTTTATATCTTTGGTTAAGTGCATCGGGTAGATAGTGAGGGAGTTTGAATTATTATTATGTTCTCAGCTTTTATAGCGGTATTTTTTCATGTTATCAGTTAGCTCATCCAACTTTAATAAAATCATTTTCTTTGTTTAATTTGGAAAAAAACATTTTTCACCACGTCTTAGCCACATAAAGTATCAAGTAATGATAGTTTCAATTGGTTTTTCGTAGGGTTCCCTAAATTCATAACAGTAAAAAATAATAATTAATAATATCAGCCTATCTCATGTAAAGAAAGTATATCTCATGTTGAGAACAAGACGATCATTGATCACCATGCTTGCTCACTTGCAGGTTGGCTATTTCAGATTTCTTTTTCTGGTATCCAAGTTTCCTCGAGATTTTATCCTTCACCATTTGCCAATGGTGCCTTAGAATGATTAAGAAAGTAGTTCATATAACTTTGAAAAAGTCATATTGGTACTTGCTTGTAGTAGGTTCGAACCTGCAATCTTGTGCATACAAATTATTTCGTTGAACCGCTAGGCCCCCACGACATTCGTAAATATAATAACAGTAAACACATAGTTCACAAACATTGTTTAATCTGTTCGATCGTTTGCGCTATCGTCATTTTCATCATAAACTTTATTAACGGCAATAGCCACTGGTTGATTATCTACGTAATTATCACGTGCTTTATCGCAGTTTAGAACATTTAAGTACTCGTTTGTTGGTTCAACAAATTTGATCCGTATCTGCTTATGTTTGACCTTGTCTTACTTGTAGTGGAAAATTCGTAACTATTCTTCACGGGCAAGGAATCATCCTTAAAATGTGTATGTGGACCTTTTGTAGCTAGAGATTTTCTCCAATGATATATAGATAGTACTCCGAATACCTATAATTTTATTTATAATATGTTTTCTTAAGTAAATTGCTAAAGTAAGCTCTAAAGTAATCTAAGTATACCAATGCTACCCTGTGGGGTGTGTGGGGGGCTATTGACATTTCTGATGAACTGTTCTATCGATCTACAGGTCAATTAAAATTTAGGTCTTAACTTGTTTCGAAACTATGCATAATAATACTACCAACATTGCAAAAAAAAAATCTTTATTTGAAATTAGTCAATATCGACAACATCACACAAAAAAATTCGTTCTAAAGTCAACAAAAAGTTCTGTTGTTAAAGTATGTGAAATTAAAGTTGATTCCAAGCGGTATCGATATTTGTTAACAAGTACCGTTGGAAGTTCTATTATAACAGTAACGTGCTGGTTTAATGAACATAAGTGTGTGTAGCCATGACAGGTGGCTATACTATTGTTAATGGGAGTACCACACTAACCCATTTCTCTCAGTCGACTCTTTCAATGCGTGGGATTGCAAGCAGCCGATACACCATTTATATCTATTCTTTTATTTGATACACAGTTTGCTGAGTTTCCTCAAAACAATATTTCTTTAAAGAATCTTTCATTTTTATTTTTATTCATACAAAGTAAACTTTTATGTGGTCCTTGAAGTAACTCAGTATCGTTAAGTTAAAGTACTTTCTATGCGGTTTCTTTGATCACGCCCGAAACTTTGTAAACAATACTTAGTGCGGTTCTTAAAAAAATATTCACACAACATGTCCAATTTCTATAAAATATGTTTCGTCACACCAAATCGGCTTTTTACCACAAGCCTCTACTTACCGGTCTATAATAGGGCCATTTATTTTTTCCCCAAAAATGGCCCTAAAGGGTCCTATTAGTCACGGTGCGGTGCCATACAAAAGTGTTCTGGTTAATGACGCGGTAGGCTTGTACATTGGGATATGATCAGAAATATGGGATATCGGTGTTTCCAACTTTTTTTGATGGTTGAAATATGTTAGATGTTTTTGTTCTCTCGTTGAAGATGTCGGGCGGGTCTATTATTTTAAATTGGAAACGTTTCTACATCATGTTATTACTTTTGACGTCATGTAATTTTTATTCATCAAATTGGACTCGTCTAGTAACGTCAGATGATAGGTTTCTTTAAGCTTTTATCTTACTCCAAGACTCAACGATATATAAATAATATAGAAAAATTGTATTGATAATATAGTTTCATCACCACACAGCACCATAGAACCAATAAGAATCAGACACTCCATACTCTTTGCAAACAAAACATAAATCGAAGGACAATACAATTTTAAAGCGTTCACACACCACACAATGAGTACCAATACAAAGTCATCTAAGTAAATATTGGTCTAACTTTCCAACGTTATTGTTTTAGGTGATGCGCGCGCGCAAGTGAACATGGCGCGGGGGGGTGTCGTGCTCCTCGTGCTATGGGTGGCCGTCGCCGCCGACAAACATGGTAAGTACTTCGGTTATTTTTTTTTACTTTTTGTTCTTACTGAGACTGAAAACGTGAGGCAGGTTTTATTTTAAAATAAGAAAACAAATATCAGATTTATATGAGCCATTTAGGCTTCAAGTGCTGGAGAAGTTGCAGCGATTATGTGTACAGGTTGTATTTAGGTATGTAGTGTTTTGTTAATGTGCACTACGTACATACTGTATTACAGACATGTAAGTTTTAAAAAAACTTTACAGTCACATAAAAACAAACACTAAAGACGATTTATACAATCAACAAAAGCTTTTAATTTGCGAATCGTTTACTCAAAAACTTCGTGGAAATATTCATGAAATTCTAATCCCCAACTTTCACGAATTTAGGTCACAGTCCTTAATTTAAAAAGTTTAAACTCCATATCTTCACGGTTAATTACCAGCCATGATTTATGGAGAGGCAAAATTTCTCATAAAACATCGCTTTATCTGTGACCCTCAAAAATCTAAGTGGGGCAACAAAAAACGGTGAAAAAACTGCAGAGCTTGCACCTAATCTCAAACTTGATAAAGAAGGTAAAAAATGTAACTGTCACCAACGGATCTTTGGTATAAAAAAGTTGATACAATGCTGAGTCGAGTGGCAAAAAGTGGAAGAAATAGTTTCTTGTCACGAGTCGATAATGTAACTCACAAACACGAAATTATCAGTATTGGGGGCGTCAATTCTGATGGTACATTGTAAAATGCTAAGAATCATGCGGCCTGTTGTCACAACGCATCTTTCTACGATTGACGATATTGACATGTGAGTACAGTTAATCAAACTGCATTATTTAGACACAGTATTGATAATTATAAGCATGACAATGCAGATTGTTAGGCTAACTATCTGTTTTCAATTATTAGGTAAGTAAATCTATATCTATATAGAACAAAGTAGGGTTAGTAGTAGTAGGATTTTCGTGATCTTTGATGTGGTTAGGTTTGTTTCCACCCCGAATAGCAGAATAACTATAAAATCATAGGGAAGTCGCGAACGGAACGGAGACTATTTACGCGGGTGAAACCGCGGGGCATCGCTAGTATTTTGTAAATTGTGAATACAGCTTTAAGAAATCTTGATTATTTCGTAATCCCTGATTATCATATTATTATTGTTGCGCCGTTTCTTCTCCACAGCTAGAGCACTTAGGAAGCGGTGAAGGGTGGGCGAATCAGGGTGCTGTCTATTGTATTGACGTTCTTAAAGTGCTACTTTGTAGCCTAGTTGGACATAATGAGATTCTGATTTTGATTCTAGTTTCAGACAAAATATTTGAGATAAGATAGGTGTATATTTACGGTTGACCACAAATTTAATAATAATTAAATGGTAACATTTAATTCAGTCTTAGTATAAGTTTTTAAACACTAGAGGAAATTGCCTTCTTTTGCGTCTATAATATATAAACTAAGTAATTTATACATCTTTTGCTTAGTCTTTTCCCAAGCTTTGTTACGGTCGGCTTGCAGTCTTACCGGATTCAGCTAAATACAGTATTATTCATGAAGCGTCTGCCTATCTTACCTCCGCAGCTCATTTCACTGGGTAACGTAGTATTCCATATTAGGACTTGGGGTCAGAATTGTAATGACTTAATGACTGTCAAAAATCAAAGCATGAGAACCAAAGGCTTAAGCGTGCTTTTTAAGGCACGGCCCCAACGTGCATCGTGCTTTAGGTGTGTTTTTCAAATGGTCGCCCATCGACGGACACATACATAGCACGCATTAGTAATGTATTTATCGATGAAAATAACTTTAATTGTTTTATACAATGGAGTAGTTTTAGTTTAGTAAATCGATATTTGCCTAGCTAAATTGAAATAACAAAACAATTTAATCTAGGACCGTTACTTGTTTAACGGTAACTTTGCTTACAAATTATATATTTGCAATAGCCATAACAAAACAGTTTTGTCGATCGCGCTATAAGTACAGTCGGCACAAGAGTGGTAGGTACAACCCTTTCACCTCAACAACACCCTTATCTCAAAAGTAATAAGATTGACTTTCGTATTCTGTTGTCACCACTCTCGTGTGGTTTATTGTACATTCTGCAATCTTAAAACACGTCACTTATGGCTGTCATCTGAAGCACTGTCTCCGCTTCTAGTGTTAAATCAATTTCAACTTCCTCTTTGAAGACAGAATTTGTTATATAAACATGTGATTTATTGGCCCATCTAATAATTTATGTAGTGTAAATCTTATTAGTTGATTTAGTTCACTATGTCGCCTGCATCATTTGAATATCTATGAAAAAACTATAAAGCTTATCCATAAAACTCGGGGTAAGGGCTCTATACAATTAATTTCAAACTAAATTTAACATTAAATTTAGCCATTGCACTGTAAAGAAATAAAAGTATTCATACTGTTTAGACATCATTAGTTTGCAACACTATTTTATGTAACAGAACATTGCCGTAAAGCAAAAGCTCGAAATTCAAGAATCTAGGTCATGAACGTACTTACGTGTGAAAATTACAATTCGTTAATGAAAAGAGAGAATCAATACACATAGAAGATGATTTGGAGTGCGAGTTGGTCACGATCTTTTAAATAACAGATACAATGAATGTCTGTATGTGAACAGTGGAGCTAATGATGGCTTTAAGGTTACAATTGATTTAGGTCGAGACCTTTGTTGGACATCGAATTATTTATGTTTCGTAAAATCGAGTATGTTTACTATTTAAACATCTCAAGGTGTGAAAACATTCTAAAGTATTATTAAAATTTTCTATTAAAAAAAAACCGTCTTCTGGTACTAAACTAAAGAATAGAAACTCTTAAAAAACGAAAGTATTTAATTTGTTTAAAGGATTAAAACTTGTTAATATGTTTATCTTTGAAAAAAAAAACCACGAGTTAACACGAACGCTATTGGAGCAACACCTGATGAAAGCAAACTAAAGATCCTAAATTCACAAAATCTTAACATTCCCCGTTAACTCCATACATCCATTAAAGTTGAAATCGGAAACGACCACTCGTAAGCAGCTGCCGGCGTGAATGAAACACAAAATAATAGCAAAATACTCCCAGGAGAAGCCATGGAGCATTATAACCCGACTAACAAAGGGATTATCTTGTTTGAGAACCTCTTGACTGGCACTCTATGTATCGTATTACTATTGAGTTTTTGTGGGTGTGGTCCGGGGTGAGAAATCGCCTTCAAAGAATTTTGAAACACTTTTTTGCACCTTCAAATGTTACGCGTTAACGGTCGAATTGTTTCGGTAATTTGAAATGTATTGTCGACCGCGTTGTCCTGTCGAGATCTTCTACAGTTGAAGTATTCTGATTCAATCTCAAAACTATGTTATAGTCCTTTTGGAGCACATTTTGTAATAAAAAAAATACTTTTTCCATTTTAAATACAACGACGGTTTTATCGTGTCTTATTTATTAATTGATACATATAATAAATTCAGTGTCGCATTCACTTAAGAAGTAGTTACTTGATTGTGAGTCATTGAATTAAAATGCATTATCTTATCTTGCTGAACTGGACAATGGATAATGGTATGCTTAACTTCTGCCTACAATTTATCTAAAGGAATACACTGTACTTCATTGATTTCTCATCTCTCAATTTAGAGTGACTGCTTGAACAAATTCCTTGTAATTTTTTACGCACTCGTCAGCAAGTGACATCGGATTACAAAGCCCATCATTGCCCATTTATTTCGAGCTTCGCGTATCCCCGCCCACAGTGCCATTAAATAGATCGAGTGCATCTTTTTACGTCTCTCCAACGCTAAGTGCATTTGCTAGTAAACTGCATCAAGCATCGTCTCCGGGTGACGTGTGTGTGCTACAGATGTTTGGTAATGCATCCGCTTATTGTATTGTGTTAATGCTTGCGAATGAACATATGTGTTATCTTGGAGCTTGTTATGCTATCTTTACATATCTTTTGCTTTAAAGAGACAGCCCTAAGTGGTGTTAAATTTAAGTGCGCTAGACAGATACACGTTCCGTAATATTCTGCTAAAAAGGATGGGTTGCGACAGTACTCGGTAATGGTAAATGAGTTTAATGCAACTACTATGTAACAGCACCCAGTTATATAATTCAGGGTTTCAGTCGAAATAAATGCATCACTTTTAGATTTTAGAATTCCTTCCTTCAATATTAAATACATCACTAAGTCTAGTGTACACTACACCTTTTAATAAAACAAATTACTAATATTAGAATGTTTTTCTTTCTGATCCTATCTGTAAGTATTTATATGTACTTACGATTTAAAGTTGCTTACTTACTTATTTACGACGATAACCTCTTCCAAAGAAATCTCTTTTCAGATGGTCGCTTGGTTTGTTTGCTTTAAAACGGCTCCCGTATGACCGATCTTAAAAACTCGACTCCACCGTCAGGTCACAGCAACAAGCTATGTTAATACAACTGCATTCCTGGTACATACTGCTACAGCGCATAAAGGTTCTGTTATCGCCCAACTCAATAGAGCACAAACCGATATGGCTGCCATTGCAACAAACTTTTATAAAAGTATCGTATACCCACTTAATGTAACAGCTACATCTGCTAAGTATCAGTGATAGGATCCCTTAATAAATTTAATGGGAATATTTGGTTTGTACATAAATAGAGTGCTTTAGATTTGGTATTAAGATAGGACGCTATTAATGAATGGATCTGGTTTTATGATGCCCAATATAAGTGGATAGGTACTCAATTTTGTTAGTATTATCGTTATTTTTAATGTCTTCGATAAGGAAATTAAAATCATCATTTACTATTTCTATCATTGTTGCTTCTCCAATTTTACATTTTGTAACTGTAAAATAGAATAGAATATTCTTTATTGTACACGATGAGAGTAACATCATTAAAATAATACACAAGAGTAAAGAGTACGATGGGGGACTTATAGCTAATAGCGATATCTTCCAGACAACCTTTGGATGGAAATGAACAATAAAAAAAAAAACAGAGGTAGAAGGGAGTAACAGGTGTACAATTACAAATGTTATACAAACATGCAGATAAACTACATAACTAAATAATTCAATATAGTATTGTAATATAATTCAATAATCGATTTACATGATTCCATATATACCATACCATCTCCCTATTTTAAATTTCAATAATTTCAATAAAATTGCAGTCGTAAGTGTAATCCATAATTTATAAATTCAAACCACGTCAAAATCCTTAAGTTATTCCTCTGACTCATACGCTACTATGGCCGGCAATAATCAATTTTCGTTACACGCTAACATATTCACGATTTCAGATTAAAATATTCTTTGTTATACATCTTTTATTTCAAAAGGTAACAAGACACAATTATTGTCTGGTATCATCAATAAACTCAATTGTTAGCGCATCTTAAGAACGAATGGTCCGGGCCAAGAATTCTCCTTAGACATTGATTAAGAACAGGCCATCAATAAAAGTGGTGTCTGAAATAAAATCGATGCCTTCATTATTTTGTGCTAGCTTTTAACAGCGGTTTGGGCTGAAACTCAAAGCCGGTGAAATGTTTACAATTTGTTTAGATCAGGTTTTGTAAATTTTTGTTGTTGCTTATTACTTGATACTTGTTTTAGCGGTTTTAGCTTTAAATAATTTTGCTGAGTTATTGATTTTAAAATAATTGAGGTGATTCAAACTTTGTAATAGACAACATTTCTGAAATAGTTTGATCTAGATTTCCACCAACTCGATAATGAAGCTCGAATACTTTTTGATCGCCATTTGATGTCTATACTTATATTATAAAGACAAAAGATTTGTATTGTTGTATGTTTGTAACGAATAAACTCAAAAACTACTAGAACGATTAAAAAAAAAATTGTCATTAGAATGCTGTAGCGTTATCCCTGAGTAGCATATGTACCTATAGACTATTTTACTGTACTATTCGTATCAGTGCGGGTCGCTAGTAGATAATAATAAGGAACAGAAGGTTACAATGATAAAATGTTTTTAGGTGGGTATTTATAATTTAAATTGACACCATCTTTACGTCCAAGAAATCTCAATTTAGAATGTCTTAATTATTGGTATAAGAGGAAAGAAGACAACAAAAGTAGACATAACTTCGGTAAACATGTGACGGTACTGCTCATACTTAATGACAGGATGACGAACCCCAATATTTCGTTTTGTTTTTAGATTTCGTCTCCGAAAGCCGACCATCGTTCAAACGGTACGCGTTTCACATCACTAAACACACGACATTTCGTCCCATTTAAAATTCTGTGATTCCAAACGTTTGAGGTATTTTAAAACAAAGAAAACACACCATTCGTTATGTGTGAAATGCTAAAAGTGATTTGTTTATTGTGACGCAAGGGGAAACTAAGGAAAATATAATAGAAATAGTATTTTATAAGACAGGAGAGGAGGAGATAGTGTTTAAAAATAACGAATGTCCCTTGCAGACAATGGCAAAGCCGGACACATTTCAACGTCCAATTATATAAGAGGTCTTCTGAAGTAGTTGTGTAGGTGTCGTATTGTTTTCAATTTACTGTATTAAAGCAGCTACAGTCTCTTAAATAATTTAGCGAAAATGCTTATCCAGCAGCTGTTTTAAATTTAACAAATGTTAGGAACATTGTATGTGAGTTTAGTTGAATATTTAAAGCGGCATTAAGACACAAACGAGCTTTACAGCTTATTCACCCTAGAACATAAAACAATAAGATCAAAGCCACACATCGATCGAAGCACAAACGCTAGACATTTATTTATAATTTACGAACGTCGTGACGGCGATCGGTTTAGTTACGCTTCTTGTAACGTTTAAATGGAGTTTCGACACTATAGATAACACTTGTACACGAAATGTGAATGCTCTTTTAGTTAAGATGGTTAGGGCTGGCCACTTTTCTGTAAATCAATTATAAATTAATAGCTTGCAACTGCATTGCTTCAAACAAGTAATTCGTATAATTATTAGTTGAAGATCTATGTTAAATCCAAAGCTGTTATAGCCTTTGCCCTACAGTGAAACATTAAATGTACACGTACAGGTATGAGGTATTTTAATAAGATCTAAACGTAGTACCTAAACTATATTTCGTTAGTATAAATTCAATTTGTAGAATGATATAACATACAACTACGATTAAATTGAAAAATAAATATAAAGATTTCTAATCGACTTCTTGAAATAAAAGTAATATTTTATTTCAATTTTAATTAAACGTCTAATACTGGAAGCATTGTCCAACGTGTTCACCAGCCCTAACGCCCGACCTACATAACAAAAGCATTGATTTAAACCAGTCAATAGGAAACTCACATATCAATAGAAATACGATAGCAACTACACTCGAATCGGACATTAATTAAAACTGTGATAAAGCTTTGAATCTTCGTGAAGATTACGAAATATTTGATACTAATAAAGCCGTTAATCAAATTCCAAGTGCTAAAAACCAATTAAAATTGACAGGCGACTTACTCAATCGGGATGACCAGAAAGGCTTGGAGCAAATAGAATATGTAATTGACTTTACCTTCGTCAGTGTGACATGGAGATTGTTTTATTTTAAAGTGGAAATGGTAATTAATTGTCTCATTTGAATTTGAATTATAATTAGAAAGCGTTAAGCATTTTGTTTTGACTTCAACAAACGAGTTAGATTATATTTAGAAGGGATCAACTTGTGAGATTGCCCAACACATGAGCTTCGTTGTTCGTTAATTGTTATAACATTTTCTGTTACTTGTATTTGTAAAAAGGATTATATTACAAGCTCATAAATCTCTTCATCTCTGGTATATATATATTATGATGCAATTAGTGCTATAAATAATTATTACTTTGATTAATTCAGTTACTAATTTAATCAAATTTAATTACAAAAAATAATTTTAATTGTAAGGTCGTTGAATATAAAATTAAATAATGAATGTATTCAATATGGATAATATAGGTCATATACAAACATAACAATGTGGTCAAATTTATTATAAGGAACATAAATTTTATGAAACCATTATTTAAATAATACACAATATTTTAATCTCCTAACGTACCTGCCAAAACATCGCAACTTTTGTCACAGAATTTAGCCCTACCTGAGCAGTCTCGCAGTAAATTGGTATTTTAATCATTTTAACACCAATTCAAGCCACCAAGCGGAAAATGCTCCAAGAAACAAATCCTATTAAGGAAAAATAGATCCCAAGAAGGAAATATCGTTCGGCCCCCACGAAAACGGAAATAGAAATAAGCTGAACGGAAGTGAAACTAATTAAGTTATCCACGGTTCGCTCGGGTTGCGGTTTATTTTCGTACAATTCCCTAGTTCAAATAATAGTAATACTGTCAACAGTGTTGGAGTAACATACACTGATGTGCTGATAGCGATTTTAGGCGAAATTCTGAGTGAGGGAAGAATTGCGCTTCATGTCATAGGAATTTGAAATTTACGAGTTGGTTTTAAAGTCGATTTTGTATTGGAGAATAAAGAGATTATTAGGTGGGGTGTATACAGTATCCAAATATCTATGTTTTGCGTGTAAATAGGCACGAGTGAAGCTTCAAACCAGGTGCGGACTGGGAGTGAAATCGATGGCATAACTTGGAGGGTACATGTTATTATGACAGTTGCTATTTATCCAGAACGACATGGAATATATTTTAACTCCGCAATTAGAATAAGTCTGTACGTAAACGAAAGCTATTAGTCTTATTAGCGTTGGTGTTTCGTGAAGTTTTAATTGGTCTTTAAATTGTTTGTGACGTTTTTGAAAAGCGAACGTGGCGTCGTCCGTGTACTTAGTTTAATTTGTTCCCACGATATGATTTAAAAGTTTTAATGGTAGGAATTGGTTTTATTCCGGTTCTTAATATTATATTACAAGCTTTCATTGGAATGCCAGACATCATTATTATTAACGAGCATAAAACAAAATATTTAAATATATTTTCTATTTGTTACAGAGGCGTCTAACACAACAGAGCCTGAACACAACACAGTGGCTCCCACACCGCCTATACCCTTACGACCAGAATACGCACATCCAGCCGGCGTCGAAGCTCTAGACCCTTACAACTCAGAAAAGAACCACGCACCGACACATCATAGAGATTATCTAGAAGAAGACTATGACCACGAATCGCATAAGGAAGATGAACATGAAAATAGAGAAGATGCAGATGAACTGCCTTCTTTATCCGGTGACCATCTTCTACAAAGTTCTACTGATGATTTACCAATGTTTTTGCTAGAACCTCAACATGCTTTCGTGGTTAGGAATAAACCTGCAGTGCTAAGATGTAGGGCAGCCAATGCTCTTCAAGTGTATTTCCAATGTAATGATGTGAGGTCGGGGGCCAGTACACAGTTTGAGTTTGTGGATCCTCAAAGTGGGGTCAGGATTGTAGAAGCTGAGTGTAATGTGACAAGAGATCAGTTGGATGAATATTTTGGTGAAGATAGGTTCACTTGTACCTGTAATGCATGGAGCAGCAGAGGCGATATAAGAAGTCAGCCTGCGGTAGTCGAGTTGGCATGTAAGTATTATTAATGTTTCTATATTATTATTTTTATTTTAGAGTTAACGTCATTATTTGTATTGCACAATTTATAGCTATATTGTAGCTCTTGTGATTAAAATTGTCCAAATATAATATTATTGTAGAATATATTTCACCATACATATCGTACCATTTACACACCCCAATAAAATGATCCATCATTAATAATTTAATATTTCCGCTAATAATTGGCTACCTCCCAATAAAATTTCAATCAGTTACAACCATTTATATTTTAAATAGTATAAATTATTTTATAATTTAATCATCCATCGATAGCTCTATCAATAACCAACCAAGATTTCCAATTTCCTTAATATTAGGATAGTTATAAAAATATATTGTTTCCTGTTGAACTGGCACGCCGGCGAGTTACATTTCATCAAAACTCATAATTCGTGGCGAGTTTCCGTAGACGATTTTAGACTAACCCAGTTGGGATTGTTGCACGCCCATCTCCGGTCGAAAATATTTCGTTAATAGCTTCGGATCACGGCTCTCTTCATATATGACACATAAAAATTTTGGGAGCCAAATTGAATAAATTAAATGCATACTAATTTCTTCCTGACTTACATCCGATACCTCTCTGCAGCCGAAACAAAAGTAAAAGAAAAAAATGTATATATATCATTTGCTTTAATTAAAATGTTTCTAGTGCACAATGATATTAATGTCTTCATTATATTTTGAGTCCATTGATTATTTAAACAAACACTTTAATGAGATCTTTTGTGGTAAGTAGAACAGTAGTCGTAAAATTTATCTAGGCGCTGATATAAATTGCTTAGATTCGAAACAATGGCTCAAAAGCTTTGATGAACTTTCATTCTAAATATTTGTACATCAAGCATTACCAAAATAAACTTACCAAAGAGAGCATGTTGTGACAAGACAAAGTACCTCCACCATCAAACTCGGGTGATGTATGGCACCATTAATATCGTTCATAAACTGTATTACGGACAGTTGCTCGATTAAATTCAATACCCATTCGTGGTAAATCTTCTATGCATATTAAATAAACGTCGGAATGACCGCTGCCTGGATTTATGGGTATTGGGCAATACTTGAGGCGGTCAAGAGCGAACACTGTTATTTGGATGCAACTCGTTTAACATAACGTTACGTTCGTTATAATTACATCGAAAGATAAGGAAGAAGATTTATTAACAATGAAATATGTTTTTTATAGATCATAATTTATTTCTTCATTTTAGACATATTTGGATTTTTTTTTGCGATTATTTTACTTTATTGGGAAAACAAACAATGCGATAGGTGAAAAGGGCAGTTTCTCCAGAAAGTAATCTATCTATTTACAAAATCTCGCTTGCCTGTCTTGGATCATAAATTTATTTAATCAATAACTGGAATCCAAACTTAGTGACACTATAGACGGACCATGCCCGTAACTTAACTCCGCTCAAGAAAGGCAGCATATCAAATCTGACAGATCGCGCTAATTCCTTACATTATCTCGCCTCATACTTTCGTGCATTACACAAGCCCTCAACGTCACTAGGTATTATATATTAAGCAACACTGGCCAAGATTAGATCAGAATGTAATTCACAACATTCAATGCTCGCTGCAATTGCACACCCTATTCGTGTTATTGAACATAAAGTTCATTGTATATGGTACTTATAGCTAGAAGTGGAACAACGGTTTAAAGTTGAAGCTGGTTTGCTAAGTAATAAATAGTGATATTAGATATTAGTGAATTTATTATTGTGAGGATTGCATGATCCGAGACTAAAAGAAAGGCATAGCGTTCAAGAATTTGAAATTGGTGAAAGGTTTAAGTGTGTGTATAAAATGCATAACGGTAATTATGTTAGCAATAAACAAATCACATGACTTTACAACCATGTCGGTAATTTGACTTAAAGTGCACACAATCCCTAGTTCCTAAATACTTTAATTGACACTAGACAGGTATAAATTCCGTAGCCTAAAAGAATCTGTACATAGCCCTTACTTTTTTCACCTGCCACCCTTCATGGAAGATGAATTTGATTAGACATAGTTAATTAAAAAGCATTGGAAATCGCGGACTCTTTTGAAGACGGTTATAAATAAAGACCAGACTAGTTTCACCAAATTCCGTTTTTACACGTTAACCTGACTAAAAGATACCACCATCCTATTTCTGAAACTGTGAACGAACAATTAAAGCCGTCAGGAGGTAGATTTAGTGCGTGCTTACCACGTACAGTCTCTTCGCACAATTAAGAGTCTGTAATGTCTCTCTCGATTTCTGTATTGTGTATATTTAGACGTTTATGAGTTTCCTCTGAATATTACTGGATGACTGGTTTACGTTTACCTTTTATTCAGTCTTGTTGGGTCTTTATTTTGCTCTAATCTGGTTAGGGAAGGCATGGTGTATTTTCTAATTAAAAGTAATATAGTGTATAGAAAGATTCATCGATCTTTGGTCATTCTGTTATTACCTATAATTTTTTTGTGTATATGTTTGAAATAATTTGTTCAATCAGATTTGTAATGTCGTATATATATTTTTTTTTTTACGTAAAACCTAGCGAAAAGTTCAACAATAAATATCTTCAAGTAGTTATTTAAAATGCAATTTCTTCTTCTTTCGTGTCGATGGTTATCTTCAGATTTGACCAGTCCAAAACACAACCATCGATCTGGCTGTTCATTTATTAGCCTGTTTTAAGTCATCTGCTGTGGCGCTACCAGGGATCTGGGGCAACACAGCAGGTGGTCTATAGTTATACAAAATTTTACAAGTCTGCAACTAGATAATATAGAATACCATTTACTTCTCATGGACTTGTTTTACATAAGCGTTAAGAAGCTACACGACCATTAATTCCTAAAATACACAGTGCGTATTAGATACATCCTTACTTAAACTCGAAAACAGTATCTATGAAGCTATTAACAATAATGGATGAATAGTAAGTGCGCGTAAAAGTGTCACAGTTAAGTCTCTTACCACGATTTACTGGATCCAAGTCGGAATGTGATGTTTTCAAGTTTACTACCATGGTAGGGGATTTTAATGGATCGGTAAACGCGTCGCATGTCTATATTTAACTTTCATTGATTGTGAAGTAAAGTTGGCTTTTAGTTATGCTGTTCATTGTTGGTTATTAAAGAAGTATAGTGATAAATGGAATGTAGATAATTAAGTTATTAAGTCTCCATTAATAGAGATAGCTGAATAACTGTGAAATGAAATTTTAATCTTACAGAAAAATATCACTCAGGGCTATGAGGTATATTTATTTCCTTTCAACATTAATATAGTATTGTACTCATTACATTTTTATTTTCATTTTTTTTTTAATATTTTCTAATAAATAATATAATAAGTCAACATACTTAATTAACTTACGTACATATATTTAAGCTCACTTCTATAATATTACCAAAGAGGTACAACAAGATCAATACAAAAAACATTTCGTAGAGAAACACGAAAAACACACAAATTCCATTATGCCACATGTGAACGCGTATTCATCATCAAACAAACTTTTTACGGTAAATAAGGTGCCTAGATAGGAAAAAAGAACTTAAATGAAACCAGTGTTGCTGTGGATATAACTCAATGTGAGCAGACAGAAAAAACGAAGTTTGGATGCGCACTGAATTTTTGGGAACAAGGATGTAAAATGCATTCTGAATCTATATAAAGCTGAAGAGTTTATTTGTTTGAACGCGCTAATCTCAGGAACTACTGGTCCGATTTGAAAAATTATTTCATTGTTGGATAGCCCATTTATTGAGGAAGGCTATAGTATAACGCTGCGACCAAAAGGAGCGGAGCATAAATGAAAAATGTTGCAAAAAACCATAATTATTTAAAACAAAACGGTTTACTCACGCGTATTCTCGGGATCGCCCGACTAGTTTCAGACTCAATAGGAGTCCCTAATCATGAGCTGACGCGGCGGCGGCGGTGTCGCGAGTCGAAGTCATAGCTTTCGTTTGTACAACGACAAAAAACTCATTTTGTATAGCTTAGTTTACATTAAAATATTTCTTTTTGGTCTCCTGGCAGCCTATGGCCATCAATGGTTTAAGTAAATTACTGCAGTCATTTTAACTAGTCCTTCAAGCAAAATCAGTCATTACCTTTGTATTTATTCAAGCTTTCACCTTTATTGTTAGTTCGTTAATATGATTTAGTATAAGTTACATGAATAGAAATGAGTGCTATAAATAATTATGGTGTTTCTAAGCTATTAACGGCTGGGTGTTTATGCAAAATGCAGTCTCTTACTGGATTTAGCTTTCACTGATTCGAAATTTTCCTTAGGCTATCTAAATATACATTTTATGTACTCTTTTAATTACATAAAACTATATTTACTATCATGTTACAATTATTATTTCTGTCATACGTAATTTCTATTCTAATTAGACTATATTTTATGATATTTTAATTTTATAATAATATGAATTGCACTGACTTTCAATTGTCTTAGCATGTACTGTTAATGGGAAAAGATTTATTATCTATTTTAAAAATAAATATTCAAAATTAAAAAAAAAATCCTAATAAACCCAGAATGGCTATTTACATTTTTTTTCTTTACCGGAGATCGAGATCCTGCACCTTGCTTGTTGAATTGACAATGAATTCGTTAGCGAAAGAACCGAATCCAGCACTCCTAAGTCTACGGTCGAGTAGGTACGAATTTCGTAGAGGAAATGAAACGCGCGCCGTAATTTATGACTCTACACGAACCCCCGGATCTACCTAACACTTATCATTTACGCCCATCAGACGTGGAGTTTAAAGTTACACGGAATCTCCACTTTTTATTCGGAATTATTTGGTTTGTGGGTTTGCGGCGCGTAAAAGTATCAATTAGTTGAAATTTTAAAGAAGGTTGGATTACACAGTACCATTTACTTTTAAAACAGATTATGGTGATAGCTACATGCTCGAGTAAAACAAAAAACACTACTTAAGTATTTCAATACCGTTACTAAAATTAAGTTCACATCGTAAATATACAGTAAATTTTAATAAAGAACAATTCCCGAATCCTTAGAATCCTAAGAAAACTGTTAACTAATTTATCGTGCCGTCCGTAGGATCCTCATATAATTCTAAGATTTGTTCAAATTCCCGTAGAATCCCGTAGAATTTTTGGTAGTAATCCCCTAGGCCCCATTTGCCACACCCATGAAAGAGGTCCTACAGTAGCTTATTCTTCGGAAACCACAAAGCCAATAGCAGTATTAGGCGCTAAAGTTATAGGGGGCGTCTCGGGCATTGTTCCAATTTCAAGCTGTACCTGAGAATTTTCAATTAAAACCACCAGTCACCGCCGTTTGGGAATTACTGGCAGTGGTTTTAGAAGAGCTTTACTACATACTAGCGATAATGTGGCTGTAAAAGATAGTTTTATAGCAATATTCTTCTAAAATCAGGTGATATAAATAGGTACCTAAATGTAGAGTTTTTTTGCGAATCACATGAATCTTCTCTCTTTTTTTTAATTTGTGTTTTATTAATTTAGTACGCAAGGAAGCTGATTCAAAAACCTAAAACTCGGAAAATCTAAAAACTATTTAATCTTCAAATTCCCCATTTGATACCTCAATACAAATAGGTATTTTTGTACTGTTAAATAAACTTTAGTTACAAGACAATACAAGACTTATGTCCAGACACCGATCCCAACAAAACTAGTACGCGACAAACTGGACGATGATATCTCACTGTCTCCTCCACAACCATTTTCCCAGAAACTATCCAGCGCTAGGTTTACTGATAAAACTTGTCTCCGCGCCGGCAGCGACGTTATTACAATTCATTTTTCTCCTGAAACGAACGAAAAGAAACGTACTGTGTTGAAATACACTGACAAATAATATCACTTCAACATGTTTATAAGTTGCAGTCGCAGAAAATTCTCAAGTTTTCACCTCCATAGTGCAACGATATCTTAGCTGTGAGAGCGAGTAATGGAGCGTACACCCAACAGATTTATGGCCGCACTACATTTAACCACTTTGGAGTTGAGGGCAGAACATTTTGTGCCGACTGTATGCCGTATTAGTTTTCGCAGTGTTAGAAATTTGTTATGTTTTGTGTGGGTTACTTATTTGAACGATTTATCTTTGTCTAACGTTTAAGGAGTTACCATCAAAAGTTGCCGATGTAACGAATACTATTTTAGCGATCGATTTGTAGATAATATAAATCTGAGACAAATATAGAGACTATCGATCTAAGACAATGAACAAAACATTTAAGACAAAACTAGACTACAAAGGTCACATAGTGATGTCATTAGAAACGTCTAGACTTAAAACGAAGCCGCAGCTTACATGAATATTTTATCAAGTGATTAATCATGGCACCATATTAGCCGACGGAAACCAAAAATCAAGTAGGATCCAAATATTCATGTAGTTTAGTTAGGTATTTACATTACATGCATACATTTACAGAGGTAACCGAGCTATAAGTAACGTGGAAAAGTCATAAGAACAAAGTAACATTTACACTCAAAATGTTCCAATAAAACAAAATAATAACGTTTTTCGAAACTATAAATTTACCTCACTATATAAAAAAAACGTTACACATCCGACCAAATAATTTGACGCAGCCTCAGACAATAATTAAGATAGCACTCAATTATACGGTGGAAACACACCAAAACACCGTTAAATTGTTAAATGAACGACAATTATTGGCGTGGGTGAAACTGTCGCGCATTAACTATATAATCGAGTCTGGTTGCCTTTTTATATTGTGATTGACGTGAGAAGGTTTTCTGTTCGTTTTGACGTGATCCGATTGGTTGGTGTGATGTAATGAAGATTGTGATTGGTCGATTCGTCTGTAACAGGTATGACGATTTAGGCTTAACTTACGAGAGTTCAAAGATAGTGGATACTGCTCGCTTGCTGTTTAGAAAACCTTGTAAAAAGCAGATACGATTGAAACTTTTTGACTGCTTTGAGCTTTTTATTATCACAAGAATATTTTTATTTTACTTTTATTAATTTTATTTAAAATATTTTTCCGCCTCTACAATTTTTTTTCTGTAATAACCACATAAATAACACTTTTGTGTTAGCAAAGACCCACAGCAATCATTTTGTTTAATTCATAAGATTTTTATTTTTTTAAAAGAAGTATGTTATACGTTTGACGTGTCGGTATGTCTGTATGTGTGTCTGTCTGTGGTATCGTAGCTTTTAAACGAATGGACCGATTATTATGCGGTTTTTGTTTAATAGGTGACGTGATCGAGATATTTCGTAGCTATAAGTTATGATGATCTCTGTCAATCCGTTCAGCATTTTCAAAGCTATCAGCAATTCCCTAAAATTTGTGAGAGGTTTTTAAACGTAAGTGATAAAGCATACGGTTGGTAAAGTCTTGTATTATTATATTGTTATGCCAAGCACCCGCTTGTCACAGAAATGAGGTCAACCATCATTGCGCAATTTTATTGAATTAGTTCAAAACCTTTTGGCACTAGTCAACGTTACATTAATTGTTATTGACGTGTAATTGTTATATTATTAACTTCATTATTGTTATACACTATTGTTGCGTCAATATTCATTCAGTGAATTTAATTAATTGAGAGATTATGCGGGATGGGAAAAATGATTGATTAGATTCATGACGCGGTAAGAAAATATAGGGCAATTGGTTTATTGTTGGATAATATTGTCCGACTGTTCCATTTTAACGACTTATTTATATTGACATATTTAAAATCAATACTGTGTAAATGAATAAGGTAAGATAGTCTGTTATCCATAATATATAAAATACATGTGGACAACATCACATACATTGCTCTGAACTCAAAGTAAGTAGCTTTAGCATGTGTTATGAAATCATATAATATTTGAAAAAAAAACTTGAGAAAACATCGTCAAATATATGGCAAAATAATACAAGCTCATTCGTGTATTTAAAACAAAGAACTAGTAACTACCAACTACGAAAGCATTTCATGAGTGAAAATATTTCTCCTACGTATTTTTGTTCAACGGCGAAAAGTAATTGATGTCGGAATTTCGCAAATGACCATTGACTTTGTCGTTGTCTGTACACTACCCGAAATTCGCATTAAAGTGAAACCGTATTCACAAATTCCTCACACTTGCAACTTCCAACGGTGTATTTATGAGTTTTCCATAAAATATACAGTTGTAAGCTACAAGTGTTGTCAGTTTTATGTCAAAAGAGGTAGCTCATGTAATAGGATACAAAATAATATACTTCACATTAACAAATAATGTAGTGGGTAATTTAATTATATTCTATTTGGAAAATTTACAGCTATTTCAATTATTGGTTAAGTTACTAATCGGTTTATGGTTAATTACTTTCCAAATACGTTTAGATAAGGTAAAAATATCTTAAACAGTAAATTGGACACAAATATTAGTTTCTAAAGAAATCTAAACACTATTGCATTTGAAATATTTAGCACGATGACACTAATTAAAAGTTTAATAATTAGTTAGACTAATTGGTTAAAATAATTAGTTAAATAATTAGTTAATCTCCATGTAAAAAAAAACTTTTTGATGTCTTTTATTTATCTTTCAATGCATGTATGTATCTAAGTTTATTTAGGTAAAATCTTGTAAACGAATTAAAACTAATTTTTGACATCCTATTGAGCTAAAATTTTTACACATTGGGTTCTAGTGACATTCAACATAAAATTGTTAATGAGTTATAATTCAAAAATATACAAAACTTTTTTTTTGTCCATAGATCTAAAGAAACCATTCGCAATATCGCCTACTATAACTTCAGTGGAGGCAGGGTCGGCTGCGTCATTACGCTGCTCCCCTCCCGCCGCCGCCCCCGCCCCTCGTGTGTCCTGGCTGAAGCACGGCCAGCCCCTCCAACAGGACCACAACGTGATGATCTCCGCTGAAGGGAATCTGTTGATATCTAGAGCTACTTTACAAGTAAGTTGACTATTATTGAATAAAAAGTGAAGGATGTTGCAACGGATTCGGAAATACTATGATTGAACAATGATGTGATCAGCTTTCAATGTCATTAGAGGTGTTTTGGTAAAAAATAAATATGTAAACAGTGTCATGACGATGATGTTGCGAGTTATGGTCAACCAATCTCTGTTGTTAAATTAGGTGTGATAAAAAAATCGAAATTTTAGAATAGTTAAAACCTGTATTTATCAGAGATCGTCAATCGAACACAAGTCATCATCACCATAAATTTAAGAGCTAAGCTCTTGTCGGTGCAGCTCCTTCCATTTTCTTCAGTTATGTGCCAGCTCTTGGACCTCTTTATCAGACAAGTAATATAAAAAAATCCAACTATGGGCTTATGCCTCATACAACTAATAGCTAGCAAAGTATTGGCATCCATTTACATACCGAGAGATAAAAACCTAAACAAAAACTCTTGAGACATGCCCAAAGAATTAGCACCAAAGATTCAAGCTGATACAAAAAAAATTAGACCATTTGGGATTCTGAGAATTATCAAAACACTTAATTAAAACTTTACTGGCCCAGATCCCAGATCAGACTAAGAACATAAAACGAATATATTGATAATAAAATTTAAATCGAATTACGTTCAGATGCAACTAAGTAAACAAATTGGGAACAGAACTACAGTTGAAAAGATTATGTAAACAAATTATTTCGGAGGCCAGGCTCCTTAAATTCTACATTACTTCGGGGAATCGGAGATAAAAAAGCGCATACAAAATCTGGCTGGAGATGTTTTGACAAAAAAAGAAAGAGGAGACAGACAAATCAAATAAAAGGATAACCAATTCTTTAGTAGTTGATTTGTCTTGACTTGACTCTCACATAACCTTGATGTTTAGTCACCATTGTTTGATTTTTATGGACGTTAAATTCCTGTGAGATTGAGTACTCCAAAAACAAAATGTCACAAGTTCCAACATTCAGTATCAGAAGTAAATATTGTTAAGAAAATTACTTGTAAATTATCCAATGGTTTTAAGTCTCTTGACCCCGGAAACCAAAAAGATCATAGTGATATAAATTAGAAACATGCTACTGAACCACCCAACGACCAGCTTCCCAGATGTACACCGTTTATGGTCCATAAATTAAATGCCATAATACTAAAAGCTTCATAAAATACGACCACAAATCCAAACAATAAGTATGAACATGATCTAAGAACAGTCGCGTTATGAACACATGTCAATACTAGGCCAACTATTTGTATAGTAATAAAAGTATCAGTACGGACACTTCAGACACTTGAAAATAAATCTTAAGTCGTTTAAGCAAAGCAGATGTTTCAGTGATCTCAATTCTATTTGAAATGACTACATCAACACGTGGCCAATTTCGAAGAAAATGAAGATTATAGGCAAACAAATAACATCGTATTACGATTTATAGGAGTTCATATATTTTAAAAATAAATTCATGTAAAATAAATTTGAGTTAGATATTCATACAGTGTTTCTGAATTTACTTGCCGTATGAATTCTGAATCATTGAAATGAATTTTAAATACCTTTAAATTAATTACATCTTAATTTGACTGTCATATTTACAACTTGACAAGTAATCTCTTGACGGGTTATCATTACGTAAAATCTTATGTCGTAGCATTAGTCGTACATGAACGCTTCTAATTAAATCACCAATTACATTTAATGTATGTACGTTCTAAATATACACATTTTCTAACTTCAAGACACGCACCTCATTAAAATGCTCCTTCAAAGCGTCAGCGCGCACAATCGCATCATCTTGTCGCACGATTGCAAATTATTTATTTTATCTTTGCGACTGCGACTAATTAGTCGAGCGCGACAGACGTTTATTAATTGCGACACAAGTCGCTGTCGAGCGTGCGTTCCTTTTCTTTTTTCGACTTTTTGTCGTCCAGTGTTGTCTTTCAAAGCTGCTGGATGTCCTGTGATAAAAGTGTTAAACTTGTGTTAATCCAATTATATATTTCATGGAAAAAGATACGTTTTATCTTTGGCTATTAATTTAACTTGACCCACGTATTTATCTTCAAACTTCTTGTTCGTTTATGGCTGTGATTTGCTTGAGGGTAAAAAATCGAGAATTTATGTAAAAAATAGTGGTAGGATACCAATTTGCAAGACTGTTTCAATGAAAATATTGGCCATTACTTTTCGGTCATATTATCCGTATATGTATTATTATTATTCGTGTTATGCAATCAAATAATCAGTATTACACAAGAATATTATCCATTATTAAAACAAATTGTCTGAACGCACATCGTCGGATTTCTGCTGCAAAAATGTCATCGTAAATATTTATCAAGACCTAACGTTATGACAGTGTATGGAATGTATTTTTACTGTATTTATAAATTAAGTAAGAGTTTAAAAAATCCCGCTACCATACTTTCAACCGCATCACCAAATAATGGCACAATCGCAAATAACTCATTCCATCTCCGGTTTCCGCTACGCAGCTCTCACTAATTAGGCACTGTGAGCAGACATGGATTAATTGCTGCCACTGTCAGTCGCTCTCTCATTGTGGGTTCGTGTGTAACATAATCTTCACAAAGGTGTCTAGAGCATTTTCTTAATGAATATGATCGTAATGTGTTGTACGTCTTTTAAATTAATGGCTCCCGGCCTTTGTAATTTTAACAAATTCAGCTTTTCGGTTGTAAAAATATATTACGGGGATGGGTGCTTTAATGAACAGTTATAATTTATATTTTGCCTCTTAAAGCAATGCGGGCGCTAATTTAGATTTGTTTTACAAATATTTATATGACGTTACAAAATGCTTATGTTATTAAGTAATTTTTAAATAAATGCGGACAACACCACATACATTGCTCTGAGACCAAAATAGTCATATTATTTGTTTAATCAGAGACAATAAAGGTGCCACAAACACCCAAACTCGAAAACCACTTTTCAACATTGACCCTCCTGGGGACAAACCCGGGGCTTTAGAGATGAAAACACCTTAAAAACCGGTGTGTATGCCACTCGACCACGGTGGTCGTCTTATATTATGTAAAATAAGTTTTACATAATATAGTTTTACATATTATGTTTATGGAAAATTGTCTACAGTTTGATCGTTGATACTTAGCAGTTTAAAGGTTTTCACATTGTTAAGTCTTACTTACTTATTAGGATTATCTGAAACTAAACGAATTCCTTAAAATATTGCTCCAGGTTTATCGCCTCCTTTTAACGTGACGTCATCTACAGGAATTCTAGTTTTAGTAGTCCAGCCATTAAGTTGATTCTATACCTTTCCTTAAGCTTAGCCGTGATAGTTGGATAAATAGGCGTCGGTTAACTTTATCGACCTCATAATAAACCTTTATGTCCCACGTGCGACGCAGATTTCTGTATAATCGTGGACATTATGACATCTTAGATTAAGTGCAGGTCGCCAGCCATTCTAGAAGATTAGCAGAATATATGTGATCGTATAATTGTGTTGGTTGAATCGTTTTCATGGATGAATTGAATGATTTACGTGGAATTTGCTTTTGTTGGTGTGTTTATTGAGATTCTATTGCCATTCTTGACTATAAATACATGCATATAAGTTAATCCCAACGTATTATTTGCATTATGGCTTATTTATGTTAAACGTGATTATTTTTTTAACTTTATTAAGTTTATCTCTTGTCAACAGGATATGGCAAACTACAGCTGTGTGGCAGAGAATATTGCTGGCAAGAGAATCTCTGAGCCTGCCCTTTTGACCGTTTACGGTAAGTTCAAAGATTTTTATGAAATTTAATAATATTCTTTAACAGGCAGTTAAAAACACTGATAAATACTAATAAAAAAATATTACGAAAGTTTAACGGCGAATTCCACCGATACAAAACGTGAAGCCAATTATTAAAAAAAAGGTTTGTGTAAAGTAAAAACATAATGGTTGAATAAATAGATACGAGGATAATTGTAATTTACCTATATACCTATTAAATGAACAAGAATACAATAATTTATTGGTTACTAGATATAATAAACCAGGAAGTAAAACAACACTAAATTCATTTAGAATTTATGTATCCTTATCAAATCCATACCTTGAAGTAGTAAATACCGCAGCTATTACCGTCTAAAGAGCGTTAGACAATTTAATAGGTACACCTCAGACAACAAGTTATGGTTGCACGTTTCATTATTTCACGTATAATTTATCAGACAAGCTGTTTAACGCTCATTTCACCCTCGGTGTACGTAATAACTATCTTTACTTCAGTAAGATCAAAGGGCATGAGCCGATAGCTTGCAATTATAGCGAAGCGCGAGCGCATGGGAGAGTCATTAGGGACGCCTACGCGATGCAGGCGCCATCTAACTGATAGCAATCATCACCTCTGACTTGCACGTCCGAAATTCTGTTTCGCATAGATGATTCATATTTAATTTTAGTACCGTGACTTGCTGCTGTGATTTCTGGTATGTTGTTAGTGTTAGCCGATTCATGTTTAGCGCCAGTAGAATATGTACGTGACAAATTTATTCCGTTCGATAGATTCGTTTTGACACTTGGTTTTAGAAATTCATGTTGATATAATCCAGGTGCTGGGAATGACATCGGTCAGATTAACTTGAACAAATATGATTTTCATGAAATATTGCTCTTCAGTGAACACATTTAGATCCTACATAACTTGACATTATCTATAACTTTTGCGGTTTTATAAGTTACACCTTTTTCCACCAGTTACCAGTTACACTTAAGTTTTTAAAATTCTAATCAATATAACACAACAATAAGTGGCTTACAGAATTTACGACCAAAAGTTAACTTAAATTCATCTATTAATTAACCTAGTCAACTCAAAACTATTGTCTTTCAACAATTCCTTGTACTGTAATTGTTCCATCGCACCAATTACTTCTATTAGAAGGGTTTACAGTCTTTGTTGTTGAAATGTATCGTTCAGTCGCAAATTGGGCTATACATCGTCATTATTGTGGGGCGTGGGCGGGTGTCGTCGCAGTACTTTTTATGCTGCACGATTGTATAATGATCTTGCTTGATTGTGTTCTTTGTGGTTGTGTTGTAAGTTTATATTTTTAAATAAACGTTTTTATTTATTCAGTTTATCTTCTGGATTGGTGTTTACTGTTATTGTGTTGTTGTAGTGTATGGCCACTTCAATAGTATTATACAGTATTTTTTTAATTTCATTGATAAATATATAATACATACCTATGAGTTTAATGTTTCGATTAAAAATGTACATACATACCCTAATAGTTAGAACATTACCAGTAGCGTCTATTAAGTATTTATTACTCATTTCCACTTCACCATAAACATTATGTTAATACATATTTCAAAAGAGAAAGAAGAAGAGAGAATTGAACACATATTTTGTTTAAAAAACACAATTTAAAATTTTATTCCTCGTTTCTCAGGAATACCAATTCCATCACTTTACCAAAAAAACACTAAAACATCAATAAAACTACAATTCCCAAAACTAGAATTTAGTTAGAGTTTATAACTTCTACGGAACCACTCGCCATTCAATACGCGTTTCGTGTTTATATCGTATAAAAGCGTACGTTTGTCCAACGAATAAAAAAACGGTTATATTAATTAACAAACAATGTGGTGACCTGATGTTAAATCTAAAAAAGGGTGACGAGTCCCTCTTGGTTATTAATTAGCTGAATATATTATTGGGTTTCGTAATCCGATTGATGAAATAAAACATTTGATTTAAATACATTAGATATAGATGACATTAACGTGCCTTAGTTTTATTTTGGACCGACGAGAAGTTTTGGGATAATATTATTGTCGTGGTCAACAAATAGTTTTATATTTTTGACGTGACAACGTCTTATAAATTGGTTTGCCGGGTGACACTTCAAGAAACTGGGTAACGCTCCGCTCACGTTATGCGCTCACAATGACAGCGAGTGAGAGGCACGCGTCCCTTCCACTCGGGCATGGTTAGCCCGCCTAAGAGCGAGAGAGACAGACATTGACATTGACAGTCGTTGTCACGTAAAACTTTCGCCCGTATACCGACTTTACAGGCAACCAACGATTTTTTTTTTTTTAAATCTACTACTGGTAAGTGTCTCTCTTGTCGTCTATAAATTTAAGGTTTGATATAATATTTCTATAGGCAATAGACCTAGGTATTATTTAATAAGTTTTATATAATATATCAGTCAAATGAAACAAGACATAATTTATCTATACTAATATTATAAAGCTGAAGAGTTTGTTTGTTTGTTTGAACGCGCTAATCTCAGGAACTACTGGTTCGAATTGAATAATTCTTTTTGTGTTGGATAGTCCGTTTATTGAGGAAGGCTATAGGCTATATAACATCACGCTACGACCAATAGGAGCGGAGCATAAATGTTGCAAAAATGAAAAACCGTTGAAACTAAAACACGCGAACAAAGTCGCGGGGGACAGCTAGTTATGAATATTTCTCAGAAACTTAAAGCCCATGTTTAGATCATTAAGGCAAATGTTAACAATACAAACAGCTGTTTAACATGAGAATGGAATAGTTTCAACGAAATTAAATAAAACCAAAGTCAAAACACTTCGAAAAGTTCGGATGTATATATTTTATATAAGGCATAAAATCCCCAATTTTATAGATACCTCAACCGCTATTAGAATGTAAGACACTTTATTAATATTAACAGTATTTTAATAGTTTAATAACAAACCCGATGCGACGAGGCAATCAATTTTTATTGAGCGAACTACACTAAAATTATACACCGCGGGTGGCCTATTCTGAAAAAATAATTCTTTTAATTTCCAACTAATGGTAATTGAATATTTATTGTAATTTTTATATTAAATTCAAGTTAATAGAATATTAGAAATCGCTTGTTTTATGTTTTAATTTTTAATTTGAATTGTGTCACCGAAAATAAATTGTTGTCATTAATTAAATTAAATGAAAAATGTGGGATTTCTAAGATTTATTTCGATGAGTTAAAATTATGACATTTAATTTAAATATTTTTTACATTTCATAGTCAAATTACAATGGAACAGGAAATTGTGTACTTATGAACTTAAGAATAAATTGATTCATTATAATCTCCAAAGATTTGCATAAATTTGGTTCGGTTAACTTATTTATCACTCAATTTTGTAGAGGTGAAAGCTTTTTTCAAACATTAACTTAATGATTTTTATAATAGTTCATGGTGTCATATTTCAATTTCAATCTGTTCCATAAGACCATCAAAATATTTCACACGTTTTATTTTCGACTCAATATTAGGTTCTTTGTAGATCTTACTTGATTCAATCTCCAACTTTTTTAATAAAAACTAACAAAACCCAATAAAAGTCGACACTTAAATCAGATCTGTGGCACTCTTTTTTTACCTTAATACCCCACGCCTGTATAATATTCCTGTATTTAACATAATTTCGTTGTACGCCGCGGATGAGTCGTGTTCCACTCGATTTACGTCCGACCTAACTCACATTTACAGTCGCCTATTAGCCATAATTTAGAAAAAAACGCTTGTATTACTTGTAATATACCATGTATAAGCACCATCTACATTTTTATTATTTTTGTTCGCTTACACGTGATGAAATGTCGGGGTACCTACCGCGGCGATGACAGCAGATTTATTTTATGAAAAGGTTCTCATTTTCTTATGAAAGCATTTAAGATGTTTAAGTTGAACAGGTTTTTGCTTTTAATGTTTTTAAAGCGATTATTCAAAGAAAATGTAATATAGTAGATTCATACATTTTATGATATTTAATAGCCCAAAAGGTGGCTTTTGTTACTCGTTTCTTGTTATCGAAAATGGCCTTTTTAGTTTTAAATCTAGACTAACCTATATAACTCTTTCTTAGGGTAGTGGTCTGGGTATAAAACGGAATTATCTATTTAGTCCACCAGATACATAAAAAAACTCGTATTTTTTCTTTTATCATATCAATGAAAAATAACAAAGTCAAAGCGCTTTAAAGTTCTGGAGTAGGGGCTTGTGACGTCACTTGTGGGTAAAAAGGACACAAGTGACGTCACGCGACATTTACATTCATTGTAGCTTCCTCATCGTTTGTTTAATTAATAAAAGATAAAAATCGTGTCTAATATTTTTTAATATCCATGTGACGTGTAAATAAAAAGAAATAGTCCAATCCCCTATTGTTTTGTATTTTCTCTTCTCACACTCATTATTAGAACCTCTTTTATTTTATCAGTATATTTGTTGCCAAAATCTTCCTCATACTATTGCTAATATGTCAGTGTCCATCAAGTATAGTGATAGCAATTCCCTTATCAGTCATTCCTGGTATCGGTCATCGGAAGGCAAATTCAGCACAGTCTGTTTATTTAGAGATAACAGTTATCTTTTAATCAGATCAGCGGCTACGAGCTTAAGTTTATCTGCAGGGTACATATTTGCATGTTATGTTTGTTTAACTCTAGGTTATGCATGTGGGATTTATTATGGTACATGTTTAAACCGTATATATCTTCGGTTAAGATGTTTTAGGAGAGAGAGAGAATTAAGGCAAGTTTTTTTGTCTTAATTTAAAAATCAATTTTGAGTTTTGGGTTAATTAGCTATTTTATTCATATTTATATTCAGTTTTTATCAATCAAACATTGGTTACACAAATATTCTGTGCTAGCCGGAGGGCTTCTCAAATCGATCATACCAAATAAAACTAGTCCAACATATTTCAAGATAAAACAATAATATAATTAACGCGACCTATCGTCACCACAATCTGCAGCTTTTTAAACGTATGTAATACAATAGATGGTATCATTTACCCGTGTATTATTAGGCTAAAGTATATTCTAGGTAGGTCGTTAGGTTACAGGAGTTGCACGCTAGCTTGCGTGCTGCTGATCTTCAAAAAAGATATAGCATAGAACGCCCTCTGGTTCTGCCTGTTACGAAACAGTTTTTAGATCTTGATTTCAAATTTGTTTTGTGTTGAGATTTTGCGTGAGTTTTGCGTAGATTTTAGATTACGTTTGTTTTCGTTTGAAGTTGGTAATGCGGAATGCCACTTTCAGTGGTAGCGTTTTGGGCCAAGCGAAAAAAAATACGTGAGATTTTATTCATATTTAAAAAAAGCATTATTGTTAGGTATATTTTCTGATACTTTTTTGTTAATCTTATTAGAAATGCGTAAAGCGATAGGTTTTTTTATGGAATATAATTCGTCTTCAAAACGTTGTAGGCTGTGTACTTTATAACACCTACACATACCAGTGATGGTTATTATACCCACGTAAAAGCGATTTCTATTCCATGTATAAGGCTTAATGCCATATTCAGAGCCAATAACTTAATTGCGTCTAAAAGTTTTCCAAAACTAAATAAAGCTCAGATAAATTAATAGTGCTTAATAATGTAACTAAGAAATTGGCACACCTTTTATGGTGGGGCATAAAAAGTGGGATTTAAAATACTATTTATATTATAATGATAATTAATGAACCTACTGTATCTGCTTATATACTTAATGATATGCCCATATATACTAACGAATTAAATAGGCATGTTAAGTTGACGATAATTATTAAAATAGTAGTAAATATACAATATTTCAAGCAAGTAATTTTTGACGCCAGTACGTTTATTTATTTAACTGTAAATGCCCGTAAAACTGATGGTGCTAAGTCTGAGAAAGCTTATATCAAGGAAGCCATAAGACATTCTCTCTTACCATAAATAGGCTGTAGGTATAAAATATAATGACGTTTCTGTTATTACATTCTGCTTGAGAAGTTTATAGGTAGTTTTCTATGACTCTTAAAATATTAGGTACTGTGTTACCTAGGAAATGTGTTTTGGAGGTCAGATAGGCATTGGATCAGTATTTAGTTGAATCCACTATGACTTCGCCAAATTTAAAATAATTTTGAAAATATTTACTTAATTTTTTTATTTAATTTAATTATCTGTTTTTGCGTTTTAATGTTTTAAGTGATACACTTTTGATTCTTTCGTTTTTAACTGATTGCAAGATCAAAAAGCACAACAGTCTTACTTTGATAATGTTTTTCTAATCTTAAAACTTAAGAAGGAGGTTAAAATATGTTCTTTGGTGTTTAGGATGCTTAGGGTTGATTTTTCCAAAGCCATATAATATAATCTGAAGATTGACAGACATTTTACTCATACAAAATCTATTGGACGTCAATTTTATTCCGCGAATACAAATTAACTGGCATTGGTAAAATAATCCCTTAATATATATTAGGGCATTATCTGGCTTTGGTAAAATCAGTTCTTAATAGATATATTAAGTTAACGTTAAATCCGAATATGATGTTCAGGCCAACCATGTATTTTTTGTTTGTTGTTTAAAAATAAAGCACTATTTTTAAATAACTTATCTATGCAAATGGCGACGCGGAAACCTGTACACTACATTATTCCTATAATTAGTTTGACAAAAATTCCCAGAACCAGCTTGCGTGTTTAAATTAAGTTTTTTGGTTTAAAATATGAAATAGCTTTTTCAGTAATGAATAGTTATTTTGCGGAGTAACTCGGTCACGCTTTTTTGTTGTATTTGATTATAATAAATACCATTATCTGGTGAATAAGCTTGTAATTGTCTCTTTATGTAAGGTTTTTTGACCTCGAAAGAAAGATAACTTATAGATTTATTACACCTATTCCTATAGTAATCTAGTCTCGTAATCAGCCTATATTCCCACTGCTAGGATACAGGCCTCTGTGAGAGGGAGTGGACCGTAATCCACCAAGCCGGCCCAGTGCGGTTGGTGGATGTAACATGTCTTCGAATTTATGGTTCTAGGACATTCCTGCTTCCTCACGATGTAAAGTTATTTAGACTAGCTACTTATATTCTAAACTAAATATAAACCTACCATATGTCTGTATTAAGTATGTCATACATGTTTTTTTTGGTAGCCTCTGATCTAAAACATATAGGTATTAGCAATGGCTAGTATTGGCTAGCTTTTAATGCAAACACTGACATATCTAGTTACCTAACATAGTAGACATTGAAAGCAATTTCCATTCCAATAAATAAAATAACTGACAGCATAAATTACACCTCTCGACTTCAAATAATATTTTAATGTTTATTTTCTATTAAATTTGTACGCAGTTCCAATAATTTAATAGACATGGCAAAATAATTCAATGTAGGTAAACTTTATTTGACATTTATTGCGAACTGCTAATGTGTTTAGGAATGTCACGTTGGTATGACGTTGGAATTTCAGTTACGTAATAAGTAATTGTATTTTTGTTTAGTTTATTGCCGTTTTATTGTAATTACATCTGTATAAAATTTGTAATATTTTTCAGGATATTCTAAAAACATCGTTAGTCAATTATTTTCGTGAAATATTGGCCGATTGAAATTCATACTCTTTTCTTAAATTACTCACAGCTGGGCAAAGATATTTTGGCTTAAAATCTATACTTTTAATATATAAAGCTGAAGAGTTTGTTTGTTTGTTTGAACGGGCTTATCTCAGGAACTACCGGTCCGATTTGAAAAATTCTTTCAGTGTTGGATAGCCCATTTATTGAGGAAGGCTATAAGCTATATAACATTACGCTGCGACCAAAAGGAGCGGATCATAAATGAAAAATGTTGCAAAAATCAAAAACCGTTAAAATAAAACACGCGGACAAAGTCGCGGGGGACAGCTAGTATGCAATAATCTTCACCCTATACTATTGCTACGTTTAAAAAAATACACCCAATTTCTAGCTGGCTATCATTTCTCAAGGACTTACCTCAACCTGGATTTAAGAAGGGTAGGTACAGACTAGTACCGACTCGGTGAAGGAACCGGACGAGAATGCATTTGCAACCTTTTGCCGCTTCCAGGAAACTGCCACCCCCTAGAAAATTTCTTAAATAACTTATTTATTAACAAAATATTATTCTTCTACCAGTAAACGGTGGCTGGAGCTCCTGGGGCCCCTGGACTCCGTGCCGCTGCAACGGGCGCGTGACGGGCGGACAGCGGCGCACGCGCTCCTGCACGGAGCCGCACCCGCTGAACGGCGGCGCGCCCTGCCAGGGACAGGCCGTGCAGAGGACATCCGACTGCGTGCCGTGTCAGAGTGGTAAGAAACTACTGGGTACTACTGAAACAACGACAATCAGTTTTAAGTCGGCGTTAAAGTCTCATGCTGGATTTGAGATGTAAAGTAGCGATATAATAAATAGACTAAACAGTCATTTATATAATGATAATAATATAATACCAACCTATTAATGTCCCACTGCTGGGCACGGGCCTCTTCTCATGCAGAGAAGGCACGAGCATTGATTACCACGCTTGCTCATTGCGGGTTGGCGATTTCAGATTCCAATTTTTGGAATCCAGGTTTCCTACGTTGTTTTCCTTCACCGTTTGCCAATGGTGTCTTAGAATAATTAAGGAAGTACATATAACTTTGAAAAAGTCACATAGAAAGAGTCAAGTAAGAACTATATGTATCGATAGTGGCGAGTGCTTATTCTGAATTTGTTGGTTTAGTTTTTTAAGTTAAGTATAAGGTTATAAGATTTGCAGCCAGGTAGACTTTTGAAGAATGTATTTTTGTTTTTGCGTATGGAACAGATAATGACAGTCTTTTTTGTCCTTAAACAACCTTATAACATAATCAAAGGTACTGCTTAAATCAAAATAAATTTCTATTATGGATTTAAGATGCGATGGAAGTAAGATGAGATAAAGGTAAAAGTATAAACAATACAAAAATAATCTAACTAGGTTCTACTTAAACATCTTTCTCGAGAACGAGAATTTCTAAATTATAAATTTACCTAACAATAATTAAAAAAACTTTGAACTGACTACTATGCTAATGTGCTACTATAAGTATCCGAACAAATTATATAGTACCTCTGGAGTTTATATTTATAACAGCTGAGGTTTAATTAACGGAAGATCCTTAGTTTAAATCAATCATACTCATTGAAGTCACTCTTAATTATTATACTTAGCTTACTTAATGAGGTTAATAAGTATATCCGCTACGCATACCACACACACACACAAATAATATTATGTATATCTATAAGCAAGTATTAATATATGTTTGTTAACTCTATTAAGAGAAAGTACTAACTTCCGTTAATGACTAAGCCTACATTATTGGCTTATAAAGACCACGCAGGATAGAAAAACGTAATTTAACTTTTTTTTTTTATAAAAGCGATTCCCGCATAAGTGAATTTAGTCACTGTACCGCGAGGGGTTTCATAAACATTCAATTCACATGCACAAAGAACACCCAGACTTGGGACAAGTATTTGTGGATCACTAAAATACTTGTCCCATGCGGGGTTCGAACCCGCGGCTCGTCGCGCATATTTGTAATTGTGCAGCCAAGTTGCATTAATTTGTTGTATTATTAAAGGTTTTAGTTTAGTTTACAAATCACATAGTTACTTTTTATCGCACGCAGACAACCATTTTATAAAGAACTTCGTTCGTTTTTTTTTGTTTGCAAAAGAAGTCAAGTATTAATATTTCAAAATGAATAAATCACATACAAAAACCAGAAGCCCGAATGTTATGTGTTTTGAATATATTTTTGGGAAGCTTTGGTTAATATCACGTATAATTAGAAACACTTGAACTTCCATAATGCTTTCTTTTGTTGACTCTACAAAGAAAAATAAACTTTGAATGGATTGACTTAAGGTTGTTAATAAATTAAATCCGCTTGTATTTAATTGTAGCTCTTCAAAATTTAGATATTAAATAAATGCGTAATCCATTAAAAAAAAGAATTAATTACAAAATCAAATGCTTTGAAAACTACTTTGAACAAAAACTAAATAATAAATATTATCGTGAGAAATTATGTTCCATTTTCAAACATGTTAACAGTAAAAAAAAGAAAATTCGAATGTAACCAACTACTCTATCACCATTTACTTCAAGCGAAAATCCTAATACGATTCCCCACATTTCATTTTAGACTTTAAGCCGATCGTTTTAAGGTTGTTATTGCACTGTTTTGTTATTGAAATACGTTTTATTTGTTACTGCTGTCAATGAAGATGGATACATGGATCTGCAAGGATACGATAACACTCAACAGTTGTTGATCGGTAAGTGTACTTGAAAAGAGGTTTTATTATGTGTCTGTAAAAGTTTTATACCACAAAATGTACCCTACATGCTTAGTTGGTAAATTTTGTAGCAGTCTAGTAAAGTTTTAAAAAATTGGCCAAGAAGTGTACTACTACTATGTATAAATGTTTATATATTATGTAGACTATGTTATGCAGTTCTAACTTATCGTGAAACTATCTAATTTTCGGTTGAATTCGCGTAGAAATTAAGTTACTTATCAAGTATATTGCTTGTTTTGTATTTTGATAAAATTTTAATAATTTACGACCGCTGACATTCTAGCTCATAATAATATATCCAGCCTATAAATATTTCACTGATGGGTACAGGCCTCTTTTTATAGAGAGAAGGAACGAGCATTGATCATCACACTTGCTCGTAGCGGGTTGGCGTTTTCAAATTAATATTTTTGGAATCTAGCTTAATTAAACTAAAATCACACTTCTGCCCGATTGTCGGCGTAATTAACCTAACGAACTTTTAATCGTACAAAACAATATCAGAACTCCACACAACGCACTCCGCATACTACACTGAAATAAAACAAAAGAGAATCGCTCCCCAACTCTCAAAGACAAAGACTTAAAATCCGGCACGAGCCATTCAATTGACAAGCCGAGTGGCTTTAAATACTCAAGAATCACACATAAAACACACGTGGCTATAACAATAAGCGTTTAAACATCATATCTAGACATCTTTGTCGTAAAAAAGCCGCCATTTAATTCTATATGGTCATAAAGTGAGTACTGAAATCACTTCAAAGAGAGTGACATACGGTCGTATGGGATGGCAAGCTTGTTAGATGTTCGCGAAATGGCTTGATCAAAGGATGTGTGAAATTATTTTATTGGGTGCTTCCGTGTTGGATTGTTTTTGTTTATTGAAATATTTCCTTCTTCTGCCTAGCCGTTTTCTAAGCTATGTTGGGGTAGGTTTCCAGGTATAAATATTTTTGCATTGTTATAAAATAATAATATGAAATGTAAAGTATTTTATAATTTCCGTTATTCACAATTCACAAACAAACACTTGTGAGGTTATTCAACTTAGCACTTGTAATATTTAACTTAAAGATTATGCAAGGCCTACTATCTAAGGATAAATACTTACACAGTTGTAGATGTTTCAATATTTGTTAGACTTTAAACTAACTCCTTTAAACTAGGATGTTAAGTAGTCTACTCAAAAGCAAATTAAAGTAAATGTCAAAACAGTACCAAAAACAATCAAAATGACAAAAGATTAACTTCGAAAAAAAATTGTTGCAAATGAATACCTACCTAATATCATATGGCACACACATCACTTAAAATATGATTGGTATTTACCTAATTAATTTTCACACAAAAATGTTCGACGATCTTTCTTGCTGTATTTATCAAAGGAAATAGACCAACTGGGTAGACAATAAAATCCAATCAAGTGACAGCCGTCTCGAACCGTGAAACGTAACATTATGAGTTAATTGGGAACATGTGTTCTTGTTCTCAAACCTTGATCAACTGCATAACTGTATGTATAATACGTTCGAGTTGTTCATTTTAATTTGGAGTTTGGTGGCATAAAATGTTTAGGATCTCTGGTTTTGGTGTTACAATTCTTGTGGTGTTGATAACTTTTGGTTGAATATATAATTAATATATCTTGGGACAACTCACACATGGCCATGTGATCCCAAACTAGGCAAAGCATGTATTACGGCAACGAGATATATTTCTAAATACATACATATTATAGATAAGTTCCACCCAGACACAAAACAAATGATATGCTCATCTCACGAACATTTGTCCCGTGTGGGAATCGAACCCACGACCTTTTGGTTGGCAGGCAAGGTCACTAACCACTAAACCAACAGGCTAGTCGAAAATTATGAGTATAATCATGAAGATAGCTTTTAAGCGTCAAAAATAGTTGCCGTAATAGTATATATAAAATATAATAACTTGCAAATTTATGACACTTTCTTACAAAATTTTACAAACGGATTTAAATTATATACATTGTCAAATAAACTTTGAACCTCCTATTTCGTGAAAAAAAAACTTGTATTATTCTAATATGCGTATTGTGAAACTACTTTATTCTTAAGTATTGCATAATTATTTTATATATCCAAAAACGAACTCTTTTCCTGAAACCTATGTAAAAAAGATCTTGTCTTTCACAATAAATATAAAGTTTAACGGCATAATATAAATCCACAAAACGTTTCAACCGTTTCTCAGCCTACCGTACTTCTACCAAGTCACAAGTATTATCGTAAAACAATTTACTCAATTTATTACACAAAATATCCTTGTGAGATACCAAATGTGAGTGTTTCTTAAAAATTCAGTACGACACCCGACGTGTCGCGAGAGGTAATTTCTCACAATTTATTTACATAGTATACGTTAAGAAACGTTTACACTGGAGACGATTAAACTTGATGACATATTAATATAAAGATAAAAGGTTTTTTATTTGTTGTGATAATGTAATGATTGAAGGCTTAAAGGATATTAAAAAGCATTTTTTAAAAGCGATTTTATATTGACATGTGTTATTACTTTTTACGTTTCTCGATATCAATTGTTTTTATATTTATACTTAATTATTATTTTCCCACTTAGGGCAATAAAATCATTATATTATCACTACTAAAATGCACCAGTATCTTGAATTGAAACAGTATCTTGCATAAATAAATGCTAGATACAAATAATAGGTATTCAACATGTTAAATTCGGAACAATTTCTATAAGCTACATAGTTTCACCCACTAATCAAACAAGGGCTTTACAAGACAAGAAAAAAAAACATAATGTAAACGTGAAAGTCCTTTATGTCGTTGTTAGTCTAACGAACCGGGACTGATTTATGTGTGTGCGCATTAATTAATAAGAAATGCTACACACTGCTGTACTTAATATCCGTGTACACCCACACATTAACAAAGGGGGGGGTGGCCCAAGTGAGAGAAATGTCCCGTAGTGACTTTGATAAAAACGATTGGATTTATAGCTTCCAAGGATCTAATAACTATTGCGCTTTTATAAAACCATAAATAAAATATTTGATTCACTTTATATAATATCTAAGTAACTATTAAGTTGAGTTTTCTCATTTAAATATTGCATCATCTCGGTACAATCAATAACCTGAACGATGCAATTAATCATAATATTGCAGCTTATGATAAATAGATCGCTTAACGCCAATCTTTGGACCATACACCATCGCAGTATGAACGGTCTATTATTTCTTTTTTAAAAAACATTGTGATTCATGTCTGGTGCGCATGTAAGGACGTACAGCCATCCAATGTATTTTAATTTCAATTTATAGGGCGATAGTTCCTTCTCTTGTATTACTAGATACTCGATTAATAATCGTAAATGACACGTTAATTGGTTTTAATTTTAACGTAATTGTTCTTCTAGAGGAAGGTAGAAAGAGGATTAATATCTTTATGTATTGTTCACATGATTCTAAGCTTTATTGCTGCTATGAATTAGCAAGCTTGAGCTTTGAGAGAGCTTTTTGAGCAAGGTATTGAGCTTTAGTTTTGTGATAGTTTAAAATATGAGTTCATTACACTTGAAAATAAAATAACTCTGAACTAAGTCCTTACTAATATAATAAATACGAAATTAACTCTGTCTGTCTGTATGTCTGTCGCGCTTTGACACCAAAACTACTGGACCGATTTAATTTGGTACACATATAGTCTAAACGCTGAGAAAGGACATAGGCTACTTTATGCCGCGATAACCGACATCCACGCCGGCGGAGTCGCGGGAAACACCTAGTTAATAATAAACTGAACAAATATTTATGCTTTTAAATGATGAAATATAAAAAATATCTTAATACATTTGTATGACAATTGCCTGTAAACTTGTAAACTCATTACATTTACGATCGTAGGTGATTTTTTATTCTTGTATGTCCAATTAAGTTTTAACACAAATGTTTACGAAAAGAAACGTCGGAATATATGACAATAGCCCATATGAACAATCTCAGCAGGACCTCATATTACTTAAAAGTTCCAATTTTAAAATGTCCAATAATAACCGGTTATTTCAAGTAATAAAAGTTTCCGTAATGGTTGCGTTAAATGGACTCAGTAAGTACAAAAAGAGATTTTTTTAAAAAGCTGTATCCAACTTTTTGTAGATTATGTAATACTAAGCCAGTATTACATAATCTACAAAAAGTTGGATTAAATCGATATAAAAAAAAATAAAAAATAATAAATAATGAATATGGCAGATGCACACAAAAGAGTCCTATTCCAATTTCCAAACGCAAAACAGAAAAAAAAAACAAAGAAAATAATGTCTATATTCTTCAACTGTTGAACAATTATTTACTTGTAAGTTAACATTTAAGTATTTAATTTTAATGAGCGATCTAATTAGACACTATAATGTAAATACTAGGAGGGTCTTTTCTAAATAAACGTAATTTAAACACTTCGTCTAATTACTAAACTAAATAAAGTCTAGACGCTTAAACCATTACTTTTTTGAAAACTTGACACCCAACTTGATTTTCCTATCCATATGTCTGACATAACAAAAAACCGTGTCAAGTCTGCAAATGATAAATGATGATGCAGTGACAGCAAAAAATGGTTATCCTTGATCTTTGACATTGCGTTTAGATTTCGGTAACTTCGTTTTTGTCACACATCTGATTTGTTTTGGTCCCGCAAAAGTTATTTATATAAAATGAAATGTGTTTTTATTGCTGTAAGAATTTTGCTAAATGGTTTTTATTTCGACAGTTTAGAGGTTTAAGGTAAAATTAAAAGTGTTAATACAGTAACATTATCATTAGCAATTTTAACAAAAGATTGGATTTTTCATTCGACAGGAAATTAAGGCCAATAATTTCTTATCCGACTACCTCGATGTGGAAACACGTTTCTTAAGTGCAAGTTAAAACAAATAAAATATATCGGTTTTAACTCCTTACACCTTACTTACATCATTATGTACGTTTTCTACAACTGAAAACTGTAATGTCCCTAAAAGGTGACATTCAATATGAAACGTTTCGATGTCTCGAAAATTAAAACAACAAAAAGTTTAGTGACTGTTAAAAAAATCATCAATACTAAAGTCACCACTTTCCCACAGCGTTACCGGGCCGTTGGGGCATCTGGTCTGAATGGTCGGTCTGCGGCGCTGACTGCAGGCAGACGCGGCGACGATCCTGCACTGGAGACACGCCTTGCTCCGGAGCTCACGCGCAGCACGCCGACTGCGTTGGCGACTATTGTGGAGTTCATGGTGGTGAGTAGACCTTGATAGAATTTTTATAGAAATGGAACTATTGAGACGGATTTTCAGTGGTTGATTGAGGGTGTTGGTGTCTGGTTTTGGACGCTTTCAGGTAATTAATGTTGCATAAACCTCCATGAAATCTGCTTTACGAAGATTTATTTCTCATAATAGAAATGGAATTTAATTGAAGTTAATTAAGGAACCGTTAATTTTCTTCGTTCGGTCTAGATTTGGAACAGGCAACTAATAATGTAAAAATAAAATAAAAACTGAATCTCATCTAAAACTGATCTCTGATCTGAACTGATGTTGCAGAAGCATAGGTAGGTATCGTTTTTATTAAATTTGATTCTGAAATAATACAGAATTTTGTTATAAGTATCAAGATTTTTAATTTTCCAAAGTGGCTCCATCTGCAGTTAACGCTAGTCTAGGATTGATTTCTGTAGCATACTACTAATAAGATTTTTATAGCTTAATTCTAAAGTAAATGAACCAACACAGCCCATAATTTTCTCCGTAAGTGTGAGATAAGATCCATGCTGTGATACTATTTTGAAATTATACATTATTTTATGGATGCTTTAGGTTCGTTCCTCTAAATAAGCAATTAAATTTAAGTGCACTAGTAAAATAAACAATATCTATAAAATATTACACAGATTATATTATTTAACAGCACTTTATTATAAAACTGACTGATATTTCTAATTCAAACCACAAAATATAACATTTGTTTAAATTGTAAAACCGTAACTGCGTATAGTTTTATTTTTATAGCCAGCTCTGTGGCTAATAATCTCGACATTTCTCATAACGTTTCCGTATCTAAACACAATTTTTCAACGTTAATCGTACTCATATCTCATCTCATAACAGCAATGCCACGAATAGACTTGACAACTGAGAAACTCAAACATTTTCGGCCAAAACTTTACGAGCCCGTGTCATGGGAATTACAAATTATGAAACTATCCACCATGGGACATTTTAATTAATACTATTTCTATGAAATGCTCCAGAAACAGATGCCACACTAAATATACGCTTCCGTTCCGTTCAGCCATAACTATGAAATGTTATACTGGTCGCTACATAACAGTCTGGCAGTAACTGCGACCTTCCAAGTTATTAAGAGCTCCCCCGCCCCCCGCGGCTTAAAGAACTCTAATCAACATAAAGGTAGAAGCAAGGTGAGGCTTAGGTCAGTACTCGGTGGTCGCGTTCAAAAGATTCGAGAGATACTAAAATCGGGTGGCGTGACCATTTGAGCTGTATTATATCGTCTAAATATAGAAGAGGGAGTAAATTTTTATGGCGTTCTTACTTAAGTTAGTATAGTTTTATATGATAACATTGTAGACGTAAATGGGCTATCTAGGATTGTTCGTTTCTGTTTTAACCATTTTCATGTCTCTGAAGATTGTCAAGATGTGAGATAGTTTAATCACAATACATATCCAAAAACTGCTTTCTAGAAAAGGCTCTTTCATTGTTCTAATGTAGTCTAGTATAAGATTGTTAGATCCTTCACTTCTAATTTTCTCTATTTAGAGAACACGAGTCATAGCTAAGTAGAAACTTAATTTACATCAAACAAACGCGTAGGTACCATGAGTTCGCTTAAACCCTCATTTAATATCAAATGTTCTGCTAAAGTTTGCAACGCATACTGACTGACAGACAGCTAATATGTAACGTTAACCAAAACCCATTCATAAACGTTCTCAACGATAGTTTCGGTGTGTAGTGTTCATAAACTACAAATTAATTCTGACTAAGCTATTTCAACTGTAAACGGTAAAGGAATTGCTGAAGTAACTCCTGCTTTATTAAACGCAGTAATTTTCAAGAACATAATTAATAAGTTGGGATTACTATATAGTTAGTAGTTACTAAATACAATTTACAATTTCATCCAAGTATTTGGAATCATATTCAAAATACCTAGTACTTCAGTAGCAACTTGTAACCTATCTTTAATTATAAATTTCATCAACACTCCGTTTCTTAGTATCATGTTTAACATTTAGTTAATAAAAGCCTAACTATCGGAGGAAAATTTACTCATCTTTAATTTTACCTACGTGCCCAAATTTTTGTTTCAGTACTAAAAGGAAAATTTTGAAATCATTTATTATGGAGCCTGCTAGCTTAATCACGAACTTTTGTAATGACTACATCAAGGATACTAGCACTATTCTTATTTCTATGTTCACTGGTACAAAAAGGTTTTAATATCATAGGACGATATTAACGGCCACAAGCCCAGGTATTCTGCAGATATTCGCGGCGCACTCGGCATTTGGAATATTCAGTTTCGGCCGCTCTCTCCAATTCCAGGGTATTATTTAGTTTTAATACCTCTGCATGCGGCCTTTATTACGATTGTAAATGGGCTTTTTTTATTCACATTTTCCGCACAGCTACCTGTGAAACTGGTCATCTTCTCGATTTTCATTCGTTTTATAGTGAAGGCAATTTTTGTGTAGCGGACCCAAAAGTCTTCAGGCGATTGCTTTATTCATAAAACCTTGTTTTTTTCAGAATGTTATACGATAATTAGCTTTTCAAAAACTATTGCCGTTATCGTTTTAGCCATTGTTTAAATAAATTATAAAGTATTTTATTTATGATGGTCAAAAGAGACATTATTGAATTATCCTTTCCATTCAGAGCATAATGGTCGCACAATGCATTTAATATATTATTCACAGTATCATAAACCAAAAATACATAATATTGAACGACTTTACTCGAAACCGATAGGCCATTAAACATGACATTAGGCGCGTTTAACACACACCTCACCCTTGGCGGTCTAAATTCAATCTCAGAATGGAAAATGATCAGTCCATATTTTGTTTATAATGGCAATAAATCATTTCCAGTGGTCCCCGTTGACTCTGTTTCAATTTCCCATTTCTGTTTATCGTACATTTTGATAAATAGCCTCGGGGTAATACCATTTTGGTTTTGTACGTTGCCTTCTTCACGAACGCTTTCGCGCCAAATAAATCCGCCATCTTGACTTTGTAAATTGTTTTTGTTTAGCGTCGTGTGGATTGATTGTTATTTATTGGGATGATCAATCTATTGTGTTCGGTTTTGGTGGAGATTTTTTTGGTTGCCAGTTATGGACTGTTGCCTTAAAATTGTCTTGAATGCCTGTTATTTTTTCGTTCAAGCAACGCTAAATTCTTACGATTTTTATTCCAACTTTGAAGAAGCCGCTGGTTATTCGGTGCACCTTTTAATTTTTACTTTCTGTACTTTTGCGTTTACGACTCGAGCAATTTTATTTCCATTGTATGTATAATATGTCTATTAATGATCGGACAAATTAAAAGGGTTTTTACTACCAAACTTTCGTGGAATGTGTGCAAAGCTATGAGTTCGGATGACTCTCTGCATGTATGCTATTGAAGGAAAACTTTCTCCAGCATCCAAATGTGCGAGTTTAATTAACACCGACAGAAAATTAATTTGCTTTTACATTTCAGTCAAATTTCTAGTAACATAAACAGTCAACAACATCAATACGTAATTAGCTTGCTATTGTTATATAGATTAACTCTGGATGCTCAAATTGCTCAATAACCTTGCTTTTAATCTTATATGGTACTTGTTTCAAAACTACTACATTTTTTAGTACATAGTGAAATAACATTACTTACGGTCACATACTGAACTGTAGTGTGTATACCCTGAAAGCGCATATATCGTGGGTCTTTAACCATCATAACTAAGCGAGTCAAAGAAAGTAAAGACAGCCAAAGGAAAAAATGCATGAAAAATCAATTAAGTCGCTCCCAAACCCACGAAAACAAGATAGTTCGCATTATGGCTTTAAAATACACACTTTTATCCGCAATAAATTCAATTACTCCAAGTAATTCAAGTAAAGCTATATTATGTGGACCATCAGCAAATTGCCCACATGAAAGGTGAGCGTCGAATGCGAGGAACTCGGGTGGAGCCATTCATTCGCGCTCGTTGGAGCCACTTCATTAGCCTAATTGCCACATACAAAAGGGGGGAAATGGTGAAATTTTATAGCGCCTTTTCATCTTTTGTTGCCTAAACATCGGGATAAAGTGAGGATTCTTCGCTTAGATGATGCTTAGAAACTCTTTACTAAATGAAAAATGTAACGCCCTACTGATACATCAATTCTTTTTGAAGATACATTGATTCTTTTGGAGTTGGATTTAGGGGATTTCATAAATTTCTCAGGGATCCAATATAATGGACACAATATTCCATCCAAAAGTTAATATGTACCTATATGTTGCAGGAGGTCAATTCGGTAAAACCTCGGTCAATCTTAATACCCGCTATAATTTATGATACCGGCTATTAAATAAATATGTGACGAAATTATATGTAAAACATTTACAATTTATTTACCTATTTAAGCCGCCGTAAATCATACATCATTACACGATTTTATAGATTAAACGGCGCTTTATAGACTACCAACAAACCGCCGTGTTTTATTTAAGACTTATTTTATTTTTCGTTGGAATTTAAAAACAGATTCACGATTTTAATGCCTGACCACATGTAGGTCACACGTAAATTGCCAAACCATCAACTCAACACCGCACTGCTACCAAAACTGCATAAGCGGATTAATATCATCACACACTCATGTCTAATAGGAAAGAACCGTTTGAATACGAATTGTGAACTATCGATAACTTTCTACTTGACAGAAATATTATATTTTTTATTTTTCACAATATCTTTTCAAAGTACAAATTATTGGTTTATTATTATGATAATGTGAATGAATCTCCGTGTGAATTGAGTGTTTTTTCTTTTGTATTGAGGACGGAACATAAATTGTGTGAAAAATTGCTTTTAAATGGAAGTGTTTGATAAAGCTTTGTTTGAGCTATGAACCGGAATTTGATGCTCAACTAACTTTAGTGATAAATCTCAAAATTTTGGAAGAATTTATGCATTTCAATTTGAAGCATCGTTAACCAACAACGTACTTACTCACATTGAAATACTCTTAATAAAGATGTTGAGATGTTAATTAAGAATATTGAATAATTCAGTAGGTACTAAAGGTATAACCACACTGGATATCCTCACTTAATTTATAAACCATAATGTTCCATATTTTGCACGCACAGAAACATTCACTGATTTTATCTTGTTAATTGCATCAAAAAACGACCATCGACAGTCAACAGTTGCGGTTTCGTCCAAATTAAATTAAATCGTACAAAACTTTTAATCAAACATTAATGCATAAACAAACAACAGTAAAATCCAATTTATATGCGATGCGGCCATCATTACTGGAGGTGGGTCTCGTGAATGATTTGTTGTGATTTCGTCGAGTGAGCGCAGCAGGCGATCGCAAAATGCATTCACATATCGTCCTTCTCCATTCACGCGAATAGCGCCTCTAGAACAAAAGATTTTAAGCACCACATTCGTGTGAGATGTAACTCGAGAGAATTTAATTCCGCAAGCCCTCCTACCACGTTATGGGTAAAGCGACAAGGGTTTGTAAATTTCGATTGGATTCCCTATCTGGGATCTCTGCAGCGGACACTGCGCCGATGGCACTGACAAATGTTTACACAGTGTACAAATTTCGAAATTAATCCGATAATCGTACGTAAATTAATTCCCGTAACATCTCTGCGGTTTTGATTTCAACGGTGTAAGTAGCGGATGTAATGATTTATTGAATTTCAAACATCGGTTGGCTATAAACCGTGTGGGGACTTGGAACTTGTTTATGAAGGAGATTTATTGATATGAAGTACGTTTTACTGCAGTGTTGCGCCATTGCGTATGGATGTACATGCGGCAACGCAAGCGCTTAACGAAGATAGAACACCGAACCGATATTTCCGACATCCGAGGACTTTTAACTCAACGCGTTTAAATTTCAACACACTTTCATTTTTGACGACACGATTGGGCTGTTAGTCGTTGTCTTTCTGTAGAAGTCACGAATTCCATGAAAATTCACTCATTCACAAAAATACCTGGTATTTTATTTTACCATATTTAATCAGGCTGATTAACAAAATGACGACTACCTACTAGTAGAACGTCATTTTAAAATACAGCAAATATTTTACGCTAAAAAGACACTTATCAATTAACCATGGTATGTTTGAAGCTTCTTTGGAACAGGCTAGAACACGTGCACTGCTTTCGCCTAGTATTTAAAAGTTTGGCTGATGGCCATGCACTCTCGCCCAGTGACCCAAAAACTTCCACCAGTATGCATCCAAAGGAATTTGTCAGTGTCTAAATATGCATCGATAGCCATTGATTGATTAAATGTAACTAGGAATTGTTAAAAAAGAAGAAAGATTCTATAAATACTTGGGCATTTTGCAAAGTACCTATATGACCTATTATTAGAATAACCATCCGGTTTTCTCAAAATGCAGTCGTTAGGTCAAGTCAGAGGTATGAGGACAGCTCGAACGACTGACACTACTAACTAAGTAACCAGGATATAAAGAAATGTATACCTGTGAACAACAAGCATTTTAAAGAATAAAAAAATACAGCGCGATACATACAACAATTTTATTTTTACTCTAGAATTTTTGATGCTTTTAAAGAAATTGCGGATAAATCGAAAATAGAATGTAGAAAGTAAGTCTGTCCAAAGAGAGTTCCACTTGTGCGGTTGGATGTACGTCTTAAAGTGCTTTACTGCTAACACCAATGGCTTTCCAAACTATCAATATGTTAAGTTGGAAGTGATTGTAAATTATTTATTGCTTTCAAAAGAAAATCGTATTGCTCGTTGTAATACTAGCCATAAAGTTGCAGTTCCGTTGATAGATAGTTTATGTTTGAGCTTTTAGTTTCAGAGTTTGTATTACATGTACTATTGGTTTGATCTTTGAACTAGGTATACTAACACTCTGATTTGCAGTTTTTTTAGAGCAATAGTCTGCGGTTAGATTTGCATTAACTTTTTTGTACCCTTACTATCTGTAGCAGTTATTTTTTTTTTATAGTTGAGATAAACATATGTATGTCAATATAATTTCAATGTATTAGGTTTTCTATTGCTATATTCTATAGAATCTTGCTACAAAAACGTCATTTTTAAAATAGGTAGACCTAATTTGTTTGACCTGATCATCAGTTTTTGATCCCAATAGCACGTAAGTATCTAATTAACCGCATCCAATAACTAACTCATATACCAATACTTATATTATACATGCGAAAGTAACTGTTTGTCTTTTTGTTCGTCTGTATGTTAAGATTTCACAGCTAAACATCTGAACCGATTTTAGTTAAACAGATGAACAGTTCAACACCTAGTGCATAAGAAGCACTTCCAGACTTCTGCCAAATCGAAATCGACAACACTCCAGACACATGACTAGCAAATACTTGATAAGAGCACCTTCCATTACGTTTCGTTTCCATTCCACAGTTGCGCAATAAAATTCAACATCCTTCAAAAAGGATGAATTCAATGAGGCGAGTTATCCCTTACAAAACAAGTTGAAGACAAAACATCAACCACACCATAACACAGAAAACTTAGTAAAACGTTCACTTATGGCACATCGCACATGGTAGCATTGCGTGCAGCAATTACATCGATCAGTATCGGTCCTAAATCGCTCGTACGGTCACGATGTTTATTAATTTATTACATTCGGTTCGGATTCCGGTCATTCGATACGCCGTTTATACATAATAGCTCTGTGGCAGGAACAGAAAAATATATTCTGAACGAGAATGTTCATGTATTTGATAGAATGTTGGTATCTATTATTAGTTTCTTTATTTCTACCTCTGTACTTTGGATGAGTATGCACTTAAAATTTTGATCTTAAATCTTCATACTGAGTACAGGGGGTGAAAGCGTCACAATAATGTCATATTTAAATTCTTTGCTCTTTTAATATATTATCGTAGTCTTCGTTTTAAAAATGACGTAGTTAAAATCATACGTGTACTGTACTGTGATTTATGATTAATGGTACTTTTTATAATAATTAGCTTTAGGTAACAGGCAGTCTTTCATGCTGACCTTGAAATTAATATGCTTATAAAAACGCGAAGTACTAAGAAAGGTTTATACATAAAAAGTTTCTTGAGAACAAAGGATATAGTGTATAGCTACATTGTAAGGTCTTTGAGGTACTTCAACGGTATTCAGATTTCTTTAGGTTCGGTATAACATAGAAAAAGTTTGTTCCACTTAGCTCTGATATACCTACTTTTGAAAATTCCTAAAAAAAAATTATCTTTAATTCTTTGATAGTCGTTTACTAAATAATTTTAAAAATATTTATTCATTATTATAATTAATTTCGTTACGCTTACTTTTCAAGTAGACAAACGAAACAAAACAATATATGAATGAAAATCACGTCACATATTCATCAACTCCATTCCATCCGGTCTTGCTTTTAATTACGTTACCGGAATTTAAGACCATTGTTGGAATAATTATTGGAGACATGCACTGATTAATTGCATTAATAAAATAAATGAACAATGGAAAATTTGAGTAAAAGCTCGCAGAGAAATAAGGACCGTATTTTAAAAAGTTTGAAGAGTATTTTCACACATATTATAAAAATTAATTTATATGAGTAAAAATAGGAATTAATGGATCAGGTTGCAAATATTTGATCGCGAAAATCTACTTACATAAATAATCTATTTTAACACGCGAAAATAAAATACTTATTTATTTACCCATTCTGTTGGTCCAGCGACATAAGGTGGATGGGAGCTGGAAATAAAAGAATATATTATCAAAGGTGGAATATATAACAAAATATTATTCGCTTTTTGAAATCGAACAAGATAATTTGAGTATCAATAAACGAATAAGTGATGAATGAACACAAAACAGGTCGCAACACTGCAGCGCTAAGCGCAACACACCAAGCCCGACTTGTTTTTAATTACGCGAGCGTTCAAGATCGTTATCGCGTTATCGAGCGCGCACGATGACTTCATTCATTCATTCATTCGTTCACTTCCGCGCTTAAAGTTCCGCGTTAGCTATTGGAGACTTTAACAGCCCATTAATTCGTTTTGCTATTGTGTCACGACTCTGGATGAAAGAAATACGGGAATGAAGGTTGTCCAAGTAATCCATGTCCATTGTAATCCAATGTTTAGCTGCTGTGGAAGTTGTAAAAATCAACCATGGAAAATTGTTTTATGCTGCAGGTGAACACACATTTCTTCGTCCATTAAGTCTTGGCAATTGTAGCTGTACTTCTCCATGACTTTGTATGTAGTTGTCGTGTTTCAATTGTTTGATTTCAACTAGCCAGCACTATAGCGCTGAGAATTCTGCATTCACCCTTAAACTTCTTTAATGCTGGCTTATATTCACGATTTCATTGTCGTTGTTTTTGGAATTCCCACGAGAACTAAGTTCTATCGGTATAAAAAGACCTAAGTGACACTTTGTCAGATCACAGGTGCCTACGTAACCTAGGTTAGTTATTAGTAAATACACTATTACATTCGCAGTAAAAACACCTACCTATCTCGTAAGATAATTTAAAATTCTTTATTCAACTTGAACAATAATTACGATCAAAGAAAGGAAACGGGGAACATTGTGTACATATTTAAAATATATGTTTGTCCGTATTTGAGTATCGTCGACGAGTGAATTAGCATAATCGGTAACACATGTCATGTGGGTGCATGACTAAGAAACCAATGAGTCAACGGCTCGTGCCGATTTTATCAATGGAAGGGTTGCCAGATACCAGAAAACATGAACAAAGATTTTCCTAAAAGTACATAATATAATAATACCAGCCTATAAATGTCCCACTGCTGGGCACAGGCCTCCTCTCATATAGAGAAAGAATGAGTATTGACACACGCTTGCTCATTGCGGGTTGGCGATTTAAGAATCAATTTTTTGGAATCCACGTATCCCGATGTTCAATGATGTTTTAGAATAATTAAGAAAGTATACATTTATATGACTTTGAAAAATTCACATTAGTACTTGCCTGTAATGGGGTCGAACCTGCAACCTTGTGCACACAAATCCGTTCATTAAACCACTAGGCCACCACGACACACAAAGTACATATGAACAGCTGATGATGATTATAACTTTGGTTAGCAATTTCACGCCACTGTAGACGTATACATAAAAAAGACCTGAAATTCTTTGTATAATCTACATTCACCTTTTTACTGTTCAACAACATATGAATAGCATTAGCTCTGCAGCTTATTATAGACGCCATATGTCTCAAGAATTTCCCTTAAACTCGCATTAACAGCCACTATACACGCATCAAAAGAATCGTTAAAACGGCCAATAAGGAGCCCTTTTCACAGATGCACAAAAAATCTTTAAGAAATGCCGCGCAGGAAGACTGGGTCGTAATGAAAGCGGAGATGCTTCTTTAACTTTATTATGTAACCCTTTTAAACGCAAGAATTTATCAGTTACCTATACGTAACGTTTGATTACATTGCGTTTAATAAAATGTATTTTATTTAGTTTTGTTATTAGTTTTTATTTAGGGTGATTCACATTGGTTTTTTATTTTTAATCTGTGCAGTTCTTCATTTCGTCACTTGTTGTATTCTTTGTTTTATTCTTTTATTTATATAATAATAACTTTGAAACAATAATGATATTGCAACTGAAAGCTATTATTGTAAAATTGAATTTGCTGACCGAACGCCGAGGAACTTTATGTTTCTTGTGTACCTACTATTCCTAGAGTCCGGATTGTTATCTAGCAAATCCTAGTATTATTCTATCTTTTACTTAAACTCACAGAAGCCTATTTGCAGTTATTGTAGTTCATTTGATCCCACAAGATCAGGTTCCCTTATAGCTTGGAAACTTTGTCTTCATTGAAGCTAAAATCTTCTGTAATCAAAATTGAAACTCAAAATTGAGAAGCTTTTATTTTCCGCTCGCAATGAGACATCGCTTTAAAGGCACGATGACATAAATAATACTAAGGTGCTGCCAGAAACATGGATCGACGATCATTTTGAATAAACGAAAGCAAATTTCGTTATTGCAGTTAAAAAATTTAAACCCAAGCAATATTATGCCTTATTTCAAAGCACTTACGGAAATTCCTGTAATGATTCAAAGTTTTTAGTAAATTGTTCGACTTTTTATAGTTCCAAAAGTTTATCAGGTGCTTAATAATTTGATGGTTTTATCGTCTTTTTGTACTTTTTGAATACAAAACTTTATGGTGTGAAGTGGGATAGTGTTCGCTTTTTAAGAGTTTGCGAACAAACTAACTTTGTAATTTATGTTTCTTTGTTTGAAATGATGAATGTGTTTTGAGTTTACAGCTTGAGGCAAGATGACAAGCAAAAGTTTCGCTTTAGTGTTATGACAGTGGCTTTTTCATTGTTTGAGTCGTGAGAAATGTATTGTCTGTTACGTGAAGATGGAAATCTGTAAGTGCAGTAGCATCTAACGGGCTGTTAATTGAATTGTGTTATAACAATTTGATAAGTGATTTATATTTGTGTTGAATGGCAATAAGATTTTCAATTAAACATACAGTAGTGTATTACTTTCTTATTGAATTCTATTTCCATCGTTTTTTAGGGTTGGAACCTACTTTGATTTTGAGATTACTTATCAATAAATTGTGCTCCCTAATGGAGTTCTAGTTACATTAACTGTCATTATACAACTCATGAATGATTGAATGACTAATTTGTGCAGAATGGTTTTCATCGACCCTTACAATCCTTTTTTTTTTCAAAGCGATCTTTCTTTTGTCAACAGTTGCGGCCCACAGCGACATACCTCTATACATAGGTATAGCGGTCGCTGTGGTAGTATTCCTAGCTGGAGCCGCCGTGGTATACAAACTGCTGCAAAGGAAGACCAGAGACCATTCACTGTACACCATGACAAGAACTGGTAAGTTTTAATTTATTTTTCAATGTGAGTTTGCATCATGAGACAAACCAAATACAAACCAGTGATGTACTATTTTGAAGTTCATATAATATTTTGAACACATGTTATATAAGTTAAAAAATTTCGATGTTGTATTTAAGCATTTGTTCGTAATTTTTTAGATTGTAAATTAAGAAAAAATGTTTTTTTTTTGGTTTCCTACAGTTTTTGTTTGTTTTTTCACTTTCCTCTACAATCGGTGTTAACTTAAAAATAAAACCAACAAGTTGATAAATTACTACCTACCTAATATATCCGTTGTTCTAATGAAAAATGTCAAGCCTAATTAACAATTACAAATTAACATAGTGACTCCTCACGACCCTTCTATCGGAAGTCCGTTTCCGAGCCAGTTCGTTGACACGAACGCATAATAAGGCAATTACTTAGATCGATATCGTATCGATTATAATCGATTTCATTATAATCGAATCAACTATTATAATAACTGGTTTATCATTAATAGTTAACATTCTATTAAACCTCCTTACAGGTCCATTTTTAATGACGTTCCTAAATACATAAACTTGTTAAAAATATATTTCTTATAACAGCTATTTAATGCTTCTTTTTTAATTTACGTCATTTGCTTCATTATAACATTGTTCTTCTTCTCCAAGTAGATTTCCAACCCGAGATGTACCCGACAGTGGAGAAACAGTCTCTATCGCTGGCTCCGGACCTAATGCAGCATCGGCCTCCAAGATACGAGCACCCGCAGCCAGACGCAAGGGCTGAACACCATTATGATGTACCGCATCTTACTAATAGGTATGTATAACTTAAGTGATTTTAATTTTTTAATTCTCAAGTGTTAGAGGTGCTCATATAATGCAATGTTCCGTCCTGTATTAGAAAATTTTAAACTATAAGAATTCGGATAAATTCTATATGTATTATTTAAAAAAAAATTGAAGATTGCAGAGTAGTTTCCCTTCCATTTTTTACTAGGTTAGTTCCAATGCTTGACCAAAGTGTTGAAAGCAGCCCATTTCCCACGATCATAAAATACTGTAATATTTCATTAGGCTTAAATCGATGACATATTCAGCTCGAATTTAAAAATACATTTAGAGGTAAAGTTAAAATGAAATATGATTACAGACATCAAAAGCCGACGGTCTATTTAAGTTTCATGTCTGCTCTTGACCACCGATTCTTGCAATTTTTCTGTGCAAAGGAAGAACGTGCTTTATCTTGCATCAATCTTACCACGAAGGTACTACTCAAAGGACTAAACTGCATTCAATTCTTAAACCAAATATTTCGAATCAACGTTATTCAGTTGTTTTTCTTCTTGTACAAAATGTTTAGTTGGAGGTGATTTGAATTCTTATAAATTCGTAGCTTTAATATCTTCATAATAAACTGCTAACTAAATCATAATCGAAACAGGTTTTTAATCATAGGATTTGGCCATAATATATCAAACTTTATAACAAATATGTCTATCCTCAGGCAAAACAACATGTGTCAACAAATAGCAATCTAAAATTATGTAAATATACGGGATTATGATCATCAAATAAATCATTAGTTTTTGCACAATTAGTCTAAATAACATTTAAATTTACTGAGCAATAAGTAACAAGATGAATATATTGTTTATAAATTTAAATAACATTATTTTTGTCATTAATTTTATTTTAACTTAGTAGGTATCTGTGGTAGATATGTATTGAGTAGTTATCCTACGATCGTTAGATAAATATTTGAGACACTAAATTACTAAATCTAAGAGTCTGTAATTGAGCAAAAAATTAATAGCTTCATGTTTTATGAATGAATTTAAACGTAAATGTTTTTGTTAGGATAATACAAATTATAGGTTTCGATGTAAGTTAATAGTATTGAAACAAAAAGAGGTCGTAATGGATATGATCAAAATAGGATACTTGATTTAAGGTCGTGAGTAGAGTAGATTGGAATAGTTTGATGAAATCTTTACTCACATAAGAAAGTATTGCATCATGATTATTCTTTTATTTTTCATACCTAATGTTGTTTGTACGTTTTTGGTAAAAAATAAGTTATACTTGTATATCTCTGTTGGAGTATTTATTTGTAAACCAATGATTAAGTACCTTTTCTTTTGTGAAAATCTAATGACTTCAACCCACGCTGAGGGCACGACGAGGGGATAATGTCGGACTTGCACCGACTAAAAACACCCAGGTCCCGTCCTTGCTTTTGCCGGAGTCCCGGGTTCGCTAGAGCATGCTCGGCGGGGCTCCGGTGGAATGATGAGACCTACTGACAGTTCCCTTTGTCCCTAGTTACGCGTCTCCAGTTGACCATCAGGTCACTCCGTGTGCGTCGAGTAAGGGCCAGAGCGACGACTATGACAGTAAGCCGTACAGCGAGTCTGAACATTCTGCCTCCAGCTGTTTTACAAGCTGTAAGACTTTTACAAACTATTTAATTACGTAGTTTCAATTTTTTGTAAAAAATTTAACCTGCCTTTTGATTGTAAAATGCTTCATACAATAGAAGATTATTGATGATTTAGAATTTAGAAAATTGTTTGTTTAATGCTAACTCATGAAAATAAAAGGATAAAATAGAGAACTTTTCCATTCTTATTTTGTAATGGCCTTACAATGTATTTTCTATTGAGTATCAAGTCAAAATCTGAATGAGAATTGCCATTTCCAGTTGCTTATCATATCTTAATCCAGTTTCATTTATGTGATATCTAAAATAAGTTTAACATTAATTACAAACTCAGTTCCGCGATAACGATCAAACGCCTGCCGTTAAAGCTTATAACAAAACAGTACTGCAATACATTACAACTTTCCTACAACCCACCACCGACTAATTTAAACAAGTCCAACTTATAATATCACTAACTAACATTTCCTTTCTAGCTGGCTCAATGTACGACGCCGCGAATGAGTCCGTGACTCTCCAACTAGCGGAACTCGTCTCGAACTCGCCTACATCGCAGTCACTGTCAGTGTCGAGTGCTGGGGCGAGATTAGCACTGCCCGCTGCTGGTGTGGCCCTATCGATACCAGAAGCAGCCCTTAGTAGGGGCAGGAGAGAACAAATTTACGTAGCCGTGGTTAAGGATGATAGATATCGACCAAGACTAGGCAAAGGTGTGTATGATTTGTCGATATTATCTCAAAATTTTACCGATATTCGATTTTCATTGATTCAGGTTTCTTAGTAATAACACAATTTAAATTCGTCATGTCATAATTTATTTAGAACTTGAACTTTGTTGACGTTATACATAAATTAATTTTGATCAATATTTTCGCTTGTTCCACTCTCGTATTTATTATGCCCTAAATCAGCAAATTGCTATGAATATTTATGAGTCTGAACTGAATAACTTTGCTCGCCATAAGTCTAATAAAAATAAATTGATTTTGCGATACGATAGAGAACAATTTCCAAAGGTAATTTTAAACGATGTGTAATTATGCTGTGGTATCAGCGAGCTATAATTTGTGCTTCAGAAAAAACACTCGCCTTAGGCACGCCGGCTCGGCAACTTATTACGTAGGTACCTTTGTAAAGTACGAAGTGTTCACAACAAATTCCGCCCCGCAGGTATCACGCAGCTCAGCCCAGTAGTTAAGTGCGGCCCTCCGCGTCTTCAATTAAACAAGTCTGTCATCCTACAAATCCCTCATTGCGCCAGCCTTAAGCACGGCTTCTGGAATCTGTCGCTGTACGCCATCGACCACAACAGCGCTAAGGCCGACAACACACAGCCGCAGTGGAAGAAAATCGTCGGCCTCGGCCAGGAAACGATCAATACGCCCGTGTTCACTCAACTCGACAACGATAAAATATTCCTAGTGACCGATATGCTGTCTACGTTTGTATTAGTCGGTGAAAGTTTTAATGGAAAGGCGGTGAAGGCGCTTCAGTTAGCGATATATGCGCCGGCCGTGCTCAGCGAAACTAACGCCGACTATAGTATAAGACTTTATGTATTTGAAGATACCCTTTGCGCGGCCTACTACTGTCAGGAGCAGGAGAAGAAACTTGGCGGCGTTCTGCTCGAGCGCCCTAAAACTTTGTTATTCCAAGACGGCGGTTCGAATCTCTGTTTGAATTTGGAACATGTCAGCCCCGGCTGGAAAGCCAAACCCGGCATCGGATACCAAGAAATCCCGTTTCAACATGTTTGGGGATCAAATTACAATGCATTGCATTGCAGCTTTGTATTAGAAAGGACCCACGATTGCGACAATATCGATTTCAGCGTGTCCGCCTGTCAGAGAACTAATCCGTCATACAAGCAGACATTCCGAATATCCCTTGACGACGTGCGCAGCCGATCGCCGCGGGGACGTTCACCCCGTGCCGAGTCGCAGCGCAGTTTTAACATAACAGAAAACCTTTTAGAGGCTCGTATGTGCCGCAGCGAAGACGGGAGCGAGAGTAGCGCTAAAAAGAACGTAACAGTTAGCGAGGCGGGCGTCAACGAGTGCGCGGCAGAGGGACCGTTTAAGTTAAGTACTCGAATAAAAAGGCAGTTGTGCGCTATATTGGACCCGCCGAATGCTCGCGGGAACGACTGGCGCGCGTTGGCGGCGCGGCTCGGCGTGGATCGGTACACGACGTGGTTTGCCACAAAGAGCTCGCCGACGGAGGCCATCCTGGAGCTGTGGGAGTGCCGCGAGCGCGGCGCGGGCGCGACCGCCGCGCTGGCCGCCGCGCTGCGCCAGATGGACCGCCACGACGCCGCCGACCTGCTGCACGCCCGACCCTCCTGGTTATGAATTCCTCGACAACCACAACACTACAGTCACTAATGACTTCGATTTAACGGTACGTACCTATGTGTATTTCTATAAGACAATTGTGAATGATGATAAATGTGGAACTATAGGCCTATACGAACGAATGTATATGGACGATTGTTGGTAATGTAATGAGTAGTATAAATGTTACGTTAGAAAAAAGTATAGTTTCGTAGGCCGACGGCCTAAGTTTGTAAAATCTTCGTAGTATATTTTGTATAGAATATTCTATGCTGTAGATAAGCGATCGATGAATAAATTATATTATATTAGCAATAATAGTGCCTACAACGTCTTTTAAAGAAACATCGTTGACTTACAGTCGGCGGCGGTTGGTTATTTTGTTATTTTTTGTATAGTGTTTGAGTGTTTTATTAACTGAGAAATTTGCTTATTTTCGTACTTTATTTGCTTGCAATTATTTTCAACTTGCTTTTTTAAGATTTGAACTTTGTGCCAAATATGTACTGCCACAGCAAAATTTTGGCAATAATCTAAAAGAAAATGTTATACGTGTCTAACTCTGAGCTTAATTAGCTACTTTTTTAAAGTTACAACTAAGTATTTTTATTCGATGTTAGATGAATTTGTGCTATTTACATAAGGTACATTAAAACGTAAATTTACTCGACAAAATACTGAAATTACAGGATATTAATGTTTTCATTTATGTAATGAATTTATACCAAATAGGTTGATTGCTGATAACCGATTGAGGTTTCAGTAATGGACGTATATTATCAAAATTAGCTGACAGAATTTTCAACAAAAATGATTTTATTATCAAATGAAATTACAAGTAATTACAGAACGATCTCAAAAATTGTGTCTAGCTGCATTTTATAAAAACTCTCAACTCTATTGCAACCCTTTTGTAAAGAACTAAAGTCAATGATCACCATAGTTTCAAGTTCTACAACTTCAAAACTAATTGGATAGTATCAAATTCATCTACCATCACCTTTAACTATAAAGACTTTACAACTGCATTTAAACTAATTCAATGTAAACTTACTAAGACAAAGTTCTGAGTCCTTTCTATACGCGATAATCCTTTTAGACGAATACAGTTGCAAGTTAGACGTTCTTAATATCATTAAATGTCATTGTACGGACTTACTCTCTTTGTAATACTGGGACCAGACATTTGAAGATTGAATGATACCCGGCGCTCAGTTCAGTCGTGTATTTGAAGCGAGCGTTTATTGCGAATGCTCTCTTGCGAGCCGTTTGAACGTGATGTTTGACAATGTGTGGTCCCGATTTAAGATTTTGCAAATGTGTTGTACAGTTGTTAAAAAGTTGGATACATTTCGTTTGATATGAGATTTTTTCTTAGTTTAAATTAAATGGTTTCACATGATATGGGTTACTTACATAAAAAAAATTCAATGGAATAATGTTGTCATATTATTTTATGCAGAAGAAGTTATTTATAAATATATATTTTATTTGCATTATAACTTTCTTTTTAAGTAAAAAAAACTCAAGAGGTATTTATAATAGGTACTGTACAATTACTTTTTTCTACTTCAAAGAACCAACTGTGTTTAGTCCTATTAGAAAATAATCTAGATTAGTTTGTACCCCTTTTTCACTATTACTGCCATTGAACACTGCCCTTAAAATATCGCGTAAAGAAAAGAACGAACGTCAGCTACTCAATAGAAGAGATCTTGCAAACTTCTTGATTAAGTGTATTCACTGCCGGAATTGACAAAAAAGGTTATAAAGCATTTAATAAATATGTACTGGCCTAATACACAGTTTTAATGTTTCATATGGCTATAAAAAAGTATATTATATTATATTATTATTATTATATTTATAAATAAAAACAAAAATAATATTCATTTATGTTTCATGCAAATTAATTTTATAAAAAGTTTTAAATTTTTCTGGTACTTTAAAAACTGAATGTTTTATGTCTGGTTTTATTAAACAGCCAGGGGAATGACATAATGTTTAAAGTAGGTGTGCATTTTATTCAGTGAGAATGTTTTTTTTTACCAGTAACCAGTGATATTTCTATTGTTTTTTGTTCAATACTTTTTAAGATTGAAACTAATAACGAATTATTATAGTATATTTGTCTATAAATATTTTTTTTTCTTTTCTTAAGATGTTGTTTAAATAAGATGCAAAATAGTTTTCCTTGATGTTTATTTCGGCAGTAAATACAATCCTCGGATCGTTTCTATATTGTATATAATGTGATAGATTGTAAATATCATGTATCGCAGTTACAAATGTAGGAACATAACTATTGCTATGTAAATGGTGTCATCACCACCAAGTAAACTATATATATTTTTGTTAACGTGATGAATATTAAAATAAATGGATCTGTGATACTTAAATAATATGAAATAAATTATGTTTAACTGTGCATACTTTGTTGTTTTATTGTGTAAAATAAACCTTTTGATATCTGTTCAAATGTATAAAAATTTGAAGCAAAAAGGAAATTTCCCGACAGGCATAACAAACCCTCAGAAGAAAAATGGTATTTCAAAAGTTCTAAATCCTTACTTGTATTATAAATGCGAAAGTAACTCTGTCTGTCTGTCTCGCTTTCACGCCAAAACTACTGAAGCGATTTAAATGAAATTTAGTACACAGATGGTCTAGAGCCTGAGAAAGGACATAGGCCTTTTGCCGCAATAACCGACATCCACGCGGGCGGAGCCGCGGGAAACAGCTAGTAAATGATAAATAGTAGGTATATCTCTCGCACGGTATTATTATAACCTCAAATACATTGTCTCTTGTTATTTATTGGTTAAGTAGTTTGATTCCCACACAATTTGCTACAGAAATATATTTAGTCAGAATGAGATGGTGCCTATAATTATGTACCCGTAAATACTACTTAATATTATTTGTCAGATTTACTTTTTACCATGCATTCCCAAAACGATTTTTTCTCAAAGTACTTTATTACTTAATTTTCCAATCTTTAAGCGTAGATACTCAATTCGAAGGTCGGCAGAAAAATAGGTTGCATAATATACATTCATAGACAATAACAACAAGTTGTTAAGTCAATTAATCACTTTAGACAATATAACATGCAATTTATAATTTCGTTAGCGGTTCATAAAGGCTATTATCAAGTCATTTCGATCTCGAGAAACAATTTATAACAGTCGTAATAAACATAATTGTTTTGATATAATGATTTATACATTATTCTGGCTTGCACTGATCATAATAATATATTGTTGCAAGTAGAACATCGTTATACTATGATCAGTTTCCCATCACATGTGTAATTATGACTGCACGGATAGCCGAGTGGTATAGGTCACCACGCCAATTATCACTGTGCGCGACGTGCCACGGGTTTGATCTACGCTAAGGACAAGCATTTGTGTGATCCACAAATGCTTGTTCTAGGTCGTCTTTGTCCAAACGATTTTAATGGTTGGGGAATCCCCCGCGATACAAGGATTAAAATCCTAAGTGCGGAATTCGGTACCTACTAAATCGCACTAATCATTAAAAACAAATTAAAGTAAAAGATAGAACACAAATCTCAGGACCATCCGTTTAAGTGGATACAACACATTCTTACACACTAACACTTGTTAAATTCTTTAGTACAAGCTCAAAAGATCAAACAAAACATGTCCCTATCGAATCGGCGGCACGAATGCCTAACGTAAAACAAAAGTTCACAAAAGCGAAGAATTTCAGCTATTTACAAGACTTAACTTTAACTAATGGAGCGACAACCGAGGTGAGTTAAGAAATAAATTACTAAATAACAATAGTTTTGACGAATATGATTAAGTATCGGTAAGTAAGAAAGAGTATCAACCCGTATTTTTTTTATTTTTAACCTTTAATCTTTCAAACAACTTTACAGTCTGTTAAGGAACCGATGGAAAAAAAATGGGGAAATAGAATTTTTTATAGTCTAAATGTATGGTCATAGTCAATAGTCATAGTCAGTCATCATATCTCGTCGTAATCTTGTGGTAATGAGGTACCTACTATAAATGACCTAAATTTAGTGTTGTAAGTACTACACAATTTGTACATGCTGTACAAATAAATGATTACATAATCAGTATATGAGTAATTTAATCTAGTATTTTAAATAAAATTTCCAAATGATGGAAATTCGCTTCTGTTGCAATTAAAAATACATCCTAATTTCAATATTAAAAATAGCTAGAAGATACTTGGGATGGAATAATATCCAAAATGAAAACCAAACCCAAGAGTAGCGCTGCAAGACCTCAACACTTATACCGTGAGCTCGTAAACTGCGTAGATCGGAATATCAATAATTAATAACAACTTGAGGGTAGAACGATTAACATCAACTTTCAAAACGAATAGAATCTCAGTCTACCCGTGACAATGACACCTACAAAAACGTCGAAACGTTGGGATCTAAAATCTAAATAATAAACCGCGATAGAATCCGTTCAAAAAACAGTTTTATTTTAATAAAAAAAGGTTGTGCCACTTGCTTTTACGACTAGGCGTATTGTTGCGTTTACGCATGTAGGCAAGTGTGAGCTTGCGTGGTGACTAGCGTATAACGTTATGCGTCAAGTGACACGGTGACGGTGTGGTGCCAGTTGCAGCTGCTGTGGTCATGGTGCCAGTTTTGTCATATTGATTTTAGGTGAGTTTTTTTTACGTTTTTTTTTCATTGTAAAAAAGCAACATTTACTTTTCATTTACATACAAATTCAACTAATTACCAAGACAACTCCAATATTTTTAATAAAAAAAAATACGCTATCGACTACATACTACCTAGGTAGGTACAAATACTTTCTTACACTTTTATTTTTCAAGTTTTTTTAGGTACTTGCGTAAGTAGTACGTACTATTAAGATTCGCACCTGTCAATTAAAATCAATAAGCTGACAGGCGCTTCTGTATCAATTTCGTCTTTCGTTTTTGAGATAGATTGATTACAGAGTATCAGATTTTCTGGTAGCAATTGTTTTTAATATGTTACAATGATATAATATAAGGAACAAACTTGCCAATATGAAAGTTAATTCTTTTGGAATTTAAACAACAACTAAAAGTGTGGGGTGCAAACTACCTCGCTAACAGTAGCACCCCACCCTAACACACATTTTTTGGGAATGCATTTAAATACATTATAATACCCTTTACTAGGGGACTATAAAAGGCAGGTGTTGCCATAAAATAAAAATTACTCACAAGCTACCGTCAGTTTTTTATCGAACCCCAATTCAAAGGTGAAACGTGAATCAAAAAAAAATAGTTTTTTGTATAATCATAAAAATATGCTTACTTACTTGTTTTTATTTATGGGAAAGGTGTGTTTCTGTAAAACTTAATTAAGAATTAATATCACATCATTCCACTTAAATTAATTATTTTCGTTTTGGGCTGTGTCTAACAATATGTTACACATTAAATACATCCACTTTCTACGCCAATTATAATTAAATAAATGTTTTATAACTATCAAATTACATATTATTCCGAAAAATACGCTTGTAGTAGAATTTTTTTATGTGACAATGATTGCAAGAGCAAGATAATTAACAGTGAAATTGACATATATAATATTAGAAATAAATATTGCTAAAGACATTTTGCCTTACATTATTTGACTTATTCTTAGAGTAGGTATATAGGTATATGTATATACATAGACAAGCATAGACGACACATGCGCGAATCGATTGTAGCCTGTCGTTTCGAGTGTATGCATTTTTTTTCTGTAAGTACTACGCTCGTTTACTAATTGTCTGTGCGACGGGAGACGTTTATGCGAAAATATCGATGGTTCCGATGTTACAGATTTATTGATAGTTTTAATAAAATAGTGCGATCTGTTTTCACACTATACTAACTATATCCTACTGGTGCTCACAGTTCATACTCTGTTAGGCGCACTCAATAGTTTTATTTTTAATTCTAAGGGATTATCACATTCTCATTTCATGCTAACTGGACTACTTAGCTATACACACAAATTATGTTTTTGTGCCACGCCACTATCCTCGTAAAATCAACTGTAAACCACACTACTATCTTCAATACATACATACTCATGTACATTACGTGTTATACTAATCAAGTGATGTTTCAAAGGCAACTAAGAGATACATTCACGATAAACCCAACCTCAACCTTCTATGTACTTTCAATTCTACCGCAAGTTGCAACCCTTAATACTAACCCTCGTATTTGTGTGGCTTCTCCGAAGACGCCCTATGACTGAAAGGGACTGAAATGTCGACTAATCAATCGCAAAGGGCATCGCCGTAGACGGCGACAAAGGGCTCGAATAGGCTGGGTATGGATTAGGTGGGATAAGTCCTGGAAAGAAGGTAAAAGAGATCGTGGTATTGAAAGGATTTTTAAATTACGAACAACTTAGGGTCTAATTTATTTTTGGATTGGACAAACTAAAGGAATTGGAATGGGACACTACGATAAAAAAAAAAATATATAAAAAGAACACTCAATAATGCATTTTAGGTTTTGTATTACCATAAATAATTAATGAACTCTTTTGCCTTAATAATAAATAAAGAATAATGTATACATCGGTCCATGCATTAAAAAAAATTCATAAGAAACTTTAGATTTGAAGCTCGGTCTGATACATAAATCCTCGATCCAATTACTTAAAACTTGTTCATAATTAGTGCCTATTAGTCTATTATACCCTAACATTCCACTCATCGCTGCCTATATTTTCCGATATTCAAAATATAACAGACTAGCTGTCCCCCGCGACTTTGTTCGCGTGTTTTAGTTTCAACGGTTTTTCATTTTTGCAACATTTTTCATTTATGCTCCGCTCCTATTGGTCGTAGCGTGATGTTATATAGCCTATAGCCTTCCTCAATAAACGGACTATCCAATACAAAAAGAATTTTTCAATTCGAACCAGTAGTTCCTGAGATTAGCGCGTTCAAACAAACAAATAAACAAACAAACTCTTCAGCTTTATAATATTAGTATAGATTAAGTTTTTGAACGCTTCGTAGTTCACCGGTGACCGAAGAATAATAGGTTTTCTATTGTGCCTGTTATCTCGGCGTTCAACTTGTTAAAATGAGGAAACTTAAATAAACGTTACATGAATGAAAATTAATTCCGTACGAACTAATTAATGAACAAAGCTAAACAAAAAGTAAACACATAATCCGTCATCATACTTGAGCAGTGTCACCCTACGTCACAGGGCGTCAATTCATCAACCATTGTAAGGTCACAGGCAGAAGGGTTCAACTATTTCCTTTCAAACTAAGGGCTCTTTTTGTACGAGAAATTAATTTCACCGTTGAATGTCGCGTGTTGAAACTAAGTAGGAAATTAATCTTTAAGGCGTCAGCTTACATATAGGTAAATTGAGGCCGATAATGGTTGGCGCCTTCCGTTCTGTGTGATGATAGCCCTATTGTAAATTTTTATGGAGCTTCTTTTATTGTAAATAATAGTTTCAAAGAAATTTTATTATTTTTGTCGCACTGTGGTAATGGGCACTACAATAGATTCACCTCGAATCTTGCGAGTTTAATTGAAAGAACATAACAGTGTTTAAATAAAAGATTAATTTTTGTTTTTTTTTTTAAGTGTATGTTACAGTTTTATATAACTTCTTACTGTTTATTTAACCAGGGGAAGTCCGCTATCCTTAGTTGTAAATGGCATGCCTGTCTCTGTACTTAGTAGCTCATAACTTGAGTAAGGAAATGCAAATAAAATTCTCCAATATTTACGTCATAAAATAGTCTTAATTAAATTTACGATGTTATTTGATTTTCATATTTTCTCTCTGAACAAAATATTTATTTTATAAATCTAAATCAGATTACATTCTAAATAATAAAAACAAATACAAACATGACGTAATCCCTATCAATGGCCGCCAATTCCCTTTCATTTCACCATAATATCGTATAACAATTGGCTGTGGCAACAACACCAGTCATTTACAAGTCAATGTGGAAGACAAACTCGGGGCAACCGCGTTCAGAGGTATCAGGTCAAACTGGTAAAGGGAACGATTTTATCAAATGTCGCTTTCGGCTCGGTGGCCGATCGTGACTTACCTTACACGTCGATGTTTGGTTTAAAGTAGAAGATGTAGCGATAAAGCGATTTAATTAATAGAAACAGTTCTTTAGATTGATTCCATAAAAGTAACAAAATAATGATTGTCGTAACTCGTTGAAAACGGTTTGATTACGTGTTTGGTAGAACCTTCCAAAGCGAGCTAAAAAAAAAGATTCAGACGAATTGAGACCCTCCTCCATCATATAGTACCTAAATACATTAATTTGCAACTGAGCTTTAGTACTTAGTACAGTAAAGTCTGAAAAAATTTAATTTAATCCTGTTAAAACAATATTTCTCATAATTATCTTAAACTTATGTTTATGTAGCGTTTGAAATGAAAAAATACTATACAAATGTACCAAACATATTTTACAAACAATAGCCTTAATTGCCAACTGCATTTAGCATCTATTCAACTTTGGACCACATCCAAAAATAGCTCGGACAAAGGAGTGGGCGAGCTAAGAATGATGCGAATGCACTTACGATTGTTCAATTTAAGAAAAGAGTATTTGCTTTTAAGTTAAATGAGTCCTGATATATGGCTGTGATTGGAAACCTCATTTATTGGTTGTAAATCAGTCTACTATAAACCTTAAGGGTGAAAAAAGGTTCTTATAGACCGATACTACTTAACTTTGGGTGGTAAAGGTAAAGTTTAACCGAAATATGAAACAAAAAACGATCGTTTGACGATTGAAGATTAATACTTTCTATAGTTTAATAAATTTAGGCATAAAGAATTAGCCTTTAAATGTACAACTGCCAAACTATCTTGAAGTGCATTAGAAGAGAAATAAAACAAAATCAACTAAGCTTTGAACGAAGTAGTTTTAAGTTGAACAAAGTACATATTTTGAAACATACGTATACGTCATCATTTATCAGAAATCGTATGTATTTTATTTAGGGTGATAGACTTTCTCACCTGGCACCTCTCATAAAATCAGCACATTAACATAATATTAACAAACATCAACATCAAATTTCAATCCAAAATTTTGTTTTAGAAACAGTTCAAAACTTATTTATTGTATCTCATTCAATAAGGTTTCATTTACTTAATGGTAATTATTCTGTAAAAAAAAAGATTTGTAATTAGTTTGTAAGTTTATCAGGTTTTAAATTGCACCTGGACAGTGGTAAACCATTATCATACTTAAATTAACATATCTTGAATTTCGTCGAGGAGCTGATAAACTGGTGCATTGCTAGCAATTGGGTAAGTCATACTAAATACCTCAGATGAGAACCACCTCCGTTTTTTTGGCAGTTAAGAACAAAAGAGGTTACATTCAGTACAAACTTTTTGTTTAGAAATCTATACATACATAAAATGTTTACTTGCATCTTTGGGACTCTACATCAAAGTTAAATATTTGATATTTATATTGCTCTTTTAGTAAAGTAGTGTGGTTGAATTTCCTAATTCGTAGTTTCCAATAACGTAAGGTTGACGATACTTTAATTTTGATTGTGTCTCACCGAATCTTACGACGTATATCTTTGAAAATAAATTTTACAGAGAACCAACCCTACGAATAAAATTTATAGCCTAAATGGATAATTTCGTTTTTATTGTTATTCGACCGATCAAGTTGTTAATGAATGTACGTTTCTTTGTCTCAGACACGTCTGTGATTTTAAATTGAGAGATATCCAAGCTTTACTTAAGGAAGGTTAGTAATAAAACGTTAAGTGGATAAATCATTAAATTCTCATCTCTGTTGTGTATATGTCGTAGGTACGCGTATTTATAAATGGCTTTTAATACAAGACGTAGGTATCATCAATCCATTATTTCAGACTTTATGGATTATTACTGGGTACTGGCGTCTCTTAAATTGTGTCAAAACACTCGATCCTCCGCGTTCCGTATTTAGACCGACCCAGCTGCTTCTTCGAACAAATTAGGTATTAGGACTTATTAGGTTACATACTAAATTAAATATAACGGTATTCAATCTGAGGATTAACTCTTTCGTAAAATAAGGAGGAGATTACATAATACTTAAGAATTACGTAGGTAATATATTTTATTTCATGGAGACTTGTTTCTAAATTACCAATATGGATTGAATTTTTTATACACTTATTCCACAACTGAACATGTTAAGATATACAAATCCCCACTTCTATACCACAACTGAATATATAAAATATATTATCTTATTTATATTGTATATTATACTAGCTGGTGACCGGTGCACTTCGCTTTACCCAAAAAAATCTACGAATCGACCTATGCATCAGAAGATAAAAATCACTGCCACCAGCGCCACCTATCCGGCCTTAACGTAACTACATGTACTATTATGTTCGTCGGAGTAGTCATGTCGCCCTTTATTTAATTTTTTATGTTGCAAAGTTTCATATCAATTGGGCTAACGGTTCCCGAGTTTTAGGTGAACATACATACAATCTTTTTGTATATAGTATAGATGCAAGTTGCCATTCGTGACAAAAAGAGTTATGTGCTTAAAAAACCAAATGACAGAAAACTCACCAAAGGGGACAGACACCGAAAACGAAACCTTATTTAATCAACCAAATGAAATCTACGATATCCAGCAACCATATAAAATCTAAACCAATCGTCTATTTGACAATAACCCGACCACCCACGGCTCTTTACGATTCCCTTGTTTTCGTCCAAACGCCATGTTGGATCGTCCTACCAACTTATCGAGTAATTAATCAAGCAACTGCCATCTAATCGGATTGTGGCCACCTACGGCTTTGATACAATGTCCAGATATTGGGGGAATATCACTGATTAGTTGTTTGTTTAGTTTGTAAATGTTAATTTTTACCTCATTACACACCCTTGTGTCGTGTTGATATTGTTATTAATTGTGATAAAAACAACATTAAGATTCAAAAAGTTTAAAAAGTTTGGACGTTATTTCTATCTATTTATGAAAACTCCTCACGAAAGTTCCCTCTATCTATTTCTGAAACATTACATAATAAACAAGAAAAAAAACGCCTTACCAAACAAAAATCAAACGTTCCAAACAGTGGAAATTTTACGGCATAATAAGCCCCAGAAAACAAGTTTACTGATAGCTATCATTTAAAAGAAACAGACACAATGCTCAATTTGGCAGCTTTTTCCACTGCATCCAATATTTCAAATCCAGCTAACTGCTCGAATACGTCGATTAATTTGAGACTGAGCTGACGAACACCAATTAGTAACGACACAGACGGTCGGTCCTTTCTGCCTTTGAGCATCGAACCCAATTTCACTAGTTTTCCAAAGAGAATTATCGGTATATCAACTAGTTTCATAATAAATTTCTTCTTTGAATTTATTTTGTAGCCCAACGTGTCTTTTTTAACACGTTCATGCGAACAACGTATGGGTACGTCACATATTGGCAGATATGATGCGGCGCAACGTATCATCACGTCCGGCAATATCTCAATTTATTAAGCACAACGTCTTAGAACGGAGTTCGATCATTATAACATTGAATAGTTGGGTTGCTGTGCCACGACATATCGGTCTCTCAAATTTCTAGTGCTACATTGCGTCCATATTTTTTGCATTTTTTGAAGATAGTTTGCTCCGGTCCTAAGTACCTACTTTATTCACGCACAGCGTGATTATACGACGTTTCGCCTAAGCAGTGTGTTCACTTTGTTGACCTGTGCGCAGCGCGGGGGTATGCGCGTGCGCCGATTCTGTGCTTGTGATAATATTTACGCAAAAACGTGAGTATTTTGACTATCTTATTACGGTATATAATATATTTTACTTTATTCTAATCCTAGTAATTTTATAAATGTGAAAGTTTGTATTTGGGGATGTGTGTATTGTTTTGTGTTATGATATTTTGTTTGTTTTAGATATTATATAAAATAAGTCGAAAAAAGGAAAAATCGTTCATAAAAATGACGACGACAGCTCCTGTAACATGAGCCTTACACAGTTGGAGAAGTGCAAGAAAGAACAAATCAAAAAGAGTCAAGTCAAAAAGAGTTCTGGTTACAATTAATGACCTTCCTCTGATGCTGGATCTACATCGGACATCACAAGGCTGGTTAAATAAATAATTTCGTGTGATAATACGTCTTTCATTTAATTTTTTTTAATAAGAATATCATATAATTTTCTGGGTAAAACACTTCATTTTGTTTGCTAAAACATATAAACTGCGACGTCATGAGGCGTTGTGTATTCTTACATAGATTTTTACAAATACATTGAAGCAGGGCGTATATGAACGTCGACGTCTTAGAACGTCAGTGAATATAAACTAATACTGATATCATCAACTATTTACACAACGTCATTAGACGCTGCTTAAGTTTGTATGAAAAAATTATGTGCAATATCGCCTATCAATATATTAACTTGCGATATGGAGATGTTCACGTGAACGTGTTAATATAGTTTTACTTTTCGTACCTAGTCAACATGCCAATGTTGCCTATTTTTTTTATCCTATCTGAACTTCACATATCTGAACCCAAAGTAAGTAGCTAAAGCACGTGTGTTATGGAATTCAGAGGCAACGAAGGTTCCACAAACACCCAGACCCGAGACAATGTAGAAAAGTGGTATTTCTAAATTGACCCGGCCGGGGATCGAACCCGGGACCTCAGAGCTGACGACACCTTGAAAACCGGTGTGTACGCCACTCGACCGCGGAGGTCGTCAAATCTTTTCCACCAACTTAGCGACTTTCTTTAAAAATTTTATTTATCGTTGATCCCATAGTCTGTTCATCTTTTCTTCATACTTACTTTCTTTAAAAATATTCTTCGATACGTTGAAACACCTCGCTCTTTATTGAGGTACATAATATATTATAATATACATCTAATAATTCTAAGTCTTCTTATGACATGCTTTTTTCACGTCTGATAACTTTTGCAAATTAATTAAAAAAATATATCTATAGTATAACGTCCTTCGACTATAGAAATAATTTTGGATGCCCGGTATTTCCATTTCCACCAAAACAGACGATAAAAGACTTCCATTTTGGTCGGTAACATAAATAGAAGGTATCGAACAGTTAGAATTTAGAATGGCAATTTCATAGACAACCCCTGACATTTTTATCACGTTCAGTCCAATTAAAATTTGAGCGGATCTAGTAGAGCGAAAGTTTTCGTACTAAATGTGTCGCTATTTTTGAAAACCAGAAATAAACAATGCAAAATGCATTGTAGGCCATCAACCTCCAAAGCAATAAAGAAAAAACGTTATGAATGATTTTCCAAATTAAAAGTATTTTGACGTTTTAATTTTATAACAAAAGGTGAGCTATTACCCATCATGCTTTTGTTAAAATTATTTTTCGTATTTAGTCCAATATTTTGATCGTTCGATTCCTATATTTGGCGTCCGATTTCATCGATTAATTTGTTCTGGCGCCGATGTCTGTCACTGAGAACAATACGTCTTGTGACGTCCAAGGATTCTTTGTTCCCAGAAATAATTAAGAATGAGAGTAAAAATATTGGGATGTCGGGCTGTGGTAGGTAGGATTTCAGAATGGATTATTATGCGTACAGGAAAAGTTGTAGATATTGATTTTGTTACATGTAGCCCGTAGAAAAAGTATTCATTCATCATAATTTTTTTTTCTTGGCCTCAGTAATTAATTTTCGAATCAGTGTGGGAGTCATTTATTAAATACTAAGTATACGTAGAAAAAAAACTAACATAAAAACACTCATCTAATTAACGATACTTAATCCTGACCTTCCTAATCCTACAATCGTAAAAGAAAACATAAACCCTTTCAAAATTAATCACAATCTACATCCCCAATCAACACAAAAACCTTATAAATCCACCGCTAATTTATTTCCAACCCATAAACCGAGATCCGAGTAAAAAGTAAAAAAACTTTAATAAGTCGAACGTCACAAATCAACATTGGTACCCTCGTCATAATAAAATTCCAAATTGTTCGATAAGGTACCTCGGCTTTTAAGACCTGCCGTACCTTATCTTGGGTTGTCGTCGTTTGCTCGACAGATTTTGAGTGTTTTGGACCACAAGCGATGAGAATTTAGCGGGGTTTTAAGCGTGAGAAAGGTAAATGAAATATAGGTCCAAGATTTCATAAAAATATTAATGACAGTTTAAGAATTAGGTCAGAGTAATTTGTCGAAGGCGGAGAACAGGGTAGTGAAGTGCAAAGATAAATTAAATTTAAAAATTAATGTTAATTAGTCTTTGTTCTCCTGTTCCACTTAGCGCTAACCTACAAAAGTTCTGTAACAGATAAAAAAATAATAGGGACTAGTATCTCTGCTTTAATTTTCCTTCAATGTATAAGATCCTTATCTACTTTCAACTTTCTTTTAATTCATCAAGAAACAACATAAGAAAATTGCTTCAGGAGTATTCTTTTTACTTTCATTTCAGTTGAGTCAGCTTGGGTGGTAATACTTTTTTTTTTAAGATTACCCCGATCGAGTAAAATGCAGCTTCAAATAGAGTTACAGAGAAAATAAATTTGACTCATTTACTAGAGTTTTTATCGGGGAATGATCTCACAGCCAATCTGCGGAGCAATCTTCGAACTGAGATAGTTATCTACGGTAGAGACTACTTACTTACTGAAGCCTGAAACCTGTTATACACTATCCAATATAGCGCCGGCGATATATCTTGAGATAGATCACAGAGGAACAGGACGATAACTAGCATATATTACAATATCAATGATGTTACGTTATGGGACATTTGGAAGAAAATTTTATCAACGGTATTAATGTTATTTTTTTTAGCTTTTTGAGTAAATAATAGTAATAATAACTATTCAGGTCTTTCTTTTTGTTTCCTTTTTTTTAAACGACTCTTGCTTTTTAGTATTTAATTACATCGCGGCATCGTGGAGGGTGTCACAAACATTAAATTCACATAAACAAAGAACACGCAGACTTTGAACAAGAATTTGTGGATCACACAAATATTATGTCCCATGTTGGGATCGAACCTTCATAATGCGTTTGAGATAATGTGGTATTGATTTTGTATTGCTAAAAGGCATTACTGCTACTAAGTTTTTAGTTAATAAAACTTCTTGTTTAATAAGTATTTCAATTTATATTGAGTTAAGAAAAATTTTCCATCTATAATTCATACAAAATAACAATGAAAAAAAAGGTACTATATTCTCCGGTAAAACATTTTGTAAAAAAATAATAATTAATAATTATTTTACATCCCAAAATTAATTTGAGCTACAATATTATTCTAGTTCGAACTCCAAATCGAAGAGAATCATTCACAAACCGACCAACAACACGATAAATGTAACATATATAATTAAACTAAGATTTATGTGAATCTAAGACATTATTACTACCATAAATAAAACGCGGGAAGATCGAATTATACGATAAAGGCAGTACTTTCGATATAAAATACTAGTTTAACATCCGAGCCTGCTTGTAATTAAAACATAAAATTGTGACGAAGTTTTAATTTATATATTTTAATTGCTATTATTAATGGTCACCTGCTTTCTTGCAGCCGTGGCTAATAACTTAATATGAAATTATATAATATTTACATATAAACGAACATATTTTATTGAATAAGCAGATGTTTGATGTACTAATTAGATAGTAGTTATTCTTATTTGCCTTACTCTCAATCTAGCGAATCCTTGAAAATTTTCATTCTTAAAAAAACGCATCTAATTTTTTTTGTATTTATTTATTATATATTCGGAATTTCATTTTTGTGTGTCTACCCATTTTACATAAATTAATGTAAATATATATATATTTCTGCATGAATATTTTAATAATGCTACTCAATATAAAAATAGATTTAATCAAAATGTTGTACAAATCATTCGGCGAGATGACTATTAAAATTGATAAAGATACAAGCCACTAAAACATTAAAATTAAGATCGCTATCGACACATCATTTAACTTTTTTATACCCCTTTCATTCTCAAACAGTTCTCAGAAATATTCGAACTTAATGTCTTAAAGTATAATTAACAAAAACATCGCGAATTTGCCAACTCATAATCGTATAAAATCGTTCAACAAAAATTTCAAAAGAATTATTAAACCTAGTCTTGCCTTATAATTGGATTGTTATAATTGGATTATTGTTGTTGTGCTTAGTATTATATTGAAAAACTAGGTCTTCAATATTAATGCTAAGATGAAATATTACAGGCTTGTGATAATATTTTGTAAGCCACTAATATCTTAAGTTGAAAATTATAATTTCTTGAGTCATCTGTTGTTTTAAGATATATCTCTTACATTATTATAATTACTAAATTATTAATGAACTCTTAAATTTGTATTTCGTTGCCTTTTAATTACCATGGTAATATTTTAAGCAAAATATTAGTCATCGTCTGAATTCGATGACATTGAAAAGCTATCCTTGATTAGATACCCCAGCCCCTGTAGCCAGGTGCCATTACCTACTACAAGATTTGACGATCTTAGAAATCGCTTAAATGATATTAAATGTATGGAAATGACATTTCATTTCGATAAGTCACGTGACTTAGACTTGTCACTTCTATACATTTGAGCGATTCGATCAGCGGTAACGTTTGTAGAAATGCCATTTTGGCTAGGTGGACTGGCAACCACTTACCATATTTCCACACCCATGCGTCACCTTTTTTCATGAGACAATAAGATTAAAACATAAAAGCTAATTTTGAAATAGTAGTCCTAGATTTTTATATGTCATGCCACTTCGCAGTAAAACTCAACCCAAGCCTAAAGTAACAAACAAACAGAATACCCACGAATGCATTTAGAATCGGATTAAATTTTATTATTTTCGTCGTGCACTTTATAATAGAGTCGTGAAAATGGAATAGCCATAATAACGCGGGCAAATGCGTTTAAAAATGAGCAATAAATATTATTTTATTACGTTCGGTTTCATGTTGCCATCATTAATGTATGTATGTAAATTTGCGATCAAAAACAAAGAGTTGTAAGCGAGAATTGATGGCCCGTCGACTTGAAAAACGAATCAATTTCTTAATAAACATGGTTTTATAACTTAATCCTGCGTTACTGCTGAAGCATACGTAAGTTATGATCAAATATTTAAAATAATTATTTTAACAGTATGAAACAAGAGGGTTTAAGTATTGTATTTTTGTATTATGTTTATAGTATTGGCTCATCCGTTAAACTGTATTAAAGGCAGTGCCACATTTGTCGGCTATACTAATCTAATGCTACTCAATATTAAATTTATCTAAGTATGTTTACATCTTCTACGCCGCTAAACACTCATGAAATATTACAGGTCCTGTCTCTAAAATAAATAAGTAATTAAACTTCTAAAAATTTGCCGACATACCAGCATATTCACTGAAGAAAATACGACATCGTAACATACATAAAAGCAAGCTTTCTCCGTCCAAAGATATATGAAGTCAATTAGTACTGATATTCACATTAAATTACTTCTTTATATTCCTGCCAACTTGACCTTAATTAGGTCGAAGATAAAATAAAATAACCCTTATCTTAATAAGGTTATAAATACAAATTACTTGTTAAACACAAACTATAAATATTCGCAAATCACAAGCATTTATTCCGGCCTTTTATACACGTAAAATTTTGTACACTTTTGCTAAATTTAATTATATCTTATATGTATCTATATTTTAAAATAATTAAATTGTTAATGAGATTCCAAAAACCAATAGCGAATTGGTTATTTTGCATTCGCAATTTAACAGTAGGTACTTAAGTATAATTAATTACATGTTTTTTTTTATAATATGGCTACAACAAGGCTTTGAAAAGGATGGAATAGAAAAAAGATGTCTTCTCTGCTTAAGCTGTTCAAAATATTTTACAGTCGACTTTATTAGTCAATAGTCTTACTTGTCCGCTAAATTTATTATTTATATAGACCCTTCAAAATGCATTAACTAAAACATTACGAGTTATTTAACCGAAGTAAAGATAAAACGCAATCATAGCATCTACAACCACAATGGTAATAAAATCCCAATAAAATAATGCACTCATAATGAATATAATTTGATATACAAATTACAGCAAAAATTCTTATTATCTATATAAAAACTCGAGCTGGATGTAAAAACCCGTTGTACTTATTGGCAATTGGTCACGTGACTCTTTTGACCAATAACAGAGCTCTTGGAGATGCGTTTTCGGATGTTAAAAAGGATTTGTGCTTCCAAATGTCTTCTTACATACAAATGAAACTTGAACATCTTGTTAGTAAAATTAACGGCGCAAGACAAAATTGTATGCAATTTAATTCAGAGCAAAATGCAGAAACGTTTTCATCTCATCTTTACGTTATAAGGATTAAGGTAACCTAATTTTATAGTTGACTTGAATAAAGGCTTCTTCATTTTTCTTCCGTCCCCAGGCTGTGAAAATATTTTTATTAAATTATTTAAATGCTACCAGCCTTTCAAAGGATGAACTTAAGCTTTTGCTCTGGAAAGCTTTAATTAAAATTAGCTAGGTATCTCTCTTAATTGTTCTGCAGTAATTTTTGTTCTTTTGAGCGTTATTTTCAAACGAAATCATTCTGTATAGTAGAAAAACTAAATGTGACAAGGGACTATAAGTACCTACTAATATTTTTTGCAGTAGCATGCATGGGTTGGATGTCTCATCCATGCTCTTACGTATATATATATATAACTATATAATAATAATAATATACCAGTATATTTATGTAAACATACTAGTAATTTTTTTAGTTTGTTCATAAATTTACGTTTTTTTTTTTTCGTCTCCGATTTAGTGTGGTAAATTGTTTAATATATAAGGTATACGCTTTTATAATGTTCGGTCTCCATTTTTTATTTCCAATATTTTATATTTACCAGGCGGTGTTATATTTGTTACACGCGTTTATTAATAATGAATATACTTAATTACCATGGTTATTGGTTGCAAGAATGTATTTATGCTATTTGACCGCAAATATATTTTAAATTGCAAAAGTTCAAACCATTTCTTAATACTAGGGGCTCACATAACAAACTCAATTTAATGCTATGCAGAAACTATCAATCAACTTTGATACTTGAAATCTCTAAAATTTTAAGTTTCTTTTTTTTTAATTCATAACATTTAAATAGCTATTGAGTCTCTTAACGCGTGTGGCTTCTCAAACATTCATTTACCATAGCAACAGCCCAAATACGTATCAATAAAATCTTCCTATGCTGTTGCCGCTATCTCCGATCGCTAATAAAAAAGTCACAACATACACTGACATAAACGCTAAAACTCCATTTAAATACTTAATTGTACGTAGGTGGCATTAAGTGAGGCGAGCGTTAACAATGTGTATTTATTTGAATCTTTAGTCCAACGAATGTATATCGACTTTTATACCGACCAAATGTTCTTGTAACTGTTAATGAGCTTCGTTTTCTGATGTGTGATGCCTTTAATGTTTCCCCGAAGGTTTTGATTATTGTCTTTATAAAAATTCTTGGTTTTAATTGCGCATTTTGTAGTTTTAATAAGTGACTGTTAAAGACTCGTAAAGTGTGTAATTTATTGTTTTATATCTACACTCTATAGCTGCAATTACGGTGTATTTGGACATAGACGGAAATAGCGTCTGGATGTCTGTGTCAATTGTTGTATTTATTTTAGAACTGATGAAATTCATTGCAATCTAATTATAGGTTTCTTTTCATTTGTTACTTAAAGTTTTCTGTTATTATTACCTATTTTTTTATAAGAAATTAAGAATCACTTACTCCATTTTTATTCATGAATATATTTTTATTTTTATAGCGGCCTAAAAATAAAAAGCGCTTTTTAACACTATCAGATAAAAACATTATTTAGGTAAGTACCAGAAGTGTGTCCATAATCTGGTCCAGAGAATTCGCCAACAGGAAATATACAGGCTTTTTTTTTTAATTTAAATTTATATCGGCTAACCACATAAAATAACAAATTCACACCGTCCGGTGCAATCAAACAAATATTAAAAAAAACTTCGGTCGCGTTTAAACTCCGGATACCACAAACGGTCGCATAATATATAATACTGTTGAATTTCATACTGATACAAATTTGATAAAGGATAATTCGATTTTAATAAAAGTACGGATATCGTCATGCATGCACCGTAACGAAGCGGGCATCGCGAATATTAATTAGAGTTTTAAACGAATTTTTGCGTGCCACTGTACCGCTGAGATTGGCGATATGATATTTTATTTCTGTGTCAACCGATTTTCGTTTGGTCTGTACGGATATTGTGTCGCTATTTTTAAAGAACGATTTTTTATTGTTATTTATTTTTATTTATTAGGTCTCACTTTCTGAGTAATCATGAATCGTAGAAGTAAAAATTTAAAACTTAAACAGCAATACTTAATAAATAAATAAAATATATAGAAAATTTTAATATTTCATTCACCATTATCATGATAAAATTAAATGCCAACCAGGAATCGAATTACCACAACCGGCAACAGACATCTTTAAAAAGCATCGGTGTTTCATAACAAATAAAAATAATACTTAAAATAAACAGGTACATAACATAAAAGATAACAGATAAACCGTTTACGAGCAACACAGGTCTTTAGCAAAACTAAAACCTTTACAAAACAAATTGCGAATCTTTATAATCTTTTACGAAACAAGTCCTAACCCAAACGTAAAACGGAACGGAATTGATAACAAGAGACACTATAAGAAGGTTTATCGAAACAAAATTTAATTTTAAATGGAAATGCCGCCATTATCGACTTATGTAATTCAGATTTCGAACGTTTTATTTGATTGTAATTTGTTTTTTATTCTGTAACCATCGAACATAATTTGTTTTTGGAATCGAAACTCATACACGTAATTTGCAAAATAAAACTATGAATATAATTCTCATGTAGTAGGTACCTAGATAGGAATACCTAGGTAAGAAAGATGTTTAAGTACAAATTTAATAAAATATTGGCTTCAGTGCGTTATTTCATACTACTGTAGTGTTTCGTTAACTGTCACTCAGTTTAGGTAATCTGGCCCCCTAGACAAGTGGCATTTCGACGAGCGTTAACGATGATAGAATCGCTTAAATGACAGTATATGTATGGAAATGACATTTTGTTTCATTAAGTCATGTGACTTGGACCTGTCACTTCCATACATTTGAACGATTCGATCAGCGTTATCGCTTGTCGAAATGTCAATTTTCTAGGGCTGTTTCTATCTTAGGCTATGAAACTTCATACAGTATATATTCTAATGAAAACATGAATATGTAAGAACAAGAAGTTTAACGATAGACCGTTTGCATTACCATTACCGACACATTCTTAGATGCAAAGCAAGCGTGCGCTTGCATCAAAATTCTCATAACAGGGTAATTCTAAAACGTCATTATAACACAAATTAAGAGAATACGATGTCTCAATCAGCGGCCACACGCACAGCCACAATGCATCAGATTCTCGGAACACTTGGTTAAAACAAAACGTTGGCTGTGAAGCGATAAATCTCGGTGCACTGTAATTACTTGTATGTTCATTAATAATGCATAACTCGATCAAACCGAGGAATGATTTTGAATTCGGATGTGTTCACACTTCGTACGTATTTTATTTTGTATGTAATTATAATGTGTGTATGTAAATTTGTGGCGTAGGTTTGTGATTATTCAGTCTGATAGGGCACACAGTAAATTTAAATGAAAACTTGAGAAAAAATTTTTTTTTGTAAGTATTAATGTCGAGTAACGAGTAATTATTTTCTTTGTAAATTTGCGTTTTTTTTTCTATCTTGTACGTAAAGGTATGGTCCTTTAGAGTTTTGGTGACTGTTTACGATTTAGAATATATTTACCTTCACTTTTATTACAAAACAACTTGAGTGTACAGACCTACCTAATGTCCTGAATCGTAAAACCACGACAATTTTGTTTTACGAAATTTTGTATCATTTGAACTGTAAATACCTAGAATAAAAAGTCCATACTTTTACTATTATATGTCAACCACCTTTAAACACAGCTGCGACAGAAAACATGAATTTATTAATCCTTATACGTTATGCACTTCACTTTACTGATCGAACACACCATGTTATTCTGTAAATTAAAACCCTCCTTCGCACGCATAATCGACTGAATAAATATTGATCCCCTACTAATGATTCTCATTATTTTTTCGAAGGAGTTAAAAAGAGAAACACGAAAATGATTATAGGGATCCAAATGTACTCATAAAATTAATGGAGTTTACGCGGTTTGAAAGACCACCCAAAATACATCGATTCTTATAAATTGTATTAATCTGGATCCAGTGTTATTAAGGTGTGAATATATTTATCCGACTTATTACTATTTTATATATATTATATTATACTTACTTTTCTTAATTCAATGTATCTCCGAAACAATATAAATACAGTTTTTTTTTCAACTTGATTAAAGACATTGAGGGTCAACTCTTAAATCTATTAATTCATAATGATATTTACTGAGGATGGTGGGGTGAGCTAGTGAGGAAATCTGTTGAGAGACGAGACCGTCAAGTGTCAGTCAACTGCGTCAAGTGCATACGGAACGATTAACCTCGGTACATTATTGTTCATCTATACCAAATATTGAGCTATTTACAAATCCCTACTAGAATTGACATGTAAATACGAAGAATTGGAAGGTCGTTTTTTAAGTTATTTTTGTCACCACTAGTTTGACGCAAACCAATCGAGAACCAATAGTGATTATGTAGCAAATTGTTTCGCATTTAAAATGTTAATTTGATTCTTAACTTCGGGACATGTCGGCATTCTCGATCCAAATGAACAATGGGACAAGGTTCCATCGTGTAGATTTTATCTAATATTGTGTATTGAATATTGCCAAGTATTACAAAGTATTGTTTACGAGATGACTCGACATGTTAAGAAGATTATTGTCTTATTAAGACATGTTTAGATGTTACTATTGTTTGAGTTGATTGTGGATTCTTAAGGGCAGAGGTTGTCGTTCGAATGTAGGATTAGCGTCGCTTTTTTAATCAAGCGTTTTATGAACATTTGATATTTATGTTAGCTTTCTCTATCGGAAATTATTTTACTTGTGGGCTTTATACTTTTGTTTTTTTTTACGATGTAGGCTGTTGTATGAATGTTTGTGTCTGCTTAATTAATAACTAAATAATTATTCCATTGATTCCTTTTTAATTAGTATCATTACTTGTTTCTTTTTTGTATGTACGTCATTAAAAGAAATAAAGTATCTATATCTAATTAATTAATTTTAATTTAAAGTGATATAAATGACGACAATTCTCTTTACTTACAGATTGATAAAGCATCTTGTTTTATTTATAAACTTAGGAACTAAGATGTTCAAAATTGTGCGTAAGTAAAACTTATTTCAAAACAAGTTGTTAACAGTAACACTGTCAAGAACTTAATAATAAAAATTGTATCAAACAACGCAAAAAAAATCGAATGATAACATTCACAACCATGTTATATCTACTATACGACTTCAAGGAAAAATATTATTACAACCAATATAATATGAGGCAGATATGTTATTAGCGCTCGCTTTTTGAGGATTAAAAAACTCTCAATCAAGAAGTTTTTAATGATAGCTTTATCTTTTACTTACGTGCTTATTCTATTTTTCGTACTATTTATTAGGGCAACTTGACAAAATTTTGTCAAATAAGTACTAGCGCGATCGAATTTTAAATGTCGATAACTATGAAGGTATACATACCTTGTGTATATATTTAGTACATCATTGATTACAACGAACTTAAACCAAAAATGCAGAAAAAATTAAAAAGAAAAGAAACAAATGACAAAATACGTAACATTAAATACTGCAGAAAGACACGAATATCATGTAATACCCACAAAATCGTGAAGAGTGAATGCAGAACTTTCCCCTTCGTAATCCAGCCTCTTTGCAATGCGACTTTAATACTCACGGCTTTTGCATCCATAAAATTTCAATATTTCTAACACTACCCATGGAGTGGAAGCGTTACAGGATTTTATCTAATATTGTGTATTGAATATTGCCAAGTATTACAAAGTATTGTTTACGAGATGACTCGACATGTTAAGAAGATTATTGTCTTATTAAGACATGTTTAGATGTTACTATTGTTTGAGTTGATTGTGGATTCTTAAGGGCAGAGGTTGTCGTTCGAATGTAGGATTAGCGTCGCTTTTTTAATCAAGCGTTTTATGAACATTTGATATTTATGTTAGCTTTCTCTATCGGAAATTATTTTACTTGTGGGCTTTATACTTTTGTTTTTTTTTACGATGTAGGCTGTTGTATGAATGTTTGTGTCTGCTTAATTAATAACTAAATAATTATTCCATTGATTCCTTTTTAATTAGTATCATTACTTGTTTCTTTTTTGTATGTACGTCATTAAAAGAAATAAAGTATCTATATCTAATTAATTAATTTTAATTTAAAGTGATATAAATGACGACAATTCTCTTTACTTACAGATTGATAAAGCATCTTGTTTTATTTATAAACTTAGGAACTAAGATGTTCAAAATTGTGCGTAAGTAAAACTTATTTCAAAACAAGTTGTTAACAGTAACACTGTCAAGAACTTAATAATAAAAATTGTATCAAACAACGCAAAAAAAATCGAATGATAACATTCACAACCATGTTATATCTACTATACGACTTCAAGGAAAAATATTATTACAACCAATATAATATGAGGCAGATATGTTATTAGCGCTCGCTTTTTGAGGATTAAAAAACTCTCAATCAAGAAGTTTTTAATGATAGCTTTATCTTTTACTTACGTGCTTATTCTATTTTTCGTACTATTTATTAGGGCAACTTGACAAAATTTTGTCAAATAAGTACTAGCGCGATCGAATTTTAAATGTCGATAACTATGAAGGTATACATACCTTGTGTATATATTTAGTACATCATTGATTACAACGAACTTAAACCAAAAATGCAGAAAAAATTAAAAAGAAAAGAAACAAATGACAAAATACGTAACATTAAATACTGCAGAAAGACACGAATACCATGTAATACCCACAAAATCGTGAAGAGTGAATGCAGAACTTTCCCCTTCGTAATCCAGCCTCTTTGCAATGCGACTTTAATACTCACGGCTTTTGCATCCATAAAATTTCAATATTTCTAACACTACCCATGGAGTGGAAGCGTTACAGGAATTCGCGATACAGATATTTATATTTTATGGTATTGTTGGGAATCCATTTTACTTCGTTGGTTTTTAATGCAAATTCCTAAAGTATTATGTAGGGTAAAGATTTAATCGTAACTTTTGTAAGGTTTTGTCTACATCAGTAAAATTAAGAAGTGACAAAACTTGAACATGTACTCTAGCGGCTGGTTTTAGGTACTTTAATGTCTGGGTTATATACATACACGGACTTATTGTTTTTGTAATAGGGACGTTTACTGTTTTTTTTTTTTTAATGTCCCTTATTAGAAAATACTTAGGACGATACATTGATTTGAAATATCGCATGAAATCACGATGTCGTACGTTTTGTGTAACATCGTGACGCAATTAGCCCCCTCTCCAGAACATAGTTATTTTGAAACATGAAAAAAATAAGTGTCTAATATTTTTCTGATATTTATTATCTCACTAGCTATCCCCCGCGACTTGACTTTGACTGTCCGTGTGTTTTAGTTTTAACTGTTTTTCATTTTTGCAACATTTCTCAATTATGCTTAACTCCTCTTTGTCACACCGTAATGTTATATAGCTTATAGCCTTCCTCAATAAATAACACTAAAAGAATTTTTCAAATCGTACTAGTAGTTCCTGAGATTAGCACGTTCAAACAAACTCTTCAGCTTTATTATTAAGTATAGATTTACGGACTAAATTAATGTTAACTTTTCATACCCAGCCAACATCTCTATTAGTTAAAGTGGTTTATGTGTTTTTCGTAACTATTATTAAATACACCAAAAGTACACGCAGCGTTTATTTAATAGTTCCAAAATATATATGCAATTTGTTTCGTCTAGTATTTTTCTACAATCTATTTCGCAATATCGCAGGCATTAGATTGAAAGTGTATGTTGGCCTTAACATTATTCTGGCCCTCTGCCAAAGTCCGCTATCTAAGGGAATCTTTAACTCTTTGCTCCATTTTCTCATCATCCTGACATTTTAGGCTTAAAAATAATTTAAAGGTGTTTTATGTAAACGAGTATAGGTTTGCAAAAATTGGTAAAGATATACTATTTACGCACTATATTATGGCAATATAATAATATGTTTTTAATGTATATTTACTGGAAGCAGAAATACTGATCTATTGGTCTAGTTGTTAGTGACCCTGATTGCTAAGCCGGAGGTCGTAGGTTCGATTTTCCCTTAGGAAAAATATTTGTGAGATAACGATGATCATTTTTGTTCCTTGTCTGGGTGTAAATGTATTTAGAAATATATAAGTATGTTTATCAGTTCTCTCGTTGCCATAATACAGGCTTTGCGTTTAGGATCAGATGGACGTGTATGAGTTGTCCCATGATGTTATAAATATATTAAAAGACAGCCAACAGTTGCTAGTACTTATAAATAATATTATTAATAGTGAATTCGATAGTTTTACTCTAAACATTCATTTCGGAACCTTCTCGTCGCCGTCTTACGTTGCCTAAAACGGCTCCACTGCTAACATTTGCATATAGCTATCCTACAAGTACCCTCTTATTAAATATCTCATGACCACTGGAGATTTGAACTAAGGTGTACCTGAGATCTTTATATATTTTTTTTTTGTTTTTTTAGAACGACTCCCGCACTAAGGAATTTAATCCTTGTGTCGCGGGGGGTTTCACAAACATTCAAATCACATGCACAAAAAACACCCAGACTTGAAACAAGCATTTGTGGGTCACACAAATGCTTGTCCCATGCGGGGATCGAACCCGCGGCACGTCGCGCACAGAGGTAATTGGCGTGGTGACCTATACCACTCGGCTATCCGTGCAGTCAATCAAAGTTATATCTTTATGACCGTTATATCATTCGATATTATTAAACTTGGTAAGCTGGAGAATGTATGTATAATGGTGCATTTATGTAACTTTATTTTATGTATCCATAATATTAACCAGAGGTTAAATTTTAACCACCTTTGAATGAACAAATAAAATAGTTTTAGTTTTCATACAGTTTACATAATATTATTAATAATTTTAACATAGTAATTTTATTTGGTAATGGGTATTAAACGTAATTATTAGTTTCATATCTTTGATTTAATACTATATAACAACCATACTTTTCTTTTATAGATTCTTCTATAGATTTCCATTACATACAATGTGCTAGTTACAACAACAGGTGTACAAAGAGAAAAGATTTGTTATTTGTTTGTATATTTATAACGAATAAACACATAAACTACTGGACCGCTTTTGAAAATTCTTTCACCATAATGCTATATTATCTATATTCCAGTAAGAATAACATACGCTATCTTGCTGTGACAGCCGTGCGAAGCCAGGGCGAGTCCCTATTTAAATAAGTATAATAACACACCTTTAGTACCTTAAATCTGTCCTATATTAATAACATTGCAAAACTGCATAAATACTAGTTTGACACAATCAAAGTGTCTAAACTAATCAACATAAATACTAAACTGTCTTTAATTAAATTACGAGCTGTCTCTAGTGAACTTTGCCTGAATTAAATTCAAGTTTAGATAAGAGTTCTTAACTATGACTTAGATTGGAGGTATTCGAGCTAATGATATTAATGAAACTTTATCTTGTACTGTATCTCTGTGCTAGGGATATAGGACTCTATGTTAAGTTTTGATAAGGTTTAAAATTGTGTGTGTTGGCTTTCTTACTGGTTAATATATATTTGAAACATATTATTTTTACTTTTCTACACCTACAACTACTATTATATTATATGCTATTATAATACATAGTAATATTTGAGAATTACAGAATTCAAAATACCTTTTTTAATTACATAGATCTGATTTTATTAAACCAAGATTATTGAATAAACCAAAAACATCATTATAATACCGTTTTATTATCGATACTCAAACAAATGGCGTACGTATTAAATTTGCATTTAAAACGGGGCACAAAGGTCGGGCCAGTGAGGTGGGCCATTCACTTAAATGTAACGGATTAGGAACACCCGATAATGGCCCGTTTTAATTGTAAAAGGTTTTAGTGCTACCGATTTTGGGATATTCGCGTTTAAATGGGCCTATTCGGTTTATGAACGCAGTATGGTAATAGGAACGCATTGGTTATTGAACTATGAATATTTTAGGTGTATGCCACATATTGTAGTAAGTTTAATCGATTTGATCTATTTTTAGTTAATAATAGTAATAAAAAAAAAAAACGAATGTGCCAGACCACACGACTGAAGTAAAATTTCTTTATTGAATTTAATCTTTTCTTTTTTTAATGAGAGAAAGATTGAAAATGTGTACCTCTCTCTCTTGCTCCTACAGTAATATACGTAGCGGCACTCTCTCTCTTTCTATCTTCATTAACTTATATCTCCCTCTCAACTTGTAGTCGCTAGCTCTGAGGTCCCGGGTTCGATCCCCGGCCGGGTCAATGTTGAAAACCACTTTTCTACATTGTCTCGGGTCTGGGTGTTTGTGGTACCTTCGTTGTCTCTGAATTCCATAACGCAAGTGCTTGAGCTACTTACTTTGGGTTTAGAGCAATGTATGTGATGTTTTCCACATTTATTTATTATTATTTATTAGTAAAATAACACAGACAAAGTTGGCGGAGTGCATTTTTTAGTTTTTATTTCTTTAATAGTATCCCATATTATCTTTTAAACTATCACGCTGCATGTTTATAACACTATTTTAATAAAACGGGAATTAGCGCGAAACATTTATAAATACCTTTACGCTTGACGTTTCGACCAGGTTACACCGGCCGTGGTCGCAAGCAGACTCTCAGTATCCCATAGTTATTAAGGAGTTAAATTTAATCTTTCCAGCTATATTTGCTAAATATTTTTAATTGACTATAGAGAAAACCTTCAGATTTCCCTCTAAACATTCACATAAACATTTGTTATTCAAATGAAGCCAGATCATTAACACACAGCTTTACTGTCAATAAAACTATTTGTACATACTTACGACAAAACCATTTATAATACACTTAATTGCGTAATCAAATTCCTACCTTATCTCGAGGTAATAAAATTCCAAATGGTACTATTAAAGTGTGAGATTCCAAACTATTCTTTGGCTACTCCTTGATAAGTCGAATGGGTCTTTTGTGATGGAATTAATTGCATTTTCCCCTACTGCACCCTCCTGTACGCTTACATTATGGGCTCTGTCATAACATTCGATAGGATATGGTACTGCAGACTAAATATAGGTTATTTTTAAATCGTTTTGGAAGAAAATTTCTTCGAGTTAATGGTAATGGGGGATGAAATATAAATAGAGTTTCAAGTTGTACTAAGTAATTATAATAAAACTTCTTGCTTAATTTTGTACGGGTGGATTTTTATTTTAAGGTACTTTTAGAAATACCAATGACTGACAACTATAATAATTAAAAACTTCAGTCATTATTATCTAGTGATTAAATTCCATAATTTCTCACGAATATTTCCAAATCATTCAAGTCAATGTATTTTAGGATCAACTTAAAACACCAATTTAACAATTAAAAAAAAAAACATTTGTCCAGTGCGGACGAATTTGATCATTAAATCAAAGAGAACCCACAAAGAGATATAATATGCCCTTTTAATACAGGAAGAATAAAATTAGATTTAGCTCTAATTTTCTTTCTATCTATGAATCAAGTAAAAATATAGAAATTTTAAACTATTTTATTTATTTGTTCAAAGTTGGTAAAACTGTAACTTTTTGTTACTGTTATGAATACATAAGATAAAATAACATAAATTCATCATAATACATTCTCCAGCTCACCAAGTTTAATAATATCCAATGATATAACAGTCATAAAGAAGCACGCCTTCACTTTTCTACATACTCTGTACAATCACTGGGCATAAGTCACAACAAAACTATTTATATCAAAAGAATCCCCTTCGCCCTTGAATGTGCAGATCTATTTGTTGCTAGTTAGCTTCTTCGGTACTTTGCGAAAGATTAGCGGTTCTATCCAACTTATATCATTATAGAGCTCAATGCGTAGCTTCGGCTTTCGTATCGTTTTTATTGCTATTTTATCTTATTTGTAGAGTAGCGGTTATAGTATGGGATAAGTTATCCGACATTTTTTAAGTTACCTGTTTTAACAATTTGGTTAACATACATTCTAATTTATATTTTAGAATTTTTTTAACATCTTGGCTAGACTACCTTTCTTTACTAATATATAAATATGAAGAGTTTGTTTGTTTGTTTGAACGCGCTTATCTCAGGAACATCAGGTCCGATTTAAAAAAAATCTTTCAGTGTTGGATAGCCCAATTATTGAGGAAGGCTATAGCCTTCCTCAATAATTAATGTTATATAGCTTATAAGCTATATAACATTACGCTGATACCAAAAGGAGCGAAGCATAAATGAAAAATGTTGCAAAAATGAAAAACCCTTGAAACTAAAACACGCGTACAAAGTCGCGGGGGACAGCTAGTGTTTAATAAAATTACTACTTTTGTTAAATTAAATTTAATGAAAGTACTCCTTTTGTTAAATTTAATTTAAAAATATGTCTGAACTCACAAATTCACAAAAAAAAACCAATTAAGTGTATAACCCTCTTTATTACATGTCCCGAATCCTATATATTATTATTCTGCATTTTGTTGTTAAATAACCTCGCTTATTTAATTTAGACTCAATATATTAACATAGGCAGTTCAAAAAATATGCAGCGTTTTATTTGTCTATAAATAAAAATATATTAAACTTTTTTGAAAGAACCTTCCGTGATAAATCTCGACCAGCCCTCTAATACGGAGGCGGGTTTTTCAATTATTTCTTAATAATTTGGCATAAAATACAACCATGTAAAAACATACTCAAACTCTCACTACCTATTAATTTTTAATATACCTCTTAAGGCAAACACGTAAAGCTCAAATTCGTCTAACAAATCAATTCGAGCCATGTTAATGGAAAATTAAAAATTGCCTTTTGTGTAGTCCTTATCGTAAAGGAATAAAGTTTGGTATTCTTTGGCTCGACGGTAAGTGTAAGTTTGTGTGTATGCCTTGTAACAGATGTTGTAATCGAGAATTGTTTGAAGGGCACTAGAGAATCGATTATATTGTATGAAGATGTGAGCCCTTAAGCGGATTCCTTTTTATTAGTTTTCCTTTGACTGCCTGGGATGGACAGTACTCTACTATGATTGAGTTTTTATATCAGGAGTCTATATTTTTATGGACGAGAATATGTTGGTATAAATCAGAACAACACAAAATTAACATAACTTTTATTTCAAGGCAGTAGAGTTGCTTTTCGCAAGTTTTCTTTCGACTATTCATCTTACCTTGCCTACTCGTAACTTTTTTACTGTGGGAAATCATGTTAGGCCATGAAGCGCAATAAGAGGTTTACTGGTCTCCTAACGATTACATTCAGAAACCGCTTAGTTTACTACACGAGATATACCTAGGTATTTAGTTCCAATGCTGCTCTTCGGCAAGAAGTATACAACTTGGTGTTTTTATTGAGAACGAAAGAAACAGAAAAATTTTACGAGAAATATTAACCGAACCGTATTGTACCGTTGTGTGTGTTACTGAAAGGGTATACCTATCTATCCAAAAGGGGTTAAGAAGAGTACATCTGCTATAGAGTCAGTTTACAAAATTTCAGCTCAAAATGAGTTAATTAAATAATGATGGTGGTTTGAGTACTGGTCTGGGAAAATGTGACTGCTATTGATCGACTTGCTAAGAAGAAGAAGACATATTTGATATGCATACACACCGTTAAGTCTCATGCTGTCTCTATCACCTTTAGATGCAAAGTAGCAACAGATAGACATTTAAGTACGTCTTAAAGTTAAGTTACGTTTAATTATTCGGGTGTTAGATTCTAAAGCCAGAAAAAGGTACTTTTTTATTAGTTAAGAGTGTTTTTGGAAAAAATAATAATGAAACAGTGAAATAGAGAAAAAGGCACCTATCTAAAAACTGACAGACGGCTATAATTTTATGGTAATTTTTTGTAAAATATATTTGCTTAAGTATGTGAATCGAACAAAAGATTTAAATACATCTATACATTTTATAAAATAAAGTACCCCGACGCGTCTGTCTCTCTCTCTGAACGCCATAAACTTAAAAACTACCGAATGGATTTTCATATGAATTTCACTAATGGATAGAGATGAGAAGAGGAAGGTGTGTGTATGACTCATTAGTGTTTTATCTACTTGTATATAAGACGTCGTTACTCTTCATGCGTCACTAGCGAATATAAAATATAGAATTCGATCACCCAGTTTCGTAATAAAATTGGACCAAGAAACCAAATGTAAACAATTATAATAAATAAACAACGGATGTGGTACATTAATGAAGGCTATTTGCAATGATCCGTAATAAATTAAAGTATGAGTAAAAGTGTCGTAAAAATATATTTACTAGTTACTATCTTATCTGACGGGCCTGTTTGTCTCGTGGTTAGTGACCGTGACTGCTAAACTAGAGGTCGTGGGTTCGATTCCCACGCAGGACAAATCTTTGTGTGATGAGCACGATCATTTGTTCTATGTCTGGGTGTAATTTATCTATAACTAGCTGTCCCCCGCGACTTTGTTCGCGTGTTTTAGTTTCAACGGTTTTTTATTTCTGCAACATTTTTCATTTCAGTGATGTTATATAGCCTATAGCCTTCCTTAATAAACGGACTATCCAATACAAAAATAATTTTTCAATTCGAACCAGTAGTTCCTGAGATTAGCGCGTTCAAACAAACAAACAAACAAACTCTTCAGCTTATTATATTAGTATAGATATGTATGTATTTAGAAATATATAAGTATGTTTATCAGTTGTCTGGTTGCCATAATACAGGCTCTGCCTAGTGTGGGATCAGATGACCGTGTGTGAGCTGTCCCAAGATATTATTATTATTATTATACCTAGTTTCTATATTCAACAAACGATTCGTTTTGCTAACGAACGGTAGTATTTTCTTCGTTTTCCTTAGAAAATTCAACCGTTCGTTACTAAAACAAATTGTTTTTCCAATATAGGGACCGGCCATTAGACAGTAGGTAGAGCTACTTGTCTAAATATGTAGTTAGCAACTCTTTGTTGTTAAGTTAGAAATGGAGGTAGTCTTTGGTTGTAGAGGTCAGGTAGGCAGTCGCTACATGTAAAGTACGGTGTTCAGCTGATTTCGGTGAGACTTTAAGCCCCTCCCAAAATAGCTCTAGGGGAACGGTTAGGTATAAGGTATTTTTAAGTTAAGGTAGATGTGGTTAAGAATTGTAAACTATATTACGATAAGAATGAAAAAGTAGGCTTTTTAAGCCACATTTTAGAAACATGTGCCCTTACTCTCCAATTTAAATTTAATTCTTATACAATGCCAATGCAAAATTATTATTCATTTATCAGGCACACACACAACACCTAGTACAAAAAAATACTCTATGTCTAGATTCCAGTCAGTTCCTAACATTAACAGATTTTTTTTTAAGAAAACTGAATCTCCTTCCTGTTGAACTAATATCAATTTGCATTAGCATTGTATTAGAATTAAAATTAAATTGGAGAGTCAGGGCACTGTTACAAACCCACTATTAAATTACTCAAAGTATGACTCAAATAGTACAAATCCCACATTACTTCCTTAGTATTAAGACGTCTGCAATATAATTTCTTGAAGACCCCTATAAGTCAGCTGTGAGATATGACTGAAGCATTATGTGGGCGATTGACATCTAATGCAAATGACCATAACCCACTCTTACCTTTGTACATCGCCGTTACTGTACTGAAAAGTGATTTACAACACCTTACTCCGTTAACATGGTAAATTGTCAATTGAAGATCGCTCTATATAGCCAATATTTGGTTTTACAATGTAACTAGCTCTACAGAGGTTTAATTTTTGATATTAATTCTCAGAGGTCTCTATTATTCTGTATATTTGTACGCCAGTTTTTTGGCAGAGCATAGTGATACTCTTTATAAATTTAAGATCAATTTGTACTTATGTTTCACAAATCGATCGAACCGAGAACCGGATCGAGGATCGTTTGCTACCAATTTCGAAAAAAGATTTAAAATCGCAACTTACCTACTGATTGTTATTATGGGAAAAGCTTGAAAACTTTTTCTAGGGCCTACAAATAAAATGCATCGTAATAAATCTATTTTCGAAGAAATATAATGTTCATTTAATTAAAAAATAAATAACTTACTCAAAAAGCTATTATGAGAATTTTAAGAGTAGAGTAGTTTAAAGAGTTCGACTCGCGACACCACCGCCGCCGCGTCTGCTCATGATTAGGGATTCCTTTTGAGTTTGAAGCTAGTGGGGCGATCCCGAGAATAAACGTGAGTAAACCGTTTAGTTTTTTATAAAATTAAGAATTTTAAATATTTTAATATAGAACACCTTTTAGGTATATTCTTTTAAAACTATTCATTTTAAAATGTCTCATTGTGATTGGACGTGTCAACACAAACAGCTGACAATCGACGCATATGCGCAACTATTCCATCTAAATTCAATTTAGGGACACAATTATAACATATTTAACAAATGAACGTTATTGTTCTAACTTAAGGTTTCTTTTCGCTTGCCTAGACATAAAGTTACTCACTTTTTTGCAATTTTTGTTATGCATTTAGAATATTTCTTATTCCGAGGACCTAAAGTTTATTTTTGTTTGCACAAGCTGTCAGAAGTTAATGTGTAGGGTCTAAAAATAAATTCATACATTAATGTTTGTTCACAATGCTATTTTTATTTGGTTCCTGTTTGATGTGACACGTGACTCTATTTATTTTGTATTTAAATGCGTTTAAAATATCGTTAAATATAGACGTCATGACATTTGGAAGATATTGGTATGTATTATTTAGATAGATGTACTAAAATAGATGTTTTGTTTGTAAGATATCGGTCTAATGCTGTGTGGAGACAAGTTTGGTTATAATTGTGATAAATTGCTTAGAAACTTTTATAAAGTATTATTTAGGTTAGATTTGAAATATTCATACAAATGTTTATTTTTTTAAATACCTTTATTCATGAAAAATACATATATTAAAACCAAATGACAGTGGATAAAAATATATTATGATTTCATAAATGATAAATCATGCCAAAATTCTAAATTCATCACAACCTTTCTAAAATGTTTCATAATAATGTTAACAAACTGACATCTGATCTCGTGAATGACGTCAGACTTTCTACCTCGTAAGATGCCAATCAATGGAGATATCTCTATAAAAATATTCGGGTCACAGCGAGTCGGGGGACTCGATAATAATCCGTCCGATCAGAACAACATACGGATGTAAATTGTGGGCTTTACTGCCGGAGTCCATAAGTTTTAAGAAATGGAATATGTCTCATCATATTCACATATTTCACGCGACGGAACCCTGACGGTATATGCGATTTATACAATTAAAATGATAATTTAAACAGAATCTCTAAAAAGGAAAGAATTAGATGCTTGTTTTGACTTGATACATGCTCGTCGTAATTTTAATATTTTGTACTATTCGCTAAGTAGGTATATTGCTTTTTGAAAGTTTACATGCAACGTTTTAGGTCTATAGGTCTACAAAATCTCCTACAAAAAAAGAATCAAAATAGCATCGCTTGGAGCGGCGTCGGCTCTGCACATTTTACTTATTCGTATGTTTTCACTACCGTTCCCCATAATTTTGCCAAATCCCCAATAATTCGTTTAAGCTACGTTCACTTAATCCAATCTGACTGACTTAATGCGAAATTAATTAAGTTTTATTAATGAACCTGTTCCTTGGGGGCTAAGCACAATTTTTGTTAAGGTCGACTAAATTAAAATTTGGCAGGCTTCCATGTCTCTTCCTGTGTCTATTTTACAATAAAATAGAATAATGGTTTTCTTACTATATATCTTCTACCTCCATAAATCATGTGTTCACAATGTATGTATATGTATAAGTTTGCGACATGAATACCTACATATATTTTTTGAAAATACAAAAAACACACTCCACTATTTCTTTAAAAAGAAATGATGACATTTAATTCAATTTAAACAAAAATCATTTCGCTAAACAGACCTCTTTATTTAAAACCACAATAATAATAATAAAAAAGAACAAGATTTCCAAAACAATTGACTGCTGTTCCTAGTACAAATATTATGAAAATATAACGTTGTGCCAAAAGAGGTTGAATCACAAAAGCACCAACATACCCCTACCTTATGAGTCAGCTGGCTACTGTATCAGTACACTGTCGCCATACATCGCCACGTTACCAGCCAGTGAATAAAGTAAGCTCGCTCTTGGTATCCTACCCAGATAGTTTGCTAGCACATATCAAATTTATTGAACGGCGTAAAGGATAGGAAGTGGCGGGAAATTGGGACAACTCCTACTATCTTCTAGGTCTGGAAGGCCATTTTGTGCTAAAAATAAGTTTATTTTAACTGAATAGATTGGTCAAACGTCCAAACCTTAAACTTAAATAATAATTGCTAATGAAATCGAACTACCTACTTGTAATGATTTTATAATAATAATATCTTGGGACACGTCACACTTGGCCCTAATCCCAAACTAGGCAGAGCCTGTATTAAACATAAGTACTTATATATTTCTAAATATATACATATTATAGATAAATTACACCCAGCCATCGGACACCGGACACATCTTTGTGTTTGTGTGCTCATCACACAAACACAAACATTTGTCCTGGGTGGAAGTCGCACCCACGTCCTCCGATTTAGCAGTCAGGATCACTAACTAGACCAACGGGCTGGTCAATGCTTAAAGTATGTATTGTAATATATTAAAATGCTTTCCTATGTACTTATTTAATAACGTTTTTTTATGGTATCAACACAGATCTCCGAGAGAGTCTCTCTGTTTGGTATAAATGAATGATTTAAGATTTTATTTTAGGGATTTATTTGTCATAGGAACGAGTACCTACATGTACATTGTATACTTTATCCCTTATAACTTGTGTCAGAGGACAAGTGACCCGCTTTTGTTTTTCTTTAATTTCACTGCGACCTAGACACATAATTCAGAAGCGTTGAGTTACGAGCTGTGTTATTATCTTTAATATTCTGTAGGTACACTTACTAGTGTATATATTTTTACTTGCAATTTGTGTCTCCTTGTGTGACAGCCTAAGAATCTACATCCAGTACAGTTGAGCAGTCAACTATCATCCTTGTTGATTATCCAATATCTCAATACATGAATTTTGTTATTTATTATTATTTAAAGCAAGTTGTATTTCATGCTACTTCCAGAAAATTTAATTAAGATGATACAGAGAGGTGCAATTCATTGGATAATTTTTTTTTAATTCTTTCATTGTCATTAATAATGTTGGGCACTGATAGTCGTAGTACAAGCTTTGCCTAGTTCGGCTACAGACGCTTAATTTATCTGCTTAAATAGCCTAAGTTAATATTGTACTGTGTACTAAGTTTTTTCTGCAATAAAGTTCTTATTTTAATTTAATTCTAAAACTTCTGCTGTCTCAATCTCTAAAGCTCTGCCAATAAACATAAGACACATACAAGCCAAAAGCAATCAGTGAATAGTAAACAGATAAGTTGTACAAATAAACCTAATAGAACGAGAACGAATAATATAAACTAAGAATATTACAACAGTGGCTCGGGTACTGTACGGAGCCCACAATGCACGTCACTTCGGCTCCGACCGGACGTTTCGACACTGCCTTCCAAGCAAACCATGTAGCTATTGTATGTTCCTGTCAAATTTCTACTGAACGGTTGTATTTGAGATATTTTCTGGCCTGATATTTGCCACAATATTTATATTTGTGTTCTCGACATGAATGAGATAGTGTAGCAGCTTTTTTGTAATTGATTTAAATACGCATCGGCGAAAGTAACTAATATGATAGATTGATAATATTTTTTTATTTAAAGACCAGGAAAATGAAAAAATAGGTATATACTCGTTGGGCTGCTAGAGCTTTTCCATACAACAATTTCCTAACAAATAAATGAAGAAAATCAATAGATCACGTGCCTTGCAATTTTTTTTAGGGTTCTTCTTTTGTTAGGAAAGTAATAAATGTAAATGGTGTTAATGAAATAACTTACTTTGCAGAATATGTGCACAAGTAGTGAACGGATGTAGACACTTAAAAACCCATAACACGATTTAGGAAGGTTCAAGATATTTGGCATATTCTCTGCTCACCTTCAATGAAAAAACAGTAAATCAGAAAACAATAATACTATCTCTATCTATACTATATAGATATATGGTGGGTATAGATACCCACCACATAACCAAACAATATGGTCAGCGTTAATCCAAATTTCTATTAGTTTTATCATTCTATCGCAGTTTGCGGCCCACTGGCTACGTCATCATCGATACCTTCACGCCATTCACGGGGTATTGTGATATCGGAGGATACAAGGTTAATTAACTTAGGGGATTGTGCTTAATCAGTTGGTTAGTGAACAAATTGATGGGTTGCCTATATTGTGCGTAAAGACGTCATATTATGTGCTGAATTGCTGATCTTAATTTTATAAACCCAAATGGAAGTCTTATTTATGTCAAATTTAATTCACCTGAAAATGGTTAAGATTTAAATAAAGAATAGGGATGTTGACTGGGTATGAAAAATAAAAATCTATTTAGTCCGTAAATTAGGTATTAAAAAATATTAGATAAGTATTTTTTACTTTTTCATTACAACTAAAACGAAGGATATAAAGTTGTTCAAGGAGTGGGGGCTAATTACGTCACGATGTAACACAAAACATGTGACATCATGACGTCGTGCGACTTTTCAAATCAATGTAAGTATCGTCGTAAGTTTTTGGTCAGAAAAAAATGTGTCTCATATTTTTAACTAATTTACCTGACTAAAAAAGTAGTCATTCCTATTATATATCATCCAAATTCTAGATGAAAACATGTGAAATAATTAATTGAATGAATCATCTTCAATGCAAAAATGTGACCACTCTGAGGTATCTCATATTTTCATTGAATACTATAAAGGACAACAATATTTTTTGAAAAATAATTCTTAAAAAGTTAAGAGTATTACCTAATAAATTTCGCTAACAAATCAGGATATAGTAAAATTTATTTTTTCCTTTTTTTATTTTAAGGTACGGTTCTAAAAAATCTAAACTCATTTATTTAAAATAGGCTACAAAGTAGCACTTTTCAAATGTCAAAATAATAAAATAGACAGCACCCGATTTGCCCACCCTACACCGCTTCCTAAGTGCCCCACCTCTGGAGAAGAAACGGAGCAACAAACTCCACAGCAGCACGCTGTCTTTCCAATAACAGATTTTAAGAATCTAAGAAGTCAACTGCAAATACTAAATTAAATTCACAAAAAGTCAGACGTCAGCAAATTAAAACCAACAAAAACTCGTAATAAATCTAAATTCGTCAAACACATTTATATTTCAAAAGCCAAAACCCTACTTATTTTTTGATACAAAATAGTATTTCCGTTATTTATTTAGGTACCCATTGGACGTCCATTAAGCAAGTGTCGCTTGTAATGGACAAAACGTGTTATTGTTACTGGATTAATGATTCGGGTTATAGGCAAAATGTCCACGTATTTATCTTAGATATTTTTTTGTGACCAAAGTAAGAACAGAAGTAATTCAACCATTGCTTTCTATTCTCACTAATCCACAGTAATAATTTTGTTCAAATGTATGATTCGCGTTAAAATCAAGCCCTGCATTCTGACCAACTTTGTATTAGCCTACCACCATCGAGAAATAATTTAAGAAAACCCCAAGATATACAAACACAATTTAGAATTTACACAAATCGAAGAACCATTTTTAAAGGAGTTTAAAAAAACGCTATTTTTGTGTGATGAGCACGATCATTTGTACTGTGTCTGTAGAAATATATAAGAATGTTTATCAGTTGTCTGGTTGCCATAATACAGGCTCTGCCTAGTTTAGGATCAGATGGCTGTGTCTGACTTGTCCCATGATATTATTAATATTGATGACCAAAACCTGAAAAATCTGTTTATTGACTGGGTTCCTTGACTTCAATCAGAAAACACCAGTAAGAAAATTGTAGAAATAAACCTTAAAAAGGCATTCAGTGCTCACTGAATGGTCCATACAAGCGTATCGGAAGTAAGTAGTGAGCGTGTCCGCAGCTGTTCTCCCGAAGCGATATAATTTTCCGTGTTATTGAGCTGGTACGGCTCGCTCTGGTAGTGTTGACACGGCTGAATGTACAGAACACTGGAATGTCGAACTTGCTGGCGAGCTAGATGCATAAGGTATAATGTGATCATGTCAAATTCTCCATATAAAATATTGGTATCAAGCTAAATTGGATGAAACTGGAAGTCGTCTATATACTCTAGTTGAAGAAACAGTCTTCCTCAAAAAATATTATTTAGATGCAAATATTTTTTTAAATACATTTTTATATTCATACCCTAACGAAGCTCAAACAGATAACGTCTGCAAAAGAAAGTTTTAAAAATGTATTTTGTAATGACAAACTTTTAAATCAGGTTTACAGTAAGTACTAGTTAAGACAAATCAAACAAGCCCAATCACGATAGGTTTCCTTCGTTCAGCAACCGAGTTCTTCTAGCCACCTTCTGAATCCATCAAAAATATTATTATACTTATAATATTATGTTTACGTACATACGTATTTGTTGGTGGCCTAGTAGTTCAATGAACGGATTTGTGTGCACAAGGTTGCAGGTTCGAACAGGCGAGTACCAATGTGTCTTTCAAAGTTATATATGTATACTTTCTTAAGTATTCTAGGTTATCATTGAAAAAGAAAACATCGTAAGCAAACCTGGATTCCAAGAATTGGAATCCCTGTATTAAAAAAATTGGAATCTGAAATCGCCAATCGCAATGAGCAAGCGTGGTGATTATTTACAGGCTGTTTTTTTTATTATCATTATTTTTATATACGTACTAGCTGCCCCCCGCGACTTTGTTCGCGTGTTTTAGTTTCAACGGTTTTTCATTTGTGCAACATTTTTCATTTATGCTCCGCTCCTATTGGTCGTAGCGTGATGTTATATGGCCTATAGCCTTCCTCAATAAACGGACTATCCAATACAAAAAGAATTTTTCAATTCGAACCAGTAGTTCCTGAGATTAGCGCGTTCAAACAAACAAACAAACAAACAAACTCTTCAGCTTTATAATATTAGTATAGATTACCAAACTTATATACGTAAGCAACATTTCAGTCAAAAACAATCAAGTGAAATGTGTGTAATTCATTCAAGCTATTCGAAATACCACTTTCAGAAATTCAGACCTGAAGCAGAAAAAGCTTGACTTGTTGTCGGGCTGTTTATCATCCGTGTGTTCCGTACAAGTGACGTCCGGATTTATTTCGCTCATTTCAGGAAGTTAGTTCGGAAACGCCGGCTATATGCCCTGAAATATCCTGTAGCACAACCGAAAATGTCCAGTGCCTGTAAATTGAAGTGGATTTCATTTTGATAATCTTATTCTTTTTAAAGCTAAATTCAGTTGTGGTATATCGTTAATGATAATTTTGGGAAGGCACATTTACTGCAAAGAGAGTTGAGTTTGTTAAGTAAGCAGCAACACTCTGTTTTTTCCTTAATTATAGTTTATGTATTATGATTAATAATAATAATAAAGTCTTCGGACAACTCCCAAACATTATGGCAACCAGACAACTGATAAACATACTGATATATATCTAAAAACATACATTTATAGATAAATTACACCCAGATACAGAACAAATGATAATGCTCATCACACAAAGATTTGTCTTAGGTGGGAATCGAACTCAGGACCTTCGGTTTAACAGTCAGGATCACTAACCACTAGCTAGACCAACAGACCAGTCAAAATAAACTGTAAAGTATCATGATAATCAGTCCAGCCGTTTTACTTAAAACAGTAACCAACATTGAGACAGTAGAATTACTAATGGACGGAACCAATAAACAAAAAACGAATCGTTTCCTTAACGAACTGTTAAAATATCAACGAGGCGTTTAAAAAAGCTGTTCCTATAAAAAAATTGTAACTGTTCGTTACCCAAATAACTGAAGTCTGGTTACGAACGGATGAGAGACAGCCTAGTGACGGATCGTCACGTTAACGAATAACGAATCAAAAGATATAGGATCTAGGCGTTAATACTATAAGTGTGATAATCTGAAGTAAAAACTTTTTCTTCTCAAACTCGGCAATTGAAGCCTGTAAAGGTTTTTTATACATAAATTATTATTATTTTTTTTACATTAAGTCGAAGGGTGCATGTGCACTACTGATACATGCATGCATGCATGTATTAGTAGGTACCTAGTTGTTATTATCTTCTAGACTTGCCTCAAAGTTTATTGGACGTAGCATTGTTATACCAACAACACTGCAATTTTCTCTTTAAGTAAATAATATTGAAAACAAATATTACACGAACAATTGGCTCCGGGTATAACTCAATAAAGGTCGCGGCTAATACCCGATATCCGGGTTGCCGATGCTCGAGAGCTTTAGATTTACTGTATTTTTCTACCAGCAATACGAATTTCAGCAGTACGATTTTCAATTATTTTTGTAGTGTTCGCGAATATATCGATTTAATTTATACTCAAATAAATTATATACTTATATAAAATAAAAACAATTTGTACAGATTGAATTTTTTATCAAATAAATCTCTTTCGCGACAAGATACTCGATTTTAATTAGGTTCTAATCCAGGTAAGACTTTCATATAATATCAAGTCTCATCTTTTCAATTTAGGGCGGATATTTATTAAATTTATTATATTTATTAAATTAAAGTTATCACTTTTTTAACAATTGCTATTTTATAAATTTTATGTGTTAGACACACAATATGATGTAATAATTTGTGTACAATACATATATGAATTCCTAACCATAGTAAATAACTGGTATCGCTAAAGTGGCCAAAAGGCTCTTATAACTTTATATCCATGTAACTTAACGACCTTCGTGGTCGAGTGGCGTACACACCGGTTTTCAAGGTGTTGCCAGCTCTGTGGTCCCGGGTTCGGGTTCGATCCCTGGACGGACCAATAGAGAAAAACCACTTTTCTACATTATCTCGGGTCGGGGTGTTTGTGGTACCTTCTTTGTCTCTGATTTCATAGCACAAGTGCTTTAGCTACTAACTTTGGTTTCAGAGCAATGTATGTGAAGTTGTAAACATTTATTTACATATTTATGTAAACCAAAACCTTTCCGCAATTATCAGCAAAATCTTATTTGTTCTTAAATACAACAATTTATAGCTTCCTCAATGAACACAAGACCAAACAAAAGTGTCGAATCTAACAAAGCGGGCGGACGCGCGCAAACCGATGCCATACGTAACATTCTAATGAGAGATTCGTCACAGATAGGTACCAATGTAGTTAGACTACAGAAACTGGTACCTGTTTTATATAAAGGTTTTAACGTGGTTAAAAAAACATTTAATGACGTTAAAACTTATACATATTTTATTTTTTTTATTAAAAGAACTCACTTGGTAACATTTTTGTCGCAGAATTCCTGATTTATTAATCACATGTACAGAAACGTCCTGCAAATTACAACAAATGTCATTAGATTGCACAAATGTTCGCCTCATGCGGGTATCGAACCCGCAGGGGGTAGCGCAAATACGAGTGCTAAGCTACCTGTGCAGTCAATATGTAAAAGAGCAGTCTTTTGACAACTTTCTAGTAGAATTAATTGGATTGGACCAAGTTTTGGTAATTAAGGCTAAGCGTATGCTGAGGCTCAGGTGACGCAGGTAAGGCAGCGCAGGGCAGAGCAGATTTTGAAATGCATGAACGTACTAAGACCTGCGTACGCTGCGGCGGCGGCACGTTTTAGGCCCGGCACAGATTTCTGCGCTATACGTGCATGTCGTCACGTGATTTTTACCGCTAATTCTTAATTATGTTGCAATGACAGACCATTTGAATGAATTAGTGTGCTATGAACCTTGATTGTTAAAAAAAGTAAATAGAATCTAAAAAACAAAAATAAAATATAAGTATGTGTAGTTAAATAATAAAAATATTATAAATGTATTAACAATCAAAAAAGAATAATAAGGTTTATATAAAAATATCAACCGAATTCATTATTTTGAAATTTACAATAGGTACTTGTATTGTATAATATTATAATTATTTAAATTAAAACGTCCATATGTCTTCCTCGCCTGCCCTGCTATGCAAAATCTGTACTGCCGGTGCTGCGTCACCTGCGTCTCGGAATACGCTTAGACTTATGCTTCCTTCTCCATGTGAAAAGACGCCTTCGCCCAGTAGTAGGCCAATTACGGGGTAATGTTGTATACTAATTTTATTAATGATGTACGATGAAAGAAGGGAGCTAGTTAAACTGATATGTTTAGTAATGCTCTGATGGGACTAACATTTGGACTTAACACCATAGTTACTTCTGTTCAGCTTAAAAGTACCTATCAAACGATATATCACGCGTTGGGAAGGGTAGAGTAGTGGAGGGTTGGACCAGAGTTCTTACAAATTCTGTCGTCATCCTTTGTTCCAGTATTCTTGTTATTCACAAATTTTCCGCCAAGTCTACACTTACGCTGGTCGACATGGAACATAAGCGTTAAACACTTCCTACTCTGTTCTCGGAACCTTTAAAGTCAAACGTGTGCCTTTGCTAATATTATAATATAACGTATAATGAATAGCGTTACAACAGAGCCGTAAAATTATTCCTAAAACTAACAGTCTTTTAGTATGCATGACTTTATGTAATGTTTATAGCTTTGTGCAAACTAGGTGCGTTTTACTGGACTTTCTAGGGTCCGTTGAATGCTAAATAATTATGTTATAAGTTTCTTGAAAATTATGTCGTGGTGGCTTAATGGTTCAATGAACGGATTGGTGTGCTCAGTGTTGCAAGTTCGAACCCATTACAGGGAAGCACCAATGTTATATGTAATTTCTTAATTATTCTAAGACAGCATTGACAATCGGTAAAGGAAAACATCGTGAGGAAACTTTGATTTCAAAAATCGGAATCTGAAATAGCCAACCCGCCATGAGCAAGCGCGGTTATCAATGCTCGTTCTTCCTCTATGTGAGAAGAGGCCCGGACTTTTATATAGGCTGGTATTATTATTTATTATTTCTCGAAAACTATAAGGCCTCAAAATTTAGAAGCACATAAGTTACTTTGCATACAGAATAAATGGGACAATTCGATAGGTTGAACAATTCTTTAATTTAGTATCTGTATATAATTTTTTATTATTTAACCTTTTCATAGTGCATTTTTATAAATATCCGTGGTCTTCAAAAACTCACGTAGTAAGTCATCAATAACCATTGTAGACGAATAAAAAAAATGGATTTAATAATATTGTTATCTATACTTTTTTAACTTTTTTATTACTTTTCTAAAAGTATAATTTATACCCTATGAATATGAATAGGGTATAAATTATACTTTCAAAAAAGTCACACAAGTATTCATCTTTCTCCTAACACGTAGTAACTATTAAGATAGTCAAGTTAATTGATAAGACACTCTAGCTCGCTTCACATCTTCTCAAAGAATGTGATGCTGTTCACACGATGCTCTTATCTCTATGACACACTTTCTAGATAAGAATTTAAGTGTATGAATGAATACACTTGTAATAAAAAATAAAATATTTTTAAGTATCGACCAGTGACAGAGAATTAATTAATATTCATTGATTCCTGAAATTCTTCTCGAAGTCATAATAATTTAAGGTACTTTATCTTAATAATTATGGTCTATATATTTATTACACTCTCCAAATAATCTCACAAGATAAGTTATCAAAAGAAAATATTATGACTCAACTTAAATTCCAAAATACACCACTCAATTTACAACACTATTCGATTCTCGAATAATTTCGTTAATCGCATGTTTTATACCTACTTAATATTCAAAAGTGCTTTATTAAGAAAAAAAAAACATGCCATCCCTAATCTTTGATAATAAATGGCAAATAAAACAGCTGACAGGCGGCGCGCATAAAATTTTAATGTCTTCTTTAAAATGTGAGAAAATAGGTAAAGAAGTTCCATTATATAATTTAAAAGTAAGTAAAATAAGTTAAAAGTGTGTTATGTTGCAAACCTTGCTTAGGGAAGCGAGCGAGATGACTTCATTTATACCAACAAAAATATATGAGTCAAAACAAAAAAATGTTGCATTGAGTTTGAACTCTATAATTTTCAAATTTCGTGATGGCTTAGCGGTTGTGTGAACATAGTTGTAGGTTCGTATTCATTTCAGGCAAGAACTAATGTGACGTTTTCAAAGTTTGATAATTATATTTTTTCAAGACATCAGTTGCAATCGTCGATGGAAAACATTGTGAAGAAATCTTAACTCCAAAACATCTGAAATCCTCAATTAACGCGAATATGCATAAATACCTTTAAGGGCTTCTCGTTTCGACCAGGTTACACTGGCCGTGGTCTCAAACAGACTCAACTATCCTAAGCAACTTATTTATGCACGTTTGCGTTAATTCCCGTTACTAAATTTGATTTTGTGTTGATTTACCAATATTTTCCGTCACTTTGAGTTCCATTTACAAATGAGCCTTCTGTCTTTACTTTCTGTTAAAACTTTCTAAGGTTTCCGTTATGGATACTCGGGTTCGATTATAGGTGTCGAATTGCGACCAGTTAACGAGGAAAATTATATTTGACACTGGCCGGCCGGTGTCGCGTGACGGGAAAGAAAAAATATAATCTGTAATGTATACTAGTTGTGTACTGTTTTGTGGGTTTTGGTGCAAGATACGGGCCGTCAGCGGACTTCAAATCAGCACCAAATTAAATCAATTAGTTGGAAACTTCCGATATCTTCACGTGAGTACAGTCGGGTTACATACTTGTTTAAAAAATAAACAAATAAGTTTGTAACTAACTGGCAGCAAGACTTCGGCATGTCTATGAAATTTTGAAGAAAAAAATGATTTGCAGGTAGAAAACTCAATTTTTGTGTTAAACTCGCCTCTTATGTTTTTTTTTTCTAACGTGTATAATAAATTAACAAATTTAAAAAAACACCCTTCTTGTAGTACATTCGGTTCGGTGAATTTAAAATCAAGATACTTCATAAATGAAGCTTCAAACTAATCAAAATCTGTGGACCGCACTAGTCGCCACTGTATCTTCACTTGCACCATCCTCTATCCACGAGCGGTTTAGACACGGTATCGGATGTTTGATAGGTTCCACCAAATTATAGTTGCGTCTTATTTATTTTTTGTAGAAAGTCAATACGTTTGTATCGGATTCCGTCAACACAGTAGTGCAAAAAAGTAATTTCATGGCTTAACATGGCTTACATTTAAACTCTCAATAATGTTGGCTTAAAAAGATATAAAAATGAATTTTGGTGCTGCAGCAATCTTGAGTAAAAATAACATGATATTTAAAATATTATCTTGGCAACTTGCGGGTCAGAGTAATAGTTTGGATGGCCTTCTCTATACAATGTTTTCGTTCCATTTTAGTATGAATAGGTGTACCTAGCAGATAAAAAGCTTGAGGCCTGTTGTACTGTGAAGTAATTGCATCTCATGAATTAAAAGCTATTAAAGTTTAGTATGTAGTATAAAGTTGTAGTAAATAAATTTTATTAGCGTATCGAAGTATAAACTACGACTACTACGAATTACGAAATACAAAATTCAATACAAATGATTGTATTGAATTTTGTAGGTATTAATATAAATGTCAATACAATATTCATAGTAATGTTTCATATTGTCCGACCTTCCATATTTGTATTCCATTTCGCTCTGTTACTATTCACTGAACTTGTTTCATAGCTAATTAGTTGGTTTGTAAATACAACGAATAAGCTAATATTAACACGCGATCAATGTAAACTGTTGTATTATTTTCCAGCGTTTTCATCACACAATAACTCAAACTCATCAAACTTTCATACAGACAGCCCCTGAATGATTATCCGAAAATAACAACTAAACAAAACTTTAACCCTTCGACCGCAAACAACGGGCTGGTTACTTTTCCAATCAATAACAAAAGAAAACTTCTGAAAGACCCTACACCTGACCCTCCAATTCAAATAACAAAGCGGACGACGGGTTAAAAGATTAAATCCGGTTAAAAGTAGTTAAAACCGCTTGAAACTGGTTAGAACTGGTCAGAACCGGGTCTAAATCAATGACGCGGGGCGCGCAACAATGCACGGCGCGACCGCAGCGACATTCGTCCCTCGTTCACGTAACATTTATTGGAAAAGTTCCACTTTAAATTTTTGTACCAAGTCATAAGCAAATGATCATAAGACGTAATACCGTCAGTGGTCTTTTCATTAAAATACATATTTTATGCGAAAAAACACATCATTCATAACTCGTTTTAATTTTAATACCTTAATTGATTTTAAGCCTCAATATTTTGTTTGTGTACTTAAGTCTGTCACTTTAAACTGAACCGTTTTAATATTAAAAAAAAAAAAAACAATTTCCTTTTATATCATTGCTAGAAGTACGTAATACATGGCTCTCTTAATTTTCTAAAGCCATAAAAAGACAACCTCTCCCGCTCATTATTTGGGCCAGCTCTGAAAAATGCAAGGAATGCATCTCGTTGAGTATAAGGTCCGAACACATATTATTTGACCGCTACTGGCATTGAATGGTGACCCCGTCATTATTTACCATCGCCACGAGATGAAATGTCTGATCTATGAAAATGTATTACCTTTGCCTCCCTGTGGTGTAAATTCTGTGGTCGTGGAGGTTACTTTAAGTGTAAAGCGAATGTTACTTGGTAGTAAAACCTTTTTAAAAAAATTAAAATATTTTTCATAAAAAAAGAATGAGTTTTTCTCATCAGAGAATGGTAACTAGAATCTTAGGTGGGTACTGTAAACAAGGGAATTTAATCCAATTTTAAAACCTTGACTTTGTACATAAAAACTCATTTGCGATACTTCTATTTAGCACAAAAAATTAATTTACTACAAGGTATTCTATCAGACAAAAATCGAATGTTAAAAGATATACTCTGAAACAATTACGACAAATGCTCTAGGTGGCAATGTGGAGAAGTTAAATAATAAGAAATAATGAGTTACCACGTTAATTAAAGTACTTTCACTGAGCAACTTCTATTGAGATACACCAGGGAGGTTTTATTTGGATCTGTGCAAACTTTTTAATTAAGACTCTACGTACAGGATAAGTTAAATAAGTAGATATTCTCATAGGTGGTGGAGGTCGACGCTTTGACGACAATTCTGTTGAAGTTTGCAAGTTTTATTTTAATACACAATAGATTTCTATATTTAAATCAATTGCAAATAACTTTATTAATACCAGTTGTTATTTACGTTTTCTGAATTAGGTATTTTAAATAAATTTAAAAATATATTTCTGCATTAAAAAAAAACATTTATAATAATATTATCTGTTTGGAAGTCGGTGCCAAGTCATATAGGTATTTGGCACTTTCTTCAATTCGGTTTAAGGCATCTGATTCAAATAAAATTAAACCCACCTAGACAAATTCGCATTTTTTACTTACTAACTAACCAATTTCTATTTTCTGCAACGATCGTTCCTACTACATCCACGCAACTACTGCATCCTACATTTTTGTCTTCCAAATCACCTGGGAAATTAAACTCCACAAACCTCTCACGCCTCTTAAAATTCTTAGTAGCGCGCACTGTGTCGATATTTCACTTAGAACAAAGTCGTTATAATAATGCACGGTATCCTAGTTGGAAAACGGCCAAAGACGTTCACACAAGGCGGTAATCACGAGAACGATATTAAAACGGTGTCGTCCGGTTAATTTCGTACAATATACGTTTCCCGGACATCATAATCTTTGCAGCCATAACGTCGTAAAATTGGTGCAATTTTACATGTAAACCAATGATATAGCATCCTTCTTGTAATGTATTAATATGCCTTACCCCTATACATCGGCACGGTTTTATTGCTTTGCTTTCTGCAAATATCATATATCAGTCATCTAAAATACGGATTTTGTCTGGATTTACGCAAGTGTTTGCTAAAAGCTTTCCTGTCGTAAATACGACCTGGCGATTTATTTTGCGGTATACTATGACGCGAAATTTACGTGTACATTCACATTTCAAAATTCCGCGAATAATTATTCTTGAAATTGTTTTAAAACCTTATCTGTTATCTTACTAACAAGGCATGTAACATAATCAAAATTGTTATCGACTTACGTTCCGACTCACTATGATTGTAATAAAGATGTATGTTTTAAAACAAAACACTATCTATCTAAAGTCACCTGTGTCTCTACCATGAGTTGCTATCGAAAACTTACTTCAGTCGCTAGCGACTAAAGGAGCATCGAATAGTTTTCAATAACTTGTACCATGACATACTACTGTCGATACGGTATTTCTCGATGACATCTATCAAATTTGTGACTCGTGGTACCGAATTTCATATGTAATGGCTAAAAACGTTAGTCGCTAGCGATTAGATTTCGATAGGTTTTTTACCTATCGTCTCATACTACTCATTTTAATTCTTGAAGTTTCCGCTAGTGGCGCTGTACAAATTTGCCATAGAAATCGTTTACGCCGTCGCTAGCGAGTACGTTTGTTAAAAACTCATGGTAGAGACACAGATATTCAAATTCCCAACTTACTTTTTAAACACCCTATTACTCAAATCGTTATCTGTAGTCAATTTTCATCCAATATCATCTAGTAAGCAAGCAACAATTGATTGGCATACACCAAAAAAAATACAAGGTGAGTTTATCGTCGTTGTACAAACGAAAAATATGACCTCTATATCAGATATAAAAACGATTGGTATCAAAAACTAAACAAACAAACAAAAAAAAACTGTATTGAAATTCGAGTTTTCTTTTTATTTGTGATTTTTATACCAAAGGTTTTTGAAACCGATATAGTACTCATAGTTAAACGCACCTTATATAAATAAAGCAGTAAACTGGTCCAATCGTCTATCGCAAAAACAGCTTTCGTCAGTCAAAATACCCTCACAGCATTACGCTTCGACACGAACTTTCGAAATCAATTAAAAATTAATTAAATGGTCTTGTTAGCGTCCTAGTTCAGCAGTTTGGAGCTCATCGTGAATTCATACCACACCTGGCAGTATTTCTTCTATATATAGTACGTTATATTTTATGTATCGGGAAAATATTTCAGAGGATCAGAAATATCTCGGTAAGTGGGTAATGCCTTTCAGACTTATTGGATATTAAGGGTTTCCTTGCGTTTTATTTACAAGCTATGTGTTTCGAATAAAATGTATTTCGTTTAACATAAACAACCTTATCTCTCGATCTTCTATAAATTTAAAAACTAGCTGTTTCTCGCGGCTCCGCCCGCCTGGATGTTGGTTAATTTGGCAAAATGTAGCCTATGTCCTTTCTAAGGCTCTAGACTATCTGTGTACCAAATTTCATTTAAAACGGTTCTGTAGTTAAGGCGTGAAAGCGTGACAGACAGACAGAGTTTCGAATTTATTAAGTAAGGATGTTATGTATTAAGTAGGGATGAATCCCAATTTCCCTTGGTCAAGCTATAACTTCCAAACGACTGCACCAAATCGGATAATTATTTTTTATCATGTTCCTTATTGTATGGAAATATTTTTTATGAAAAAAAACGTATGGAAATCTTTTGAAAAAGTTACCTTGCAAAGCCGGGGCGGGCAGCTAGTAATAAAACAAACATCAGATGTCTATATGGAAAAAAGGAACTTTTGATTCATCATCATCATCATCATCAGCCTATCTTCGTCCACTGCTGGACATAGGCTCTCCTATGGCACGCCATTGAGCTCGATCTCCAGCTCTTCGTCTTTTGATTAATTTACCTAAATATATATATATTTTTTTTAACCAACTGTAAATTGGTTTCATAAAATCTTAAGTACCTCTTTCTACCTTACAAATAAGAGGGAATAATAGTAAAAAAAAATATACTAACGCTAAAAATAAAATCATTGCTAAAAGTATTCCGGTTCCATTTTTCCGTAAAACTCCCACTACATCACAACATTACAACCATATTTTCATAAAAGCCAATAAAACTATGAACAGAAAATCTAAGTAGGAGTACACTTGTGTGCCATTACAGGGGCTAGCGGCGCTATTATGTGCATGTACAGCAGTTTTGTTGGCCCCATGTGTACGGAACGCCATTCAAATGATAAATACCGAGGTAACACCGACATTTATGTACTGAAAGAGTTTGCTTGGAAAAATAATGGGTTTTTTGTTGTTTGTGATGAGACAGATTAGCAATTTATTTTTCAAAGTATCAAAATTTTGTATTTTGCGCATTGTGTCGTCTTCAAATAATTAGGAACTGGTTTACTCTAGAATGAATTTTAATTCTAATGCAATGCCTATGCCAAATTGTTATTCATTTAAGAGACACAAATTGAATTTGAATTTCAATAATTATATACCTGCTATTTGACAGTTAAACGCCACACTTAATATAATAAATAATACAGTGAAACTTGATTAAGTGGGACCTGGATAAATGAGAAACCTCCATAACTGAAACTCATACTGAGGTCCCAACACTTTGGCACTGAATTACCTCTGTTAGTGGAACGAAGCAGACCTCTATATCTGAGATTCGTTCTTTCAATTTTTTTGTCATAGTTACCTCTATACCTGAGACAGCGAGTGAAATCTATATGCATTAACCTCTGTTACTGAGATAACATCGTTTTGTTTGTTAACTTACTTATTCTTACTTTACTTACTTAATTCTTATTCTACCCGAAAATTCTGCACTTAACTAATTTTGAGCCTCAATGACCTTCAATTTTAGTTTTGCTTTTCTATCGTACGGATGTTTATTTGAAAAATGCCGAAACGAAGGTTCAAATCGTTATCAATACGTGAAAAACTGAAGTTAATTTAATTACATTTTTGTACTATTTATAAAAAAAAACGTGCTTGAATATTTTTGTTTATTACATTTATTACCTTTATTATCGTTTTTGATTCCCAATAAAGATTAAAAATCACGTATAATGTTTACATATTATTTACTATATTACGTTTATTTTATTTACTAATTGCACCTCTGTAACTGAAATAACCTGTATTCTGACCTCTATTAATAGAACCCTCTGTAAATGAGACAGATATTTACTTATACCTGGATATCTGAGACACTGGGTAAGTGGAATACCTATATAAGTGAGACAAATTTGCAGGTCCCTTGATGAATCACTTAACCAGGTTTCACTGTATTATTAATTTCATAGATAACTTCAAGTCTCTTCACTTAAGGTGAATTAGGCTTCGTCTAATGATAGTAAGTTATAACTTTAGATTGAAACAAATTCTTGTTCTCAAATAAACCTATCTTGCATAAAACATTTACACAGAAGTAATTAGATAGTAACATATTAATATTTGACATCATATACCAATTTATTATTCACAGCTTTAAATATCCTATTCGCCTGCAAGAGTCACCCAAACTTCGATCGATCAGCCTTACATTTACTTAATTTCTTACCATTTTCTGCTTGTTCTCGAAACTTGCGGCGTTTGTCGGTCTTGTCCTGTTTTGCTTTTACTTAATAATCTGTGGATGCAAGGCGTCGCTCTCAAACTGCTTGTTAGCTTACCGCTCAGGATTAGTTGGTAAGAATGTAACACTGCATAGTTCGTGTACAAAATGTCGCGAATTCTGACGACGCTTAAGACCGTGTTGTCCTTTGTGTTTCAGCTTACTATTCCAACTGTTTATAGAAGAAATTTGTGTAATATTGTGTGTTAAAATTTTAGATAATGAGTTTTGGGTGCTAGCCAAACTCTCGTAATATCTGGTGGTATAAAATTTCCTACAAAATAGACTTTGAATATTATTTGTAGGCTGTCTATAAAAAAAAATAAGTCGGCAAAAATAAGGAATGTATACAATATACTTATTGAGCCTTCATCTCAAAAAGACATATTTTACAATCGGAAACAGGGCCATTCTGGATAACCACAACCAAAATACATAAAATGGAACATAAATCCTCCTCCTTCATTAGTCGGTTAAAAAGTAAATAACATTACAAGTATGTTTTTCTCTTACCTTTTAAACCCCAATATACCTATTGAGTTAAACAAGGTTACACTAAATATATTTTAATGAAATGCCTCATTCAAATCCCTTTTACTTGAACTTTCGGTACCAATATCCACGTATTGGGAAAGCATTCCAGCTATCTATCATTTCGGTTAGAACACGAAAACTTCGAGTCTTCGCAGTTTCCAAACAGTTAGGGATCGATGTGAATTGGAAATTGTAACTTTAGCGTCGAGGGGACCGCTTTATTGTAACGAACTTAATTCAGTAATTGATGATATATTTGTGGGGATGTAATTAGATAAAGGTATAAGTGATTGATGTTGATGTCATTTGTGTGTTTTGCTACCAAAAAGGTTTGGTAAAAACTAGGGATGCTTTCGACAAAACGACATAACTCTGGTCAACAATATTTGTTAATATCCTTCTCGTCAAACCAAGCTATTCTATACTAAATGAGATGCATAAAATGAAAAAAGCAAAAAAAAACCTCCCTCTCTCTCCTTAAACATTTCCGAATCTTCCCAAAAAAAATAGGTACATGTTATAATTTAAAATTAAATTAAATGTTATGCTTGCGATAGTATTAGACTTATAATCCTACCAAGGCCTCATGTTGTGCCGAAGCTCCTATTCCCACCTATAGCACTGCATGTTGTTCGCCCCCCCCCCCTCAGCCACATTGCTATGCATCCACATGAGTTACAGCCTTGCTAACCCGTGACGTATTTAATGTACTATGAATAATAAATTAACATCTACGTTTATCTTAATGTGCCTATTTCCTTGCCAACTTGTAAACTACGTGGGGAGGATATTACACGAAATTTTCATATCTAAGCTTCAGAATTGATGAGCTTTGGTTGACTAGACTGTTTTCTTATTATTTTGGTTCGGCTTTGTATGGCCTTTATTAGAAATAAATACAGTAACATGGATACAAATATAAAAGTCCTACAAAACCGTATGAACGGTTTTACTGTAGGAACTAGATTCACTAACAATTTAAGTTCTAACTTATGCAGTAAGATAAGGATATTTTTAAAAAGTCCGTCCGGATAGAATAGATTAAAACCTCAATTCGAACTCGGATTCGAAAATGTCAATCTCAATCTAGCAAAAATTTACTTCTTTGACACTTATTTTTTTTCATTATTGGTTAAAACAGTATTTTTAGTTGAAATACGAGCAAGTTTACTTTCTTCAATTTATTATTTTACAGAATGTTGATACCTATTATTTTTTAGCTAAAATGACATTCGATTAGTGTTTCATGTTACTTTTTATATCAACTAGAAAACTAAGGAATAAACACGTAAATTTTTGCGAACAAAGAAAAGTTATCAAATATTTCCTAACCATAAATTTTATGAACAGAAATATTATAAATGCGACAGTAACTCTACCTGTTTTTCAGTCGGTTGCGCTGCCATGACTTTAAAATGCTAAAACAATGCTAATAGAACTTGGTATGGGGTTGCCTAGTTTTTGCCGCGATAACCGACACTCACGTGGGCGGAGCCGCTGACAAAAGCTAGTATTTTATAATCTTTGATTAACATTTGCAACACAACAAATAGCCAACTATTCACAGCACGGAACAGTCTCTGGAGTACAGTGTACTAGTTCTCAAACATTTCTAATATACCATTACTTAGATGTAACACCTAAGTTCTCCGCGTTGTTCATATGAGCAGTCCCTTTAAGTTCTCTACTTAGTCGTTTAGGTAACTTGGATTTATAACGCTAGTCTTGTCTCATAGTATTTAAGAGGTGAATATGAAGAATCCAACAGCGTTTTAATAATTCACTGCTCGACATTAGCCTCCTCCATGAAACACCACTTTGGTGTCCAGACCATCGGCAACCAGGTCATTTGTCACATTTAAAAGTCGCATTAGTAGTTATAATCCTTAGTTTTTGCCTTACATTTACATACTTAAACTCAATCAAGTCTAGATTTATAATTTCTCAATCACACAGGTAAACAGTAAGTACAGATTGACCAGACAAACTACTAAAGTAGAATCTTGATTTCATTGATAATCTGTAATCAAATGACCCATTAAATGTACATAAACCTATTCACAAAAAAAACTTGAAAATAATCGTACATTTGAACTAATCCTTATTTGTTAAAGTTTTAATTTAGGTACTATCCCAACAGCAACTTTCAAAACATAATCCCAATCTTACAATACACATACCCAAAATCTGAACATGAACCCTTGGGCCTCAACAAATCACAAACGACCGACCAATTGGGTAAGTTTGCGTACTGCGTCACATTACCTCTAACTCGGGTATATTTCGAGCGGCCTGCAAACTTAGCTCGTAATTCGTCTACAAACGTCCCCCTTTAGGTCACGTCCTGTGCCCTAAATTTAAAGGAAAACACTCCAATAAGTTGTGCGCCAACTGTATGAGAAACATACGGAAACACAGCGTAAACGACCTTGCGAAATTTATATATAATGGTTTCGTATAATTTAATATCAACAAAAGAGCTTCCTTTTGCTACTTATCGTCTGAAAGTATCCATGTATTGAAAACTACGTAGAAAGGTGCCTATCCACAAATGATAACAATAAAAAGTTTAAAAAAAAAGGCTTGAAATGTCCTACTTTAAATTTAAATCATTTGGTGTCCAAATTTCACTTATCTAGCAATACTGAATGTAAATCTTTTACCATACACACCAGTAGAAACGACATAACTGAAATAGATTCGCTCTTCATGAACCAAAGCCTGCAAGGTCTGGAATACAAACTTATATCATGTAGATAAATTATGTCACCTAATTAAAAACGATTTAAAACAGTTGCGTGAACGTCTATCATCTATGTCCGTATGTTTTCAAGTTTTATTACATCTTTGCCTCCGTATGTACTCCTCATGTTACGCCGGTCGCTATAAAACTTCTAGAAAAATCGCTTAGCTCGCTAAAATACACTGTAGTAAAATTTTACTTACATAATAATATAATAACAAGCTTACTTTTAAGTACGTTGTATTTAGTTTGAAAGAATTTAGTTATACAGTGTTGAATATCTTGGTTTAGGGGATATGCTATTCAGCTGCTAATCTTGAGATCTCGGGTTCAAATCCAACGTTGTGTGGGACCAATTTTGTGTATTATATATTTAGAAAAGTTAATAATATTAGAAGGAGTTATATTATTTTAGACATACAGAAATATAATAGATTATACAAAAATGAAATATAAGAAACATAAAAGTATCTACAGAAAAAAGTCGCTGAAACATTTGCCAACATTTTCAGTCAAAACTTAAAACATCAAAATCACAAAACAAAACACGAGCTTCATTTAAACATTTCTAAATCAAAAAATATTTAAGTACTACACAATCAAAGGAAAACCACAGATCGAGGTACGAACCGAAACAAAGGCACTTATTTTCAAAGCACTCGACTCAGGAAGCGGCCAGTAATAAATTGTATGTATTCTTTTATTGTGGAGCTCCTTTGATTTAGAATCGGGTCAAGCGATTTGGTAACACCTTTTCTTTCCGCCTTAAATCTTTTAACCACCTTTTTTGGACTCTATAGAAGTAGAGAAACTCTCCAAATGATGATATGTAAGTAAGTATGTAAGGCTCACCCCGGCCTAGAAGCCTACTTAAGTAATTATATTTTACTCGGCTCATGTGCAGACTTTATTGTTTGAGTTAAATTAATATGTCTAGGTCTTAGAGTAATCATAGTCAAGCATAGAGCGTGCGCATCGCTAGTAGTCCTTTATGCCACATATTTAGCTAAATGAACTACGCTCGTTTACTGATTTATATGATTTGCTGTGTGACTACGGACGTTTATGCGAAAATATCGACGGTTCCAATATTATTAGGGTAATAATATTAGGTTTGGAGATAGTTTTAATATAACGGTGCGCTCTGTTTTAATACTAATTTTACGATTTAACATGTTTATACTTGTGCCAACAATTCATACTCGATATGCGCGCTCTATAGTTTACTTATTTATCTGTTAAAGTCTAGACCGAGTTACTTAACTCGTGCCGAAAGAGAACAACTACAGTAAGAATGATATCGCGACAAATGGAGTAAAGGAACCCATGACGGGATGACAGGGCACCATGCGAACCGACACAAAGAACATTAGTGTCAAAAACCAAAATTAGTGACAGTTTACTCGTCCTTAATTACATACATTACAAAAAATCAAATCATTTTGTAAATAAAACAAGCAAGAAAGCTATTATTTGCCTGCAAAGCGTAAGTATTACCTAAATACATAATTATATAACAATTGCTAACACTTCCTTAATGACATGCTTATCCTAACTATATTTGAACGACTATATACAAGGGATAATCTACGCTTTGATGAAACAATTTACGCCATAATATCCAAGTCCCGTGACATAATTCGCTCTCACATCAACAAGGTACCATCAGCTAGCAATAATCTATGTAATATCTATGTTTTACTTCAAACACATTACACTACAATCATTACTAGCCGATAATGTTACAAACAAAAACTGTCGAAACAACAAGAACTCGTAATTTTCACTCCTAATCAATTTCGTAGGAGGTTTCTTATTAATTTCTGTGCTAAATCACCTTTACGATAGAAGCAAAAAGATTCTGCCCATCAAGCAACGTTGCAGTTTTTATGAGACCCTACTATCTGATCTCACTGGAATCTCGAAACTGATTGGTTATTATGCAAATATATTACGAGTTTTACTTTCAAGTTTAACCAGTAGATAAGACGTAAAACATTTCATTAAGATTACCTTAAAACTATTTCAGTATACCTATTGTGGATGGCTACACCATCAAACCCAAGTAAGAATATAGATCTAGTTTAACTTAATCACAAACATATTCAATATCTGTCCTATCCACCAATGTCAAAACGATTTTATTTCTCTTTTCATACCTATTAGACCACATAAATTACTCAAAAGAAACCAACTTTACAGACTATATTACAGACTACTCAGTCATTTTCTAGCCGACTAAACCTGAAAGGAAACTCCAAAACAACCTTGACCTAAAACGGCTTAACTAATTCTCACATAAAGACTTGCTTTCTAAAACCAGTAGTAGGGCCGCCTTAATCCCCCGTCAGCGAGGCGGGCTCCGGAACTCATTTACGGTGAAATAAAAAGGGTTTATTACATATTTTTATTTGATGTCGGAAACTCCCTCTATAAGTATGGTTAAACGTCACTAACTACAGATTTAAGTGTTTCAAACGGTCACTCCTCTATTTTTAGTTAATTATAGCAAGTCTCTTAATCTGCGGGCATTCGTGGAACATGGACGTTTTATGAGCAGTCTTGGCTTTGCAGAAGTTCGTTGAGAAACGTTCTGTAAATGAATTTCTAATTAGAACTTTATGAGCGATTATGTTGGCTTTTTTTAGCGTACTGGCTATTTACTCACGCGAGTACTGGAGAGTCAAGCTTTGAAATCATGCTTATAGATTAACAGACAGGAAGATTTTAAGTGTTATTTTGTTAAGTCTATCTTCACATGAACTCTGACTGCAAGGATAGCCGAGTGGTATAGGTCACCACGCCAATTACCACTTTACGCGACGTGCTGCGGGTTCGATCCCCGCATGGGAAAAGCATTTCTGTTATCCGCAAATGCTTGTTCAAAATCTGGGTGCTCTTTGTGAAACCTCCCGCGATACAAGGATAAAATTACTTGGTGTCGGAAGTCGTTTTAAAAAAAAGCATTTTGTTTTTTTGAGCTAATAAACGATAGGACTAGGATGGATATACAAATACATCATTATATTCTAAGAATGCACAATCATACTTCTACGTCTCTGACGTGACTCTATCTGTCCCTGGAGATAAATAGAATGCAGAGTGCACCTGTAACTGTATAATTATACAGACAGTCTCACCCACTTAATTATCCAACATAATGTACATCAAAAATTTAGAACACAATTTTACTAAAACCCACAGTCAAAGTACTTGAAAAAGTAAAAAGCCGGACAAAAAACAAATTGCATAATAAAAACACAACAATGAAATACATAAAACACATTTTCCTACACACAGAGAAACTACCTACAAAGTTAGGTAACTTAACAACTAATAAGTACGTACGTTACAAGTTGTTTCCCAACTTTAAACTTAATACTAACTTGTAGTAGCTTACACCATGTACTGATTTACATACACTTGACTTCACGCACCCAACTGATTTAACTTTTAAAAATGTTGTACAAAGACGATGAGGAAATACAAAAATGTTTTATAATAACAGAAGATTATTATTTTACTGCTAAACATATGCTAATTCTCTTATACCGAAAGTAACGGGCATTATCACCATGTGTTAAACTTACTCTGTACGTATTATATTTTTCAATGTTTATTTCTGAAATTAAAATATAATAAAAAATAAAAAAAAACATCTAGTCAACCAGAATGAAATTACATGCCTTTTACTTTGAAAATCACATAAGTACTTTCGACCGAATATTTATCTTTTGTTTAACATAATCACGAGCGAAGCCACGGGAAACAGATAGTCTATAATGTTATGTATATAAAACAAAGTCGGGTTACTTACACCTTTGTTTAAATGAAGAACGGGTGGATCGATTTCCATGATCTTTGCTTTTTTCAGTTCGTCTCCACTACCCGAATAGCAGAATAACAACTGAAACATCGAAAAGTGATATAAATAAAAATGTCTTACAGGAACGGGGACTACTATCACAGGTGAAACCGTGGGGCATCGCTAATTGAACATATAGTAGAAGTTTTAAGACATTAAAAATATATAGCATCCAAATTCACCAGACCAATTCACCGCAGGTTATAAAATTTGCTAATATAACTTAGATTTCACGAGTGCCACATTTACCGCTACGTCACGCCACGTCATTTAAGATTACTACACTATTTTAAAGCTTGGCAGTAGGTTTCGAAAACTCTAAAATACCGTACTCAGCCACTTCTTTTTAGTGTTCATTCGAGAAGTTTATTGCCATCACCATCTCACTGCTAAGTTTGAGTTTTATTATAAGTGAGTTGTTTCAGTCATCTTAATTACGAGACATTATATTATCGCGTCGTACTCAAGCCGATAAGTCAAGAAATTCAACACATCTTAAGGCATAATAATTGAATTATTTATTTAATGCACAATTATGAAGTTGTTAAGAAATTGCGGCTTCACCTGTATTGTCGGTCAAACCGTACGGCTTACACTTAGCCAAGAGCCCCTCAAAAAATATACCAATATAATTATATAGGTAAAATAACATACCAAAACCCAGAAAAGGGTGCAATTAAATTAGTCGCTTTAAAACATTGTTTGGCTTTTTAATCTCACATCGTCGTCAGAAAACGCCTCAAAAAATTCTGTCAATCATCTAATTGTGAACTAAAGACCACTACATCTTGTCTGTCCAAACAGAATTGCATTACAAGTTTGTCCACGACCAAAAATAATTCCGTTCTATGAATCCTAATAAATTGGGAGCAATTTTAGGTAAATGAGTTCCGCCCTGTGACGATGGAATCGGAAAGGGCGGGTGCCCCTGCCTTTAATTTGGATTAGGCTTTGTACACAGCGAACCTTGTGTTTTTATTATTCTGTTCTTTGAGAGAGGTAGGATCACATGGCTTACGGTTTTTGCATGAGATAAGTATTGGTTTGTCTTGTTCTTTTAAGTCTGTGCTTGAATAATGAGGAATAGAAGATCTTCTGTTAAGTCCTTTTTATTTGCTTTTTCCTTTGAAATAAATTATTTATTTTCCTTAATGACAAAAAATACTAACTGACACGCTCATGTTATTATGCTGAGAGTACAAATTTAAATAAATTAATAAAACATTTCAATCGAACATTTCAAAAATAATAAAATTCCATACATCATCCATTTACCCTTATTATGGGGAAATCAACAAACAAACAATAAGCAAATATTTTATTAAAAAGCTTAACATGAAAGGCCTTTGTTTGACACAGCTGTGAACAACACTTAATCCTTTAATTCGGCTTAATAAACGTTTGATGAGGCCTGTAGATTTTCGCCGGTACTACGAAATGTTGGGAGAGCATTATGCAAACATCCATAAAATTACTACAAATAAAAACGATTACTTCCCATATAAAATTAGATAGAACGATCTTTATTTATTGCAAACGATTCGTATAGTTTATTTAATTAAAGTTTTATACTATTTATGCAATTTACGGTTATCTCAAGGAGATCATTCAGGTTTCATACAAAGTGCCAAAATCGAAAGTGCCGGCCGGCCAGTAAGAAAAAAAGTTTTTAATCTGTTTTGGATATAATTTTAAGCATTTACACTATGGCACTATTATTTTAACGGCTATATGAGTTCAAAAATTTGATTTCTTGTACATATGAAAAGATTATTTACCTGTTTAGGACATCATTTCAAGGATTTTGTTACCATGGTACCAAAATATTTTACCATTATTGTAGTGGCTATATAAGTTTAAAATTCAGATTTCTCAAATTCAGATTCACTTGCGGCTTGCGACCACTAGACCAACGAGGTCGTTGGTCTAATTGTCTCTACGCAACCTTGTCAACTAACTGTCACTTTAAGATTAAATCAAGGAAAATCAAAAAACTGTATAGATGAAGGTATGCCAGCCTTGCATGACTATATTTGATGTTGATGTTGATGTCTCATATCATCAAGAAACTCCATGAATTTTCCATGCTGTTAATGAATGCCTTCTGCTTCATAGTTCCCAAAATAAAACAGGAATAATATGTAATGAACCCTAACTTGGCGATCACGTAACAAAGAAATAAGCCCAACAACATTAAAACTTGAGTATAACACGTGTACAGGTACATTGGACAAATATAACCAGGCATATGGAAAATACGACTAATGATCCTTAAGCGTGTGAATGGAAGGGTTAGAATTGAATGGCATATCACGTGGGAAAACGCAACGCATTGTTATGTGTTTGAGGCAAGTCTTAGGATTGTGACACACGGTACTTAAGGATGGTGAGGCAAGGTTCTGGTTTGTTTACATATATGAACAAAGTATTAATTAAGCAATATTTTTTTAAATATTTTTTTATAAAAATCTGGACGATGGTGAGCAATTGATTAGCAGATTTTTTTTTTAATTTTTCTGTACAGAATTTAAATTTAGAGCTTTCTTAGCAATTGCTTAACACAGTGGAGATTTTTATAAATAAGGCCTTAGTGGCCTGTTTAAATGTAATCGAACTCAATGGATGCGGACGGCGCAGGACCGTGAGTTGTGGCGATCCTTGGGGGAGGCCTATGTTTAGCAGTGGACGTCTTTTGGCTGACATGATGATGATGATGAACTCAATGGCTAACCACCTTTGTAAGAGTTATAAAAAGCTAAAAATAAAACAATCTTATTTAATTCTTATTTGGCACCAGCATGCTTAGTTCACAATTATAAATCTCATGCCGTTTCTAAAATATACGTACATTTTGGGAAAGGAAGATCATGATTTCCCCTTTATAATATATTTTTTAATATTTTATTCGTCCTTGCCGATCAAAACAAAACTATAATGAACACGCTCGCCATCCTCTCCAACCGTATAACTTCCCAAGACACGGCTAATTTGGCTTTATGAGTGTGGCTTAAGGCAAGCCTCCGGATAATGTATGAGTAAACTAACCTTCCACTGCAATATGGTACGACGTTACTGTTTACGAGACCACGAGTGATGGCACACTAAGCTCTAGTTTAAGAAGGTAACACCTGAATTTTACTTAACCCTAACAAAGTTTTCACGGCAAAAGAAAAAGCATGAGTAATTCCAAATTTTCTTCATAGTTTTTACACTACTTGCCCTTAAGGATTTACAGCTTGAAAACCAAGAGCAAAAGTTTTTTTTTTATTCGTTTTGAGAAAATCACGTACATCATGCACCGTGAGAAGTTTTAAAAAGAAACATAATTATTATTATTATCTAAAATTTTATTATTTATTTATTTAAATTTTTGCACAAAATTATTACAAAGGCGTACTTGATTCCTTAGGCATTCTCTAAAATAGGTATTAGAATAGTTTTCCATTTAATATGTACCTTAACACTGATATTAAAGTTCGGTTTTTACATATTGAATCCATATCACAACATAATTTATCTAACAAATTATACACACAAATGTCTTAACAAACAAAGTATTTACAGTGCTGGAAATCCTTAAAAGTGCCTCTTCCTTACACAGGACAGACAACACCATAATAACCCAAATTTTTATGTGGTTATTAACCACATAAAAATTTGCATATTCAAAGCAAGATTTTCCTCTATAATTAAAGAGACGTTAAATTAGAAGTGAAACGAACGACTCGACGATGACAAAGCAGTATTTGTAGTACATCTAGCTGGGAACTAGCTTAGAGCTCATTTATTTTAATTGTTTAAATAAAGAAGAGTCCTGTGACGTCACAAGGTGATATAAAGATGGTTATACTGCTTAGTTTCTGTTGAGTACTGAATTCCCTTTTTCATTATTTTAATGATATTTCTTTAAATACTTTTTTTTAGCATGTATGATGTTTTTTTGTACTTTTAATGTTCTTTAAATCAAGTTTTATTCAATGTTTTTCATTCAAAGTCATGCACGAAATTTTCACTTATTCTGTTAAAAAAAAACATATTCGAATTCAATCAAATGACAAGTTGTATCGGTAAAAATAAATAAAACCCGATCACCCTACTAAGAAACATTAAGACCTTAGGCAGCGATATACATGTTTATAATTATTTTTTACTTTGAAATTACTCACTCAAAATTACATTTAGACATACTTACCAGTTACATTTATTATTTAATCCATTTATAAAACCCTTTATTTAGATTATCTAAACGACAAGATTTTTTTTTAATTATATGTATTAACTTCCAATTTAGCGCAAAAAACTACAATTTTTACTAAAAAAAAAAACACTTATTTAAGGGTTGGTTGGTTACTTGGGTTAGTTTAAGGACGAAATTAACTTAACTATCTACTATAACTATTAACTGTAAAAATCCAGCTAGCCGTTTGGAAGATACAACATAATATATAAATTTACAAACATAAGATACGCTCGAAAAACATACCCAACCATAAATAACATTCCTTGGTCGGATAAAAAATAACTCAAGTAATTATTCGAATAATAATACTAAAACCAACACTGCATAAACATTTTACTACTAACGCTGCTTTAGCTCTCATTCAAAAACACAACACCAAAATCTAGAACAAAACAATTGAAACCCGTATTCCAACACCAGAACAACTCAATAACTAACAAAACAAGCGCTCGACATGACATCAAACAACGTTATTTATAATGAAAATTGAAACATTCACAACCGTTATAATAAAAAATGTATTACTCAGAGAGCCATTGTTTTTATCGAGTATTAGTTCGCTTCGGGACAAAGCTCCAATGGACTGAAAAAAACACGTATCACTACACCGCGGTATGTACCGAAGACTGAAATATTCAGCCGTATTGCTCAGCTGTTTTTTTTTTGTTGTTGTCTGCCAACTTGCCTGTTCTGCGATTGACAATGAGAAAATAATTGAGTCGACAAATAAGGTTGGAAACGGTTTATTGATCATTTTTTTATCGGAAAAATATGTGTCTCTAGTGTCATAACAATGGGCCTGTTTCCTATTTTTTTTTTTAATGTCCGTCTTGTAGATTAATGAATTTTATTGGACACGTATTTTTTCTTTTTTCCTGCAAACAAAAAATGATCAATATACAGGGAACTGAAGTTACGCGTGACGTCACTCCTCACTACGATTTTTAGCGAGGCGTAGCGTCATAAGCCCCCACTCCGAAACTTTAAAGCGGTGTATCTTTGAATTTTTTTATTGTTTTGATAAAAGAAAAAATACGTGTCTAATATTTTTTTATTATCTAACTGACGGACTAAATAGATTTTAACTTTTCATACCCAGGAAACATCCCTATTATGAAAAGTATAACGTTTTAAAAGCTTTTTATGAAAAATCTATTTTGGAGAGTATATTTATCAGAAGTGGTGTAAGTAAAGCCTTCTTGAGTAAGAAATCTAACTGGAGTCTATTAAATTCTTGTGCCAATTAATGTTATTTTCAATTAAACAAACATCAACTTTATGCAAATGTAAATAAAGTGCGTTTTATAATGGCCACGTTACATGTAAGCATTAAATTTGTTCTTCCTAAAACTCGTGTTTGTTGACTTGTTTGGCATATAAATTGCGAACGCAGTATACGACTGACTCTACTGTCTTACTATCGTACTATATTTGTAACCTGACTTATCTTCATAGAGACATGATCTATTCCCGTGTGATAATCAGCTCCTACAAAGATGAAAGCAAATGCATACTTATAAAAGCGAAAGTAACTCCGTTTGTTTTTACGCTTTCACGGCTAAACCGCTGAACCGATTTTGATAAATCTTATTTCGTGGCAAGCTTGGATCCCAAGAAAGGACATAAGCTATTTTTTTGCTTCGATAACCGACTTCCGAGCGGGCGGAGAAGCGGCCAACAACTAGTCATTCAAAAAACTTAATCCACTCTATTACGAGCGTGCAGAATATAAAGCTCCATTCACTCTTCATAGTTAGGACTTAAGCTATTTTTTGCTGCTATAACTGACATCCACGCGAGCAAAGCCGCGAGCTACATCTAGTTATTCAAAAAACTTAATCCGCTATATTACGAGAGTGCAGAATATAAAGCTTCATTTACTCCTCATAAATTGTTTTCATAAAATCCTTTAAATAAAAGTAAAAATCAAAAGTAGAGTAGCGTCAGTTCCAGTGAATTATGACATCTAATTATGTAAGCATTGCCGAATTTCAACGCTGCATTTAATTTTGTTTGTACCAGCTCCGGTAGGTCAATCATAGGCGGTAGCGGGTACACGAGAAACTACTCTACCTTTTCTATGTCAAGGATTTGCATTCCCGGAAGGGATTTTAATCAATCATTGGTATGATTCTAAACACACGTAGCAGACCATATGTTTTGCATGGATTGTGAAGGTTAATCCATATCCACACTTCATCTTATCCTCTGTCTGCCTGTTACGCTTTCACGACTTAACCACTGAACTGATTTGGATTGAAACTTGGTACGGGGTAAGCTTGGATTCAAAGAAAGGACATAGGATCTTTTTCGTGTAACCGACACCCACGTGAGCGGCGCCGCGAGCAACAGCTATCATATTAATGACGATAACTCTTATCTTACCACAATGACTAAATCTTTCATCACTTAACCCACACGTCAAATGTCATTTAATTTTACACGAGAGTATTCAAGTGTGCGCTGATAAATTCGTCCTCTCACCTCTCCTTGCGATAATGTCGGGGTACGACCAAATTAATTTTAAATATCCTGTTATTGTCGTTTAATTAAAACACGGACATCGCACAAGAGCTGTTGTGCCGCTCAAGATTAATTATGTTGACGAAATAATTAACGGCTTAATCAGAACTTGCTAAATGCATTTTGGATAAGGGTTTTTGAATAAGGTAAATACCTTGTGTGTGTTTATTTGGGTTTTTATTTGAATTTATTCTTAATTATAATAATAAATATGTATTATTTTAAAATGGAAAACAAATTGATTTCTTTAATACCGGTTTATAAATGTACCACTGAGCATAGGCCTCTTCTCATATAGAGAAGGAAATAATGAACTTTGATAAGCACGTTTTCTCATTACGGGTCGACTTAGGTTAGACATTTTTTAATCCTGGTTTCCGCACAATGTATTTTTCACGGATTATAATACTTAAAGTAATTAAAAAAGTACAAATAACTTATCCAGGCAAGTGCCTGTGATGGGTTTGAGCCTGCAACCTTGTGCACATAAATCCGTTTATTGCACCACGACATTATGGAAAAAACGTTTTTTTTTTTTAATGTAATTTAAGTAATAAACTTCTAGACAACATTAATGCACCGTGATGCTGTTGTTTTTATATCAAGTTTATAAAATATATATGTAAAAAAGTAACATTAAACAAAATTTACCGACAGAAAAGTCAGTCCGAAATCAGTATTTTTTTAAACTTACTGAAAACAAAAAAATGTATGAACTTTTTTCATTATTCAGTCCACCCAGACAAACTGTCTATATCTTTTACAGACTAAACTAAAACTATTTAAACCAGCCAACATTTCCTATCTATTTACAGCCGAACTCAACAATACATCTGCAAAAAGTCGAGAACTATTCAATTTAACAAAGAAAGGTAACTAATCGGTCTTAAGACTAAGTTTAAAGTACTCCAGCTAAAGAGTTCAACGTAATAATGCTGGTTAAGATGAGAGGGGGGGTTGAGAAGTAGAGGGGAGGGGTCTAGTCGCGCCAAAAACAAGCGCTTTGTGAAGCACCTGGGACACAGTGATAATGAAACTAATTTACTAGATTTAGCCTTTCCCTGGCGAGGGAGCACGGCAAAATGTGGAGAAGGTATTTCAATTACTTCGTTGTGTGAAGGTTTGAAATTTTTGTTCTTTGTAAGAGAAATTTGTTATAATATTATTGTCTTTTGCTACTTTGTGCTGTAATGTTAAGATTTATTGTGAATTTTTGCCCTTTATGCTGTAATTTTTTTTAGGAAACATTTTATTGCATTGTTAAAAAAGTACACATACAATAAAATAGAGAAACCTTATCCATAAAGAAAATATAGGTACAACAGTACTGCTTGTTTCTTAAGCAATTTTTACCAGCAGCCCAGGACTGGAAAAGTCAACATAGAAACATAGACAAAGTATGTAAACATCTGAGTTCTGACTTAAATAATATTATTTTCAAACTCGATTTGCCAACCAACTTTATTTGTAATTCAGTACAACAACTTCTCACGATTAATTAACTGTTAATCACATTAGAATACTCATTTTAACATTTTCATAAAAGAAAACCTTTGACATATAAGTATTTTGTAGACAATATTAATCAAAATGACGATGACGCTACGACGTAGCAGTCACTGCTACATTTGCTACGCACTCGTAACCGACGCGTCGCCGGACGTTGTACTTGCTACGTCACATCTTCCACTGCTTAAACGTGTCTGGTTAATATTGTCCTTTTTAATAACTTATTAAAAAAATAAGATTATTTTGATTTAAAAGGTGTTGATCTACAAAGTTTTTTTTTTTTTTATATTCGTATTTGAATGTCAGTCTAAAGTCACTCGTAGACGCGTTGGATTAAATTTTCTTAGCCGATGACTGCAGCTGTGATATCTTTCAGCTGCATTATTAAACTCGAGGCCATTCTTCAGACTGCTTATTATACTATTTTTATACTCAGTAATGAATTTCATTATTTACCTTGAGGACTCATCCTTATTAGGTAGAGTTTTTTATTTAGTTTGTTCAAGATTGAATGTTTAGTGGATGGCTTTGTGAAATTTTTATTATTTTGTTTGTATTGAGTTTATAACTAGTAAACTTTTTATTTGGCCCATACTTTTTTTACGATTCTCTTTATTATAAGCACGGATCATAATAAAGTTTTGGTAGTCGAAGTGACTTCTGAAAACAGCTATAATTAAAGGCATTTTGTCAGTAAACTGCCACAAATGCATTACGATGCATCCACCATGATCCAATGCTTCACTTGTTTATTAATCTAAAAGAATTCACAATAATTTCATTCGAGTTATTACCAGATATCTATCAGCCGTGAATTAACAAGTGTACAGCCAATTATTCTGGCACGCAGTGTAATGTAAGCAAAAACAATTTGTTGACTGTGCGAGCCCGCAACTAAAGTTTACTGAAACAGGCGACGTATTGCAGCGTACACGTCAGTGCAAATAAAAGTGCACAGTGCGGGCGGCTAGTTAAAATTTCACGAGTCAGTCTAACGGTTGGACGCACTGTTATTCCGAATTCGTATTTTGTGCCGTTTTCGAACACATTTTTTGAATATTTTAGTCGATGTTCGGTTGTTTTTGGAGTTGTATGTTTATTTATCACACTTCAGTTCTAATAGATTAGTCAAAGATTATTACAAGGGCAGTAACAGAAAAAGACTCGTATTAAAGTTACAACAACACTCAGTTGTGTGGTGACTGAAAAAAAAAAGATGTTAAAATCGAAGCATAGGAATATGTATGCCCTCTGCCTACCCTTTAGGAAAATAAATGTAACTTTATTTATATCTTTTCCTAACCAGTGAATTGATGTATTTAAATATTTAGATGTAGGTATACTGAATAAATAAATCAAATCTATCATAAAGGCCATAAGATTTTATTTTCAACACTAATTTTCTTTTCCAATATTTAAATGAATGAATGAATAAAACACTAAACATCGAGGTACGTAGACCACTACATTCCGAGTTTCCACACCTATGAATCTATTCAAACTCGCTCGTACTCAACAATAATTCTTATTACACTTCATATTCAAACCTCGCGTAAACACCCAGCCAACCGCTCTAATTAACCTAAACATTTCGAAACAAACAAATAACATTAAACCGTACATTTGGTCATATTAAAATCCTTTTCATTTCCTGAATTTACATGACAATAATATCAGTAGAATTTATTATGTATTATTGTATACGGGACCATTGGTCCGTCAAGCCCGGTGCACACCATTCGGATTTATTTGTGTTAAACAATACGTATCATGAACAAAGGTTCGGAACATGGATTGTCTCATCTGTCAAACATTATTGGTACCCGTTATTAAAATATATTTCGGTAGGATATTTTCATAGAATTTTCATTTAAAGCGACTTGCCACTCCAGGATTTTCCCGTTATGGTATGTATTTCAACTGTTCATTATTTTACTTATACTTCAATTCACTGAAGCTATCTTCATTGAAAATAAGTGTAAGTATAAACTGGCGACAGAAAATTGTGGTTCATAAAAACTATCTCACTATATTATAAGGATGGTATTGTTTTATTTTTTTCATTCGCTTTTTGTTTTTATTATAACATATTTTATATTCTTGATTTATTTCTTTACTATTATTATTATACGAGGAACATTATAAATGGTTGCGTGGAAATCAATGTTGATCATTTATTTGGTTGACAACATACATTTAACAACATATTCCTACTACATGTACGAGTAAACTGCTTATAAAAATAACGTGTGAATTGGAGATAGGTGTAGTGTAATGTATTAACGAGCGAAATTCTCATTACAGCGATTGATACCACTAATCTGCTCTCGCACAAAAAAGATACAAAAATAATCAGCTCTACTGACTTAAAGTCACAAAACAACTTTTCATTTTTGAAAAGTACCTACTGAAATATTGATAACAAAAGTTAATTTCACTTACATTTCGTAATCTACTCCTGTTATTGTTCAGCCGTCAGTGTATGACAGGCGATAGATACAAAACAACTCGATAACGTCACTCACAATATCCTCGCGTAAACAAAAGGTGGTAGACGTTTTGCAAATGTTCCCGCTTCCGCGACTCCGATGGGAAGATTAAAAATCTTTTGTTTGTTATACGAAGGAATAAATATTATTAAATTTTGATAGATTTTCAAACATACATTGTTTTACAATGGCGTATCTTGTTTCTGTTCAGAGGATATTGGAATAATAACATGTCTGAATATGGGAGCATATAATTTTAGAACGTATGCAAAGATAAAATAATTATCAATACTTTATTATCAGAGATGAATCTATGATTACATTTTAAATTTTTCGTTTTTGTTTTTTTGTTTTAGAGCTGACGCATAACTCTGAAAAAGATCTAAACTTACTCTCTAACGCTTCTTATAGATAACGGTACTGATTTTTAACGTTAAACCTGTTTTGAATTTATAATCGACCAGTATAGGTGAAGTCAGTTTAAAAAAACAGCCCAATACTGTTATGGTGCAATGGCCTAGGATTAGGAACAAGCTATCATGTAGCAAATATTATTCTCGTCAAGTCATAATCGTTATCCCTTAAACGTTATAAGCATTTATTACCGTAAACGGCCATTTATGACGTAACCACAAACAACTTTTACTTAGTGCGTAGATTAATTTACAGAGAGACAGAATTGAACAAGAGTGAAATGTTATTAATAGTTAAATAAAATTAAATGAAAAACTCATACATTCCAACTAGGTTACAATGTAGCACTTTAAGAACGGCAATACAATGGACAGCACCCTTCATCGCTTCCTAAGTGCTCTGGCTGTGGAGAAGAAGCGTCACAACAAACTTCCCAGCAGCATGCTGTCAGTAAACTACTACTATAATGGATTCTACGTGAAATCGATGCAGAAAAAGATCATCTGTCAACAAACGAATCCAGAAATTTAAAAATAAATGAATTGGAATCTTGATACTGATCAAAAGTTTTTTTTGCAAATAAAATATTCTCCAACTATTTCGTAGTTTATTTTTTTTTATTTTAACACAATATTTGTCTACTTTGAAATCCTTTGTATAATTTGCACACTATTCGATCAAAATCTGTTATTAAAATATCATAAAAAGTCCTTTACTCTTGAATAGCGACCCATCTGCATCTTACTTAATCTTTGACAAATATCTTCCAGGAGTGCGGGATAACGCGGGCGCTCTGTTAAAAGATTGATGCTTTAATTTCGGTAATGGCTGCTTATTAGAAGCGAGTTGTTTGTGTGAAAGGAAACACGAATATTTTGTTGCTGTTCTTTGTCACTTTCGATCGTACATTACTTTTGTTAGAAAGTGGAAAAGATAAAGCAGATTACAGATAAATAATTGTGGATTTCAGTACGGATTTTATAAACAATTTTAGTCATCACTATATTACAGTAGTAAAAAAGCCTGAAGCCTGAAGCCTGAGCCTGAGCCTGAACTGAGGTGATAAATAATTAATGTTATTGAATCTGCATGACTAGAGAACTGGACAATAGATTTTATAATTACAATATTTTTTTTATAATTATTACTACAATGCTAGTAATAATTAAAAAAAATATTAGTTAGGGTGGAGTTTACATGTGCGTGATGAATTGCAATGCATTGCCACGCACCAACACAACACGCGGATGACGTAGCACGGCGGTTCAGGTTTAGTCAGTAAAAGTCAGACACTACCCGTTCTCGCCCCCGAGTGAGCGGGTGTACATGAGGATTCCACCGCCCAAACAAAAAAAAAAAAAGGTTGGAGTTTACATTGTTATTAGGGTGGAGTTTACATAAGTAACAATCTTGTTAACTCTTCCAACTAAGCTAAATATACTTGTGTCTGGAGTGGGTTCATGTTAATAGTGCGATGGGTGGGGTTCGAACCTGCGACCTCTCGATCACAAGGCCGTCACCCAAATCATTAGTCTATTGCTGCTTCGGTTTAATTTATTCAAAAATAATTAAAAAACAGACAATAATACTCTAAACCAAACTTCACTTGTCGATATCTATATAGATTAAGTTATAACTTGTTATTTCTTAAAAGTCTTACTTACTCAGTTCCAAATATTAATCAGTCACCACCAAATACTAAAACACAACTCAACTATAAGACATTCTTAAATATTTATCTGTCGCTGCTTTGCACCTTAAACTGACAGAGACCGCATCATAACGGCGACTTAAACTGATTGACGTTTGAGTATTCGGCCATTAGATTTTAGTTACCGATTAACAAATAGACGGACCGAGTTACTTTCTTGTTATAATAATTATTAGCTAAGAATAAATCTTTTAATCTCTTTAATGGAAATCCAGTATAAATTCCCTCTGATATTCTTACTATAAGATAACCTGATTTCCCTACGGCAGGTCAGGCAGATTCTCTCTCGCATTAAATACCTAACTTCACTATTTATTTACCGTCTACGCTCACATGTGAAGTATTGCGAAATCCACCACAATAAACTCAGGTATTCTGGTAAACTGTAATCCTATACATGTGGTTTAGTGATGTGCAGTGTATCTTTAAAAAGATAACTATCGATGATTTTTGTTAATAAACAAATAAAACGAATGAAAAATAATTTTATATCGTTAATCACTTTTGAATTTCGAATACTTAAAATAAACACAAACAGTCCTGGAACCGGAATGAACGTAGGTTATGTTTTTTTATTTATTTGAGTAAAATATTTTACACATTTGAGGAATTTAAAATACTAGGTCAGACGAGACGATACGCGATACCACGAAAAAACGAACTTTTAAAAGGGGTTTTGGGCTGGTTTTATTATTTATTTTTGTTCATTCAAATATTTAATTAATTATGACGTGACAATGTGTTTGCCAAAAATGGTACAACAATCTAGGTTGTTTTTATTCCAATTTAAGTTACAAATCATTCTCTCAGAAACTTGTAACACGAATTGTGATATTATAGCCTAAATAACAATCCATCGATATATCATACATTTACCAGCCAACACTATAAAAAATCAATACTGCATTGAATTTCCCGAAGGGCTCAAACGAAGGCAAATCGACAAAGATGGAGCTGATCTAAGACGCCTCGGAAACCTAATCCTTATCTCATATTTATAAATTGGTTGCCGTCCTTTTTAGTCAGTCAACACATATGGTCACATGGGGAGGGAAATCAGGAGGGTAATACTCTTATTATACTGTAACATTTTATCGATATAGGTAAAGTTTATGTTGAGGCATCCAAAAAGTTTGCTTAAGTACTGCGATTAAATAAACCTATGCATTAACATATAAACGTATAGCATTGAACATACTCATTTGTTTTTAATTTATTACTTTTTTTTGTACCGATAACTTCATTTATTAAACACTAACATAGTTATAATAATATTGTCTTCTACTTCGGTACTTTCAGTCATATTTTTTTTTAATTTAAATTCTTTAAATGTATATCATTACCTATTTTATATATACTTTTGTCTAATTACAAAAATCACAAACAAATTATGGCAAAATTAAAATTGCAAATGAATATAAGTAAATTGTATCGTAAAAACTGAAAAATAATAAGATTTAAGTGTCTGGCATAACCTTTGACGGTTACATTTGCAATGTAAATCTTTGTCGGACAGTGTTCGATCCATTTGCCTAATGGAAGTGGCCTGTCGCATACTGGTTGACTCATAGAAATGCCTGTCAAATTCTGACGAGAGATATTCACTTGTTTTTAGAAACGACCGAACTCATGTTTGCGTAACGTCTAATAGTGTGTACCCAAGCAAAATATTAATGAAATATTTAAAGCGTAGACGATCAAGCTTTTTGTGAATTCGTATGTATGCGGCTTTGCTTGACGCGTTCGTCGAGCAATCTACGTTCTTGAAATGCTTGATGAAAATCTTGATTGATAGCATGTTTGACGAGCAAGTTTTTGAAATAGTTTGGTGGTTTACAGGGCGCTTTGTGTTTGTAAAGGTTGCAAGAAAATAACCCTTTTAAATTACGGCACATAAATGCTGAAGGTGGCCCTAAACGTAGATTTTCTTACCGAAACCCATGCGACCTGCGTTATATGAGACGATTAAGAGATGCCAAGAACATTAATATCCAAAGGTTTCGTGCAACAAGGCAACCCCTCTCAAAACTTTAAGGATACATTCGAGGCTCGTATATACATAAATCTGTGCCCTTACTCTCAAATTTAATTTTAATTCTAATACAATACCAATGCAAAATCGTTATTCATTTAGCAGGCACACGAAAAATACTCTCAATGTTTAGATTCTAGTCAATTCCTTCCATAAACAGCATTTTTTTTAAGAAAACTTAATCTCCCTTCTGCTAAACTTATATATCTATTGTATTGGCGTTGTATTAGAATTAAAAAAAATTGGCGATTAAGGGCATTGGTCTCAAATCCACTAGACTTCATAACAAGTTAATCCTAAGGTGAGGTTTAGTGAGCCTAGCTACTCCACTACCTTAAAAATTGCAAATACTAGTTCATCTCTTAAAGCTGAACATTTCTTCAACCATAATATAAGCAGTACTAAGTTAGGAATATGTAATAACATACAATACACGGCTGCTATCGACTGAAGTAAAATAAGATTACAGTGGGCATCGAATGGATCTTATATTAAACTGATATCGGCTTTGAAAGAGATTGCATGGCCACATGTATGGGACGTATGGAATTTGTATGATATTATTAATACAGAAATGTGTAGTGAAATAGCTACTGTAAAATTATTAGGGACTTTAAACTTTAAACTGTATCATGAATTTCTTTAAATGTAAACTTACTATGCATACGTCTGGTTTCTAAAGGCTGATCAACACGAAAATTAGTTTATCGCCTGTCAAACCTCAGTCAACCAAACCCATTCGTGACCAGTTGATTTGACAACATATTAAAATGATCAACCTTTCACAAACTGGGAGTAATATTCTATTATGCTAGTGCCGTGGCTTAAAATCTTAAGCTCTAATTGAAGAAAAATTATAACCAAAAAATGTACCTACCCACAGATATTACCTATATTCTATCTACTTACCATACTTTTTTTTATATTTTGTATCTTAGTAGATGTGCCTCACCCGCTCGTGTGTTTCACCTACGCAAGTAGTTCCCGTTCGAGTAAGACAAAGTTTTTGTTTTTTCGTTTTTTTTTTTTATAATTATTCTGCTATTCGGGACGAAGACAAATCTAATATCATAACATAACATTTCGTTCATCGGTTATTGATATATTAAGTGTGTAACTAACCGGACTTTGTTTTATATATTTAGTACCTTCTTCCCATCCACTTTTAAAACAATACTCAACCTCTTTGTTCCTGTTTGGTTTGTTCGTGTATTGTTAACCCTTCAGTGGTTATCAGGAGCTAATCCATTAGCGTATTACTTGGCTCAACTTAACCCGACCACGAGGTAGACGATCCTTTGGTAGGGACTGGCAAATGTAACCCTCTAAGATCATAAGAATAACGAAATATGGATATGTCATACCTACATAAAACGTTGCAAATGGCACATTTCCTTTTGTTTTTTAGTTACTTCCCAAAATATCAATAATAAACTATTAGGGGTTATTTTTCTGGCCATTGTTTAAATCGTAGCCTTTAGTACCTACCATAAAATCCATGCTAATATATTACAAATACGAAAGTAACTCTGTCTGTCTATCTGGTACGCTTTCACCGCTAAACCGATTTTGATGAAACTTAGCACGGAGTAATTAAAAGTTCGAAGTTTGGATCAAAGGCTACTTTTTGCCACGATAACCAACACTCGCGTCGTGGCCGCGGGCAACTAGCTGTTGCCTAAGTATATAAATTTAAGTCCGGATTTGAACATTGATCGTTTCATAGTGAGTATAGAACGCAAACTTGCAAGTCGACGAACCTTGCTTTAAAATAATATTATTGTAATCTATTTTTATACTACTTAAACATGAAAAACTATTTTAAAGTAATATGCTTATTATGTACATACTGAAGCTACACCATCCTATATTATTTTCTTGCTAAGATCGAAAACTGAAAGTTATCGCATTTCTATTTTTAAAATTGAATTTTGTTTTAAAAATACGGAGTGAATGGTACTGGCAATCGGAAAGTTGCATGTGTATCTATACTAATATTATAAAGCTGAAGAGTTTGTTTGTTTGTTTGTTTGTTTGTTTATTTGTTTGTTTGAACGCGCTAATCTCAGGAACTACTGGTTCGAATTGAAAAATTCTTTTTGTATTGGATAGTCTGTTTATTGAGGAAGGCTATAGGCTATATAACATCACGCTACGACCAATAGGAGCGGAGCATAAATGAAAAATGTTGCAAAAATGAATAACCGTTGAAACTAAAACACGCGAACAAAGTCGCGGGGGACAGCTAGTCAGAAATAAAAAGATTATTGTTTTGTAGTATATATTTTTTTTTATGTTTCTTCTTAATGAAAAAAAAAACAAAGATTTTAAGTAAACAATCGGGCTATACATATTCGCATAAACTTTTTCCTTTTTTGGTGTTAGGAGAAAACTTGTAGCAACAGAAAAAGTCGTTTGTGATCAATTTATACTTTAGCTATGGAATTACAAAGGTGTATGATTTGACCTAATTTTCAGCCTAATTTAATAAGTCCAATAAGTCTTTGTTTTATTAAGAATACTTACAACACCTCTGTATAAACAAAGATCGCATTCCTTTAAACATTTAGCTACAGCTAACAAACAAACCACACCAGAACACTTTCGGCTTCAAAGACTCTTTTGTTTTGTCTTTTATTAATCAACTCACGCAAACAAAAACGTTTCTAAATGATAAAGAAATAAATCTGAACGGCAAAGCAAAATGGAACAAAAAACAAAAGAACAAAGGGACTTTTCAAATACATTACCTTTTCTTTTGGTAGTTTTGTTAGTAAAAAGGTAGCAATGTTTTCCGTTTCATTGATTTTTTACGTTAAGATAGAATTTCGTTTTCGTTAATTTAAACTTTAAATAAAACCTATTTTAAATAGGGCTGTATTATACACAAATACACATATTTTTTGTATGATTAAATTAAAATAACAAGCATTATTTAATTAATACACAACAACATTTCATCACATTAGCTTCTCAACAGTCGTTTACAATGTGGCCAGCAACTTTTAGGTAAAATGTAATTTTTTGAAATATACAGCCTCAGCATATCACACGATCTTTTACATTTTGGAATATTACAAGAAAAATAGATAGGAACAATGTAAATTTCAACTTGACGCTTATCATTCGTTTTATTTTTTTGTCAAAAATAATAAAAATCTATTTCTTGTCGACAGACATTCAATACTTCTATCGAGTCATTACCTACACAATAAACATCTACATTATGTATAAGTACAATGTAAGTAGGTATAAAGGTGCAACATTGTTATTTTATGCACCCCAAGAGTTTTTACTTGCGAATAAAGAATATAAAGGGATGGACTATCGTTTCCGTTTTAATAATAGATACGTAGAGTTCCAAGTAATGGTGTTATGTTATGCAGTAAGGGGAGGCCTCTTTGTAATGTAACTGAAACGTAAACTGATTAAAATATTTTAAAAAGGTTGGCTTTACTGTCAAGGGGATTTTCTGGTTCATATTTTACGCATTGGCGGGGTATCCTGACGCGGTAGTGTCAAGAATTGGATTTAAGTTAAGTCAAACTTTCGTGACTCGTGTAAGTTTAAAACTGGTCAGGCATTGGCGCCGATTCCCTTATACGGTAACTAATCCAAAATTAAACCATTGGTATCTTTTACTTACATACAGCGTGAGAAAAGGACGGCAACAGATAACAACTAACTTAGAAATGTCAAACTAGTTTTCACATTGAACATCATTTTGTTTTAGTGCACACGTTTCTGCGTGTCGGTAGGTTTGTATGAGAATTTTAATTGTAACTAAATTTGACAGCTCTAACTTTCGTCTGCCCTTTTCTAAGTGTGTACAAGTGAAAAAGATGGTTTAAAATAAGTTTACTGTGGGTTTAACAGAATCGGGGTCATTGCCGATCATAACGAATGAGCTATTTTACAAAAATAATTATTTTCTATATTCTATATAAGAGTGAGAAAGAGAAAATTAAAAATATGATTTAGCAGAATATGTACTTCAAATACGTACTGGCATTTACCTTTTAAAAAGTTATTGTACCGTTTGATAAAAAAGTTGGCAACCCAACCGCATTTGTTCAATCTATGAGATGAAATGATAATCAGAATATGTTTTTTGTATTATTTAGCTGTCGAAAAAAGAGTGTCTTAGTTACTTCAAAAAGTGACGTCAATCAAAAAAATATCTTGCAATACATCCAACAATAGCAGCTTGATTCAATTAGATATATTAATAAAAAACATATCCATCTACATACGGATAGCAATAGTTAATGATAATCTAATGTAACTATCATTAATCAATGTCGATATGGTCACTGTTTCCATTGAATTGATAAAAATTGGATATCATTAGATACACGTAATTGGGACAAATGAACACTTATGACCGTCAACGTCATGTTGTGATCTTTAATTCTGTTCGTGTCAAGTATAATAATTTGTTTTGATGTAGTTTAGATTAGTTTTGTTGAATTAAGTACAATGGACAATTGATCATCATTACAATATTTTTACTGACACTGGTAAAGTGTATCGCTTTTTAAACCGAGTTTTTAACTAACTCTAGATTTTTTAGGAATATTAACGGTTTACTCACGCACATTCTCGGGATCGTCCGTCTAGTTACAGACTCAATAGGAGTCCCTAATCATGAGTCGATGCCGCGTCAGCTCATGATTAGAGAATCCTAATGAGTCTGAAACTATTCAGGCAATCTCGAGATTGTGCGTGAATAAATCGTTAATACTCCTAAATAATTATGAATACTCCTCACGAAAGTTTTTATACAAGTCTAGTTTTTACCTGATAAAAGATATTTTAGTGGATTGGGAACATTTTTCCAGAATAGTATTTTTTAATTTTCTCGTCATGACGTATATTGTTGGTGTCTTGTTAATCACGCGGATCTTTGACCAAAAGAGAAGCAGAGACCTTAAGTCTCTGGTTCAAATACTTTTGAATTACGAAGTTAAGTAAACGCTAGTGATGGGTACTCAAGTAAACAAGATCAAATTCATTTAAACTGGCTCATTTCAACCGCACAACGAAAAATTCAACCGCTTATATCCCGGAAACGAGTCACCCTTTTATCTCTATGTGTTCAGCCAACTGTTCCTCACTATATACCATAAGGTAATACGTTATTGTCTACCCTCACATCCGGAGGGTGAACACAATAGCTCAGATATTGACATTCCTGCCTTCAATGCCACTATTGTACGGCTAATGACGATCCACTGAAATCTCAACGTTGGTGATTATTGATTTTCTGATATATTGATAATGTAGACGATTAATCCTAATCGCTGTGTTGTGGTCCGTTAAATGCAGGAAGTGCTAGTGTTGTTGTTATTGGCATGTGGGAAGAATAGCAGCATAACTATCTCCATCTTTTGATAGTGTATTACGAGTTTACGACTAATGGGCATAATTATTGTAGTTACGACTTTTGCACTGATATTCTTTTGTTTACTTCCCGTTGGATAAAGTTTAAAGTTCCATTCTGAGTCAGTTTTTTTTCACTATAAATACTTGCCCTAGACTTACAAAGACAGTATTCTGTCATGTATAATGAAACATTTTTTATTTTCCTTTTTTTATTTCATTTTTGGTTTACGAGATGTTTACGAGTACATGCGGTATAGAGTCAAAAGTGAATTGACTGTATACTAGAGTAAAACCCTGTATATAATAATAATTTTATATAGGTTTACAACGGATTCATTACAAAAATCTATCATATACAAATTAATAACAACAGGTATTTTACCTTTTTATATTTACACTTTCACCTTTTTATTAACAATAACACATACACCAAGTAAACCCAAAACTCAACGCAAGTGTAATATCATACGTACAACACCCTCACGGCATGTCTCTTAATCACCGCAAACTTGCGACACATTTGCATTTCCCAAAGTTCGTCTTCCATCGCCGCTTCAGTGGGAGTTACTCAAGCTTTCATGATTTGTCACCCCGCAATGCGCCCGCTATTGAGTTGCTGAACTAACGCTCAACTTAATATCGAGTTAATGTTGTGTTCGCTCCAAATTACTGCTCTTGATCGTTGTTTTAGAATTGATTGTGGTTTGTTATATGGTTAATAACGTTTAAATACAAAATACGTATACTTGTAATGATAATTAATAATTATAGATAATATTAAAATTTAAGAGAACCAGTTTATTGTCAGTATTTTTCAATTATTTTTAGTATCATTTGCATTGCATTTTACAATAATTTATTAAGAACAACAAAACACATTTCACTGGATGATACTTATGATGTGTGGTGATCAGAACCTTTTGACAAAAACAGTAGCAACAGATAACAAATAGACCTTAAGTAACTAGTACTGCACTCTCATTACTTTTTACGCCACAATTCGTCACAAATGTGATGAAAATTCCAAGTGTGAAGAACAAACCATGATTCACGAGTGACATCTTTTCAGTCAATAAAACGTCACTTCTACAAAAATAAACAAACAAATATTATACTCTTCTACTAATTCTACCAGACCACTAAAACTTGGCAACACAACTCACTTTAATGACTATTCGAATATTAAAACTTCATCATAAAATGTTCGGCCGTCAACTTTATAAACATTCAAATAGGTACTAAAATTTTCTTACAACGCTCCACAAACTCGGTATTTCATGAATCCATTATAGTAAGTTTATGGGGAAAATGATGAGTTGTTCTAAAAACTCCATAAAAATGGATCTCGTAGTAAAAATGTTTTGTTGTCATGCTTTTACGAGGTTTTGATCTGTTATAAGACGCTTGTTTTATTATCAAGTAGCCGAATAAAACTATGGTGGAGGTGGATTCTTTGATGGTTGCGGCGATAAAAGTGTCTGCGCTAGTGTTACTGCCCTAACGTTGCTATTTGGTGGTGTGGTCACAACAGTATGATTTGTAGAGATTGTAGAGTTTTTCATACTACGTGGTGCTTTAGTTTTTTTTTTTTGTGTAAGTCACTAAATGTTTTAACTAATTGGGTTTATTTCCTAATGGCCTGGCACGCGACGACAGCAAGAGACCGGACGGGATGTCTTTGTTCCCTTGGAAGATGGGTAGGCCTTTAGTGTGGGACGCTACTTGTGTCGATACTCTTGCGCCATCTCATCTTCCCAGTTCGTCGTACTGTGCTGGCGCTGCTGCTGCGGCTGCTGAAAACCTCAAACGGCGGAAATATAACAACCTTATTGGAAGTTATACTTTCCAGCCGTTTGGGGTTGAAACATTTGGACCGTGGGGTCCGAGTGCACACCTTTTATTTAAAGATCTTGAAAAACGTCTTGTTGACTCCTCGCGTGACCCAAGGGCTGGCTTTTACCTTGGACAAAGAATTAGCATTGCCATACAACGTGGCAATGCTGCCAGCCTTTTGGGTACACTTCCAGTCGACTGCGACGTGGATGAATTTTTTGACGCTATTTTTTAGAGATTTTATTAGTTAAGTTTAGTTTTGTTTAAAGTGTATATATAGTTAAGTTTGTAAATATTTAAGATAAACATTGGGTTTATATATTTTTATGTCCATCTGATATATAGATAAAAAATATTAAATATGTATTTCTTTCTTCCTTATCTTACGAAGATAAATTGATTTAAAATGTCGCACGGCGTCAAAATTTAGTTCGAAAGTGAACTGAATTTTGATTCACCAAACTACTTATTTTTTTGCTTATATAGAAAAATCTGCAAATACGTATCCAATATTTTTTTATTATCTAACTGAGGGACTAAATACATTTCGTCATTTCATGCCCAATTATTTTGGCTTCCACGACGATATATTCAAATCTTCGTCTTACTTTAACAGTATTGTATTTATTCCTTACTAATTCCATATTTACTCTATTACTGGCTGAACACAGTAGTATGATTTCCACAAACAAAATAAGCATGTTCTATCTTACAACTAACAAGACATTGCAGAAGAAATAACACACAACTAAAATTACGAACAACATTAAAATGATTGAAACTAAACAGAGCATTTAATATGAAAGTGCACTACATGTAGCATAATGTTCTCTACGTGAATGTGAAACACATGAATGTTCAGAACTTCTACAAACGTTCCAGCATTATGAATGCCGCCTTTGGCTAGTATACTCGTACGTCAGGAGACGTCGAGTTTCAAGCTAGAACCCAAAATTATTTATTAAGTACTCTGAATTTAGTTCCGTTAAAGACTGTTTTGTGTGACTGTAGTGTAGAAACAATAAAAGACCTGCATTTGTTTATTTGAAGTCTTTTTGTGAGATCAAAGTTCATAAAAACATGATTAGGTTTGTCGATTTTGTTATGAGTAGATTTAGAACAATAGAGATTTAAAAAAAATCTGTTTTACGTTGATGTAACATTCTTATATTATAAACCTATCCTAACATTTATTGTGACGGTATGGATAGGTAATAAATATTGAATAAAGATAGTATTCAATCTTTGACATTTTCTCCATCATCATTGCCTTTACTTCAGATATTTTATATATTTTACATCCTTACAAAGAGGATAACACCATTGTATGTTCCCCATATAACCCTTCAGACACAGAAGAATTTTAAATAAAAATTAATATCGCGAATGTCGATCACTCGTCTCGCCGCGCGGCTTATATTGAAAATATTCCAGTTATTTATACGTGAGGGCATCCCTTTTTCCTGGCATCGAAACATTCAACCACTACTATAGGAATTCCATGGTTATAATATGGAATATGGATAACTATGGAGCAATAGCGCCTTTCGGATTGTTAAAATGTATTGTGATAAAATGAACATAATAAAGTTACGAATATCGTGAAAAAAATGAAATACGCACGTCTACACAATTTTGATTGACACTAATATATAGCTATGATATCATCACTATAATATATTATATATATATATATATCTAAGTTTATACACCAATTCTATAAAATGTTTATGATATAATAATAATATTCTTTTGTTTATTATTAAGACAGAACGAGTACTAAAGAAATGTTGTTTGGAAAAAAGCCCATTTAGCAGGTTGAATTTTAAATAAGGTACAAAATAACGAAAAAAATATGCAAATTAATATTCACACGTGAAAACTTTTACTTTACCTCAACCATAACAGATTTCTATGCAAAATACGTTACAAGATCCCATCGTTTCCGATATCGAGTTCCATAATAGTGTCGCGAGTTTCCAAGACCTCCAACGGAATACGATGTAAATTGAAAATCTCTCTATTTGAAGATCAAACGACCTCAGGCCTTTGTGGATTTTCCATAAGAGCGTAAATTTCGATGCCGTTACAATATTCGGGTATAATATTCTGAATATTATCACTTGTACTGGTTCTGATTGGGTTGTTATTTGGCTGCTAATATAAATATTTTTATTATTTCCTTTTTTTAACTTAAAATATATATCCATTTAAATATATATTAAAACAAACAAAATTAAAATACACATCAGAAAATATGAAGTAAATTCCCCAACAGGCATTGCGAACAGGGTCCAAGCTGCCGGTGGTTAGGGCTCCAGAGAGAGGAACCTCCTCGTGATTCGCACCAAGTCGAGTAGTAAGGCTTTCTGATTCAAGCCTTTGACTCAAATGCCTAACGAGAGCCTCTTGAAGTGTTGATCGAGGCTCTTGGCTATTAAGCCATTGGCTGTCACCACTATCGGGACAATGATTATTATTATCATTACTAAATAAAAAACAAAAACATGACAACTTAAACATATTCGCGCCAACATAAAGATTAATTTTCACGACTTAAAAAAGGTATGTAAATTTTTTCTTTTGATACCGATCTGAATACTACTGGCAAATGGCAAAATCACGACACTTTTTAAATATATTCCTTACCATCCCCGTGCCGTATTTTAATACCTTAGGAAACAACAATGAGATATTTGCTTAAAATCTAATTGACCTCTAAATAAATAGCCAGTTGATCACTCAATTAAATTCTATTCAATGCAAAACTCACCTTTATTGTTCCAACAAATCGTGAACACCAGTTCGACCTGAATAATTTGGATTAAACAATATTTTTAAACAAAAATCCGTATTGCTGTTGACAGATTGTTAAGCTGCGTGATACGGGCGCGATTGCAAAAAAATGTATAGGTAGGTACGGTAACGGGCACCTTATTTACCAATCAGCATTCACTGGGGCGATTGATTGAATGAACCGCGTAAAACAAATATACACGACCCTCTACCACGAAGCACACCGACCATTAAACGATATTTAACGAACCAATCTGTCTTATCCATTGCGGAGTTTGTATCAACGTTGTTCGAAACGTAGTTAACAAAACTTTCAATGTATATGAAACATGGGATAGTCTCGTCGATTTAGAAAATTGCGTTTTGTGTTGGTGGAAGTGTCGATGTTGTTCAAAGCTATTAAACTTGCATAGGACGTTACTAGTTTGCAATAGTAATTTAAAGTTGTGATCGGGAACTAAAAAAGTTGCAATGTCGGTTGGCGATCGAATCGTCAGTTCGATGATGTTCGGTACTTCACTTTTTTTATTTTAGAATTTGTTTGGGATTCGTTTTCATTTGGTTGATATTGGCGTTCGTTCGTATGCATTGATATTCTCTTTTAGAATACAAATTATGTTTTTAGACAAAACAAACTTAGAGAGTAAAAAAATAAATCTATGAGATATAAATCATTATATATAAGTATTCCATAGTTTGGTTCTGGTCTCTATGGTTACATTTTCTATAATAAAACCCCAAATAAACCCCAAAGTACTGTTCAAAGAGAGCGTGTATTAATTATCACTCTTGTATATTTTTATAAATCAAACTGCCAGAATAGGTGCTTACAATATTATTATTATTATTTCTATTAAATAATATTTTGAAAGACATTGCCATAGGATACACAATAGGTTGCCTAGTCATATAGCGGGCTTACAACTTCATTTAGAGCCAACTGGTCCTGCCGGAGTGTAAACACCCACGGTGGGTCTTAACTGACGAGATTCAATTCTAGTGATGTCAAGTTACGCGGGATTGGAAGGCTCTCAGATCAAACAAAAGAAATAAGAAAAAAATGCTAGCAATATTTCAAGTACTTATAAAAAATAATCATAAATCTGTTTAATATCGACCAGTTTATTGTTTTTTATTTTTTTGTAAAATCCACTAACTTGCTTACATGGCTAATAATACTTTAGCTGCTTTAAAGTTTTTTTTAATACCATTACTAACTTAAAATAACTTCAGGTGTAGATAGATAGATATATAGAATATTATTTATTGTACACCATAAGAGTTACAGCATTAAAATAGTACAGAACAGTGACAGATTACAATGGCGACGAATGAGATAACGTTTGGAAGGCTAGGAAAGATTAAAGGTAGGTAGGTATATATGTATACTCAGATAAAACAACATATATATACTATTAAATATCTTACACACATACATACTAAAAACAAATAAGTTGATTAAAAAGTAGTTAGTGCTGTAACAAGAAATGTTCCTTTACCAAAATCTTAAGGGTATCTAATATGAGTATGCCTTATTTATATAGGGAGTTTATTCCACAGACGCACACCTTTAACTGTAAAAGATTTGTAACCATATTTAAGACATTCCACCTTCCACGTTCCAAAATATGGTACACTACACCATCACGGGACTTTTAAAATCCCGGACCCAACAACACTAAAACTAAACCAACTATATCGTAATGCTAGGATTCACAATAAGAGGCGGAGCGGACATAACAATACTAATGTAAATATCGTGTGACAAAATTATAACGTGCATCTTAATTCGCTCATTAGGCCCGTTGTGGCCACCGCTAATGAAAGCTTCGAGAGGTAATGGATTACTCATTGTGAGTGTTGCTTGCTAATTTAATAAACATGTTGAGAATACGAGTAAAGTAGGTTTTGTGTTTAGTTCACACTTATAGTTGATGGTTGGTAATAGTAACGGAATGTAATCTTGTCGTTTTTTCCTTAAAATAGTTCAAAATGAAATTTTGATGTTTTTTTTCTGGTTCAGGATTAATCGGAATTAGCTTTATGAATTCAGGTAGGCAATTGTTTCATGTAACCTACAGCTATTCGGCAGCATTCAGTAAAACTAGGTTCAAGCCCAAACATTGTTTCGTAAAAGACAGACGATAAAATAATACAATTCTTAAAATAAAGCCGAAAGTAGAAAAAGGATAACACTCCTCAGAAAAAAAAAGCAAGTAAACAGAAAAATCCTTAAACAGGAATAAAATTAAAGGCATTACGTCTAAACCGAACTTTTTACACGACGAGGCGATATCTCCACGTACTAAGTAAGCTCAGAAGTGACATTTCTCTTTGTCCCCAGAGAACAGCTGTCCTAACAAAGGGATTAAATTAAACGTATAAAAACAAAAGGAATAGCGTAAAAAGATGTGTTGTGCAAAAGAAAGGCAAAAGACAAAAGCGACCTGACTTGCTTCAACAATGAGCCTTGAATCTTGATTACGTTCCGTCTTGTCGGAGTTTTGTTAAATTCTTAATTATATAATGACTAGTAATTAGTTGACATTGTTTTTTCTTAATAATATTTTGGACGTGAATGGAATTCGAATTGTTTTACAGTCGCAAATTGAAGTCATTTTGAAATATTACTTATATTTTTTATTAAGATTATTTTTTTGTGAACCCAGATCAGGTCATACGTGTGTTACTTGCTAAATCAAACTCTACTTTTGTGGATTTTAATATTAAAATGTCATCAAGTGTCTCCCAACATACATCAATATCAATTATATTAAACACAAGATGTGTTACTTTCCTAGTTACCGACGTTTAAATTCTGATCGCCCTAGTACTTATATGTCAAAATGATGTCAAGTTGCACTTATGAGTACAAAAGATAGGATCAGCACTACAGTAAAAGAGTTAGCTATAATTGAAAACTTCATAATTAGGTTTTCGAGCGAGCGAAAGCGCGAGCGCTAACATACATATCTGCCGCATTTTTATATATAATTTCATTGATATATTTTCAACACCTTTGCAACAATAACATGATAATTACGTTCTCCACATATTTGTTACCTCGCCAAACATTCACATGAAAAAACCTTCTGATTCCTTCAATATCCAACCGATATCTGCGATAATACCAATTGTAAGCCAAGTTCCGATGCCTCTGGGAAATAATGACTCATTCTGTACCGACAACACTTTGTACTTTTGAAACCCCTCATTCGATATGAAACTCATTATATTCGTATCGCGAACTTTGAGTTTAACTGTAATATATAGTTACTGAATAAAGGCTCGCTTTCTCACGTAGAAGAAGCGGAAGAAAATAAATGGAAAGCTGTGTTAGTGCCACTGAGAGTGGAAGCAAAGTCAATAGCAAAAGACTAGGAATTACATTCATTTGCACCGCTATTGACTTTTCATTAGGACTTGTAATTGGTTTCAATAAAATAAAAGCTAAAACAAATGAACAATCGTAATTCAAACAACATACATTACATGTTTACTAATCTAAATATTTTTGGTAGGTTTCGTATTTTACAAAGTTTGCAATGAAATAGAAAAAAAGGATTTATGGAATATTGGGATTTTTTACCATTGGGTAAATTTTAGCATCATAAAAATTTCAAAACTTTATGGAAAATATTTTTCGTTGGAGACTTTTGGTGGTCTGCGGTATTTATCCCCCTTTGACTTTAAAGTTTTGATAGTAAATTCGTATGATGAACTATCCGCTTCCGCGACTAACAGGACCACAGTCTTTAACTGAAGACGTGAGAGTTGAAAGATTAATTACCGGGTAGCAGGCGCTCCTTTGAGATATAAAGACTGCTTTATAAGATGTTTCTGAGGTCTTTGCGTTTCTATGATAAAACATTAATATTGTGTAACATTAACATAAAGTAGTTATATACTAAGAAACTGTTTGTCATGGTTAGCGAGAGGTCAAGATTGTGAAAAATTATCGAATTTTATTAACCGTTATTTAATAGAGATATAACATGACGAATGATTAAAATCCCGCCTAGCTTGACTTCATTAAATGAGTTGAGATTGTTTATTATCGAAATATATTTTCTGCAGAATTCAGTTCTAAATATACCTAAATGGGTATTTTTTTTATAAATAATACGTTCAATTTTATTTAATACTGGCTATTTGTAAGCTCGCTACCTGAGCACTTGAAACTACCAAACAACATGCGCTAAGCCGAAAAAAAAACATTTACCTACACAACCATCGAAATTTTTGCAGCACTAACAAACAGTAAATCCGCACTAAACCGCATTTCACCCGTGTAACTGGGCCGATCCAGTTCGCGCCGCCCCGAACCGGCCCGAACCAGTTCAAACCAGCTGTAACACAATAAAGGGCAATTGCGCGCGCGCGATTCGTGTCACGTCGGACCAGCCAGTCCAGACTTTGAATAGAAATTAGGCCATTGCGACACAGAAATTCAGGAAATAGAGGTTGCTGGCTGAATTGGTTTTTGTCTCGCACCGTTGGCTTTTAAGATTGTAATCTAGTTGATAAAAAGATAATTATTGGGGACGTTAACGCAAGTTAGTCACATTACCGTTTCTTGTTTTGTACGTTTATTGGTATCATTTATATTTTGGGAAAAGAGGTCGAGTGTATAATATTACCGTTATATAAGTCTGTATAAATAGCTACCTGATTCTTAACCTTATTTCTTGAGTATGTTTGCAGTGTCTCAAGGCAGTAGGTAGGTCACATAAGTAGTCTTAGTACTGACTTCATTTGTGTATGTAAACAGTATACCTTTGCCTTCATCTTCCGAAAATAGGACTAATAAACATGGTTTTAGGTCAGACAAATACTCAATTTAGGCTCACCCAACCCAATAACATAGACCAAGATAAATCAGAAGACAAGTAAAGCGAGCCTGTACTATAAAAATTGTGTCTCAAATTAAAATCAATACCATATCGTTCAAAGTATTTGCGTCTCAAACTCCGATAAGCGCAAACGAACCCTCCACTTCATATTTTATTTGCACAAAATAAATCTAAAACTTTGTTTATTTCAACACACTTGGAGCTTCAAAGATCATTCTAGAATCCGACTTTGAAGTCGGGAAACACGGCTACGTAAACATTGTATTGGAAATCGGAGAGTTACATATAAACACAGTTAAGTATAGTTCGAGCTAAGGAAAAATTTAAAATAGGTCGGCTACAGTTTCAGTCCCCTGCGGCGTACCGTGACGTGGAACGTCAAATATTTTTAGAAGCAGGTTCTTTTTTCTCTTTCCTCTTCTATGTAACTTAATGGCCTGGTTGTGAGGATTGTGGTGAGGATCAAATGGTAACTGGATTTATAACTATTATAATGTTAATATTATGACGACTTCCGTGGTCGAGTGGCGTACATACCGGTTTTCAAGGAGTCGCCTGCTCTGAGGTCCCGGTTTCGATCCCCGGACGGGTCAATGTAGAAAACCACTTGTCCACATTGTCTCGGGTCTGGATGTGTGTGGTCCCTTGCTGTCTCTGATACCACAACTCAAGTGCTACTTGCTTTGGTTCACAGCAATGTATGTGGTGCTGTCCGCATTTATTTACTTGAAAAAAAAATCTTTGTGAAAACCCCGCCATACAGTGATTAAATGAACTAGTGCGGGAGTCGTTAAAAAAAAACCTTACGTGTCTCTTGTACGTAATCTACTATCTCGTCATAGTCTACTAATCTAAACGTAATCTACTATATCATCGAAATAAAATAAAGATTCTAAATAATTATTTTGGCTGTAGCTAGAAAAAAGTATGCTCTCTAAAACAAAGCACGGAGATTGTCGATGGAGTGTCTAAAAAGATCTGTTACCCCAACAACTAAATACAGCGGTCACGTACATTTTTGTTACAATTGTATCAGTACTTAATCTTGTTAACTACATACATGTTTCCTTACTTTTGCATGCGGTTGGTCTAGGATAATAAAAAAATAAAAAAGTTTCAATAGATAGATTGCCACCTCCTTCGTCGTCGAGCTCCAAGCGGCTCACGTTTCCATTCCGCTTATCTGCCTCAGATATCCGAACGCATTTCTTTAGCATTGCTTGCTTATTTTTATTTACTTCGTTCAATCTGTTTGTTAGACCTGTCGCGGTTTAATGAAGTATTCCGTTCAATAATGTTTGTTTTACTATTTTTGGATTATTTTTACTTCTGTGTTCGACAGTCGAAGGCTTTCGTATATCTTAAATCTTAGAAAGTTTTTTTTTTATTTAGTTAAGGATATAAATACATTACTTTAAAATAAAATCTAAAAACACAAGTTATCATTCCTTACGACCGACACACTCGCATTCTCTCGACACACACGATATTATTCCAAGAATATGTAAAGTACAAATAATATCGGTATCAGATTTAAAGTAATCCACTGCAGCACACTAATAATTTCCAAACGATACTCCTTCCTGATAAAAATAAAAATAAGAGTAAATTTCATAAAATACAACAAGATAAGCACAGATTAAATTATACAAAATTACATAACCCATCACCGTATTACACACTTATTACGGCACACGTAATCCTCGAAAAATGTTAAGCCCATTCATTTCAATTATAGAAATGAGCCAACCCGGGGTAAAGTAATTTCTCCCGAAAAACGGCTAAAAATAAACATGTCACTTTTGAAGAAACTACGAGTAGATAAGTAAATCCAGAATCCGAGGAACCGGTAGCGAACGGGAATCGAATCGGAGACCTTATTGAGCCGACGCTAATGCCTTATAATCCATTTAGGCAGTCTTGCTGCGAGCATGAGTGACGGGGATTACAGAACTATGAGGCGACGGCAAAAGTTATGTAACGGTAATATTATTGAATAACAAGGAGTTGTGATTTGTTTGTTGTTTATGAATTAAGGTATATCTGGAACAGTTATTATGTCATAAACTTGTTTTTTGCCTCTCTCCTTCTAAATAAATAAGCTTTGCAATGAGTTTTTTCTTCATATTTATGGCTTTATTAGACGGTTATTTTTTCTCATTTTATTTATTCATATTGAAGTTGATCATTAGCTATTATTTTTAGTTTTTTGTGAAATAATTAAAAAAAAAGTCAACAATACAAATGTTTCATAAATTGCGTATAATTTTATGAAATATTACCCTTTTTATTTGCCAAATTCAATAATTAATAAATAGTACACGTCTGTATTTGAAAACAATTACACATCAAATACGTCTAACAAAACCAAATCATAAAACCACAATTTTACATAACATTTTCGACGCTCTATGAATATTGAATGGCCACAATCACAGTATGACATTGTGTACTGACAGACAGACAGATAATTAGCAAATGGACCTGTCTATAGATACCGAACGTGTGCATGTTTAAAAGATATTTTGGCCCGATATGGAAGGCAGACTGATTGAAGGGTATTGAATGGAGGGTGAATAAAACTGGGATTCCTTTGAGCGATGTCTGTACAAAATATTTTCCTAAATTTCTACATTTTGTAGTTTATCTCTCCAAAATATGTATGAAATGATAATTATAATCAACTTTCTCTGAAAAATGTGAGTGAATGTTAGTTTCTGGACATGAAAAATAAATAACGAATATTTTATTAAATGTTTAAAGTTACTTTATGCGTTACAGAAGAAGATAAGGTAGGCAAAGAATTGTCCCTTCCGTGGCATGTATGTATACATGTGTGATCCTTTTTGAGGAACCCGGTATATGATTCAAATCAAAATTATAGCTATAGTGACATTACACATAGGTACTTCCATAATTGTTTAGGAATATTGACGGTTTACTTACGCACATTAGAGAGAGTCGATCAATACGACTCGCGACACCGCCGCCACCGCATCAGCTCATAATTAGGGACTCCTAGAAAGAGAGAAAGAAGAAATGCGTGAGTAAACCGTCAATATCCCTAAATAATCATAATTATTTACTCTTCACGAAAGTTATTCTACAAGTATAGGTAACTACTTCCAAATTCTACAAACCGTTAATCACGTCCACCAAAAAATACGAATACACATTTAAAATCCAGCTACCCTATTTATTTATAATCTAATCCGAGGCGGGCCAGTCTGGAGCCCCATCAATAATTCATGTAGCTATGTGAATTATGGGCGCGACGATTTTCGCGGATTTCCTCTCGGTTTCAACGAAGATCCTTCGTCTTCCCGCCATTGTGAGGAAATACTGAATATACTTTTACTTGCGTGAACCATTGTGTAGCTTCATACTTGCAAATGAATGGAAAAATGGTGCTTGATATATGCGCATAGGTATCGCTGTGATTTCTTGTAATGAAAAAGTCTGGATTTATAAAGTCATTTTTGGAGAGAAACGTCTGCGTTATACATGTAAATTTCATAAAGTTATTGTGTCTGTTATGCTGATGCTGCTCGATAAGTAAATATTAACTATTTTTGTCCTTTTATTAACAATTGTTTAACAAGTTCATACAATAAAGTTTATAAGATATCTGCGACGATAAAATACGATCCCGAGAATGTGCGTGAGTAAGCCGTCAATATTTTTTAATAACAATAAGATTAGTTAGTCAACAATATTTAACTTACAATTAAGAGAAAACTATGCTTAAAATAGTCACTTAAAAAAACCTTAACCGTTTTGCCTAAATTAGCCATCTATGATTCAGTTAAAGTATGGTGGTCAAAGTTTATATTTCTTTGTTTAAGAATTACTTCCTGGTCCTGGCGCAAGTGCCTATTATAATATCATTACGTACTCCAAACTTTGCTTATTCTGCAGGAGTTAAGTAAAACAGTAAATCCTTTTTACATCCTTTTTCCAAAGTTCCAAGACAACATAAAATTGTTGGATTTTAGTACAGGAGTAGTGTGCTACAAAGTTGGCTGCTATAATGAATATAATTTAGTGATAAATTTTAAGAAACCACAAAAAATGCACTAACGATAACAAAACTAGTCCATAACATACGATATTAACAAAGAGTTTTTAATTTTGATAACATTTGACACAATATATTATTAAATCTTAAATGCGAATTAACTTAGGTAAGTATTATGAAAGAAACTAAAGTGGGAACATTTCACGACGACTATAGCTTAACCGTAGCTAAATAAATAACATAATTACCGTCGTATCAAGATGTTCTAACAGAAATGACAAAATATATACAAACACTTAAACTTGGAACGAGCATCAAACATTTACTTTACAACCAAAAACGGTTGTTCTAAAAATAACCTTAGAACGCTCATTGAAAAATAATGTTATGGTTTGTATAGAACCTCTTGGCTCTAACCTATTATACAAGGGTGGTACGTCTTATCGCGCCGTCCAACAAACCTCAAACACACTAAGATAAAATAATTCCCTACCTTAATGGTTATAGGTATACCGAGACCCTTTTCACACCTTATAATAGTGGCTCGCGGCGTAATCCCGGCAGGTCCAGAGTACACCTTAAGGTACCCGTAAATATTTAATGGGAACACGGCTTTCTATACATTTATAATAATACGAAGGATGGAGCAAACTCGGAACGTACGAGTGAATAAGTGATCGTTGTCTGATGTATTTAGGCGCCGTTTTTTCTTTCCTAGTTTTTGTGAATGGAATTACATACGAATGGGTCCGTGTCGATTTGGGAAATCATGATTTATAAATACGGGTCTGTCTTACTGAGAATGTTTGAGTAACTGTTGTGTAATACATACCAAGTACAGTTTCTTTCTTTGGAAGAGAAAGAAAAATCTCGTCCTGTCGTCACGATAAGAGTATCCTTTCGCGTCTAAATAAGATTAATTCATCTATTTTGCCATCGAGAGGCATCCATGCATTCCTACAAACTACCTCAATTCTGCAGTGTTTATCAGTCGACAAGCAAGCACTACCAATGAAAAGAAGAACATAATAAAAAAATAACTTTATCTTTAAAATTCTCATTATTTTCAAGCTTATACTGCTTATATTAATCCTAACAACCTTCTGAAATATACACCATTGATCTTCATCACTTCTATAACTGGAATGTTTTCTAGTGTGCTTTCTCCACTAAATTCCCCAGACTGGGAGCCTAAGTGATCACCATCTGGTGAGGGGTCTTTTAGCAATCTGAGAGCTTCCCGGGAATTCAAGACGTCCTTCTGCTCATCTGGCGCTTTACTCTCAACTTCTGTTGTTGCTTCTATAGGTTTTTCTGTTTCTTCTGCTATTTCGGGTTTCTTTGCAGGCTGTGCTGGCGATCTGAAATGTAAACACAAATTATTTATTCCTTGCATGTTAACTGACAATATGTCCATTGAGTGTTTACCCATATTAAGTTCATGACTATGATGCAATAAGAAAAATGACCTATTTACGCCTAACGATCATATATGATTAACATATTGGTTTTTAGGTTCTGGCACTGGTTAAAATGACTACAGACAGACAGATCAAAGTAATCTGCAATATTTGACAGCTTGAATACTCATCAGTAGATCTATTTCTATTTATGTACTCATTTACGTACCTATACATTTGTTCACTCAATTTTTCAGCGAGAGCAGCTTTCTTACTATTCATTTCTTTCATAAAATGTTGGGCTGCTTTCGATGCAAAATCCTTAGCCAGTACTTTTATGTAGTCATCAGACATGACATTATCAAATGTATCTCTAATTTGTTCCGGGGTGAGTTTCAATAGAACCGGGTCTTTTGTTTTAAGCGTCTGAGCGGCAACACAACATAATGTCAAAAGAATAGGGATTTTTTCTAACATCTTTATTTCTTTCTTAAAGTAGCCATGCTAGCATTGCGTCAGGGCTATGAGAATTTGAATTTTATTGTGCCATAAAAACACGGCTGATTGAATTTTCAATTGAACGATATGACTTCTGTGTTTTTGTTCGATTATTTAAACACAATATAAGTATTAGTGGCTGGGATAATTAAAAACATGGATTGTACGGCATTTTCCTTGGTCATTGCCAAGCCAAGGTTGCTTACAAAAACTATGGATGGTAAAGTATTTTCTGATATTATTAATGTATAATAGCCAGATTTTTCTATTGTAAATCAAATTGTACGTCAGGCAACGAGGTTAATAAAGTGAGATAAGGTGCGTACCTTATTGTTTTAGAAACAACAAGAATAATAATAATGTGTACATGATACTGACCAGTGGGTATTTAAATTTTTAAACAAGATATGAGATATTTGATTATGTCATTCGGACATTGTTACGATTAAAAATCACGACTCTAAAATACTATTGTACTAGTTAACCTTATGTTAGAAACTAGAAAAAACACAGTACGCAATAAATACCTACAACGTGATCAAATCATTCCCATAGGGTTGATAGGGTAGATACGTGTATAAACTAGGATGTAAGGTACAAACATAACTAGGGATAGTAATATCGGTATTGTGGCCAATCGATTTGTCCACTTAACATTTAATAAATACGTCCAGTAAAGCGACTACTATAATTAGATCGCTCAGCGTCAGTTAATTTTAGACGTAGATCCTATTAGTTATCTAGAACAATAAAACATTACAGTGACTTTTAATTCATTTAAAAAAAAAATAACAAATACTTAATATACTAAATATTTATAAACTTAACTATCGATACACTTAAACAAAACGAAACTTTTTTTCTACACAAATAAATAACCCAAAAAATGGCATAAAAAATTAATAATTGAAAATTGTTCATGTCATGATTAAAACGATGCTTTTTAAGAAACAAAACTATTTTAGATTACTTACAGTGTTTCAATACTTCTGCTATTAGAAATTTTATTACTATGAATTGGCCTTGCCCGATGACAGACAGATCAATGTATTCTCATTATGATAGTATGTGATCCATGAAAAACTCTAAGAGATGTGAATTTTTAAATCTGTTTAAAACCTCCATCAAAATATGCTCTAGTTTCCAACCAGCCAGTGCTCTAAACAAAGGTGTCTAGTAACACGAACTGATCAATACCGTCCACATAATCCATAGCTTCCCTCTTCAATTATTAACAGCGACGGGCTGCCTCAGTTAGAGTTGCATTATTAACTGCGTTCCTATACCGACTGTTTATTAATGTTGTTATTTATTTATGTCTTTCATTTCCGTGATTGCAGGTTGTTAGGTGGGAATGTGAGGTTTCTGTGTTGTGTTCTCGTCTGTGTAGAGAATGTTTAGTAAAAATTTGATCTTGACTGAATTTCACGGCTATCAACTTGACTTGGGGACGTTATTAAGTGCACGAATGTTTTTGTTTATGCAGTTGCGCACTCTATAACTTGAAAGAATAGTCATCGTGCAGAACTCCATGGCTATTAAGTATAAAAAAACCCATCTCCTTTAATTTCATATTTTTGGAACAGTTATTCGCTGCTCCTGATTATTCGCAGGTAACTACTATAAATAATGATGAACACGGTTTACAGCTTGGCGCCAGAATGATTTAAACAAATTCCGTTATTGCTTTGTACCGGATAAATAACAATTTTCTCCATAAAAGTCACAAGGTACGTTGTGTCACTGCTTCTAAGGCATTTCTCTTAACCATGACATCTATAAAACCATTATTCTTCAATTACTTAGACATTGACAGCACCGTTATTTTGAAGCTCTATGTTCATTTTCTCAGTTAGATGCTACCTCTGACTTTCATATAAACTAACAAAAAGTACGATGTCAATGGAACAGCTCCAGAAAGAAACATTGTCTGTAATCACTAGGGAATAACTACACAAAATAAACACAGGTACTTTACTTTTTATTAGTCGTTATACTGGGTTTATATGGTTTTTATAATGGAAATCTGTTACATTGTAAGAAATGAAAACATTGAGGAACTGATATCAAAGGCTTAATGTTCCATCTATTCTCCTAAACACTCAGGTGTTTACGGAAATACATGGACTATTGCCAGTCTACCATACAAATTGGAAAAATGGGAGGTATTTGCCATTCAGTGGGTAACAATGGTAATATAACAAAATCTAGAATCTGTTTAGAAGCATCTTGAGACATAGTTGTAGGCATACCTATTGGTATGAACTTTCGCAGTTTACCTAAAGCTATCGAATGTAGTTTAATTTCTAAAAACTAACCTTTTTTAGATGTTTTTTTTATTTCTTTGTCTATTAAATTTTACAATTATTTACATTGTTTTTGACCCAATTCTGACTGATTGTGGGCACAATCTCTGTACCAGCGCAATATTCATATGATCATAGTTTCCATAAGTGCCATAACGCATTAATAGTAAGTCAACCCATATCAGGAAAAAATATACACTATTTACAAGAACTGAGCTACAATAAGACTTACAAAGAAAACACCAACACTACAGAAGAAAAACAGCCTAGATTACAAATAAAACCCGTGTTGGTCAATGAATATAAAAAGTAAAATAAAATGGAAGTACACCGGACACTGAATATCGTTACCGCGCGGTATAATGTAATTAATTAGACCTGACTCTTTGCCGCTTGGCTGCTAGGACTGCTACTAGTGTTACCGGGCTATCCGATACTCCTGATCGTGATCTTTGTACATAAATATGCTTGTAGACTTAAGTATGTGAGAGTTTCTGATAAGTGGAAGGATTTTGTGCTAGATTGTCAATTGTTTTTACATGCATTTGATACCTTCCGAATTTTCAAATTCTGTATCCAAATGTTAGTCTTATACTAATTTATAAAGAGGAAAGATTTGTATGTTTGTAACGAGTAAACTCAAAAACTACTTGACCGATTTAAAAAACTCTTAACTCTCGCCATTAAAATGCTTCATTCTCCCTAAGTAACATATCTATAATAATTTATAAACCTGAAGAGTTTGTTTGTTTATTTGAACCCGCTAATCTCAGGAACTACTGGTTCGATTTGAAAAATTTCTTCAGTGTTGGATAGCCCATTTATTGAGGAAGGCAATAAGCTATTTAACATTACGCTGCGACCAAAAAGAGCGGAGCATAAATAAAAAATGTTGCAAAAATGAAAAACCGTTGATACTAAAACACGCGGACAAAGTCGCGGGGGACAGCTAGTACTGTATAAATTGCTGCACTATCCGTGCGAAGCTAGCGGCGCTAGTCTATAATGCAAACAAAACATTTATAATAAGTACACATACTTTACTAGTATTCGTCACATTATATTATATTTTAAACGCACAATTTTTATCTTAATTGTACCTCCTACATTGACTAAGATTATGCTGGACTCATAAAACACTATTAATCTCATCAGTTGATTAATTCATTCTCACATCCAGAACATATTCCGTACGTGTTTTAACCCTCAATCAAGGTTCAACTCGTCCAACCCGTTAACACATAAAAATTTATTAGTCCAATGCCGTCAATTTTCTAATTCGGCTATAAAGAGGCGTCAATAAAGGACATTGGTTGTAAATAAGGCTATATAAAGCAGCAACAAGGACGTGTGGAATTTGATTCGGCTATCACAAGTGCAATAAAAAGTTATGCGTCGCCCGTAACATGCACCACGTAATTCGATAGTGTGTGCTAAATGTCCTGTGCGCGTTTGATCGCACGACACGGTATTGTGCGATGCTGTGATACAGATTCATTCCATCCGATTCAATTTAATTTCTAATTTGTATTGTTGAGCTAAATTTGATCTGTAATATGTATTCTCGTTTGTTAAATTAGAATTCTAATCACCATCAAATATTTCAGTGACATAATTCATATCTATTGTCCAATCGACGCTATTGATCGACTGGCCTGTTAGTCTAGTGGTTAGTGATGCTTGACTGCTAAACTGGAGGTCAGGAGTTCGATTCCCACCCAGGACAAATCTTTGTGTGATAAGCATGATTATTTATTAATCATGTTTCGCACATGTTTGTCACGGTGTAATTTTTCTATAATTGGATGCATTAAGAAATATGGTTGTTATACTGGTTGCCATAATACAGGCTCTGCCTAGTTTGGGTTCAGGTGGCCGTGTGTGAGTTGCCTCAAGATATTATTATTATATATTAATGAATTTGGACCTACTTTCTTTGTGAAAATGTCACAATAACTGCAATGGTTTCCAAAATGTGTTTAAGGTGAAATGTAAACATTGCTTTCGAAAGAAGTCACTTTAAGATATTGTATTATTAACACACTTTTAGAATTAAGAGGAAGAGCATTCGGAGAGACTTGAAATAAGCGCACGGCGTCCGGCCTATCTACCCAAGTCTGACAATGACAACTGCAGATCCGTCTGAATAGCATAACTAAATAGTTATAAAGCGGGGTTTGGCTCTCGACTATTTCCTTCCAAGACTCAACCAATTTAAAAGATATGTCATATACTGAAGAAAAAGAGTATAGACCATGTCCCTATGTTTCTCTTTTTTTTTTATAAACAGTTGTTAAATTTGTACACTACGCCTCTGAAATGTCGATCACAATAGGCATTATTGGAGGATTCTAGTGCTTTTAAAAATAATGTATCATCATAAAGAAAACATAGGGCATACAACTAGACTAATTATAATACGGCAAATTGCTATGTCATAAATGAGCGATAAAATAGGCTAGATAGTTTGTATAAAGAAAAGACCACCTTATCTTATCGAATCGTCCGAGCTCTGTAGTATTCATTATCCATATTTACATACATTCTACGTCTAAGTCTAATTTAATAACCAGCTTATTATTATGAATTTGCCTCGAATTAGACAAAAAACGAATCTAAAAAAACAAAGAAAAATCTAGTCTTTTTCCGATTTTTAGCAATATTTGGTATTTACAATTATCTGGTATAGTTTTTTCCTATGTCGCAATACGATGGACACATACAGAATACCGTCAATCCAAGCGTCGTAGCTTGCGCCAATAAAAGTTAATGAGCCACCCGACAGTTGGGAACGCAGGACATGTGTCTGTACACCGGCCGACACAGATCGCCACCAGCGATAACGTCCCACACGCTAATATAACACTTACTCACATAAAACAGAGCCCACATTACCATGTACTGTTATGGTGATTGGTTTGTGTCTGTGATTTTTCGGGAATTTAATGAGTGATAATGAGGTGGTTGACAATATCTTTATTTGGATTAATAGGGTCTGACTTAAGCCATTATGATACATATGCTGAAGGTAATAAAAACGGTTTTGAATTGCATCTTTTAAGAGCAAGTCGTGCTTGCGGTGTTTAGAGACAGTTACATTTAAATAAGGAACACAGAATGTAATGTTCAATAAGTATTAAATAAATTTCGTGCTTTATTTAAACCTACTCTGTTATCGGACCTCCTTAGTCCAGATACAGATTTGCTTTTGTTTTTAATATGAATTAAGACATTTTTTTTTGTTGTTATTTAGTGGTTATCATTTGCATTCCCAATTGATGGTACATCTGTCAGATTATATATATGTTATTTATAAATCATGTTGTGTGTATACATAAATAATTAAATTAATAAATGAAATAACTTACTACTATAATATAATTAAAAAAAATACTAGGTATATTTAAACTTTTAGAAAATGAAATTTTGTATTCCATAATTTACTTAACAAAACGAGGAGTTGCCAATAAATGCTAATGCAACAAACAAAAAGGAAAATGCATTTATGCATGTCTTTGTACCATACAATTCTACAACGGGTGACCTATTTCACGATTACCAACCCGGGATCATTAGATACACTAAAGACAGACACTAGTTTACTCGGAGCTAGTGTACAAAGGTACGGAACAGTCTTGCGTCTTGAAATTCGTGTAATAACATATTCACAAGCACTGAAGCGTCACTTTGGCGAGACTGACGTGCAGCACTGAATACATCGATATGGCATTCACTTGAAGTTGTATTAATTAATATTATGGTTAACATGGTTTTACTTAGTTTTATGATGCAATTATATGGTCACGTATCAGCACATTGGTCTAAGCTACTTCTGTTTCTCACTACGGTAGAAAGAGGCAACAGGCACTCACCTACATTAAGAAAAGTAGATAAATATTTTTTAATCATAAGATAAAATGTGTGTGTTTTTGTGTTCTTTTAATTCCTAATTTAATGTTATTTATTAAATAAATATATATCTATAAATCTATCAAAACAACCAAACAGATTTTCATCTGGTTTTCACCAATGGATAGAGTGATTCCAGAGAAAGGTTTATGTGTACAATTCATTAGTGTTTTTTCTACCCGTGTGAAACCGTAGAGGGTCGCAAGTATGTTCTATATTATGGCAGTTAACAATAAAATAAAAAAATATGCTTAGAAAAATGCTCAGGCACACTTTATATGTAGTAGTTTTCGAGTTCTATAGTTTAAATAAACCTTCAAACACCTTGCATTTTAAATATACTTAGTTCAAACCGAGTCCAAACAATTTCCCACATCGTGCTAACCTCCGCACGCCGCGTTCTGTCGCGCAATGCAGACGCACGCCTCGTCGCCTCGCTCCCAAATTCAAACGGTTGACGTTCCAAATTGGAATTGTTTTTCATTTTTCAACTGTTAAGCGGGCGTTGTCTGCGGCCAGTGATTTCGCGTTCGAATAGCGAAACGCGATTAAAATTGGTACTTTGGAATTCGTGGGTGTTGGATTTTTGGTTTTAAAGTTCAATTCAGGTTCAACTGTGGGTGTGTGGTATGTTCAATTTACGAGTGCTAAAGGGTGTCTTTGAATTGGAGTGTCATGGAAACACCGTTAAAAAGAAAAAGATGCTATCCCGGTTTCTAAAAGGCTGATCAATTTAATCTGTTTTAAAATCGCCTGGTCACGACTTTAATTGGTTGATCAAAAGACCAACAAAAAATCACAGCGTTTAACATGAGGTTTAACAAGTAATTAACAAATTTTTGTATTGATAAGCCTTTCATCTTTTATTGGTGATTATTATGAAACAGCATATATTTTAAAACAGCAATAAGGTTCATTTTTGTTTTTGGATCAAATAGCTTATTTTAATGGTAATTTATTTTTTACTGTGCCACTATGTTTTTATCATAAATATCTCCTATTTTATTGTTATTTAAATAGTTTTAAAAAAATGATTTGAAAAAATAAATAAAAATATAAATTCAAAACGCGAAACAATCACTACAAAAATTATAATGAAATTGCTTTAAAAATTCTTAAATCAAATATAAAAGATCGACGTGAAAAAACGAAGAAGCATTCGAATTACGAAATTAAATTCCAAATTTAATTTTACATAGCTTTCATAGAACATTTAACGCATACCGCGAAGGGTGCCTTGTACTTAAAAGAATAATAAAACTTTTTTTTTTATCAAACCTAATGGCCTCTGGAGACCGTTCTTCATTTGCACTGTTAAGATCCATTTTATTATAGTTTTTAAAATCCTTAACGATGGGTGAGGAGTTTTTAAATTAAAAAGTTCCTAGAATACGATACGAACGAATAAAGATTTCTATTTCCTGTAATGAACTCATTTACAGGAAAGTCATTTTCATAATTATTAAAATCCATATTACTTTCTGCACTTTACATGATAAGTTCATTATCAAAGTATGTTCCAGAACCTTCCGGTCTTAACATAATATCCAGAACTCGGGTAGGTTTAACGAGCTTTAGATTACTGGCCTCAAATTAGGTGGGCTTAGGCACCGCTGTTTTAATTTTCCCGCAAAAATACGCGGAGCGTAGATTATGTCCGCTCTAGTCCGAATTTTCGGCTTTTTAAGTAGACTTACCGAGTTATATTCAAAGCTGATGTGAATATGAGGCATTTTGTTTCGTAAAATGTAATTAGGTCTTTTAAATTAGTCATAATTATATAAGGGTTGGTTTTTGGAAACCCTTATTTAAATTGCAAAAAAAGGCTTTTGGGGTTTTAAACACGAGGAAAATGAAAGCCAAAAATTAACCCTTCCAAAAAATACACGAAAATTGCGACATCTGTTACTTAAAACACAGGCTTTACAAAATCTGTCTAATATCCATTCTTCAAACTTCCGACTACAGTTTTGATATTAAAACTTCTAACATTGGTAAGCAAAAAAACGTTTGGTACCTATTTTAGGGAAGAGTTATGTTTATTACACCTATATTGTATGTTTCTATATTTTTTACCACACCTATCGAGTTTGTTGGTTTTCAAAATAAAGAGTTTTATAAAAATATCTGTAGCTTGTATGTTTAAACGTACTTTGGAATGAGAAATGCTGAAATAAATAAAATGTCTTTTTTTTATACTATGTCTATGTCTATGTTTTCCTTGTTAAATATAATTAACTGCCATAATAAACAATTGAAAAAAAAAGCAATATTACCTCAATAATTTCATCTTCTCGCCCACTCAAGGACAATGTCAACAGGCGAAACGCTGTAAGACATTAAAACGACTTCCATATAATATATTCATGACATCTCCATCTTATTCAGCAATGATAATGAAGAGACGGACAAAAAGTTTTCACAAAAACTAATTGATTCTTGTCATTCGTCTCCCCTAGTGAGAGTGGTGGTGGTCCAAGTTGGGAACATAAGCGAGAATTAACTTACATGTGTTGCATGAGAAGGTACGCCAGTAAATAAAATAAGTATAAAATTTGGGGCCCCTATTGCATTTATGTATGATTTTGATTGATATAATAAACCAATAGTATTTAATAGTTCCAGATAAAACGTTGAGTTCATTTTTATCCATTTCGAATTTGACTCGTTTTTAGGATATTTTTTATTAATTCATTAAGCAATCAATGTGGGGCATCATCGATCCTTCAAATATCCAATATGAATGTGGTGCCCCGGCACAAGACATGGCGCATCTTCTGTTCTGCCTGCACTACCACCTGCACCCTCCAGGACGTAATGGAGGCCAACGAACGGGCCATTCAGGTGGCAACCTTTTGGTCGGAAAGAGTTTGAGGGTCATTTGACACGAGAAGAAAAAAAAGCAATCGAAACAAAATAGTAGTTTATCTACTTCAACTAGAAACAGAATTCACTATTGCCCGATCATTTGCACCACACCCATATTTCGCAACGGGAAAAAAATTGCTCCTCCTCGCATTTAAGACATAAGAAAGCACTCAGTACACAGCGTTAAGTTATTAATGGAGGAATATAAAAGTTGATGATCAACTGCTATTCATTCTGTAGAAAACTTCCGACTTCGGCACTTGTAATAAACGAAATATTAACACAGAAACATGTTCTTAAAAAGTTTTTTGGAGGAACACACAGCTTTTTCTTAAAAGTTTAGGAGGAAAGTTATGGGTTTGACTTCCCAAGTTATTGGACTCTTTCTGTGCGACCGCCATCTTTAATAAATTTTTATTGATTTCTTGAAGTTGTTAAATACTCACTTTATACACAAAAATGGATGTCTGAACTACGACAGATACTTCTCTACTACTACTCTTCTCTACTTTATGTAACTTCTTTAAGTACAAGAAATCATTAACAATGATCATCAGCGGTACAAAGTACACACATGAGACTGCTCACAAAACAATTCAACTTCTTCATCAGACACAAATTCACAAAACGGAATATCGAAAAGGACTAAAAATCAATACCATCCATTTTCGGAAATTAAAAATATACGTCCATCTAAGAAACTTCCTGGGCCGCCCCCTGTGACGTCACAGTACATTATCGACGAACAAAAGAGAATCGCGCCTGACGTAACACGTCACTGACATGCACAACCAACAAAACTCAGATTAGCCCAGTGCTAAATCAAGATGCTTTCCAAATTGGACTTTATTCCGTTAACATAAAGTGTAATTTGTTTTTATGTTCAATATGAGACAAGATATAAAAGGAAATAATAATAGATTGTATTGAGCTGTAGACTACAGTATGGAACTTTCTGGAACATCACTAGGCAACGATCTATTAAACCTTCTTGCGTTACATTTAGTCTTATTGAGTTTTACATACAAGTAACATATCTCTTTCAAACCGAAAAGTATTTCAAAATAAACCTTTTTATGCACACATTAAGTATTATAGTACTTGCAATAAACACAAAATTGTACTGAAACCTGGTAAAAGAATATGACTCCTTTTTAACTTATGAATACAGCCGACAAAACTTTTTAAATGCCCAAGAAATTCCGATAAATTATACTCCAAATTTCAACTTGATAAATAAGACCTTGAACATAAAGAAATACTTATCTAACCCAAAGAATATAACCGGCTTGCTCCTCAGGCCCCGCTTCACAATTGACGCTTCCAATATGTTAATAGGTTTACGAACACAGTACTTAAAATGTTTGCAGTTCGCTAAGCGTTTCCGAATCATCGGATTTCGTTCAAACTTCGTCTAAGTAGGAGGAAACTTTGCACTTAAATTTAAACTGTCTTCAAGCGAGTTTCTTTTCATATTATAATGTTTAATTATTTTGGGAGTTCATGGAACATTTTGAAGGGTTTAAAACTCTTGTATTATCTTGCTTGCTTGCCTTATGGTTGGTCGTCTTGACTTGTTTCAGTAAGGCTGTATTAATATGCCAAGTACTACCTATTGTTGATGAAAAATATTACTTGAATTATAAGAAAAATCACTTTCAAAATGGCCCTCTGTCTTTATCTTGTTTGATCGATATTATTATGTTTGATAAGAGCATCTCCTAAAATGTTAGCTCTGTTTTAAGTATGTGATATATTTTTTTCAAATTCTAGTGTTAGATTCAGCCCTCTCTATTCAAACCTCATTCATGGGTTTGTTCTGAAACTTGTTGCGTTTTAATATCGCACCTCGCTGGTTGCACGAGTGCTCTAGTTTCGACGAATTGCCTGTGTCGCTCAACCGTATCATCAAGAGATAGACTATCATGCATTGCTGGTTGAGTAAAAGTAAGTTAAGTGTTCTTCATTGGTTGGATGGGAATAACAGGGATGCTGACAATTTTTTTTTATATTTGGTATGTGAGTAAAAAATATTAGACACGTATTTTTTCTTTTTTTAAGTCACCTAAAATTTACGTCAATACATTGATTTTTAATTGTCGCATGTCGTCGCGATGTCTTACTTTTTGTGTAACGTAGTGACGTAATTAGGTTTCATTCCTGAATGATTCGGTTTATCTCCTTAGATTTTAGATATTTTGTTGCTTTTGATGTAAAAAAATATGTGTTTAATATATATCATTCATACCCTGACCGGGTATGGTACTGGGTATGGGATACTGGAAACGTCTCTATTTAGTCGTTTATATTTTTGGTTAGTTGTGATGATAAGATTTGGATGAATTTTCATTTTTTATTGTCCGTATTTTACCTATGTATTATTTGTTGAATGGATGAAACACACAAATAAAATATGAGATTAGCATGAACAAAGAGAAGCCTGCCTTGCCTGTTGAAAGATAATTTTATTAACATTACCTTCGATATTCCGTTAGAGAAGGTCGAATAACTAAAATTGTACATACAGATGCATTATAATATATTATACTTGTATCATAATTCTTCTATATATCGGTATTAGCACTTGTAAGCAATTACTCCAGGAACCATTTAGTTTAGACAGATAGAGAGATCTTATTGTAATGACTGACTGTCTGTTGTTCGAATGTCTTGGAACTAACACTGCTACTCACTGGAATGATAATTAATAGACAGTGCTTTTTAATAAATAGCACTAAGTTAAAACAGCCTTTGGTTTCGACTGTCATATTATGATCTTTGACAGTCGTTAAGTCTGTCATTCTGACCATCTTACTATCTGATACAGTGTTACCCAGTGAAATGGGTTGTAGAGGTCAAATAGGCAGTCACTTCATGTAAAATATGGTGTTTATTCAGCTGAATCTGAAAAGACTGGAAGCCGACCCAAACATTGCTTGGGATAAGGCTAGGCAGATATTATTTATGCACAATATTTTTTTTAGTTTTGCAATCCACCACAAATTAAACCAAACATGACAACGAATTATTCCAAATCTAGATTTCAAAAAAGAATTATTTAGGAATGATCATGATCAAAAATTCAGTATTCTTGACACTGATGCGATCTAAATCTAGAGCAATCTGTAGTGTAACTTGTTGCGTCAGTTTAATATCGCACCTGGCTGGTTGCTTATTGAGTGCTCGAGCTCGAGCTCGCTCGCCTGACAAATTGCCTGTGTCCCTGGATCGTGACGTCATACGCTGTAATAAAGTACGCGATTATGAGGTTCTTCACTTAGCTAGTATACAGGTGACAATTTGTTAAGTTTCCAAGATGTTTTTATAAAGAATTTATGGAAAAAAAGGCGTATGTTTCATCAAGACTATACTTATTTCTTAAAGGTACTATTTATACTAGCAAGCCATTCTTCGAGTACGCGAAATTATATCGAATATTCCATACTACTCTTAGACTGGACTATAGATCAGACGCGAAAGGTAATTTATGCATTAATTATTGACTGCACGGATAGCCTAGTTGTATTGGTAACCACGCCAATCACCACTGTACGCGACGTTCTGCGGGTTCGATCCCCGCATGGGACAAGCATTTGTGTAATCCACAAATGCTTATTCCAAATCTAGGTGTTCTTTGTTCATGTGATTTGAATGTTATTAAACCCGCGAAACAAAATTAAATTACATAGCGCAGGAGTCTTCCCAAAAAGGCTACTAATTACAAAAATGGATAAGGAAAGAACCCATACAAACAGAGGTAGGTATTTATTTCTTGATGCAGTACGGATATGATTATTATTAGCTCTATTTTATGTCAAGATCCTTTTTCTCGTTAAACAAACAGACCCGCTAAGCCACATAAAACGCTCATAAAGTTTTATAATTAATTCCTTATACCAATAATCACTCTTTTAAATTTTATTCGGACCCTTTTTCACTCTTTGAAGAGGTCCCCGGTTTTAATTGCTTCGTCTGAAAAATAAAAGGAATATCCGCTTATGTTGTATTATAGGGTGCTTATAAAAGCGAGAAGCGTTAAGCGAGTGTAGAAAAGAAGCAGAGAGACCAAGTCTATATGTTTTAAAGCACTAGTTAACATCTCAATATGCCGTCTAGAGCACGTAGCGCGGAATAAACTCTTGTCTGGTATAAGTAATAATAATAATAATGTTGGAACAACACACACATCCCAAACTAGCCAAGTGATAAAAATATTCATATATTTTTAAATACATTCATATTTATCTTTAAATTACACCCAGATACAGAATAAATGCTTATCACACATTGATTTGTCCTGGGGGAAACGAACCCACGACCTCCGGTTTATCAGGTAGTCTTACAGGTCAGTAGATAGCTAATCGTAGATGGAATTTACATTACTGCCTTTAGTCCCCATTATCAGAAATTTAAAGGGTTTTTCAATCTAAGACAATCGATGAATACTTTCAAATTACGATAAATAGTAATATATAGTACTAATTGAATAAGAATCATTGTTACTTGAATGTGCTGTTTTTTTCATTTGTAAGTTAATTTTTGGCTTGCACTGAAGCCACACCCTATTCTGTAGATAATGATGCTTCGACTGCACCCTAACGACCTTTATATTATTTAGAGCCGGCCCTTTCCTTGTTTAATTAATTGTCGAGAAACTCGTTTTAAATTTTGACTTACTCCTTGCCTCAAATTGCCTTAAAGTAGGTTACCTTGAGATTGACCTGAAATTTATAAATCATTGTTGATACGTATATTTACCTAAGGTAGGTCAAGACTTATTTCTGCCCTATTATTTCTTGGCAAAAAAATCCATTTTTTAACTAAGGGTACCAACTCCCTCCAAGAAAAAAAAATTTAGTTACGGAAGGATTCCAAACACGCATAAAACGCCAAATATTTGATTTGAACAATTATATGTGGATCACACAAATGTACGTCTCAAGCAGGGATCGAAATCGCAGCCAAGTTGCCCTGGTTAGCCGATCACCACTCCGCAAAATTAAATACTAATTCTGTAAGTTATTCTCTTTACCTACAAACCTTTACCTACAAACATTAGATTTGTGTCGTCCTTGGCAAGTTGCCGTTCAATAAACCGAAATGGAGATGTAGTGTGTGCTCGTACCTAGTTTATGATACTGCCTACTGTAAAATATGGCGCATAACAGTAAGAACAAAAAGGTATTACCTTTTTAGATATTTGGGCTGTTGATTATTTATTACAAAAAACAAAATAGAATAAAGTACGTATACCTAGTAATACGCTGTATACGATATTTTGTTTTCATTGCAGTTTATAATAGCGATAACTGTACTAGCTTTTTTCCGCGGCTCCGCCCATCTAGGTGTCGGTTATCTCGCTATTAGGTAGCCTATGTATTTTTTGGGATCCGAGCTTACCAAGTCTCATCAAAATCGGTTCAGCGGTTAAGACAAGAAACCGAGTTACTGCCGCATTTGTAATATTCAGCATAAATTCTTCTAACCTACCTACTTGAAAAAATATGTCTTAGGTATCTACTGCTAAATTATTTAAGAGTCCAGTCAGAAAACTTAATGAAATTTATGCATAGAGTATCTTAACACTTTCATAGCCGAACATATAATTTATTACGACATACATACATGCACATTTCAACCAAGTATCAAGTTAATACTTGATGATAACCAATTTCTTTCACCATCAAACAAACCTTACGACTATCGCAGATCAAGAAGCATCTCTTTCCCAGTATCATGATCCTTGTGGACCGCAATACAAAAACATCGTGACAAATCTTACCACTACACACTCAACATTCACGAAACAGTAAATACTTCAGCCAAATACTCCATTTTTGAGAGCGATTCAAACATACCTGATATATTTAAAGGGTTGTACCTTCCTGAGAATGCGAGGAATCCCACCGGGATCGCGGACGACACAACTTATTCCAAAAATACGGATATATATAAGTAGTGACGTAACGTTTGCGGGAATTGTTTGCTATTGAAGTGAAAATAGTAAAAATAGTTTTATATTCACTGGTCAACTTGTTTGCAGTTTTGAGTGTTAAATTTACTGAGTTTAAAACTCTTTTCTGTATCAACAATTCAACGTACATTTCAAAAGTATTTTATCACTGCGTTATTCTGTATTGTTCATATGAGTTTGTCGCATTCAAATCTCGTCTGCAATTTTCAGTATTTATTTTTTATTTTATTGCAGCAATAACTTAAGTGGATCTGAAAGCACCTATTTAGTTGGGTGCATTTAAAAACATCAATTCTTAAATTACAATCATCTGGACTCGGAATAAACACCAGACGATGGCACGCATAAGATGTATTTGGTATTATATCAGACAATGACACTCATAAAATGTAATTGGTATAATTCTCACACGAAGTTCAACTAAATACTTTACTATTTAACTTAATTAATCACCAAAACATCCTTCACACATCACAACACCTTCCAATTTCGATAAAAACAGTGATATTATAAATGGAACCGCTACATAACCCTAAGAACTAACTACCCGGATTAAAGGCATATACAAACCAACATGGCTACCTATCTCAAGCCGACCCCACAGATAATATCGCGCACTGGACCGTCTCATCCGCTACCAATTTTGATGCATCGTGCACTGCGAGCCTCCCTACGGATATCCTACACACACATGAGTAAGTCTGAACCCAACAACAAATTGGTCTGGAGTTAAGGAATATAACTAGATATAAAGAGATTTCGTCTGGACTTTCAGACATATGATTGGAATGTCTTTTATTTTTTAAATAAGATTTATAAAAAAGTTTAAGACTCGAAATTAAAAACAAAGGAAAATTACGAACGTTGCGTTATATAAATATGGAATGAGCTGATATCGAAGGAAATTATGACAAATTAAGTTAAATCAGTTTATATAGGTTTATATGTATTTTTAGCTTTAAATAAACATAGGTCAAAATAATAGGGCATGCAATTCCACAACAAGCCCAAAAAGGATGGGAATGCGCTATTTCGTTACAGAGTTGCTATAGCCACCTTTTTACTCCATTATCAAAAAGTACCATAGTATTGTGAGATTACAATTCGAGTATTTTGTACTAATTTACTGTTAACATCTTTCGTTCTAATAAACTATTTTTAAGCGCATAAGTAATCTGTACAGGATTGAATAAACCTTGTAATACACAATACCTATATAGGGAATCTGCTTACAGTCCATCGTATGGTTATCATCAACCCTTTACATCGGAATCATAGCATAACTGCCCCATAGAATTGGACACATGGTCGCCTGTCCTTTCACGGCTCGAGACACAAATTTCTCACAATGGCAACGTTCATGTACACAAGCAGAGTAGATGGTCACCAGACAAAGAGACTGCTCCCTAATACCATCGATCTGTTTGTCTCTGCAATCTTCGTAACTGTACTTGATTGAGATATTATAAGACGTTGCTAAATTAAACTTACGAAAATTATTTGATATAGCAAATGTATATCTAATCAGTGCTGGAGAAATCTGACAAACAGCAGTGTGTGATAAAAAACAGGACCATTTTATAAAACACTTTGTTTTCGTTATCATTTTGTTGCAGGTTAATGTAAGCTGTGTATAATTTATTTATTTTACAATGGTAATATTTTTTTTAGAAATTTGCAATAATTTAAAAGATCACGGGAATCTGGGAAAGAGCGTACTGGTGAATTCTTCCTCCAACTCTTGTGTAACTCCATCGGCCGCAGTTATAAACAAAGACACCGAATTGGTAAACCAGTACCTATACCACGAACTCTTAATACGGTACTGTTATCGTTGTAGAAGCGGGACGGCACACCACATTTCGCCTAGTAGCGTCTCGCTTACACGACGTTAACAGTCCTGCTATAGGAGCTCATATTAAGCGCTCAGGACCCTTAAATCAAATGTGCTCAAGAATATTATAAATTATTTAAAGCAGAAAATAGTTTATTCGTTGATTCAACGTATGTAGTTCAGAACTTTGCCCTACTGTAGTATTCCCGAACGTATAGTTGACAAACAAGCGTCCAGACTATAAGCAAATACCTGTAGGTTAAACAAATGTTTGTCTCGTGCGGAAATTAACCCCGTAACCCAAAACAAAGGGCACGGGTCAACGACCTGCATGGCGGAAACCAAATCGCGAAGTGAATGTTTATGTTTGAAAATTTATACGCTCAAGGTAAAATAATATAAGTAGTGTCTAACAAATCTACCAAAATACGGCAAATGATAGAAAATGGTTGACTGTTGGCGAAATACAGCATTAATTTTTGAGAAATATCAATCTGGATAGGTACCACCTTAGAGTAAACATAGAAAATTATAGAGCGTGCGCATCGCTAGTAGCCCCTTATGCCGACCGTACCTAAGCACATTTTTAGCTAAATGTACTACTCTCGTTTACTGATTTAAGTGATTTTCCGTGCGACGACAGACTTTTACACGAAAATATCGACGTTTCCGATATTATCAGGGTAATATTGGGTTTTGTGATAGTTTCAATAAAACGGTGCGCTCTGTTTTGAAAGCTAATTTTACAATTTTACATGTTCATACTATTACCAGTTAGTAATCGATATGGGCGCTTTATAGTTTACCTATATTTCTCTTAGAATAAAACTCTAATCAAACAAAATCTGGTATTTTCATCCCCAAAAATTCGTATTGTTGTACCTATAACTGAAACTATCTAGTAATGGATAAAAAATAGACACAATAAAAATAACAACATAAAAATTTCAACTTCAACGCAACAAACATTACGACCATCCTACCAAATACAAAAAAAAACAACTGAAACCGTTATATCTGCACAAATAATCCTGCAACCCGAAATCACTGGCAGTATTCACAAAAAAAAAACAACAAAACCAAAAAATATACAACGACTTCTTTATTAACACTAGAAAACAATAGCTTTGTACCGTTTCATTACCACAGTGACTATTCAGGCTCAGATAATATAAAAAATACGGAGTATAAAACAAGTGTACTAGCAATTTCATTCGCTGTGTAGTGGGATAAAATCTGGGTCACATGGAAGGGTTGTAGGTACAAGAACCGCGTTAGTTAGGCTTAGTGAGTGCTGGATGAGACAGGTGTTAGTGCAAGTAGATTAAAATTTGTGTCCCGTGAGCCATAGTAAACGTTTACATTGTTTAATTGTGTTTATTGTCGGGAAATACAAGTTGTTAAGCATTATAAGTCTAACACCGAAGGTAATTTGCTTCCATAAACATAGTCACGACTGTTATAGTAAAAAAATGGCTGCTCGTATGGATATTTTATGAGGATGCAACTTTTTCAAAAGGACTTTAGATAGGATGTAATTTGAATAAACCTATCAATTATAGGTACCTATTAGTATGTGTAGGTTCATTCAAATCATATGTACTACTAGATATAATTAGGCTAGGTAGTGAGTATTTAAGTACAACTTTAAGGGATCCGTACATGACATGTATAAAAGGACAAATGTCTTTGGTCAATGTATGATAAAAGCCAACTAAAGACATTTAACTCACTGCTTACGGCACATCGAACGGAACATCTCGGATAATTATTCATGTACTGTCTGATTCAGTGAACTAGGTATCTTCGTCTCGTGAATATAGGCTAGTTGAGGACAACGTTACGATGCACCGGCACGCCTACACGTCCTAGAATCTACATTTTTATACCTGACTTTGTTTACTTTTAAGTCATTTGTTTTTTATAGCAAACCAGTAATGTTTAGATTTTTTGTTGAAAGCACTGCCAGTGGCAAAATATAATGCTTTTTTTAGTACCTACCTATTCTTTTTAGTATTTTTTTTTATGTATATTAGTGTGCAAGCTTGACTGAGCGATGCTATTATATGCGACAACGATGGTGTAATTTGTTCGTAACTATTTTAATAAACGTAGTTTTCCAGTGTAGATAGAAAACCTTCCACGAAAAAAACACAATTCTGATTCTGTACGTATCTTTGTATTAATAAATGAAAATGTTCACACCTAAAATTTTCGGAGTACACACCTTTTATGGCTATCGTCCATTACAAGTACGGTAACTCCTATTCTTCCCCAATTATGAAACGGCCACAATACCTGAAGGTTTGAGTGGCTTTTCAGGCATGATGTAGAGCCCCCATTGAACCGCGGGGGTTACGACTTATAAATAAGTTAAGGGCACATGGATTTATGGTGTGCCGTAGTCTTTATATTAAATTCCTATAAGATTTATGCCGAGTTGTATTGGATGAAATGAAATATGAAAGAGTATTTGATACTGTGATACTGTTTATGGTTTTTGCTTTAAGCTTTCTCGCTGAAAGTAGCCTAGTAGTTTCTTACTCTAGAAGCCAGTCCAGCGATTAACTAATTTAAAATGTAATACAGAGAAAAGCTTTTGTTAGTAATCCAACTTTATTCGTTTATAAAGTCCTTGCCCAACAGGCCCAGGCTTATTTCATAGAATGAAATAAAAACTACCTAAGCGGGATGAAATTTCTATAACTGACTGGAACGCCGGAAGAATCTCTGACGTAGCAGACTTTCATAACAGACAACAAAGAACTACAATTCTGCATACAATCCAACAAACTTTTACCAGAAAACGCAAAAATAGGCTTAAAAAAAATAAATGATTTTTCAAATTTATAGGACAAACTGAATGTCCACCGATTAAAAATCAAACAAAAGCAAGCTGAAATCCCAATTAAACACAATAAGAACCACACTTATGTCGTAAAATAAAAACAAATAGTCGAAGAGGTTCAAACAAAACCGTTACGTGTCATTACCGGTGGGGACTGGCCACAGTTTTCAATATAGCTCATCCCCTAAACTGCGATGACAGGGGACTGACCCCTGGTCATTAGCTGCATTCAACGGACATGGAAAGTTTGTTGCAAGATCTAGGCGGAGAGATAGGGAGGTTTTGGAGTCAGATATGTTGTGGATGATGATTTAGTTGGGTCGGAAGGGTTTTCTTTAGATAAAATTAAATTTGGGGATAATATAATTATATAGGTGTCAGGGATCGCCCTTTCATTTAAGCTTTTAGTTAGTATTTACTCATTTGCGGCTTATAATGGATACTGCATAAGTAAATTTCCCGGAGCTTTAAAAAACGTTTTTTTTTTTTAAATATAGATTTCGACGTGTTTTTTCTGACTTTCCGACAATAGGTCCTATCTAACTATTTTTAAACGAAACCTGAAATAATTTAAACTAGGGAAAATATCAAAACAGTCCATTCCATACCGGCCCTGTACCATTATAAAACTTCATGGTTAGTCGCAGCAAGGTACTGCAGATAGCAGCAGCTTCTTAAAAGTATCGCTCTTTAAAGAAAGGAACAAGAAATACGTCAGTAACTGCATCTCCTTGCCTACATGCATCGGCTAAGCACTTCCCCACCCTCGCATGATTTGAGTTTAATATCCTCGCTGAGTGCCGCATTCTTTCGCAGGGGAAATGGGCCCGCACTGGGGTTCCGTTCGCCTACTGTTGTGAAAATCTTTCGCTGCCTGTCAAATACTCAGCCTTGTCAAGTATCCAAGTGTTTTTGAATTTGAAACGTTGGAATGAAATGGGTGTGTCAGCGATTTGGGAGTCTGTTTAATTTCTTTTAGACTTTTGTAAGAAAGGAAGATGTTTATTAATTTTAAAGAAAGCCAAAGCGATAAAATTACTTATACGGTTACATAAAATAAAAGGTTAATAAAGAAATTTTCAAACTCCCGTTTTAGGCTGGTCTTTAAATTTTCTTTTAAAAAAAACGACATCGCTTTAAGGAATTTCATCCTTGTGTCGCGGAGGGTTTTACAAACATTTCAATCACATACACAAAGAACACTCAGACTTCACAGACACAAATTAATGCTTGTCCCAAGTCTCTGTGTTCTTTATCCAATGCTGTGATCGAACCCGCAGCACGTCGCGCTGTAATAATTATCATGGTGGCCTATACTACTCTGCTATCTGTGCAGTCAACTATATTATAGTCATAGAAACGAATGAAACTAAAATTCATATAGGTAGAAGGCATGACTCGTCATAATACATAAGTCGTTCCATTTGTAACTACAGCACGAGTCCCCCGTTTTCTCTAATTTCCACTTCATTACGGAAATCACAATAACAAATGTGATTACGATGCAACTGCACTACCGACTAGTTCCAACTTAGTCAGAGCACTGGGGTGCCACACTAATAGTCCATGACGTCATAAATTGCAATGCGATGTGCGTGACGTCACTGTTTGGACCACCCATTCTGTTTTGGATTTTTTATGTTAATTTTATTGATCCGTATCTATTTTGGGAATCGCAAACAAAATGACTACAGTTTTCCTTATTTCAGAGAGAGCTATACCTTATAGCCTTTTACTGATATTTACGAATCAAAGAAACAATTATTTAATTTTATTTAAATAATACGTTTAGTAAATTACCAATTTACTTGCATAAAGGGATAACCTAGGTATGTCTTGTTCCTAGGCACATTATGTATGTACACACATCGGACTTTGGACATCTCTGATGTTCCTTAAAAGATACAAAACAAAATCCAGTATTCCAAAATTAAACATACAGCTATAAACAATCATAAACATAAAAAAAGCAAATCCAATACATTCGAAAATTGAAATCAAATGTCGCGCTAGAAACAAGTGAATCACAATTCGTTTATGTCTAAGCAATGTTTATATCGGGCCTCTACCCATCCCTTGCTTGCAATTTATACCGTCACGGGCTATTAGTGCAGTGAAGCGTACCCTCGCATAACGGTATGCGTTCCAAGTTCCCAGTTATTCAAGGGAGACAAGTTTGGCTTCTGATTTCGGAGGTTAGGTATTGTAATGGGGATTATTTATGACGTTGGACGCGAAAATATCATTATTATATCGAAAATTCTCGACTTTTGTTGTAATTCATAATGCGTTTGTTCGCCTATGCCTTCATTTTACAAAATCGAATTAAGTGCTTAGTGAGTAAATGAACTGGACTAAGCCATTCTTTACTTACTTACAATCACCATTCACATACAGGTCAACACATACATAACATAAGTTCTCAAACCAACCGCTGCTACGTACAGTGTTACTTTAAAATTTTGGTTACATCTACCATGAGCATCGTTTTTCAATTGTTTGTTAACCAAAACAACTAGAGGTGTTGAGTACTTGCAATTTCATACTATCGCTACAATTCGACACTTATCTTAACCAAACACGTCTCTCAATAGCACTCAGCTACCAGGCAAACATCAAACTCAGAGGAACTAACAAAACACAAACAGAACATCCACATATCGAAATATTAATTAAACATCAATATTTATCCGCACCAATTACACCTAACGTGTGACTCAGTAACAAACAATAAACGCTAACGCCGCTAATGAGTTCGTTAACATTAATTAAGCCACCTTTGCTTCAAATTACTCGTGTGTACATGATGAAGGATTATTTGCTGTCAAATTGGAACACGTAGACTCAAAACTTTTGTTAACTGGGACGAACAAACAAGTTGAGATTGTTGGTGCTGGGATGTGTGGCGTTGTGTGGCGGTGCTACTCGTGTATTCTGTTTGAGATATAGATGATCTATGCAGTCCTTGTGTATGTAGAAGTAAGGGTATCGACGATTTAGGTGATACACCCAAAAGGTCGCAACATTCTATAGTTCGCCTAGGTATAAACTGAGTATAAAGCATTAAATAAATAAATAATATAAAACTAGCAATCGAAATCACAGTGATGATTCTTCTAACCTCATCAAAATTAGCCAGTAATTATCCCAATACAGGCATCATTTGAATTTTCTTACCACCAAATCCCGCCTCAACTTTTGCTACCATACATTAAACCAGAATGCGATAGAATTCAGTAAGTACAACACAAAACACATTATAGTCTTTTTATTTCAAAAATAGCTCAATAAAATCAGCCATAATAATAAAACGAAAATTCATCCTGCATTCGACGATAAAAAAACTTTCTAGACTTGTCGAATTATTCCCAGCTACAATGCGGAGACAAAATCGACAGTCAAACGGAAAACTGTCGCGATCCTGCGAAAACATTGAACCAAAAGAGTTTCTCTAAAAGACTATCGAACAAAAAAATACCAAAACTTAATCTTCCAAAGTACCTGTAGATCTTTGGAAGTGGCTTAAAAATCCAACATTTTCCAAGGCTTCTTTGTTCGAGTCGAAACAAGTTAAGACGTTCAATGCACATCGATTTCTAGTTTCGAACTGTTCACTGGAAACTCTTTCCAATTGTACTGGAGTCGTGTTCGATGATTTTTAGTGGCCACTCCTTTATTTATTAGCTACATTTATGGGCCATTGTGTTTGTGATTTAGTTCGTTCAGCATTTGATGGTGAAGATAGCTTTTTAAATACATTGTATGTGAGATTGCGGGGCGTAAAAATTATTGTTCTTTTGGATACACACAATAGTGGTCATATTATCTTCACACAATTAAAATAGATTAAAAGAAGTTCTTTGTTACAATTCTTTTTTATTTCCTTTGTTATGTATTAAGGACTGCACGGATAGCCGAGTGGTATAGGTCACCACGCCAATTACCACCATCGCCGCATGGGACAAGCATTTGTGTGATCCACAAATGCTTGTTCCAAGTCTGGGTGTTCTTTGTGCTCATTAATTGAATGTTTGTAAACCCCCCGCGACACATGGAATAAATTCCTTAGAGCAGAAGCCGTTTTTTTGTTTTAAATAAAAAACTTGTTTTATAAAAAATACAATCAATGACCAAAACTTTAGCTAACTACAGTTTTCTTTTATATCTTTCGAGTTACAAGAACACATTCATATTAAGTTCCTCGCAACTCTTTAATATGTAACAAAATCAATAATTTAAGAAACACGGAACTAAAGAGCTGTCGTTTTCGGTCTGGTTGATCAAGCGACGATATCTTACAATCAATGGCTTATAAAATAATTTATAAAAGGTATATATCTGTCACAGTCACCTCGCTCGTTTAGTTTTGTTCCTGCTCTCGATATTTATATGGCCGTATATTGTTATTACACAATTAGTTACAGGTAAAACAAATAATGGTTGTCTACGTAATAATAATAAGTCAGATTGACTGGAACTTCAGCATTAATCAAGGCAATAATTTATCAGTAAGTACAATTATAGTAAATTGGGGCCTTTTGCCAGTCATCTAGTAATATAGGTAGTAAGGTATTAATAAACTTTACTACATTTACTTTATTACATACATAATATATTTGTGTTAATTATGTATATTTAATTTAATTTCAAGTGCCAATATTGCTAAATAATTTATGTACTGCAAAAATTGGAATCTGAAATCGCCAGTCTGCAAGTTAGCAAGCTTGGTAATTCATGCTCGTGCCTTCTCTACCCGAGAACCAGCAATGTGATATGCCCAGCAATGGGACATTTATAGACCAATCTATACTTATAATAAATCTGTAGAGAGGTCAATTCTGTACATCAAATATATTTTCAAAATAACTATCAGGGGGTGATTAGTGATCGATACTGATGCCAAAAATGCAATCAGTAAAATTTTTGTCTGTCTGTCTGTCTGTCTGTCTGTATGTTCCTTATAGAAACGAAAACTACTCGACGGATTTTAACGAAATTTGGTACATTTATTCTTCATACTCCTGGGCAGGTTATAGTATACTTTTCATCACGCTACAATCAATAGGAGCAGAGCAGTGAAGGGAAATGTTGGGAAAACGGTATTTTTTAAGCTTCCGTCGCGTATGCAGCCTTAATGGTTAAAGCTACATAGAAATCATGTATGACGGAAATGTTCTACATAAAATTATCTAAAAAATATCCCACAACAGCATATGTCTATCTTTTATGGTTGACTCACAATAACACGTGTAACTCCCGATAGCTTAGCAGTTCGGAGATTTCTGATTATATTTATTTACTCTTACGTTTATAATACATTCACTCATCCCTAATTAAAAAAAGTTTACATTATTACCTATTCAATAAAAAAAGAATCATAGAAATCGGTATAGAAACACCAAACTTATACATGAAATACGATAATAAGCCATCGCGCCGTCGCGCGTGAATACTGAATCATGCTATTATATAAGGATTATTTTTGTGTAACGTGATATATTATATTTCCCTACTAAAATACGAAAGTTAATCTGTCTGTTACATCAAAACCACTGAACAGTGAGGAAGGACATATGCTACTTTTTTACGAAAAACGACGGAAACGCGGACGAAGTCGCTGGCAAAAGCTAGTAATAATATTATAATTTCTGTATAAATCTTTTTCCACAACACTTTTTTTAGATATTTCCAAATTAAACACCACAATAATTAACACTTTAAGGTCTGCTGATCAACTATACTACTTTGCAAATAACTTTATTGTACAAAATTCTTTAAAGGCTATTTCAGCTTTAATATTTATGTTTCTCTCTTCGAATATCTTCATAAACGCAGCTAAAGACTCCTCTTCACTGTAAACAAAGCAACAACCGTCTTCTATCCCTCCAGATTGCGTGCACTTTATGACGTCATAATATTTGAAGTAGTTGTTATAATTTTACGGCACACATGCAGAGGAACGGTTAATGAGAAGTGGCTATTACAGTTAAAACTTGTCTAGTGGATAATAAAGATAACTTTGCTTAATGTTAGGCTGCTGAAGTAAGATACAACAAATAACATTAAAGAGATAACTTCAAGACATAGATGTGCTCACTTAAGTGGCTACACTGGGCAGTCAGTACAAGACGAGCAACATTGTGTAACAGAGAATAGGGTAGATCACCGTGTATGAAAAGTCAAAATGTTATTAGTCCGTCAGTTAGATAATAAAAAATATTAGCCACTTATTTTTTTCTTCTTCGAAGTAAAGAAACATTTAGCAGATAAAGCAAAACAAAGTCAAAGACAGGGATGGAGGTAAATGACGTCCTGCTAGCGTACTAAATGCACGAAATAAGAAAAAGTTTTTGATTACGTAAAATAAGAAAAAATAGACCAGCCCAAAACATAGCTAAGTTAATGTCTGGCAAATTTAACAGAAGTGCCCAAAGAATATTTGCCTGAATTTATGAATGCCTAAATGAAAATGACTCAGATTTATATTATTTAGGCTGTAGGAAGATGTCGTGTAGGTGACTCAAGAAGGGTAATTAATATCTGAAAATAAATGTATATTTGAGTCGGATACTATTTGTAATGAATTGTCTCGTTTGCACAGGAAGATTGATACCAGTGTTGACTTTCGACGTATTAACAAATCTCTTCCATATTTTTCCTTAGGATTTTCAGTCTATTTTCCTTGGCAGCGGTAAATTTCGTTAGTGGCAATAATAGTGTTCAAAGAAAAGTGCCAGAATGCCATTCTTGACCGAAAGTGCCGTGCATATTTGAGGATCTTCGAGAAAATATACGGATTTGTATTTCGAGCTAAGCCGCAGGATAAATGGAATCGTTTTAACTACGTGCACCAAACTTTTATTGTAAAATGTATTTTAGGAGTATGATTTTCTCAGGGTCTTAAACAGTATGGGTAAAAATTTTCATAATCAGGTTTAGATTAGCAACAACTTTTGTTCTCCAGCATCTACAATGATAACCGAATACCTCCGCGTCGCTTAAGCTCATTATATTCCAAAACGATTGACTGTCACAAGAACTTAATATGCAAGGATCAAAATATGGAAAAGGAAAACATTTAATTTTAACTTATCCTTACTAAGTAATATTATAAATGCGAAAGTAACTTTGTCTGCTTGTTACGCTTTCGGCTGAACCAATTAGAATGAAACTAGGTATAGGGTAAGCTTGGATCTTAAGAAAGAACAGGCTACTTTTTTCTACGATAAACGTCTACGCGATGTCGCGGACAACAGCTAGTTCTTAATTTTTTTAACTTTTTTTTTAATGTTTGTTCGACTTTCTAGCGTGCCAGCCATGATGAACCGTTTTGTATGTCTCTGAGTCCACAACCGCGCCTCCGGCAGGCATCCGTTTGTCACCGGCCCTTTGACGAAACGTATTTAGGACAAAAACCCTTTGCCGAGGAATGGACTCCTATCTTCATCTCGTTTTGTTTACCCTTGCGGGGCTCGCAAATAGACTCTGAGGACACTGGATTATTTATATTATTTGAATGTTGCTTATCGTAATACTTTTGAGGAAGACAGTACATGTTTTTTCTTCATTGTTTTAATCTAAATTAGACATAAAACTATAAGGTATAACAATGATAATAAATGTAAACGCGCCTAAATACCTGACTAAAATTCCTATTCCTATGCCTGAATACTGAAACTTCAATCAGCTTTAAGTCGCCGTGAAGTCTCGTGCCGTATCTGTCACTTTAAGGAGTAAACTAGCGACAAACAGACATTTAAGAACGTGTTAAAGTTAAATGGCGTTTTAGTATTCGGGAGTTAGCTCTTAAAAACCATACTAGAAAGGGGTAACTTTAAACAAGTGTAGTATAATAACAAAAGCTAGCGTTATGGCATTAAACGCATGGTAGCTTATTTACTAAGACTTTTTTCCTGATGTGCATTAGTAATCAGAAAAATGTTTCATACCTGGTCCCTATACTCAAAAAACGTTCGTTTTGCTTTAAAAATTCAACCATTCGTTAGCAAAACTAATTGTTTTTTGAATATATAGGAATGGCCAACAGTAAAAAAGGTTTTGAAGACTTTTTTAAAACGTATCTATCAAATGTTTTTGACAATGAAAGCACACTAGTTGTTAAGAGGCAGTTTGTACTCTAGGATACTAGTTGAAACTAGTTCAGTGTGCAAGTTAGGTAATGTTCACAGTTATACGTTAAGTGCATATTATACGTCACGCTCTGAAGTTTATGAACTGTGTATGTCGCATTTATGCTATTTGAGATTTGTTTCAGTCCTAATCTTACGGTTCTAAGATCCATTTATGTTAAATAGTATTTTTGGCTGGGAAAGCGGTTTTATTACTTTTTTCGACTGGCAATCATAAAATTGTCTATGTAGATATATGTTTTTGGTGGAATAAACTATGACCTGGTGTAAGATTTTATTAATGGTCATTTCTGTTTACGTATAAACAAGTGTGTGCTATTGTTAAAATATTTTTTTTTTATTGTTAATTTAGGTGTGTTTTTAATCACATATAAATATCACGTGCCCAATCAGCCTATCAGTCAAAGTCCGGTGAAGCAGTCAAAGCCTGCGCTCAGGCTAACTGCAGTAGACCTCTTCCAAAAAAAAAGAAAAAACAGCCTATCAGCGTAATAAACGTCAAAATTACAATTAAACAAAAGTTACACACTATAAAATTTTTCAGCGAATAATATTAAAATATTTTCCTAAAACAAAACCATTCAAATTCATATAATTCAAGCGTCAACCCTCGCAAATGTTCATAGCGTAATTAAAAGGACTTTTAAGGCATGATTCAGAGTTACACATGCTTGATAAAAACACAGATATATCATTACTGGGAAAAGGAAAGGGGTGGCACTAAACAGCTATTTGGTACGCTTGTTATCAGCATACACCCTGTACGAAGTACCCATTAACGAATTTATCTAAGCGTAATTAAAAATTTTAGGAACCGTATTGTGAGTTAATACGATTTTAATATTGAATGAAACCTTTTTATTTGTGGAACACAGTGTTATTGTATTTTAGCGGGTATTATTCTTGGAAAGGGTTAAGGTGTTTGCCCACTTGTCGCTAAATATATTAGATGTGAAAGTGAGTGGCTAAAATATGTAAGTAAGAACTCAAATGTGGTAAATAGTTTACTTACTACAAATAATATTTAGACTTAACTTTCCTTATTCTTATATCATTTCTGTTTCTTAATTAAATTTTTTATGTTATATGTTGTGTGTTAGAGATACATACCGTATTTTCATTGAAACCTAGGTACTACGTGTGAAACAGATGTGTTTTTAGTATAGGTAGGTATTGGTAATTTAATTTTTCCTATCCAAAAATATTAAAGGTTCACATAATATATAATAAGATTATATAATTTAAGCCATAAAGAGAAGAAAATTCCGACTTATTCATTCATTTCCATTTTAATAAAAACGCTTAAAACTTTTAGTTCCAAGAATTGGTACTTAAAACGAAACAGATCAGAGGTACTTTATCAGAGCGTCTCCTAAGTTGAACTAACTCCACTAATATCAAATCTTAGTTCCAAACTGTGATTATACTAGGTAACAACTTTGGCAATACCCGACAGTATTAGACATTCTAGGAATATCGTAAATGCTATTATTTAGACTTCAATTTCTGTTGAATACGATTTGGTTGGAAATTCTCAGACTATATAAATCAACTATTGGACGAGAGGTACTGTGACACGGTTTTTAAAGGATCCTTTACCATCAAATTTTGAAAAATCCTTTAGAAATTATAAAATAAAGTCTCCCGTCTCATCTGTCTTTCTGAACGCGATAAACTCAAAAACTACCGAACGGATTTTCGTACGGTTTTCACCAATGGATAGAGTAATTCAAGAGGAAGTTTTGTGTGTATAATTTATTAATGTTTTATCTACCAGTGCGAAGATAGGACGGGTCGCTAGTATTTGTTACAATTATTTTGCTTTTGCTATCGTCTATGTTAAAAATGTTAGGTAGGCTATTTTATGTATAAATATGTAGGTAGGTACCTTTTATCAACCAATATTTATTAGAATTATTTTAATTTAAAAGGCACCCAAACAGTTTTCTCTAGATTACAGATGGGATACTTTTAATTTTGGTTAATCCACGAGAAAGAAAACATGCGATTGAAACCGTGGGGTGCGGCTAGTCTTTAACTAAGTCTTGATTATAGGCTGGGTGATGAAAAAAAATATCAGTTGTAGAATCTGCGTGGCTTTAATATCTTGTATAATAACTTTCGTGAGGAGTATTCATAATTATTTAAAACAAAACGGTTTACTCACGCATGGAGTCCTTAATCATGAGCTGACGCGGCGGCGGCGGTGGTGTCATTCATGATTAGAGACTCCTATTGAATCTGAAACTAGTCGGGCGATCCCGAGAATATGCGTGAGTAAACCGTTTTGTTTTAAATAGCTTTAATAGCTTACATGTTTATACTCAGCTTTTATCAACATTGTCATATCTTGACGTTTACGAGCATTTTACAGGCACTTTATGAGGGACACGTGTCAAATAGAGATCGCTACAGTAGGTACCTACTCCTTCAATGAGGGCTACCATTATTAATTTCGCTGCCAGAGATTTACATGCGACTAGCACAGACGCATGTGAATCATGATGACCGAAAATTTCGAATTCCATAGTTTTTTGGTGGGTTTTGACAGCTGACGCGCCAGTGGCGCCAACTGGTGAGTGTAATAACGGTAGCCTACATTTACCACTTACTGAGAACCACTGACAACAAACGCCGATATAAGGAGAAATCATTTAGCAAATAATTAAAAGTTTATAATCGTAATTTTGTATTATTTGTGTGATTTACTACATATTTTGTACATGAAGAATCTGTGTCAGGAAAAGTAACTTAGAAGGCAGTTAAATTTTTTGTATCTTACTTACCTAGATATACTTTGTATGCTAATTTTGAGACGATAATTTTTGTAATCATATTACTCAGAAGTCTGAATTAATAGTTCTTATTTTTTTTTAAACTTTATTATTACTAGCATATTTTTTTTTTTAAATATTCATATTAAATATCTTTGCTAAACCTTACTTGCGGCTTCGTACCTAAGGAACCTATAAAGTCATGTCGCGTAAAAACTCGTCGCGAATATTCTTACAGTTCGTAAATTTTATGGCATTTTACGGCGCAGACACAGTCGAACATACATTCTGTATACAGGCTGTCCTGAAACGCAGATGTTTTCCTAAATGAGGACCACCCCTGGGACTACCTAATCCTGCTTCTCTTAGCGAGAGACATGTATTCTCATAAATAGAACAATTGTATTTGATAGGAAGATAAAAAGAATTCCTTGTACGTAACGACATCGTAAAATAATTGATACATGAACTACTGACAACATTGTATGCCAACCATCATCTTCTCCGACGCCATCTTGTCTTGTTAAGATTGCCATCTTTAATTGACCCCAGGAGATGAAACCTAACAATACCATTTCCTTTGTCCGTCTCTTATTGGTCAAGACAGAGTGTCATCTCGAAATATTAGATAATTTGTTTCTTATTTGACAAATTTTAGGACACCATCTATAAACCTATACATGCCTACATTTTTATGTATGGTGTAGATCTAAAATTCACGTCAAGACGCTATCCGTATGGAGTCAGTCATGTGTTTTATTACGCCTGTTGACATTTACACCCTGAGATATGACTATGGGGTTATAAACGGGTGTTAATGTCTATGCATAGTAATAAACTGGTGACGAAGTAGTGAGCCCACGAATATTTTTACATTATTTTCTGGAAGTCGTAAAATATTTTTAATATTTAATTTATGAAATATTATATGTTTTGCCTCGTTAATCTTGTGGTTGTAGTCTTAACTGCGGAATGACTTACTGGTTACTTGTGATGAAATCTCTTAGCCTTGCTCTAAAATTAAACTGCACGCATAGCCGGGTGGTATAGGCTACCATGCCAATTACGATAATACGCTACGGGTTCGATCCCGACATGGGACAAATGCTTGTTTAAAGTCTGCGAGTTCTTTGTGCGTGTGATTTAAATGTTTGTGAAACCGTAGCGTCACAAGGATTAAATTCCTTAGTGCGGGAGTCGATATAAAAAAGATATAATTTTATTTAGTTACAAATGCACAATAGCTCAACTTAAGGATATATCTAATATTGTAAATAATGATATGAAAGTTTGCATCATTGTGTTTTCTTAAGTAACTCCTTTAAAATTTAATAGATTTTCAAGAAGTCTGGTAGACTGTAGCGCTGTTTTAACTGATAGCATTTCATGTATTCTTAACAGTGTTTGTTCCTGGTACTGGGTTTTTTAATTCATTGACAAAACTATTATATATGATTAAAAGTTACTATTTTTACAAACTAGTTGTAAAAATAGTAACTTTTAATCATAAAACAAGCAAAAACCTTACTTCATTCACAGGCCATTATACTTTCAAAGCTCCTTTCAACTTTATAATACACGTATTAATCACGAACCAAAAGTATTTAATTTAAGGTTGATTGCTAACACGATCTTGAGTTTACAACGTTATACAAACTCGATTTATCATCAACGATATTACACGTCACTTGGACAAAAGGCACCCAGTAATTATCCTTTCCTCCACAAATTAAAACAAGCCTGGTTAATAACTTTGCCGCGGAATATTAAAACAACAACGTTGATGTTATAAATTATGAAATATTTTTACATGACAGCGATAAGGCCTGTCTTCGTTATAAATTTATTGAGCACTTATTCTGGCATCAAGTGTAGACAGTGACGTATTTGGTCGAAGACATTAGACTATAGCAATTAGATTGCCTGGTAACAAGAAAGGCGGTTACTCTGGTAAAATAATTGGATTTTGTTTTTTATTTTTGCGAAACTATGTATGTAGCTTATGGAGACGAGAATAAGTTTTATGGAATTAAAAATTATAGCAACATATGACAATGTATCTATCATTGTCTTATGGCCTAAGTTAATTTTATCTGAGCATTATTTTAACAACAAACTGTATGAAATAAGTAGAATACCACATGACGATATGTAAAAGATGATGTAATTGGGCTTTCTGTTAAAATGTTCAAAATGGTAACAATATTCCCAAAAATTCCCCACAAACACAACTTAGTACACATAAGTAAGGAAAACAAGAATCCATAACTTCGAAGTCCCTCCAATATAGCGGCGTAAAGCGACAAACGGGTAAAATAAAAACGCCCTTTTTACCGAATAAGCGTTACCATAAAAAAGGTTTTCAGTGAGCAAGTGAATCATAATTTATGAATTCCGGTGTCCGGGCAGGGTGGGAGATTTACGCGGGGTCATTGTGTCGACGGATACGACACGCATCGCTAAATGAACAGATAGACAGGATAAGTTTATAGATAAAATAGATGAAAATATTGTGAAAGTTAATTATTACAGCGGAATGTAAAGATAGGTGCTTTTATCAATAAATAAGTTGAGAGAATATTAATAGTTTTTTAATCTTAGAGCTTTAAATGTTTAGAAAGAAATAAAAGAAAAAATACATGTTACGTAATATCCCGACTTTATTTTTTCTAGTTTGAATCTATGAAACTATAACTCTGAAACAAATTGGTCTTTGAGGTAGATTTACGAGTACCTTAGAAGGATATGGTTTGGTTTGTTTCAATACCCTACTATAATGTCTACTGACTACTTTTTAGTACCCTTTTTCAAACTAGACAGCATATTGAATATGACATACCTAGTTATCAATATAAATTAAAAAAAAAAAAGAAACTCCCGACAAATTATTGAAAATCATAAACTTATCTTCATACACTAAAGCTAAGAACAATCTCGATCACATCAGTTTCCAACCAAAATCCGCATCATGATTGGTCTATTCGTTTACGAGCAACGATGCCAAAGACAGACACATATATACTCAGACAGACAAATCTTTACAACACCCCTCTGTATGCATAGGAGTTTAAAAAGATAATAAGTTCTCGAAATCTAAGTGAGGTGATACAAAGAGAGATTCGATAAGTTCACCTCTATTGCTCAATCCCTTTTCTACATCTTCTCCCGACATAAATTGTTCCACCTCATTCTTTTGTATTGACATTAATTCTAGTTTCTAGTACAATCAAACCCATCGATCACGTCTAAACATTCATCACTCTATGGAACAAAGTCGTTAATGAAACATAAGGGGTGCAGCATTCCCCTACATCCCTCTACCGTGGATCATCCTTCGCGGGGTTCCTAAATACAGATATAGCTCGCTAATCGCTTCTCTAAGCTCGCGTCTTCCAACCCACACAAAAATAAACCTTACTTTGGATTTCATAAAGGGTATTTTTAAAGTGTATACACTAATCCTTTAATTAATATTTTATGGACCAAAAATACAGAAATAATAGGTATAAATTACATATAATTGTAATTTTAATGGTTATTGTTCTATTTTAATGGAGCGTATCGGTTCGGATTACAGTTATGATGTTAGAAAAGGTACGAATGTAAGCCAAGCCTTTTACAATCTTTCTGATAGCCCTTGCTAATGCCTGCTATGCTGTAGATATTGAAGGAGCATAATTATTAAATTGAAGATTAATTGAAATTATTTAATCATGTAATCTTCAAGTGGTATTTATTTATTTAAACTTTATGAACATAAAAAAAGACGCGGACTGTAATGGCGAAAGTAGTATCTCAAATTTAAGTAGGTAAAGGAAATAAATACAAGTTAAAAAAATGCATTTAATTGGTACCGTGTTCTCAACTTTTTTCATTTAGATTTCCAAGTATATTTTTACCTATACCATTTCCAAGTCTTGTTGTCGCCAATCCAAATTATAACCGCAGCGCGAGTCCCTTAACCTTTTTGATGCTCTTACGTCACCATTCAACGTCACATCAAAATAAGAACTCTTTACGTGCAAATATTTAAACATACAAGTGTACTTCTCAGCACACAATAGGTTGTCTAAATGACAGGCCATTTTGCCGTGTGACATGGCCTGGTGTACGTTCCCTTATGAACGTAAAGTGTGTGTACATATAAGGCAGAAATGTTCTATTAATATATTAATTTATTTTTATTTTTTAAAGGATTTTTTTTATAAAAAAAATGTGGAACCTGAACGAAAACCTCCTTTGTTACAAATAAAGAAAAAAAAATAATTGATTGATTATCATACTGGTGATTAGATAAAAAAAACATTGTTAAAATATGGATTACGAAAATCAATTTTGAAATGTACTCATTAAAATAAAGTTTTATCATTTGTATAATAACTTTTGTGAGTATTATTCATAACTAGCTGTCCCTCGCGACTTTGTCCGCGTGTTTTAGTTTCAACGGTTTCTCATTTTTGCAACATTTTTCATTTATGCTCTGCTCCTATTGGTCGTAGCGTGATGTTATATAGCCTATAACCTTCCTCAATACAATACGCACTATCCAATACAAAAAGATTTTTTCAAATCGAACCAGTAGTTCCCGAGATTAGCGCGTTCAAACAAACAAACAAACAAACAAAAGTATAGATTATTTAGAACAAAACAGTTTACTTACACATAATATTCTCGGGAACGCCCGTCTAGTTTCAGACTCAATAGGATTCCTTTAATAGGCGGCGGGCGGCGATGGTGTCGCGAGTCGAAGGTACGAAAATTTTATCATTATAGTAACACATTTTATGTGTCAAATTTTCACAATATTAGTTCATAGTAACTTAACAGTCCAGCCTCGAAGTTTTATGTTATAAAATACTAAGTGCCCAACGTATGAACGTCACATCTTTTGAAAGGAAAAAGCACTTGTATCGCGACATCGACAATGGATGGGGGCCGCGACAAAAGAGTAGCCGCAGCGAACACACAACCTATACCTTTTTATTATTATTGTTTTATACTTGTATACTTACATTTTACTTTGCCATCACTAGCGTAAAATACTTCTTGTAAGGTAGTGAATAATAATATCTCGGGACAACTCACACACGGCCATCTAATCCCAAACTAGGCAGAGCCTGTATTGTGGTAACCAGATAAGTGATAAACATAATTATATATTTCTAAATACATACCTATTATAGATAAATTACACCCAGACTGCTCATTACACAAAGTTTTGTCCTGGGCGGGAAGCAAACCCACGACCTAGGTTTTAGCAGTCAGGATCACTAACCACGACACCAACAGGCCAGTTAACCCTATATTATTCTTCTTTTTTTTTGCGTATTAAAATATAATATCTTCTTTTTTCTTCTTCTATATTATTCTCTAGAACAGAAGGCACAAAACAAATGCAGAAAAATAAACGACTTGAACTCAGACCTCAGTATTATTTTTGTCACTGTCAAACTGTCACACAACTCTCAAAACTTTACATACAAGATAGAAACATTGTTTTAAGTAACGTCATTCACAAAGCGAATACCATTTTAACGGACTTCTCTTTTACTAAGGTAAATAAATTCATAATTTTAGCTCAAAATTTATTCTAAACATGACAAATACTTGTTTTAACTTTTACTGTAGATATTTATTTAATTTTAGATTAAACGAGTTACATGGAAAATTAAATTAAACATGTGCAGAGAAAAAAATTCCAATTATTTTCACAAATTTCAAACATATTCGTATTCAACTGAGTTTATTCGAGAACTTATTTAGATGCAGCGCGCACATCTTCATTGGGAATAAAAACTGGACGTGACGTCATACTACCCACCTGTCACATTTGAAATAAGAACGTTTTGAGTAGATTCTTTATTATTTTCTCGGTATTTTTTTTCTTTGACATAAAGACGCTTTGAATATCAAAATGGTCGTCTGCACTATCAAAATCACTTAAGTGTAATACGCCATTAATATCCTTCATAATAGACGTCTTTAGCCCTCAAAGTTGTAAGCTCATAAGTCTTGAACTAACTTAACTAAGCGTCGTTAAAGGACACGTGGGCCAGCGGGACTGATGAGAGGTCACTTGAGCTCTCAGCAGAAGCATCAGCTTAACTTAATTACTGTTGATACCTACATGTCTTGGGTAGGTACATATAACTTGTCGCGACTTCGATAATCATAAATTATGTGTCGAGTTTTGGTGTTTTTGATTGACAGAAGTTTATTTTCGATTGCACTCGTAATAGTCGTATTAACAGATTTATGGACAATCAGTCACGAAACACTCTTGGTCCTGAGAGACAATTCAATGCATGCAAACGTTTAAGGGAAATAGATACTTGATTCAGAGGTCATGAAGATCTATTTTTTTATTAGTCGACTACAAGAAGTTTGGCAGTAAGTGTGGTCGAAACAATTAATCAGGCTTCAAACAAACCATAGATGTATATCATGGATGCTAAAAGTGTCATTCACTTTACACTTCTAGCATACAATATGTCCTGGTATTTCATATTTTCTTCGGCTACATGTGACAAGATCAGAGCATCTTCTCAGTTACTTTCTCTTTCAGTAATGACCAAGATCTTTTATAGCTTTATAAATAATTAAACCCTCCACGTGGAGTCCGACCACATTTCCCTTCATTAAGCTATACTTCATTCCTGTTCATCTCATTCCGTCAAGAATTGGACCAAGAGGGTTGAAACACTGAAAGCGATTTGCGGAATTAAATTTGAGTACCATCCCGTACTTTTGTACAGACCGTTTCCCTTTTCGGCAATTAAAACAAGATCAGGCCTGCCAGTGTTTTATTTTTCTTTTTTCTTTCCCCTGCACCAAGCTGCAATAAAGATAAATTATGGTTTTTAATTTTGTTTGTTTGTTCCGGGTTAATGACGAGGCTTTGGGATGTCTTCGAATGTTTATTTTTAAATTAGTCGCGATTGTTGGTGTATTATTAAAGCACCGCTGTTAAAATTGTAATATTTTGCCGTCCAATAATATAATAACAATACTGCAAATTATTAAAAAAAAATAGTTTAGGTATTTGTAGATTCTACTCAACCACATCCATGCCTATCAGTATAAAAATATAGTTTTAAATGTTACGTTACTATTTTTCTACCACGTCGATAATTCTGCAAGAACTTAAAAGAAACCAAATCTAAAACCAATTCGATATTCGGTAAGAAATGTTGAAAAATAGAACCACTTTTCCATTACGTCCATATTTTCATTTTGTTTTATACTCTCTGTGAGAGCACTTCCCGCATACGAAGAATAAGGTCACATAAGTAAAAGGTTTCTGTTAAGAGGAAAGAAAATTAGAAAGGTAAGGATTAAAGGTACCTAAGCTTAAAAGCAAGAAAAAAAGTACAAGTATTTTTCCATGGCCGTATTGACTGTCATAATCAGTTTTATCACTTCTCTTTGAAAAAGTTTTTATTTTAAACTGTTTTAAAGGAATACGTAGTTATACATTTGTTTTATTAAAAAGAAAATACATTTTAAAACTGGAACTCTATATAAATATTCAAAACAATATTTTAAGCACGGATATTTCTCGACTTCATGTATCCACGACGCCACCACCGCAAGAGTGATATTTATATGAATTTTCCAACCGTCGCATGCCACGTCAGAATTGCGGTCGAAAATACCACAGCGTAAAGTGACGCGGTGTATGCGACAGCGAGGCGACGTTGTAAGGGTTTTAGGAAAACTGTCGATATTTTTTAAGGGAAACTTATTTTTTAAAGCCTGAGTAAATTTTTTTGTTTTCATTTGTCTTTAGAAATAAATAATTATTTTAATATCAAATAATAATATGCACCATTTACGTGTGTGTGTGTGTGTGTGTCAGTGTGTAACCTTACACGCGTAATAATCATAGCTGAAGTTTTATTAATTTTCCTTAACTTATAGATCTGTAGTAAAAATCTAAAACCAACAATTTTATTTACGCCAGAACAGAAAATAAAGACTTTTCTCAAATAAAATATTCATATTAGCACACTGTTTGAGAACATGTATTTTATCATTTACGATGTTTTTCGGAAGAAAATCTTGGGAATTTTGTGAGTTATCGCGTTCTCCGGTTGACAAGCGTTCATGTGTAACTTTATGTCAAAACATTATTCTTATATCATAAGAATAAAATATCTAAAGATGCAAAACAACACGCAATGTTTGCTACACATTATACATAAAAAATAGACACATTGTACGTCACCGTTCATACTGATATACATATAAACAAAGGCGTAAAAATTATGCAATTCAGTTACTAGATCCTGAAAACCCTGTCTTAACTTTTGTCATGTGTCGGAATTCGTTTTTTTAGTTCATATGACAAATTTCAAACTCAATTCTTTCATAATATTTCCTTTTTCGAAATGGCAGGATTGACATCCATTGGCCCACTGCTAGACATACCAGGCAATACCGGTTTGCGTGACTTAAAGCCTTTCCGCTTTTTCTCTCACTTTGCCACCAATAAAGCCATAACTGCAAACAAGTTTGAATAAATTAAAATCGAAAAACTTTAAAGACAGTAACCGCCATCATTAATACAACTCCAACACAAAACCTAAAGAACTAACCCTCCCGCCGCCGCCCTCCACGCCGCGGATACCACGAGATAAATTATCCGCGGGGTAACGAGTGGCATACCGTCGTCTTAATCACCGCTGCACTTTTCAACATAGATTGATGACGTTTTGATTTATCGCCGTCGCCGTCGTAGGGTTAATGGGGTGTCTCAGATAAAGATGCAACTGTAATGAACATGTCTGTTATTGTTTTTGATATTTTTGAGCTTTTAATGGGTAATTTATTGTAGAGGGTGTTGGATAAAAATTTGTTCGTCTTGAAAGGTTATTGAACTTTTTATGGATGTAATTTGACTTCTGCAATCAAAGTACTTGTTACATAAGTTAGGTTACCTATCATAATATTGATATTGACTCTTGCAGAGCGGTGACACGATTGTTATGATTTTTTAGTCAAATAATTGATGCGAAAATTGGATAACAATTATAATAATAATACCAGCCTATAAATGTCCCACTGTTAGGCACAGGCCTCTTCTTAAATAGAGAAGGAACGACATTAATCACCATGCTTGCTCATATTTAAGTAAATTACTTTGAGCTGAAATAATGTATACTGACTCTATACCAGATGTCCTCTTCACGCCTTTTGGCTAACTTATTTAAGCATATTATAAAACAAAATCTGGTCAAATTCAAATGTTTTCTGTATGTTAAAGTATGCAAAGCGAAGTCTAGGAAAAAAATAAATAAAAATCAACTCAAAATATTTGTATTCAAACCTAAATGCATGTAACCAGACGCTACACAATAACTAGCCGATGTTAACCAATTGACGTCCATTGCTCCATTTGAATGCAGACCGTCAAACTTGTTGTTGCGCAGTGAGCAATCTATCTCCACGTCATTGTATGGCATTGTTTACGTAAACTGTCGCTATCACAATAGAACAAAGACAAAAGTAATTAGAATTATGAATAATGGTGCGAGTGATAGTGGTAATGAGGAAACATTAGATGTATGTGCTTCCTTCGCATTGTCAGAAGGAATCTTGTTAGACATTGCAAAGGAAATTGCAGTATAATGAACATGGTTAGGTATAACAAGTAACATGAATGTTACCATATATTTTGCATAAATAGGTTAGTGTAAAATTACTTAGTCGTTAGCACGTCAGCTTTAACTGTTACGGAAAATTGTATTTTGTTAGGAAAATAAACATGGCAAGTATGCAATGTTTCATGTGTCAACATCATAAGTTTTTATTCATTATTCTTATAACTACTGTTGCTGATGATTTGACTGGTAAACCGAAGGTCGTAGGTTCAATTTCACCCAGGACAAATCTGTGTGATGAGCATGATGATTTGTTCTGTGTTGGGGTGTAATTATTCTATATTATGTTTGTATTAAGAAAAATATAAGTATGTTTATTAGTCGGGTTGCAATAATACTAGCTCTGTATGGTTTGGGATCAGATGGCCGTGTGTGAGTTGTCCCTAGATATAATATAGATATCTATTATAAAAGGCACAAAATAATTTCTTGATTTACTTGGATTCATGGGCACACAAATCTATCTCAGCAATCTAGCTATTAACTATCATGAGAAAAAAAAACACTTAAAAAATAGCGATGTCATCCATTCTTCACTAATGATTCATGAACTTCTTCCTTGTAACCTCGACGATTAAGGGTTAAAGCCACCCACTAAACTAAGGGGTGTGGTCTATCAATCAGATTACTCACGATGTTTCCTTGATTATAAACCACCCTTAAATCTACCCTTAGATGACGCATGCAAATTCACCCACATTTATTTTTATTGAAGAAAACTTTTTGATGGATTGGCGTTTTAGCGTTTCTTATAAAATGGAAAAGCTTTTTGTAACCGAATCTGTGTGAGGTTCAGTTCCGTCGTCTGTTTGCAAGTTTTTGACTAATGAGGAAGAAGATAAAGTTGAATATCGAGGAGTTTTTACCTACTAACATTTTCATTAAAAGTTTTGAGCACTGTAAAAACCATTCCAACACAACCAGACCAATACCACACTAACCAATTCTTAATTTAATAAGGGTTAAGTAATTTAAGAATTGTGAAATGAAAAAGATAAAGGGGTCATTAAGGCGACTTTAAACATAATCAGTTCGACTCGCGACACCTCCGCCGCCGCGTCAGCTCATGTTTAGGGACTCCTATTGAGTCTGAAACTAGTAGGGCGATCAAGAGAATATGCGTGAGTAAATCGTTTTGTTTTAAATAATTATGAATACTCTTCACGAAAGTTATTATACAAATAATCATATAATATAGTATATATTGCACATTCGTTCTTTTGAAGTCCTAGTTTTTATTGAATAAGTTTGAGGACAATTACTTAGCTTCATTCAAACTTTCTCCGTTATTTAAGGTAGACAACCTTTCATGACTATAGATTTGAGTTAACGAACTACTCACACAGATCATTAAACTTGCCAAACACTAACTAAAACAACGATAATATACCATATTTTACTCGCACTTAACCATAATAGGTACCATAGACGAACCATAACCTTACCAAAACTACGCGAAATAATTGCTAAAAGGCTTCATAACCTGCGTATCACGTAACATAGAGCTGACGACTGCTAACCATCTCTACAAAGGGTTATTACTTTGACAACCGGACCCAAATGGTTTCATTTATGTGACGTAATCGCGTGCTAATGTGGTGATTAAAGTAATTGTGGGGTGACGGAGCCGTATTGTTTTAAATAGAGCTGGAAATTGTCACTCATGTATGTTTAAAATTGTTATGACGGCAGTTAGTTGTGTTGAGTAAAGTGACGTAATGGAAGCTTTCACGGGTATACACACCTGTCTAATTATGGTACGCGCCAATTTAGACCTGGATGTAAACATATTTTCTTGATGTTCTAAATGTTTGTATAATGTTATACATTCTGGCATCATACAAAAATTTATAAACTGTTAGGTTCTTGTTTTAAATGTCAAATAGATTATTTTATATTTATTTAATTAATTAATGGTTATATTGTTTATTCATTTCATGTATATTATAAACGTTTGTCAGTGTTTATATGAAAATGTTTTGCTGTATAGTTCGTACAAATATATCTCGGGCATTGCGTGTTCACAGATAACATGTTAAACAAAAGCTACGCAGATTGAAAAATAGCTTAAATATTTACTATATAATATCACAATATAAAAATATTGTATATTTAAGAAATAATGTGTTGTATAATTACTATAATTATCGCCAAGACGAGACAACGGAAGCGCAGGGCACTACCTACCTTTTCTCGAAGCAAAGTTTCTTCTTATTTTTGTATACCCTTAAAGGGCTTAAAGATTCGATTTGGCATGTAAACCGCAAACTCTATTTTTAAATTTTCCCACGAAAACCAAATTTATAGCCCCTAATTCGAAACGAATGTTACATCTCTACATTAAATCAGACACAACCAAAAATCACTACATCACGTGTTATTTAAATCCTACCACAATACAAGACTATTATTTTTGGTTAGGATAGAGAAAGTTCGGGATATTCGGCTCAATGTCAAACGTGCACCATAAGTATTCGTTAGCGGACGTATGTATTAAGTGACCATGAATCAATGGCTAGATTGGATACCAAATTAGGATTAACCGATATCGATGTTTGGTTGTTGTAGTTTCATTATTGAATAGGAGATTTTGTGATGTTACTAGGTTGTAGGGCTTTTTAGAATGTTTGGATAATTGCATTGTGATAATTATATAATATAATGGTGAGGATAGACTGTATGCAATACCTACTTTATTAGGTTTATAACAGAGTTCCATTCAAGCTTCAAAATAACGATTTTTAACTAACTTGAAAAGAATTACCAATTTTTATGATTGGAATAAAATTATAAAAGAGAACCTTTAAAACATGACTTGTCTTTCAAAATGACTACTTGACTTACTAGTGACATAACTAACTGTAACTTTAATATGTAGGTACCTATTAGAAAACAGAAATATCGACCGACAGGATATTATTAGACATAATCGTATATATCCATATTTCAACGACAACCAGCAACATTGCTTAGAGAAAGTCCTTTCCTTTTACGGCAGACTTTCTCGGGAGTAATTTTGCCCCATAATGGTAAGAAGATACAATTATAGGGCACCTGATGAATACCATTGTAATTTGATTCCATATAATGACTGAGCTCTTATAATGTTGTGTTACGGATGTTATGATGCTATATTTAGACATAACTTGCGTGTCTCTGTAGATCTTATAAGGTGTTGAATGTACGGAAGTTTCATATTTTTTGGGTGTTTTTGTGGCAGCAATGATTTGCGTGTATGATGTGTTTTTTATATCTCATTAAATGCTGTACTATACTATATGAAAATCACACTTTTTTTTTATAAATATGTCGATCCAGCTCCTTTGCTAAATTGTGTATTTAAAAATACCAAGAACCATTTTAATTCACCTTTCACATTTGACATTTCACTATTGTTGTTTAAATAGCTTTATTACCGTAACACAAATATCTCAAAGTAAAAATGTCGACAAAACATTTAAATTCGTATTACAAGTCTTAACTTCCATTTTTAATTGAGTTGTTCACGAGTTAACATTGCGAACCCAAATTCCCGAAACATTCCCTCACGAGGTATTGAACCGTGTTGCTATTAACAAAACAAAATACCACTAAATTGGATAACAAGTTGCCCGTCCTACTCTTAATAAAATTACTTCGTTCGAACAATTTTCCTACAAAATCATCGAACTCTGACAAAGTTATATACAAGGCAACAAGCTGTTGCGTTCAGAAAATTCAATTTATAAACAAGTTAGCATCTCGTTAAAATTCTTCTGATGTAATAAGGCGGGTACGCTTTGTAGGCGTTTCGTGAATTCAGATCTTCGCGAACAAAAATTCCTGGCAATATAGTTACCACACGATAATGATGTTCAGACCTCGCAGATTGGTTTTTGTTGCTAATAGATTTCCTTGTTTTTAACCGACTCTTTGCGGGTGTTGTGTAATGTGGAGGTAATGGCTTTCTCACTTTTTTTCCTTTTAAGCCGGTGTTACAAAGATTGCTCGCTTGTTATCGAGATAGGATGTTGCGGCACTTTATCGTGTTTGTAACGTGTCTTTTTATTTCCTGTTTAAAAAGCACCTTATATTATCACTGTTTGTTTGTGTTTTAGTTGTCTGATCGCTGTCTTATTTATTGGCTACAGTGTACTCAATTAATATACATTTCTTTGACACGCGTAACTTATCTACATTTTCACATCCACATAAAAACAAATTGTGTAGTGTATTTCCACTCACATGTTTTAGCGTTTCGAACGTAAACGCCACGTAAAAAGTTTACGATACTCCGGTAGACCTCAAAACTACTTGGTTTAGCCCAAAAATATGTACATTGTACATCGTAAAAATACGCTTTCTTATGCAAAATGTACGATCACAAAAAGCCTACATTCTACCTCTTACTAAAACACAATTCGCAACAACTACACAATTTGAAAATTAAATGAAAAATAAACAAAAGATGTGTTCGTATGTGGTATGAGATAAAGTAATAGCTATATATATTAAGTCAGCGCTTAGTCTCGAATGATAAAATAATTTGGTCAGTTGACTTTGCCATATAACTGAATACTAACATTATGGAAAACTAACAACTTTGGCCAACAAATAGGTACGGGCTACGGGAACAAAATCCCGTTACTCAAAAAGTTTCCAGTGAACTAGTAACCAGTGTCCACTAAATGAATGTGTGAACTTTAACCCAGTACATTAGTAGTTGCACAACAAATCATACTTATGTAAATTGAACATAAGTATCAGAGATTTACATAATTTAACGGCAGGCCAATTACACTGAGTTACGGCCGGGCGCGTGTGATTTACACAAATTATCATTTATCATTATATTCCTTTATATCAGCTTATATTGTAGCAAAGTAGGAATTATTGTGCACTAAGGTGATTGCTTGAGATATTCGCGATGATATATCTGCAGAAGATGAGGCCAATTTGATTAGCTTATAAAGATTAATAAAATTCAGTAGACAATTCATTTCTCAATTACGACATTGCTTGGAACACAAATTATAGCAAAAAATATATTTTAACAATATTTTATGAATATTTTTCTACAATTATGTTTTTTAACAGTTTTATTTTATTAACTTATCTTCAACTCAAAGGCATGTTTTCTCAAACAGGGAACAAACGTTTACATAAAAACATTAATGTTTCAGATAACTTTCTTCTCCAAAACGCTAAGGGCTGATTACCAACACCAGATAATTTCATCCGAAGAATATTTTATCTTCCATACAAAATCTGTCAGACGTCAACTTTATTCCAGGAATAACAATTATTTGGCGTTGAAAATCAGCCTTTAGTAATAGTGCAAAAAGATTCAATAGTACAATACATCGGCCCCTTATTTACAACAACTAAAGGTTGCTCCCGTCAGTATAAATTCACGAAAGGTAAGTTTTATGGGAGTAAAGACTTCGAACAATAAAAATAAATTAGCTACTGCGTAAGTGCTTGCACTAATGAAATGGGTGAAAAAAGTGTGTAATACTTTTTGGAGGGAACGGTAAGCGTGTACAGTAGGCTGTATGTGGTGTGCCTTTATCTTTGGAGCTTTTAATTGTAAATTTAAAACTCTTTTGAAGGTATTCTGTTTTTAAAATCGTTCGTTCTTCTTTTCTTTATCTTTAAATGTATTAAAGTTTACATCCTCCATGATTGGTGTTGGATAAGTCACAGGAATATCAAATTCTAAGTCAAATTATTTCATTGTAATTGCCAGTTATGAATTTTCACATATACCTAGATCTTTCTCTATTTATCCAACATACAAGTTAACATCAACTTTAATTATATACTTTTTCCTTAACATAGATTTTTTTTCTATAAATCTATGAGACTGAAAACTCTAAAAGTAGTTACAAATAATTCAAATCATTAACTAATGAGAAACTATTTCAATTCATTATTTTAAAGCCATTATTCATGTTAAACAATGCAATATTACAAAAAAAAAACATTCACATTTTAATATCCGACCATTTGCAATCTTTTTCAAAAACATAACAACCTCATTGATACTTGAACAGTAGCGAAAAAAAGTTAAAACCTCTTTAGATTCGTAAAGGCGCATTCACACGCACGCAGCGGTAATCAGCGCACGCATTGTGAAGAGTCGACCGCAGTTAAGGGTGCTCCAGACGAGAGCACTCGAACATCTGTCGCGTGGTGTCGCGTGGCTGTTTAAACGCAAGTGGAGGATTTTTGTATTACCTATATGGAAAGGTATTATGTGATTCTGATGATGTATTAATATACACATAGGTGCGGGGTATAGGTATAGTCATGTTCTTAAGATTAGCTGTAGGGTTATTTAGGAAAAAAAAATGAAGGAATGGTCCCACTTGTGTGTACATGACTTTTTGTACTATCTAACTAAAAAAAATTGATTTAACTATTTGGGAGTAGTATAAGTTTTAGTATATTCAATGTCTATAGTAATATAATAATAGTATATACAGTCTCATAATAATTATTTTCATGTTCGTTCAGCAAACGATCCTGTTTATTTTCTTCTAAAAGTCTACCACTTTTTAAAAGTTTTAACATTTTAAAACCTAAAGATTGTCTCGTACCTATATATTTTTAGATTGCATAATTGTATGTCATATCCATTTAATTTTTGTATTGGCAACGTAAGACCTTAGATAATCCCTTACATAAGCTTATTAAAAACATTATTTTTACCTTTAAAAAAACATCTGTTTACTTGCAATGTAGATCTATTACAACAATGAAGTACAATAACTTTATATTATCTTGGGACTCACACACGGCCATTTGATCCCAAACTAGGCAGAACCTGAAATGATGTCTTTTGATTTAATTTGTTTGTTTGACGACCTCCGTAGTCGAGTGGCGTACACACTGGTTTTCAAGGTTTCGCCAGCTCTGAGGTCCCGAGCTCGATCCCCGGACGGGTCAATTTTGGGTGTTTGTGGTACCTTCGTTGTCTCTGAATTCTACTTACTTTGGGTTTAGAGCAATGTATGTGATGTTGTCCAAAATTATTTATTTATAATTTGATATTAAAATAACGAATGATACATATAAACATTAATCTTTTCAATTAAAACTCGAACAATTTAAATTTTAAAGTTTACGTTACATATAATTCCATCTGCAAATACCAAAACGTACAACAGATGTGAAACAAAATATGTCACATAATATCTATAACAATTTAAACCACAATATTCTATTATAAACGAAGCCCAAACCAAGCGGCATTTACAATTAACATCGAAATAATCACATCCTCATTCATTTCAATTATGCTATGTTTACACTGTCTGCTTTCGGCGATTGCGCACAGGAAAGTACTGGCTCCACTAATCGGGCGAGTGAACGGAAGTGAGAGGACAGCCCGGTCATTTGGGCAAACAAAAAAGCAACACATGGCTGTGTCGGGACCAAGATAATTTACAAATGATGAATTAGGAAACTATGGAGTCGGTAATGTTGTGTTTTAATTTTTACATAAACTATTAGAATTGTAAAACCAATTTTAATAGTTTATGTAATGTAGTTGTTTGGATATATAAAGGTACAACCTATACAGAATACGATCGTATCTTGCGTCTCTAAATATTTTTTAGAAAAATTGCTACACAATTTTTTTTGAGCGTTTAGTTTATCAAGAAGTTGTAAAGTTTTGTAGAATAAAAAGTTAAAAAAAAAAATACTATATATATACTAATTTACGATTTGGTATATAGGTTTCTATCAATCATTACATTAATATGTTATCGTATAGATCTATAAACGGAAAGTCAAATCCCCATAACAATAAACAATAGTCGGCAAACGACAGCACTACTCAATAACATTATCCACCACATCTCATATAAATCCATCTTGTTCTTAAAGATAACAATCTACATTACAGCTAAATACCAAGTCCATTATTTCTAACGTCCACTCGCTCAGATCGTGTGAATTAACCTCGTTTGCGCGACGGCACCATATAAGGACAGTGGAAAGCTTACTCGCCTTATTAAACGCGGCACAATGGACCTCTAATGTACGCTCTATGTACAAAAATACACAAAAGGTACTCGTGGCCTAATTTGACGACAAGCAAATTCGATACGCGAGACCTGAGCTTGGGTTATGAACTGCTTTTGTTATTATTCTCTTAGATTTTAACTTATAAAAACAAGTAAATAGAACAAGATACGCAAATAATGCTAAGATAACATTGGTCTGGTAAAAAAAGCGACAAAAACCTTGGATTTTTTTTTTTTTTATATAAACGACTCCCGCACTAAGGAATTTAATCCTTGTGTCGCGGGGGGTTTCACAAACATTCAAATCACATGCATAAAGAACACCCAGACTTCGAACCCGCGGAACGTCGCGCACAGAGGTAATTGGCGTGGTGACCTATACCACTCGGCTATCCGAGCAGTCTAACTTTTTATGTAGGTTTATTTCGCAAAGTGATAGTAATAATTCAAGATCTTAAACATACGTTAACCACACTTATACTATAAATAGGTACATTTGTACAGAACAATTCAATTTTTTTTTTTTTTGAAGAGATTTACGCAGTTAGCCTGAGCGCAGGCTTTGACTGCTTCACCGAACTTTAACATTTCAATTTACATTTAGGGAAATGTAGGGCTTTTATTTCGCTAAATGTAGATATTTTAATTATGCATTCCTACTCAAGATCCCAAAGATATCTGACAATATCGTATAAACTTCAGCTCAGCTTCATTTGAAAATCAATACAACCTCATTCCACAAACACATAAGCGCGTCCCCAAAATGTAATCATCAATTTATTACGCAACCGTTCACAAATAAACAAAGGCAGCTCCCGTATATCTTAATCTACTTAAATTCCCATTCAATCGCATGCATTCCCGAATTATGGCGAATCACGGCATCTCGGGAGAAATGAGACGAAGTGTAATCGAATTACTTCCCCTTACTGAATGGAATAGTTTCGTGTTACCACAGCCTGCACAAAAGCTAGATTGAAAAGTGATGTATTTTCTTCGGAAAACCAATCTCTGTTGAGCAATTTTTAACCTTAACGGCTCAGAGATAGGTTGTGCTTTGGAAACTGCGATTATGATAATTAATTTTATTGGATTTTTGTTTTTCTTTGGATGGTACGGTAATAACGAAAGAAATGAAGGAAATGAAAATTTTCTAGACAAGACAACCTGAAAACAAGAAACCTTAAAAATTGTTTATGTTAAGGTTTTAGTTAAAGGCTTCTTTAAATCTACCTACTATTTAAGGAATATTTTCATTTTCAAGTTCGGATCTTATTCTTTAACTGAATTGTAGAACAAAACTTTAGTAGCTTGAGAGCTACTAAAGTCTCTCATATACTGAAAATTGGTCAAATATATTCTTCAGAATATCAGTTACATTAACATTGCCATTATTTATTGAATCCAAAACTGTTAATCACATTGTAACTGCAAATTGTTAAAAAAAGACATACGATAATCAAACTACTCATTTTCGCGCCACTCACTGCAAAAGCACGCCAAAAAATCCGAAATGTCAGTGCATCGCGTTCCAGTGCTTTATAGTGCGTCGTAAACGTGCGAGCGGGCGCGCTCCAGCGCCGCACTTGACAAACATGCCACTAGATTTATGACAGGGCTGTCGCGTGCACACGTTAAAAAAGATGGCGAAAATTTTAAAATTCACAGTTTTATTGTTTTCAAAGTCATTTATTAAGGTAGCATAAATGGTTTAAATGCATATGCGTTTTGAGGGAGTCGCGTTCGTGGAAATTCATTGAAATATCTACGTTAAATTATAGCCTGTGTGTAAATAAAACTTAATTGTATTCGTCTGGAATTACGTTTTTATTTCAGAGTTATGGAAATAGCGTATGCCAAGTTCAATTAACATAAACATTGCAGGGCAGTTGGGAAAGATTAGGTAAAAGTGACATTTGAGCCAAGTGGTAGTAACATCGGGATCGGTTCACGTCTAATGCTGTTCTTATTACAATCTTTCGGTTATTTACTTTCTATAAAACCAAGTCCGGCCGCGTCTGTCTGTCTGTACGGCATAAACTCAAAAACTACCAAACGATTTTTATATAGTTTTCACCAACGGATAGAGTGATATAAGACAACGTTTTGTGTGTATAACTCATTAATGTTTGTTCTTCCCGTGTGAAGCCGGGGCGGGCACTAGTTATAAAATATTTAAAGGTGCACGTCAGTCTGTCAAGACTTTACGAGTGTATCCACTTCCTGTGTATATCCATAAGCAACTACTTTAACTTTTAATAATAATTATCATATTTGAATTGATCGTATTAAAAACACAAAAATAAAATTAAACACTGCAAAATACACTAGTGAATACATGAACAGCTCTTTCTCATTCTTTTCTGAATATTATTTATAAACAAGTGGTTATCACATAACATCTCACCCAGTCTTAGCAAAAACTTTCCGGTGACGATACGAAAATACCAATTGATTCGTGTGAGTTATTGCCAGCCCTGATTTATAGCGCTCAGGCACAACCCTACGAGGCTCGCAGTTTTGATATATGAGTTTAGGGTTACTACTCAGAAATAGTTTTAGTGTACGCTTTATTTATTTTATAGCTTTTAAGTGACGTTTACGGTCGTCGCGAAGACAATACGTCAGGAAAGAGTGATTCTTAAAACAGTTGTAATTTTGTACTGAGTTTAATGTGGTTTGAAGCGTAGAGATGTTCCTTGTAAGATACCTAGTAAATACTTTGTATGAAAGTAAAATAAGCTTTAGTTTATTTCTGAAACTGTTACCTACCTGTTCTTTTCGTATTGTGTGGCTCTTGATGTAGGTAAAGGTTTTGTACCTTGGTCGCCCTTTTAAAAAAAAATCTATAGCGTTATTTCTTATGTTCTTCTTTTTTTTTGTGTACAGTCATGTATAGATGTGATACGACTGGTAATTTAACTATTTTATTAAATAAAATAAATATAATTTATTTGCATTTGAAATTGTCGAATTAAGTGTAAATGTTAATTATCCACCTATTCTAAATTCTTCGCGTATTCGCGATTCCTGGTAATAGTTAGAGATATTATTATTTCGATATGATCCAATAAATAAAACCTCTTTTATTATAATTCATCGCAGAAACACGCACACAATTCATCTGTGTGTCACACACGTAACGGTTATGACATGTGTGGGTAAAAGGTAGGTGGATGGCGCTATAACTCACCGTGCGGGAAAAACAAAGGTAACCCCTCTATAATTATTCACAAACAATGATATTGAAAACTCCTAAACTACGTACAATAAATAATAGGTCATCTAATTAAATTTAGTTATCGCCAAAATGCTATTGTGGTCTGTGTTGTAAATATTTTATAAAGGGGAATATAATTATTCAATGTCGAAAGACCACGTAATGCCAAAGCTTTCATACAGCCTTGGAGATTTCACTACCTACACTTAAGCCAGTAACTTTCTACTTCCGAAATAGACCTATCTCAAAATACTCGAAATTACAAGAATCGCTTCAGTTAGCAGCATAAATCATGCACAGAACATAATACTTGTGGTATACGGCAGCGGAGACGCCCCGCAGCGCACGCACGGGCGGTCCGCTGATTACAGACATATCATTACTCGTAATTAGAACACTTTTAGAACCAGTTTCTGTAGGGAGTATGATAGCTTTATGTCTAGGAGCTTATACATGTAGTGAAATCAAATGGGAGTTTTGGTAGTTTACAAGTACTTATATAATCAATAAAACACGTTTGTCATAGAAGTCATATTTAATTTATTTCATAACTTATCGAAGATAATCTAAGTATTATGAAATCTGGTTGTATTCAATTCAAATGTACACGTATACATATTTACGTCCAATGTTACGATTAAATTACCACAATATAAAAATAGATTACAACAAACATCATTCAATCCTCGACTACAGACTCGGTCACCTCCACACGCCCCCTTTTCGAACTGTACAGGGGGTTTCTAAACGCAGTACTACCACGAGAGGTACCACTGATAATTGAGTCTCTTCTTGTCAGACTCACGACACTATCCGAACGCCTTTCATATCTCGACAATATATTCCCCATTCCATTCTGAGAGAAAATAGGAAATCTTAGATCTGGAATCTTGTAATAGTACACGTACAACGCCCCCAAACTCAAAACCACCGCGAAAAACATGGATACAAAGATTTTGCCGCCCAAACCCGATTTGTCTAAAGGGCTACCGCTTATCGCGGCAATCTTTGGCCCCTTGACCCAATGGGCGTGGATTGCATAGCTAATAGAATTGATGATTTCCACGCTAGAGCCCTTGTAAACACCTTTATCGACTATTACGAGTTGTATCCTTGATAGAGGAAGTTCTGGAGTAAACCCTATATAGTATTCAACGATATTTTTATCGTATGTATTCACAATATTATCAACAAGCTCACTAAAAGCCATCAAGTCAAATCCTTGATCAGGTTCAAACAATAAGTAACCACCGCAAATTTCACAGCAAAATCCAAGAGGTTTTACAGGACTTACACAGGATGGCTTCGGACAAAACTTCGTTGAACAGTCAATTTTCTGATTAAACGCTTGACAGGCACACCCAAATTGTGAACAAAACATGTGTTGCTTTACTCTAACACCAGTTTCCATAAATTTATTTAAAATAAATTGTTGTTGTTCATCTTCTTGAGCAATAATACGTTGTAGGAATTCGTCGCTGTTGTAACTTGTATTTCCGATTTTGAGTTCTTTTACATACTGTGGCGCTGTCGGCAACTCTACGGTATACTTTGCATCTGTTGGGAACACAACAATGTCGTTGTAGCATGGTATTCTGTCGGAGTCAGGAGTGGCGTCGTTGAATTTCGGGGAGCTCCAAACGTCGGCTTGGTTCCATGATGATGAAGACACGTCTAGGTAATAAGAATTGTCATCAGTACAGTTAGTGTCAGCAGGATTACTTCCAAAAATTAAGGAGCCATCTAGAATCAATTCCCCTTCTTCTGGTAAAATAAATCCACTAATTTCAGTGCCAGATGCAATTTTGATTGAACCAACAATCGTTTGTGGAAACACGACGGTTTGTTTAGAGCAGGGAAGTTTTCCGTCTTTGAAGTTTATTGGTAACTTGAAGCTTGAGTTTGGAAGCCACTTGACAGTTGCCGCAGATATCAAAGTTGTACCAAATATAGCGACACAATGTAGCACCAAAATGGGTGACATGTTGTAATGAGCGTATGGTAATGAATGCCAATTTTGTTCGGACGAATAGTAATATGATACTTAATGACGTCTGGCCGATTATTATCTGTGATCTGTTTGATGTTTGTGACAGATGTGAGTGACACAAATCAACGTGTTGGAGTGTAAAGTTCCATTTTGAATCATAGTTATTAATGATCTGTTGGGATAATTATCGAGAAATTTCTTTGTTTTTACAGAATTTCAGATTTCAGTAACTTCCTAATTACTTTAATGCAAATTTCCTTTTTGATCATACGCAATCTTAGTCAACAAAACTTCCTTGATAAAATTGTCAAAAATAACTGAGCCCAAAATAAACGAAGAGTAATGTCAAGAATTCTGTAAAGTATTATTTACCTTACGCCCGTTATTACATTTCTTACTTCAAAGTCTTCTTACAACAGAAGCAAAAACAATCCATCAGTTTAAGCAAAAGAATCTCATTTGAATAACCGGCAGCTTAAACAAACACGAGCAATATATTACCTTCCGCGAATACCGAACCGCGACGAATTAGTAATGTTAATATCATAATATTCCCTGAAAAAAAGAATACGTATAAACAAAAGATTAGGGGTAATCCGGCCGCGTCGGGAAACCCGAGATCCAGGGATTACCGCCATCTTGAAGACGCAATAAAAGTCATCGCCAGCCACGCACGCCCATTACACTTGATACCTTATGATTTATCGCTAGATAACACTGGTAGGTGGTTAAATACAAACCATTAATGACTTTTCGAGGGGCTGGAAATTTAATAAGACGCCTCTCCCGTGCCAGGGAGCGTAGTTATGCAAATTTTATTGCAGGAAAAGCAGCAGGTGAAATGTACGGAACTATATGTTAACTGCGACGGTTACAGACAAGCTTTGTGACGATTTGCTATTTCTGTTCCAATTTAAAATTTGTTGGTATTTATGCGCAAATGTCTTTATTTAACTTAGTCTTGATGAAAGAAAGGGAATGTAGCTTTTTCAAAGAGTCTTTCTAATCGCTGTTTTTCCTGTCTTTGTCCTGCCCTCTTTTCCTCAGCTTTGGCGTAACCTAATTCAGGATCCTGTTAAGTACTACGACCTACCCTACCGGTCTACCATTTCTCTTTTACAGTTTCATTCTACAACAACAAAAAAAAGAAAACCAAAAAAATTCGAGAAGTGCCATCTAAAATGAGGACCTTAATCGTTAAGTAATTGTCCTAATTATTACCAATCTTACATCCAAATTACATATCAGTACCACCGCTGCGTTCCCGCATACAATATCCACCCGTACATTTCGCCCGCACTTTAGCGATCGTAACAAGCCGCCGAAACGCACAATATGCTAGATGGGTAGATAACAGGGACCTCTACCTCTAAGCGTTTAGGTTTACGGTTCCATATAATACTGCTACTGGCATTCAGACCGTTTACGAAGGGCGCTGCGGTATAAAACCTTATTGTGAACGTGTTCCGTTTAATATTTTTCGTCGTAAACGTCTTTTGGGGCGTCTTAGCCACGTGAGGTCAAGGACGGACTTGCTTGGGATCCGAATGAGTTTTCAATATTAATATGAGCCTTGGGTTTAGGAACAGATTTTTACTGTTCTTTTATGTTCGGGATTATTGGATTTCCATTGATTTATTAAATTATATCTGTGTAGTTTTGCTTGGGATCAGTGGAGTTCAAGCCGGTTGTAGCATTTATGTTTATGAGTGAACTGACTATTAAGGCCTATTAATAGTAATAAATTAGAATCCAGCTTATCGTCTATATACAACTTCTACTTTTTTCTGTAAATTAGTTTGCCCTTTGCTATCTTAGTAACTTGTCTGACCCGTTAGTAGACGCAATAGTTAAACAATGGAAGCGAAACAAAAATCACCGAGATTTTTGTTTCGCTTTCATAAATACGTTTATTGTTATGCCAGCATTAAAAGTTATTCACAACTTTGTTTTTATACCTACTGGACAAAAAGATAAATTATTACTGTAAATCGTTTCCAAACAAATTTTACCCTTACCTACATAATATTAAAAGCTACAATTGCCTGAGATACTGTATTATCATCGCACTACACATCAGTTTCTTACAAAGCTTTGTCCGTTGCAACACTTTTGGAACATACCTCTACACGTTTGTTCGCTTCGGGGCTTTCAAAAATGGACAATTAACAAGAACGGTGACCACATAGAGAACACAAACAAAGTTCACTTTAAATTTTCAGGTCTTTGTTCTTCCTACTTTTGCGCGCGTGATCTTTGTGGTTCTTTTTTTGGCAAAATGTCCACACGGGTAGTTTTCATCCTTTGTATTACTTTCTTTTAAATGATAGTTTGTATTATAAAATATTTATGTATATTTTGAGGATGGTGTGAGTCTCATTTACAAGGCAAACCAATACTCTCCTAAAACAACAACAACAAATACTAGTATCTAATAAATAGGTGTAAAACTTTTATGAATAAAGTCAGGAATTATTGCATATTTTTATGTTTCTCTTAGATTTGTGTTTTTTATGTTTCAGCCATTGCATCTTCGTATTTATATTACTAGCTGATTTTCGTGGCTCCGCCCGAGTGGATGTTGGTAATTGTGTCAAAAAGTAGCCTATGACCTTTCTCAGGCTCTAGACTATCTGTGTACCAAATTTCATTTAAATCGGTTAAGTAGTTTAGGCGAAAGTAACTCTGTCGCGCTTTCACGCGACAGAGTTACTTTCGCATTTATAATATTAGTAAGGATTGTTAATACTTTTTTTAATGTACCTAAAGAAATATGCTATAGTCTTCCCTATTAAGGTAATTGTGTATTAATAACTGGCAATTTATAACTGTTTAATCTCGTTCAATGAACTATTTTACTTCACCCAATCAGCATAAATGCTGTTAATAGAAGATTACTAACGCTGAAAGCTTCTACATGGGACCATAAAGCCAGAGCTTATAAAACGTCATAAACCATACACTTGAGTCATAATTTATTCGAGTCTGCTTCAATACTCGCTATAAAATCTATTCACCCGCTAAAAGGTTTTGTATTGATAGTTAGAGTGATGGTACACTGGTGTTAGCGTATCGTAGCGATTTAACATGCAGTGGGCACATGTGCAATGATAACGTTCCAGTTTTTTGCATGCAAGCTAACGCAGCCGCATCTATACAGCTGAAACATGTTTTAAGTTTTTGTTAAATTGTTCAATATTACACCAATCAACATTTTTAATCATTATTATTACAAAAAAATAATTATATCTATACTTTTTGCGTTATTTTTCTTATAATGTGCAAGATTAAGATCTTCTATCTGTGTTTTGCCTTTTATTTTCTGTTTTTTAAGATAGGCAGAAATAATGTTCAGCTAATAAACGTACTTGTATATCTCATCTTATGCCTATTAGATAAATGAATCAATTTCAGTTAGAATTAAATATCACATTTTTTTGGATCCGCTTAAAATCATCATGAATCCCACAGGAGCCCTTCTCACTTTCCTTAACAGGGACAAGGAAAATACGCACTTTCAAGCTACCACGATCAATCAATCCACTTCTTCTTCTTCTTTTCGAGTCGATGACCATAGAGTTGGCGACGTTTGAATTCTTCAAAGTGCAATCTCAAACTCAAACTCCTTTAGTGCTATATTCGGGTGCAGGTTTCCGGACACTTTGGGAACTCCAACAAGTGTGGGATTGTCTGGTCAGTAAGACCGCACTCGCACTGGGTCTCCGAAGGGTCTATGATCCCCATTTTTCCAAATTCCTGGGTACAATATCGGATGTGTGCTTCCCATGTAGGCTACTAAAGGACTCAATTAATTGCCTATATGACTATACATACGTTGCGTCAGCTTTCTTCATACTTTTCAAAAACCAGTGTATCACCCCCTTAAGTAATAAAACAATCTCTTTACTTTGTTGGTTTGTAATGGCAATGTTTATGGTATAATTGCCTATTAGCAACGTATTCGCTTTATGGCTATGGCTATTGACATATAGCCTCTTTGGATTTTTATCGGCACCCGCTGTATTCCTCTTAATAAGTCCTATAATAAACAGTAGTAGCCGTTATGTGAATTGATGTGTTAACGACCTAAGGCGGTGCTGAGGTTCTTACCGATATAATGGTTTTCATCTTAGTATTATATAGTTATATACACCTAAAGACATGTACTACAAAAGTCATAAATACTTATATCTAGGCTTAAGAAAGCCTTAGAAGTTAAAATTAATTCTAAGAAAAATAATGTAGTGAAAATGCACTTTACAATAGGGACGACTAAAAATTTTCGTCTTGTAGATTAATAAAAAATATTAGAGACGTATTTTTTTACGTAACTAAAACATACGATGATACTTTGATTTAAAATATCGCATGACGTTACATGTTCCCACGTTTTGTGCGACTGGGTGGCGTATTTTCGCATTATCATCTTTGTCATTACATATTATGAAAAAAAAAAAACTAAATTAAATCTCCTAATATATTTTTAATTTCCTAACTTACGGACTAAATAGATTTTTGTCTTTTCATAGCCAGTCGACATCCCTATTGCTAGGTACTTTATTGCTGAATGTCTTGGGTAGAACACAGATGACATTGTTTCACATTTTACCAGGCGCGTCCGTGGTCGAAACCTAATATCCCTAATATTAGACAAGTTTCTAAAAGTCATTATAATAGTTTAAGTGTCTCTCAAACACTTATTAAGAAAGAAGTTATACACAGTTGCTAAATTTAACTGCCTCACTTCCCCAATATTTTCCGTTTCCTGATAAACATCAGCACATTCACGAATGGCTCTTATCAAGAACTAGTTCGGGACTGACCTTTGTGTGGAGCCATTGTTGTTTTCTTAAAGAAATAATCATTCGCCCAAAGAAACGCGCCAATAGATTTATTATTCTACAGCGATAGGGAATTTGGGGCCCGCTATAGAGTGGACAGGGTGTACGAAGTATTAGGTGTGTAATAGAGTAAAGGCTTGTGACTGCTACAACTAAAAGTAACTGAACGACTTTCGATGCAAAAAAAGTTTTTGCGTTATTCAAAGAGATGCTAAAGTTAGAGGTAGGCGAGATACGTAACGTTTTATCACATATTGTCAAAATAATGTACAAATCTATACTAATATTATAAAGCTAAAGAGTTTGTTTGTTTGTTTGTTTGTTTGTTTGTTTGTTTGAACGCGCTAATCTCAGGAACTACTGGTTCGAATTGAAAAATACTTTTTGTATTGGATAGTCCGTTTATTGAGAAAGGCTATAGGCTATATAACATCACGCTACGACCAGTAGGAGCGGAGTATAAATGAAAAATGTTGCAAAAATGAAAAACCATTGAAACTAAAGTAATGTTAGTAGTTAATTATATTTTTGTAAAGGTGCCAATAACATAGGTACTAGCGATATGACACGCCTCTTGCAAAACGTTTGCACTATATTTAAGTTAAGCCAGATATTAAGTAAACTAAGCCCTCTTCAACCTTTGGTATTTTATTTTCCTGTGCGAAACTGTGTCCATCATTGTTACTTATATAAATGTTTACTTACCACCTAAGCAAATACATTGAAGAATGGCAATAAACGATTGACTATTAAGTATTGGAAATGTCTATAATGAATGATTTTTTAAAACAGGATGTTTGCCGTATATTTAATTAACCTTTTTTTCTATATTATATAATAATAGGTACGTTTTTTTTAAACTTACTACAAAAGTACCTACACTAAAAGCCAACCAAATTATATTCAACCACAGAGGGCACCACCAGTATATTTCATCAACAAAAGAATCAATTTATCACGACAGGCAGAAAGGTCAGCCTACCCGTAGGGAACAGGTAGCTATCGATTGGCACCTAGCCAGGGGAATTAAAAGGTTAATCTATTAAGCTAAGTATCTTATTTGCAAAATGATTTTTATAACTTTATTAAAACATAAACCTAAAACATGGCATTAAAAAATTCGTCCTCATCGCTATCTACTGGGAGTGTTCCCAAAAGGCTGGCGGCATTTAAATATTAATCATTTAATTATTAAATATAATTTTTAACTTAAGTGTTGAGAGTTGATGCAACTATGCCTTTTTGTTTCTCATTTTCTCCAGATAATTTGTTGGCCATGCGGTTTTGTCAACTCATACTAGAAAAAACCTAACTAAGCATTCGTGTCACTCAACAAGTACGAAAAACGCAACAAGGTATAATTATTTACAATTTGTTTGAGACTATTTTATTTCGTCTGAAAAAATAGCCACTACATGTAAAAAATCTTATAGAGAAACTCCTTTGAAAGACAAATCTATTGAAAGAATCTGCTTAAACATGGGCTGTCAATATGAACATAGCTACTTAAGGTAACATAAATTTAGATTAGATCAAATTAACCTGTACCAATTTAGCGTTACATATTCAATTACCATGCATAAAGGAACATGCACTCCATACATAACGCAGTCTGAGCGGAAATTATATTGAATTAAACAAAGCTGTAGGTAAATATTTGAGGAAGGATAAACAAACAGTAGGCAAGCCGGAGGTGCATTACAGGAATGTTTGCAGTATCCAAGATACAACGTTACGTGCAAATAATGCAGTTTAACGTTACACGAGATTTAAATTTATCGTTAGCCTGGAATTTGGGATATGGGTAATGTAATTTTGAGGTATAACCTAAATAAATGTTGTTTAAATTGCGATAGCAATTTCAAGATATTTTAACTGGTGAAAGATCTTTTACTAGACCTTTTGATGGCAACGTCAAAAAAACTAAAGCGAGCTCCAAGCATTTCATCCTTTTAATCTACAAAACAGTAGTGATACTATAACAACATCGATAAAGCACACGGGCAACTGTAAGCGCTTAATAGTCCGTCATGTAGTCATGACTGCATTTTGCTTTGTCATGTATACAAGACTGTGATTCTTGGTCAAAAGCCCAGAAAAAGGTGAATTAATTATATATTCATCATCAGATCAGCGTAGAACTCTACACTAACACCGTGTCCGTGACTATCAAGAAACAAATCCTTAATAACAAGAAGACATTAATTAAAAAACAAGGTCTAAAGCACATTCCGGAGATTAACCTATATCTACATAAAACGCACTATTAGGTAATCTACTCGCAAATATATTTTACATACCGTTTGCAACTTTCTTGAACAATTAACGCCGTGTACATTTTCGTAGCTAAACGCAATTCCTCTTTAGAAACCAATTACATAACACATGTAACCCACTTCCTAAATTCAGGATTTCCCTGTAATAATTCTCTTTAAACGCATACAACCCAGCATAAAGCAATTAGCCGCAAATAGGATTTGAAATGTGGCAACCTGGACCAAATAGCGCGTCGGTAATAAATTCCCGCTCCCTGCAAAATATTAGACAATACCCAGAACATTAATCTTCGCTACACATGTAGCATTTTAAGCGAATTCCTATGTGGATTATATTTAGTTAAACATTTTCTAAGTACTAGATATGAAAGTTTGTTGAAATACGAAATTCGTGGAGTGCGGAAACTGTTTTAAGCGAAAACAATGGTGTTCACCATGTGTTCTCTAAATAGTTTTCGTAATGAATGCGCCGACGGAATTCAAATGCAAATAATTTTGCGGAAAACATTTTTTTGTAGAAAGCTTCAAGTTAACGGTGTTGTTTCATATGTTAAGCAAACTAAAAAGAAAATTATCTAAGCAGCCTGAAACCTTTAACTAAACCATGGCGCACTTTAACTTAAAGCAATAGATTTTCGTTTCTCTTTACTTCCAGTTTCCGCTATAAATTCTCATTCTGAACTCTCAACATAGTACAAAATATAATTCTATCACAAAGATTTTGCACCAATAAAAAACTAAACTACCGACAAAACTACAAAACACTCGAAAGAAACCAGCAAAAAGCTCGACCAAAAATCGAGCATCGACCGACAAAGTTTAACATACCCGGATAAATCCGGATGAATCCGGCACGGGACGGTCCCGGACAACTTCTAAATCATATAGAAATAGTTTCGTAACAATAGTGACACTTCGTGGACTGCGAACCGGAGTTTGTCGGAGTTTTACTTTAAGAGTTCATCTGATCAATTTGTGACGTATGACGTAAATATACGTCAAGTTAAAATATGGTGATTTAGATATTAAGTGAATGTTTAGGGAGTGTCAGGTTTTGATTGTCGAATTAAATAGTCTAATCTAATAAGCCCGTCTTGTCCCACGGCAGGGCAAAGGCGTCCCTCTCCCTCTTCCACGCACTTCTGTCCTGGGCTAGGATGGGCCAGTCCTTTCGGTAGGAGTCAAGTTGGTCTCTCCACCTCTTTTTCGATCTGCCGCGATGTCGTGAGAATGTGAATAAAGAAGAAATAACAATGAGCGGGGTTTAATTAAAATATAGTTTACTGATTAAAAGATCATAATGTCAAATGCAAATAAAATCTTGGCTCTACATAAATCTCCATCAAAAATTCGAATTGCTTTTGTAACCATAATTTACAAGGAGCCTCAAGTTGGATCGTTTGCTCATTAATTCAGTAGAAATCTCACATTAACCCATTTCTCCTATTTGCATCTTACAACTGGCACTTAATAATAGTTCATTTACATATTGTCATACGACACTGGGATGCGTTTATGTTTCTATTGTCGTGAAGTGAATGTTCTAGTGATTCATGGTCCAGCGGTAATGGAGCAGATGAAATCTGTTTTTATTTTATGTCTAACAAATGGATCAATGAAAAATATTAGACACGTATTTTTTTCTTATATTACGTAAGAAAATAAACCACGACGTTATATTGATTTGAACTGTCACAAGACCAAATTTGTTCGCAAGCATGAAGTCATTGGACCCCACTCCTGTACTACTATACATTTGCATTATCTACTTAATTTGTCTTATTGTAAAAAGCAAAAAATACTTTGCTGATATTTTTTATTATCTAACTGACGGACTTAATAAATTTTGTATTTTCATACCAATTCATGTTTCATAGCAAGCCATCAAAACAAAGATGTTAATCTTGGTTTGTAAATATCTTAAGTACTTACTTATGTGCCTATATTGTCTTGTCTTTTCTGCAAACAGTCAATTACCTAAATAGTTAAAGTACTACTGAAGTGCATGTGATATCAAACAGTGTTATGGATATCAAAACATGCCCTGAGGTCAATGCCATTGATTCCTAAAGACATATATTATAATTAAATGCTAAGAAGTTGATGAATTCTTTGATTCACTTGTACCACAACATTTTAAGTATATTAATCAATCACCCTATCGCTGTCCACTGCTGGACATAGGACTCTCCTATGTTGCGCTCACAACACTTGGTCCTCCGCCTTCTGCATCCAGCGCGACCCAGCTACCTTTTTCAGGTCATCGGTCCATTTCAAGTATAATGTTTGTCAAAATACTCTCTCAAACATCTCTTGAACATTCCAATAACAAATAATTATCTTTTAAGGAATGTATAATGAATGACTGAAACTCTACCGCCTACATAACCGTATTATAGACCAGTCATAAATCAAGTCTCTAACCTATCTACATAATTCAAAAGCGCCACGGCCCGTCAACCTTTTAACGAAACACAAACAACCAAAGATTAAAATAGAATAAATTATTAACCCTTGTCTTAACATCGAAAAATTATTATACGGAACAGAGATGTTATTCGGCTGCATTTTATAAAACAACACCCCACAAAGCACTTTCAACTTTATAACACAAACACTAAAGTACAAAATGTCAGTTCCAGGATAATTCATTATCGTCTCCTTAATTGTAACAGCAACAACGTTTAGTTTCGTTTGTTTTGCGATTTTCTGCGTGTGCGAGTTTATGGGAAAATGTAACTTGGAGTTTGGTGATTAAAGTTGAATTTAGTTTAATCAAGTTTTGTTAGACGTTAATGCAGTTTTTGGCCGCCCGCTGAGCGCAGTCGAGGCGATCATAACAAATCATCAAGTTGTTACTTAAGGGTTCGGACACACTGCGGAAACTGTTTTAAAGAAACTTTTGTAAAGGGGGAACAATGCAGTGGTATTTTAATATTGTTTTGACAATATTATGGCTTCATTTACAACTTTATGAAATTTAATAACGCTACAAAGATTTACATAGAAAATACAAACACAAGTCTGTTGAACAATAGAAAAGCGAATTACTTCTTAGGTCGCTGTAATTTAAAACCATTAGAGACAGATTGGTCAAGCAATTTTTCGACATAATAAACAATTTCAAATCTATTGGCATACCCGAAACTGTTACATTCCCCTCACAAACTCCATGTTCCACTGTGCCTCAACCTGTAAGCAAGCGATGCATAAGATTATTTCGCAACTGTTGACACACAGCGGCTCTCAACGCCACATAACTCACGAATGTGTGTTCCCCGAATAATTTGATTGTTACATTATACTGCAAACTAGTTAGCGCGAAACTTTACTTCAAACGATGAATGCCAAAATAGTGTATGTACTTATATATGTGGAGAATTTACATTTTGTTATATGCTAGGGTTATTATTAATAATTGAAAATTTTGGTTTTTTCCTATTTGCTACCAGGTTTATACTCTTGAATGAATTTGAATTCTTATACAATGGTAATGCAAAATAACAGGCAAACAAACAACACACAGCACAAAAATTACTGTCTATGTTTAGATACCAGGTAGTTCCTTCATTCATTAAAATTTATTGAAGAACTAGCTGTCCCCCGCGACTTTGTTCGCGTGTTTTAGTTTCAACGGTTTTTCATTTTTGCAACATTTTTGATTAAAGCTCCGCTCCTATTGGTCGTAGCTTGATGTTATATAGCCTATAGCCTTCCTCAATAAACGGACTATCCAATACAAAAAGAATTTTTCAATTCGACCCAGTAGTTCCTGAGATTAGCGCGTTCAAACAAACAAACAAACTCTTCAGCTTTATAATATTAAGTACTAGCTGTCCCCCGCGACTTTGTCCGCGAGTTTTAGTTTCAACGGTTTTTCATTTTTGCAACATTTTTCATTTATGCTCCGCTCCGATTGGTCGTAGCATGATGTTATATAGCCTATAGCCTTTCTCAATAAATGAGCTATCCAACACTGAAAGAATTTTTCAAATCGGACCAGTAGTTCCTGAGATTAGCGCGTTCAAACAAACAAACAAACAAACTCTTCAGCTTTATAATATTAGTATAGATAGATAAGGCTAAAGATCTAACAATGAAAATAAACAGTAAAATTTAAAGGTATTATTATCCGTTCAGTAGTTTTTAAAAATAGGAATTATAGATTATAGTATGCGATAGGTACCTACTATTGTGCTTTACAAAATTAGTAGAGAGTGTTCTATCAAATATGTGTTCAAGTACTTAATTATTACTATTTTTTATGATTGTATACAAACCCTTATGCAAAAGTTGTACACGACTGTACAGCGCTGCTAATTCATATGTAACTTGCGATAAGTTCTGAACATAACTGACCTTTCAATACTTGTATCATCGATAACACAAACATTAAATACTCGACAGTACTTTAATACACCGCTGTATTCAGCTGTACCATGAATTTAATTTGAGAAAGTAATTAATTTTATTTTTTATAGTTTTGTTATAACTCAATTCCTTTGAGTACGAGCCCTTAAGCAAACAGCACAGGACTATACTGTACGCCTGATGTATCGGTACTCGCTCCGCTTAAATTGTTCACCGCGTGGGGTGACACAAATAATTTAATAGCTTTACAACAAACATTATAAGAGACGATGACGTCATAATGCGAATCTCAAGTTTATTGCGTACGGGTTTATAGCGAAATTGATTCGCATTAATGTCTTGGATGACTCATTGTAGCAATATTGTGTAACCCTGCCGAGAAGATAAACTTAATTTTTTATGTAATAAATTGTGAAATTGCATACCTAGGTGATTTTTGAACGGTTCATGGCAGCCAAACAGTAAATATAAAAATATTGGTATTGACCAGTTGATAGCTTTTCCACAAAATATCCTAGAGATTAATCACTGAGATAATTACCTGCTTTCTTCGGTAATATGAGCTATAAAAATCAAACATGTTATAAAACATGTTGACTGCATGAATAGCCTAGTGGTACCACGCCAATTACCACGGTGCGCGACGTGTCGCGGGTTCAATCCCCGCATGGGACAAGGATTTGTGTGATCCACAAATGCTTGATCCAAGGCTGGGTGTTGTGAACCTCCCCGCGATACAGTAATTAAACTCCCAAGTGCGGGAGTCTTATTAAAAACAAAGCTTGATGACGAAACGTGCATTTGATTATCAGGAAACACGATCCTGCAGAGTAATTATGATGATCAATCCGCGGTTCTTCTCTGAGGCAGATTTTTCCTTATTATTTTTAGAACCTGTTCCTGACACCGCTAAAGGTTATAACTAAACAAAACAGATAAAAGTACCATTATCCCGTACTAATCCCCTCAACCTTAATGAGGGAAAATAATTTAATTACCACGTTTTCACTTCCCTAAGTGAGTGCTACTCGAAAAACTGAAGAGATTTTCAGTTCTGGACGAAAAGCAATTAGAATAATGAACCTCAAGGACGTACACCATCAACATAAGAACTGTCCTGTTGATGTCTGTATGTTGACTTAGAGCTCAAGTTAAACTGGTTTCTTTATTGTATTGTGCTTTGAAAGTGCAAAGATTTTTCATGTTCCCAATCTGTTAAATGCGTTCAAGTAGGCTTTGTTAGGTGTTTACGTAATTTATTTTGGAAGCGATTTCTTGGACAGGTGTCGAGCCCTTCAATGCCGAGTGGAAGCCATTGTTGTCACCCAAAGCTTTTAATGATAAAGCAGGATACGCTGGAGAAGAATACGAAGAAATTGCTGACGAGGGTGGAATTATTTGTTATCTCTTATCGTCGCCGAACGTTTTTGTTAATTTAAAAACGCTTTTTATGTAGGCATAGTATTTATATAAGTAATTGTTTGGCCCATATTAAGAAAGTTGGTGGCAAACAAGACTAAGCTCAAATTGACTATTATATCTGCTAGCAAATATTTATAAATAAAAAAAAACTATATGGACAAACACCAATATTTACTGGAATTTACTATCCTATTTTAATACCCTAAGGTTGAATATTCTGTGACACAATATCAATACAAAGGTCGCCACAAAATCTCTATAAACCAGCATCGTGTCAAAATTTCGTATATACTATTTCCAGAATAATTCGGGTCATATAAGTAGCTGACAGTCAAGCTGAATGCACGGATTAAACCGGCCTGCACTGGACTGATGATGATAAAGTGCAAAATGCTACGTAACATAATACAGTGTAAATACGCAACGCTTCAGTGCATTTTCCGTTTTTGTCAGGGAAAATTGAACCTTACAGGATGCTATTACTTAGCTAAATATAACCTGGCGTCCATTTCGCCTGAAAATTAAAAACCTTTCCTAATCTGGTTGAAGTGCATCCTCAGTATTAGGAGGTGCAGCGACGATTTTCCAATTAAGTTGTAACCGATCCAAATTTAGTTTGGCAGTTATCGAAAATATTATTTGAACTTATCGGAATAGAGCTCAAAATAATCTTTAAGGATTTCGGTTAGAAAGATATAGTTACTAGTTACTAGAAGAGGCAGTTTATATTGATACATTAATATACTTATTAATGTTCTTAGCGATACAATATACCTACGTAAGAAATAAATAAACATGATTTCCTCAAAAAAAATGATGTTTCAAAATCAAAATCAAAGTGTTTTTATCCAAACTAATATTACACATGCGAAAGTAACTCTTCTCTGTCTGTCTGTCTGTTAAGCTTTTACGGCTAATTCGCACAACGCTAATTTGGGTAAAACTAATAAAACATGGGCTAGTCTTTGTCGCGAAAACCGAGTCTCACGCAGGCGAAGCCGCTGTCTACAGCTAATTTCTCATAAACCTAAAAAGACGATTAAGAATCTTTCAAGTTACAAATCTTAATGGTTCTTTACTTATAATAGTAACTATGGTACTTAAATGGATTTTCGCTCGTATAAGACAAAAAAAAATGTATACACGCTTCAGTAGAATTGCAGCTAGAGTACGTTTGTCTGCCAGTTCTATCCGTATACACATTTTTGTGTAATTGAACGCAAATTTAACAAAAGGCTCTTCCATCCTAACTACATCCAACCGCGCTCCAAGTTACTTTTCACGCGAACCAATTAGGGGAAGAATTGATGGCCAATAAACGATGGAGTGTTCCGCGCAGCACGACGGAACGGGAAACAATTTCAACGAATTTCCATTTCCATCTCGCTTTTGGCAAAAAAGTGGGTGTGTTTGAAACTGCAGACCCGCACCCCAAAAGAGTAGTGGAGGTGAGCAGCGTAACTTAAATTGTGATTTTAGGTGACTCTTTGAATTCCAATATTGTTCAATAATGTTTGTGATACTTTAAGATAATAAAGTTAATTTAAAAAACTTTAAAGTCACGCATATTTTTTCCATTTTATATTGTATTGCTATTTTACAGAAAAAAACATTTTAGTATTAAAATTGAAATTCATGTTTGTCGCCATGATGATATTAAAGCTATTGCTGCTAAATATATATCAATATAATGCGGGAACTGGCTGGAGGCGTGTAGCGCAGGACCGATCCTTGTGGAGATCTTTGGGGGAGGCCTATGCCCAGCAGTGGGCGTCTAATGGCTGAAATGATGATGATGATGAAAGATCAATATCTTGGTTCTTAAGTCCAGAACTGTCTTCAAGCCACTGTAGTTACACTCTTCAATTCTAATCATAAACTAATTTTGATCGTAGTTCCAAAAGATCTCGTTGTCAATGAAGAAGTTCAGCAGCTATCCACCAGCTAGGGAATACGCTTCACTTTGTTGCTTAGTTATTCAAAGTTTCATGCTTTGACTAGGGACCTAAAGGCTGCTATCTTACAGAGCTTTTACAGAAGGAAAAGGTACCGCCTTTGGTAAAACAGTTTCAACTTTCAGCCTTCAATTTCTTTCATCTACAATACATTTTAGTAAATAATGTGCTCGTTATTACGCCCAATTACAATTAGACCATTGTAATTACCACATTATCTTCGAACCAAATAAATTCGCAGACACGCAACTATAAGAAATACTATTAAGAAGCATAAAGGGAGCAACAAAGGTACACTTTACGTCGGTAGTTTGATTCAAGGATTCTTCCCCTACCTTACCTCTTTCCTTCAATCGGCCCATAATCTCTGAAGTACGCGTTCCCAGAACATTTGTTCACAAACAAAGCTATGCCAAGCCATTCCAAGATCAACGCAGCATACAAAACATCGTTTTCCACCTGCAAGTACTTGAGGCCCCAACGGGGACGAAACTCGTTACGTCTCAGTTAAATCAGGGCAACCCCGCTGAATTCAGGAGGTCATAAATTGACACAATTGTTCCCTGCGGTAGGGCTTCGCAAATTATTAGCATAAATACCCTCTTAGTAAGCTAAACGGGACATGACGCGGCGTGATGACTCCCTCCGTCTTGAGAACGAAAATATTGTTTAACTTGGAGATTTAAAGAGATTTTTGGACTGGTCTGGAGAGAATTGAATATTTATACGTGCTTATAATATTAATTATAAGTAAAATTTATCAGAAAAACACAAGAGTCCTCAGTACAGTTCTTACAAAGCATCTTTTTGTGAAAATTAATGTAGATTTAAACAATTATTACATTAACTTAACAATAACATTTTAGGTTTGATTTCTTTCATGACATATATTCTGAATTAACGAGGATCTTAGAAGGTTCAATAACAACTAACAAAAAGTGTCTGCAAAAATAAAACACTTTCCTAAGGCAATTAGGTACATATCAAATATTATGGGCATACATATTTGAACCATTTTGAATCTAAAAAGCATATTTAACAAACTCACGAAAGTTGAGAAAATATGGCCTATTCTTTGGTGACCACAGAACAAGGCAATTTAAAGTTTGCAACGTCGGAATGAGTGCAATACGTATCTTGACCACTTTACTGCAACAAGCCAACGAATATTTCAACTTCCAAGGAAATTGTAAGCCATTTTCTACAGGGTATTACACAATTCTTTAGCTCATTGGCGACTGAAAAATGTCATTAAACTCGCTGAGAATTTATACTAGATTTATGAGGACGTTCAGTAAGGATTCATTACTATAACCTGACAACATTCAAGGTCCAAAGAGGAATTTTACAACTTGATCAAACAAAATACGATCAATTTTTATCAGTGACTTCTACATTTTTTCACAATCAAGTTTTTACATTAAACAATAGTTAATGTAATGTAATTTAATGTAAAAACTATATTTATTAAAGAGTTATTTATAAAAAAAAACTTTTTGTCGTGTTACACCAGACATAAAATCTGTAAATTAAATAATACAATTAATCTTTTTTTAATCACCACTACTCAATCTTATTAAAAATATATCCTAAATTCCAAATTACTTGAATAAAAACGCTTTAAACCCATATAATATGTAAAAAGGCAAAAGTAATACCTATTAAGGTTGCGTTTTATTTGTCCGTCAGGTTCCAGAGATTCGGTTCTATCCGGTAAGCCGGGTCGTGATGGCTCAGCGATATTTAAAGCTGATTTGATCAGTGAAGCGTCCATTGCGGGGTCCGCTTTGTCTCGTCAGCGTCTGGGCGTGCAGACTTGGTAATGGATATGTTTATATAGTTATGTTTATAAATATAGAAAATCTCTGTATTATTAAAAATAAGTAACACATTCCGAAGTACTTTTATAAGATTCTGAATCAGAAATAGTCAATGTAATTATGCATATTATGATACAACTAATAGCAGTCCTCCGCAGTTTCACCCACGTATGTAGCCTTCGTTTTCAAAAGACACCTTTTTTTTAAGTGACTTTTTCTGATGTTTTTACAATTATGCTATTCGGGGTTGAGGCAAGTTATAAATGGTTTAACTAACCCGACTTTGTGTAATAAGATACCAACTGTTTCCCGCGCCTCCGCCCGCGTGGATGTCGGTTATCGCGGAAAAAACTAGCCTATATCCTTTCTCAGGTTCTAGACTACCTGTGTAACAAATTTCATTTAAATCGGTTCAGTATTTTTGGCGTGAAAGCTTAACAGAGCTACTTTCGTATTTATAACATTAGTAAGAATACGTTTACACATAATATTAAACTTATAAGAGTGCTAAGGACTATACATACAACTTCGCAAAATTAACTTTCTTAAGAAGTAAAAGCTACATCAGTTCTAAAATATTAGATATTATCGTCTTTATCTTCTTAAAAAAAATATTATATTATAGCACTTAACTCCAAAACAACTGTAAATCAAATCTAAGCAAAAATAACTCATGTTCTCAGCGTACTACCGGTTTCACCCTTCACTGTGACGTCACTGTGTGCACATATCTTGTCGGTACTCTTTCCGTACCGCCATCACAGCTCCGCTCATTTCCTCCGCCTATCTCACACCTGCCCATCTCACGCGAAACACACATATTTTTCTATCAATACCTCTTAACTACCAACACAATCAAAAATAGACTTTAAGAGAAAGAGTCACGATTGAGTTTTTGTTGGGTTTGCCAGTCAAGGAAATTAATGGTATTAGTTACATATGGTGTGGGGTTTGCATGTATAACCATAGTTTGTTGTTCTCATTAAAGTAGACGTAAATTGAGGTTTATATTTTCTTTCGCACTCTCCTTCGTAATAGATCTACAGATTTTACGACTTTCCCTTTCTCTTGGATGCTTACATAGTGTAATTTATTTGGAAAAACAATAGGTTTACCCTGAACCATACTTTTATTGTTTTTTCTATAATCTCTTTTGTTTTTTCTTTTTTACTACTACACTAAGGAGTTTATTCTTCCAGTTTTACAATCATTCTATTCATATGCAAAAAGAACACCCAGACTTGGAACAAGCTTTTCTAGATCACCCAAATACTTGTCCCATGCGGGGATTGATACCCGCAACACGTTGCGCGTAGTGTTAATTAGCGTGGTGAGCTATGCCACTCGGCTATCCGTGCAGTCTATAATGATTTATTACATATGTAATAATTAGTTTGTCGCAGCATAAATGTTATCTATAACGTCAAGAAATCAAAATGTATAACGCCATTATTAGCTTTACATAGCCTATTGGCTATGCATATGTTATTTTATTGCAGAGGCGTCCCTAAATTTGACGAGCTTTATCATCTGTGTAGAGAAGAGAACGTTGGGCCGTCTCAATCTTGAGTCTTGGCCACCATACAGTCATTCGCTAAGTCTATTTATCTTTAAAATAATATACAAAATATTTTTAGTAAATACAGTACATAATAATTATTGTACAGCAGCTGTGAACGACTATGTAAACAAGTAAACTCTCACTAACCGCACGTATAGGTGAGCAGTGTATGACCAATCACTCCACACAACTACCACTAATTATAACCGCTTGCGGCGTAACAGATGACGGCATTACACGTAATAAATCGTCAAACAGCGCAGTGCACTGCATAGCGTCATAATCGAACTGGACTGGCTAGGGATGGCTGGACTCACTAAAACTATCAAACCAACATGAACAAACAAATGACTATCGTTCAAAAACGTACAAACGAACTTACTAAAACCAAAAAACTGGAAAAAAATAGAAATCCATTTGTTAAAAATTTGTAGCGTACTTTAATGTAAATAAGAGGCTTTAAGTACACTGTGTATACGCGCAAAACCCTTAAGCATTAAGCTGTAAGGAGATACTACATATAAGACTTTTAACAATTTAAACATCGCAGTCAATTAAAATCCCAGTTGATAGCTCTAATAAAATCCCTAAAACAAACTGATGAGACAGTTTATCTTTTTTTTTATTTAAGTTAGTAGTAAACTAATCCAGCTTCATCTCATCACTAGTCCAAAGTGAATGCGTTACTGGCTGGGTGTCACGTGTTGTCGATGTAAAGTGCTGAACATTAGACTAATGCTGCGCTTCGTCCACGTCCGCGGGAATTGTCGACTTGCCGGCACTAAAGGTATCATTGGTACTCAACATTTTGGTGGTCTGTTTGCATTTCCGGATTTTTTAAGGTTTTTAGAGTTGATTTTGTTATTTTTTATTTTAATTTTTTATTATAAACATTATCTGGAAAATTGTAGAGTTAACAGCACTTTTTATACTCAATTTTTGTGTTGATATAGTAAAGTATAAATGAAAACACACACACAAACACACTTTTCGCAGAACGAATATTTTGATTATTGAAAACTTTATACTAAAACAAAAAAAAAATCATACATATACTTTTTATTACACAGTTTGTTTTAAAATTAAGCTAAACAATCGCTTTTCTTAACACTACAAAGCAGCCTTTTCCTGTAAATATTTTAACCTAGTAAAACTACATCGTGACATTCTAAACAGTTTTAAAATGCACCGAACGTTGCAAGCCACTGGCTTACAGTTTAGTATGCAGTGCAGTAACTGCTAACATTAAGTGAAGCATGAACTAACTCACTTGACTTTCTTATTAACTTATTTACTTATCGTCTACTATGTGACATTATATTAATAATAGTAATTTCTTTGTTTTAAAAATATGCATTGGGATATAATCCCACCGTCGCATTATTAAATCACGTACATCAGACATGTATAGCATGTGATATGGGTTTTTTAATATAATTTCACATAAATCTTTCTTCTTTTTCTTCTCCCTGCCCTGCTCATAATAATTATGGGTACTCGTTATCTCATAATTCACCTATTTCTTTCTCAAAATATTTATACTTACATGCAAATAAATAAAATTTAAGTGTCTGATAATATTAAAATAACCGCTTTTTACTACATGCATATGAATGTATATACGGTACAATATACAATTTTTTTTTTTTTACTATTTTTGTCTGTCTGTCTGTTTGTTTGTTCCGGCTAATCTCTGGAACGGCTGGACCGATTTTGACTGGACTTTCACTGGCAGATAGCTGATGTAATAAGGAGTAACTTAGGCTACTTTGAAAATGAAAAAAAAGCTAAATACCTTTAATGTTAAATTCCACGCAGACGAAGACGAAGTTATTCAATAAATCTTTTAACTTACATTTTTATATATCGTTATTTTAAAGTCTTAAATTTACCTACGTTTTGTAGTAAATTTCAGTATTATTCACCACTTACGTCTGGATTACATAACGCACCACTACGACATCGCCTCGTCATTATTTACCGATGCTAAAGATATTTGTAATGTGATCTGAAGCCTGATTCAAGAGATCATTTTCACCCATGCTGCCCTTTTCAGCCCCAGTTAAATGTCTGTAAATCTCTATACGTAATCCAGACTTCATGTAAAATGATTATCTTCTAACATTCTGTCTATAAAATAAACTATCGTTCTATGTGTGTGTATACTTAAGTACGCACGTAAGAAGTTATACTTTTTTGGCGTAACAAGATAAGATTCTTTCTCATAAACTTGTGATTGACAAATTGGTATAAAAAATATTTTAACCTCGGCATAGGACATCTTGACATTTGTCATTTTTGACATTATGTAGTTTGGAAAAACAGGGAAAAACAAAATATTGACTAGCTAACTTCAGGGTATAGGTATGCGCGCGCATCGTAAAAATTTACTCTCGTAATTTTTCCCTAACGCGTCAAAATAAGTATAACTTCAAAAACTGACAAAGAATGTAAAAATTGTAAACAGTTGAGTTGTATGAAATCATAATTGAAGAAACCAAGCTAAACTACGTTAGCTACAGTCTCTTAGATAGCATCTCCTTACATTGATGTCTCAACGATACCAAACTAACATTCTCTACCAAATCGGATACATCTTCATAAGATCTGTATCCATCCAAAACACCACCTTAACTCTAATAAGTCTAAAGCTTCGTTTAACGAACTATAAATTAAAGTTAGATAATAATCATTTTGGGCCAGCGAGTGTGACAATAGGGATTGTGGGGATTGTGTCCAATTAAGAGTGTGGACAAGCGATCGGTGCTCAGCTATCTTTCTTGATGATCATCACGCGAGCGTCGAGGTGGTCTGTGGGAGAAACAATTTATTTATAGCCTTACAGTGACCCAGTCGCTCGGAGTGCCTTTCTTTCGATGTTCGTGTCAGAAGTACTGACTGATATAAAAAGTGATATCAGTAAAAGAAGTATTGACGAACCTTTTTCAAGTTAAGTTTTTAATGCTTAGAGGAATAAATAAGTAAACTATATAGTGCGCATATCGAGTATGAACTGTTGGCACTAGTATGAACATGTGGAATCGTAATACGTCTGTCGTCGCATGAAAAATCACATAAATCAGTAAACGAGCGTAGTACATTTAGCTAAAAATGTGCTTACGCTTGAGATAAGGCGCTACTAGCATGCTCTATACTTGTCTATGTTTACTCTAAGGTTTAATGTTTATGAGGACGATACATGCTTAACAAGATATGAAAACTCGTAGAATCCTTAACACTCGTGAGAAAAAAAATGGCTTTTAAATCTATGTGTGCTGACAAAAATTGTCTTTCAGATAACTTTACAATTATGTTTTATTTTTGAAGTGCATACATACTTTTATCCATTCATATATCCATTTTACTTTACCAGTAAGGGGTTGCGTGTAAAAACAACATTATGTAATATCTTCAAGTTTAATATTAAATCGTGGATTGATATCAAAACATCTGTTGATCTCTAATTGCACAAGTTCGGAACAGTTTAGATGTGCCTCTGGGCTATCGGTGGTACAACGTTGTAATGTTTCCGTGTTGTAATTGGGGTTTCGTTTAAGGGAAACGCCAAAGTTACTACCTCCAAAAATGTGGAAAAATCATCTTGAAAAATATGGAACATCTTAATAGCAGTCTTTTGTTTTCTACTTGTCAGGTATTTGTCACTTTCTTAATAAAATTATTTTAACTTTTTACAGTCTCTCGACTCACTTTTTGCGAATCAATTATACAATTCTAAAGAAATAGTATTTTATTAATGTAATTGATCCAAACAGATCTTATTTTTGATCTTTTTTTTTCGATTTTGTTTTGTAACCCCTTCACTGTACTTTCTTTTAGTCCCAAAGGTTGACTCGCGGAAAATGCCTAGTGTCAATAAGTCCAAATTGAGTACCATTTTGTTCTTAACGGTTTATATAAATAAATCCTTACCATTATTATAAATGCGAAAGTAACTCTATCTGTCTGTTGCGCATTCACGACAAAACTACGGAACCGATTTAAATGAAATTTGGTACACCGATAGTCCATAGCCTGAGAAAGGACATAGGCTAATTTTTGCCGGGATAACCGACATCCACGCGGGCGGAACCGCGGAAAAATTTAAATACTATAATAATGCCTTTAAAAACTTTCTTTACAAAAATCTAAATACCTACTCTTTAATTGGTAGAGCTGCATAAATGGATAATGTTATAACATAATCCCAAAATGTACATACACGAATAATACAAGTATGAACCTTGTAACAAGCACTTCGGTGGTGTTTGACCGCTGCGGGCAACGACACGTAATGTGCAGGGTTCATGAGATAAACACCAATTTACTGTGTCGGCAACCTAATGGGTTAAGTGGATTTCTTAAAGAATTTTTAATAATCATTTTTATTTTATTTTGAATACAATTTGGTTATCAATTTTTTTTTGTAGCCCAACGATATTTAAACAACAAAAACCTTTAAATAATATAACAATAATATCTTGGGACAGCTCACACACGGCCATCTGATCCCACACTAGACAGAGCCTGTATTATGGCAACCAGGCAACTGATAACTGATAATGTTTAGAAAATAACAGTATGTGTGAATCACCACTCATAAAAAACACAGGCAGTTTGATAAATCACCAAACCTATTAGCATTGCAATTAAACTCGGTTATAATCAGAATAACTGTCGTTTAAACGCTGTTTTACTAGGATTAATTATAGCTACAGTCGGAAAACTATGTTCATTTGAGTGAAACTTAATCAAAACTTTATCGCAGTTTAACGACGTTGCACCAACAAATAGTCTAAGAGTTGACAGCGAGACGATTAGTGGTATCCGATGGCACAACTTTTACGGAGAACCTTTGGAATCTTTTTGCAGTAAAATGCAACGATTATTGTGAAGTAAAAGTCTGTTTTATGTATTTTTTGTTGTCCCCAATATCGTGAAGTTTCGGAATAATTTTGTACCTAAAGTACGTTACACACATGGTATGAAATACGATATTTTTTTTTGAAAATTACAATAACGAAATCAATATAGCTTGTTTTTTTTTCTACTATAGGTAGGCCTTTACTTATGAGCACGAAAGGGTGTCTGTTTGTTAACATATTACTACTAAACTAAAGTAAATTACTACCAAACTTATGAAACCATATAACTGAAAAAAAAACAACCAGAGGTATGTTTTGATGTTCATTCAAATTTCTAAACTGTGAAACTACGATACTAAATATAATTTTAATATCCAGCCTTCAATCATAAATATATATTATAAAATCAAATAGTTTGTGTTATGTGTTCACTGTGTGTACCAACCCTTAAAAGAATAGTGTTGTGCCAACTAAAGTTTCCGGTACCTACGTCGTGTGTGTCATGCGTTGTGTTAGCTACCAGTTTACGTACACACATACAAATTGTTTTACTGAATAAAACGAGACTTTACGATCAAGTTTTCATGAGTTCAATGTACAGTTTTTAATGGCTTGTGAATATGAGGCTTTGAAATAAAAATGTTAATGTGTACCTTTTGCGACTAGTTAAACACGAATGGTACTTTAGTAGCACTAGGCACTAATTTATTGATGCTTAATATAGCAAATTCTAATTTTTACAAGAACATATGTTTTTCATGAGATTTATAAGTGCGCAATATTTTTTCAAGTTGACTTCAACGAGCACAAAAAGTGACTTGGAAAAGTGATGATTTATCTCAGTTTTTACAGAATATAATGACTTTAATTTCATAACTTAAAATCAAATTTTACGACCCTCACTCAATTAAGAGCCCAAACAAACAAATTAATCAAAACATTAATATCCCAATTACAGTTACTATTAAAAATTAATTTTATTTGTGCCGACCCATCTCGCGACATCCCGGGGGACGGGACATTACTCGCAAATCATTTACGAATAAAATGTCCCGGGTTGAAATAATATGACACGTTATACGCAGTTGTATTGTCATGGGGCACATTCCGGGATTGCCGGCCATTTCCCAACACTCTTTTGTGAATTGTCTGTTTTACATTACCGTCGTGAGTATTTTGTAAATTGTATTGTTTAATTAATTTATAGTCGGTTTTCAATAGTTTCCGTTGTTACTGTTTTATGATAATTTACATTCAAATTATTTGTAAATGTTTATTCTGTTATTGTTATTGTTCTACTATCATGCTAATCAAAACTGGAAATAATATCATAAAATATTCTATGGCAATCATTGAATATATTTTATGTGACTATTAAATTTTTCTGTCATTAAATTAATCATATTTGATAATATTTTGAAGGAGAAATGAGAATATATTGCTCTAATAAATAAAGCTACTAAATAGAGTTTCAATTTTGTGAAACACTGTTTAGTTCATAAATTTATTATGTTTCTTTTAAAACATAAATAAATAAAATAATTAAAATTGTTTACTAAGTTACAATAATCAAAGTAACACTACATCTGTAACTAAACTTCAGCGAATATCTCGACTAAGCAATGTAGGTACATTTGTACATCGACCCTTACAATACATTACTGGTATTATAAACAGATTTCAATAAGGTTTACCCACCTAAAGAGGTTACCTGTATATAAATTATTACTGCAACAAAAGGGACACAGTGTATAAATTAATTATTAACCAGTAGGATACGTAGGGTAATCCCGAGTCGCGTAATTCAAACTATGTTGATGCGAATGAACTATCAGATAATCCCTTGTATATGGAATTATATTATGTAGGTATCTGAATGTTAAACACTTTGATGTTAACATCGTCTTTATTTTAAAGCAGTAAGGTCGATATTCGTAAGTCCCATTGATGTGTGGCTGGCTGTCCTGTATATGGTTAATCTACACTGTTCATTTTGAAGCCCCGGCAGAAACTGTAGTTAGGTCTCTTCATAAATCCATTTAAGTAGCCAGCCCAAATATACGAAAAGTTTAAGCTAAAGGCTTGATATTAGAATATTTTCGTTCATACCATTTTATAACGACAGATTTTTTTTAGTAAGTACAAAGTTATTACACGCATATTACAACATGCACAACTTTGAATATGCATAACACAAATCTAAATTAACAAAAATCGTACATGTCACATTATTAATAATATACATATATCCTGACCGTATTCGGCCACAGCGACTTAGCATTTTTTATTTAATTCGAGCTTCGGATATGTGCTCTCAGGTGACTGATATAGCCGATTTTTGCTTGGAACGTGCGACTACATTCGCTGCAAGTTAGCACCTCTCCGACATAATATAATATAATCTGTCACATTAGTATCGAGTGTATATCCAGTAACCGCAATAGACTAAATTGATTGATTCATCAGCAAATTTAAAAAAAATACCCGCTGGTAAATATAGCATCTAATCAAACCTTCACATATATAGGTATATACATTTTCCTAAATACTAACAACATAGATAGCTCTGTCTGTCAAACAGTGTCGCCGCGGTCCGCCGCAGCGCTCGCGTTTGTCACCGACAGACGACTGGGGACAATGAATGAGGTCCTTTGTGAACCACTGAGCAGTAGCCGCCTCTCCTCGATAAATCAAATCCATTATACCACGAATTGAATGTATACGCGCACAGATATAATTATTGCGATTTTGTTTGTGTGTTGAGAGATGCAAGATAATGGATAGTTTAGCAGATATCTGTATTACGTATATGAACAATAAGTCAAATCTTTAATCGTGTTATTTGTAATATTATTCCGTGCTATTACAATTGTCATGAAATAAAAATTCTGAAGCTATCTAAATGATTATTATAGCTACAACGGTAAGTTATGTGCAGTAAGGGATTCAGAAACCTGTAGAGTCAGAAAATGTAAAAACAAAACTTTTTTGACTATGTAAAGGGATGCATAAACCATAACGTGTCCTCTAGATCATAGCTCCCATCAAACACATATAACAATAACCCTCTTCAGCAACAGACTTGTGCTAATAAAGTCATTTTATTTCCTTCGAGAACAAAGCCAAGACATCAGCTATTCAGCGGAACGGCCGACAAATGTCACAGCTCACAGTTTTCCTTTTACTCTCGTCAAAAGAATAATTACGTCAGTTAAGTGAGTTAATTATCCTATTGTGAAGCGACGCCTTATTTGATTTCTTATTTTGTTTAAAAGTTTATGCTGAAAAAAAAAATGTGTTTTTAAAGATTGCTTGTGATGTTTTAAGTACAAAAATTTACAACTTTTTTAGACGAGTTTTAAAAAAGTACTTCGATTTCATATTACAATTAAAATTTAATTTAAGCTACTAATTAAGTTATTCGAGCACATCTTAATTTTACTTTTCTCGGATAAATTTCAATGAATCAGTGCCTCTCAAATCATTTAAAATTATCTTCCTTATGCCAAGCTGAACAAACCATAATATCTCAAGCCTATATCCTATTCGAGCTACATTATTATCCAGAAAATAATTCTTTCCCACCGGAATTCATCTCTCCCATCGCTGTCACATTACACGATGCAATTTCTAACGTTTTAATAATAATGTATTTTATGTGAAACGCGTATTTCGAGGCTAGGCGGGTCGACCGACAGCCGTGTTCTGAAATATTACGCCTCAAACACAAAGGGAAAACGTTTTTTCTTTCACAACAAAATGTAAGCTCCGTGTTATAATTTTTCACAGGGGACCTTTGGAGACAGTGATTTTAAATAAACGAACGTCGCATTTATTTTTAAATAGCTTTGTTTTCTAAATTTGAAAAGGTTTTTTTTTTGTTGTGACAATACAGATGTTTTGAATAACATTATTAGATGTTTTCTTTTTTATACTTTACCTTACTAAGTATGCCATGTAAAATTGTACAATTGCAGATAAGTTCACTAGTTTTTTAAGTAGTTTTAAGTGACAGTGCAAGCCGACAGGCGAAGAAGAAAGCGCATTAAGTAGGAGTATGTCTTGCTTAGCTTTATTATACGACACTCTATCTTATCCTAGCTGGAAAGTATTAAACAGAATACTTAGAACAAAAATGCATTCTTTTGAACCAGATTAGAGGGGAAAAGACACATTACAAAGGGATAAGAGTCGAGTATTTAAGCCACTTTTAAGTTTAACTACTTCTCGAAGATCGGCCGTGTTATAAATTTGATGCAATCGTGACGATTCAATCCAAGATAACGTTGGTAATGGTAAAAGTTTGGGGCAACTGTCGCCACCGCCGTGGCGTGTTGAAGTCCTCCAGTCTTTATAGATTTACGAACACCGATACTAGCGATAGTACAGGTTTAAAATTGAACAATTTTAGGGATGGTTGGTGTTGATAAGAATCCGATTCGAGTCCTAGTTTTGGATATGATGGAAAAATAAATTAATTACATAATTAAAAATTTGTATTAAAAAAGCTGTATTATTTAGATTAAAACTTATGTATAGTAGGTAAATGTTGTGTACAGTTGTAATTGGTCTTCAGATTTATATATTGGTAATATACGTATATATCTATTTGTTATCATTAATCACAGCTTAGATATTATTAATTAACAGTAATACATTGACTTAGTAACTAATTATGTTGCAGGACAAATAGCTTTACATTATACAAGCGAATACTAATTACGAGATAGACTGTAAGGCTCATTAGTTAATTGTTATTGATACTGATTGGCGTATTACGTAATTACAGAACACTTTGGAGTATGGAGTCCCTTTGAAAATTATTTATTATGTTACGATATCGATGTGATTTCTGTGTTCAGTGATTTACCCTCTTGGGTTAAAAGTCTTGACGAGCGTGTATTTTGAACTGTTGATTAATAGTAATACACATTCATTAAAATAACTGTTCTCTGAATTTTTAGGATATGGCATGATTTTTGGTATTTACGTTTCTTTATAATGGCATCAATTCTTTCAATCTCCAAAATTGTATTTTTTTTTTTGCTCTTTTTGCTATTCTTTCATCGATTTTAGATGTTGTTTTTTATTCCTGTTCTACAAATTATTGCAACGATTATGCCCATTTTAAATCATGCCATATCCTAAAAATCAGAGAACAGTTATTAAAGAAGAATAACGTAGATTTAAAAGAATACATAAGTGGTCTTGCGTACATATCGTATCTGAAGATTTAATTTTATATACAATACTGAAATAAATTAATGTTATTATTACTGATAAGTACTACATAATCTAAATGGTGTTTTTAATACCATTATGTTATGTAATGCTCCAAGCGCATTTTTTTTGTTTGGTTCTGGTTTAATTTGTTGTTTTTTTTAATAATTTAAATATATATCTATTTATGAATGTGTTTTGTATATTACCTATTACAATTGTTCCAATAGCGATAGTGTGGATATCGAACTTAGAAAGCATACGAATGCGAGTAGTCCTATCGCACACGTATGCTTCATTTCACACATCGTTACAGGGTAATTTCGAACTGGCGTACATCGCACTCGTATGCTTTCTAACTAAAAATATTTCGGCCTTACATACTTCGCTCCAGTGACCTTTCGAAATAGCGTACATCGAGATCCTGTACTTTAGATCTAACATACGTCGACATTTCAAACTTCGACATTTAGTAGCGGAGTCATAAAAAAACGTGTTATCAGTTTGGATGCGTACTATATACTGCATATTCTTACAAGCTATTAACCAAAATCGGGAGTAGTTACGTCACACACTACACCAGTAGATACATAATTTATAAAACTCTACACCCAATATTCTAACTCTCACTGTACCCACAAATGGAGAAACGGACACATGAATAAAGAAAAACATATCCTCATTATTTCAGTGTTCAGACATTGACGTCACAATGTGGGAGTATCTCAGGATACTGAAGGTGGGCTATTCACACGTCGGTTCTGGTGAAGGCGTCATGCCCACTTACCGTTGACGAGGGAACAATGAACTGATGGACATGATTTGAACTCACTTGAACGTTAGTAATGTTTAATTATGGATATTAACAATTGAGCTAAAGATTAAATTTTAAACGAATTTTACTTGAAGTTAAAGAATTTCGGACATACCAAATCTTAGCAGTACTCATTTATAAATAAGTAATAATGTTTGATAGCACTTATTTTATGTTGTTGGAAACTTACGCAAAAGTATTATGTATGTTTCTGCATAACTTGCAAACAAAATTTTCGTATGGCATTTTTATTTGTATTTTAAATACACGATTTAATAACAGAAAAGTAATTCACAAAGCAGTCAGGTTTCATCACTGTATAAAATACTTTCTCTAAGTGGAAAAACGTGATGAATCTTAATAGTTATTTAACAGCGCCCTTCAATAAAGTCCTCGACCAGCCCCCACAACATAAACTCTAAAGGCTCGCAATAAAAACGCCTAACAGTCCAGAAAGACATCTCAATGCTAACAGACCTCTGAACATATAAATATAGATGTAACCCGATTTTTTTAAACACATTGCACCCTTTATAAACAAGCCTGTCGTGAATATAAACCGTCGCAAATGACTGGATTGTTTCAGGGTTGGCAAGTATTTAAAACTCGTGTTCCTGATAGATTTTAGAATTTTATCAAATATAACTTTATAAAATATACTACCCAAACGCCTAAGGACTACGCTATTAATCCCTAGATTTTGTTTCATATAAGTAGTAGGAAAAAATATCTAAAACATTTTTGCGAAAGTCATTCTTAATTATGAATCCACAATGTAACCTCAAAAAGTGCAACTAACGACCATCGAGAAATCGAAAGGTTATGTAAATCTTTATGCCTTGTACATAATATAGGTTCAGGTTACAATATTGCAGCATTTTGTAGCAAGCATCGCCACCCCATATACCAGAACAGCCTCTGTAGTCAAGGTACATTTCTCAAGCATTCACAAGCATTAGTGATGATAGAAATCGCTTAAATGACATTTAATGTATGGAAAACATTTAAATTCGATAAGTCACGCGACTTCGACTTGTCACTTTTATACATTTGAGCGATTCGGTCCTTAACGCTTGTAGAAATGTCTCTTGTCTAGAAAGGCTGTACCATGTTCGAGTATCATCATTTAAACTATTGCTTATAGATGTGCATTTATTCCGCCAGATACATAAAAAAAAAAAAAATACGTGGTTTATATTTTTTAATTATCTATGTGACAAGTAAATAAAAAAAATAGTCTGGCCTATCATATGACACAAATCTTTTTGCTATGATGTTTGAGGGCCATGACTAAAATTTTATTCTAAATACATTACCACCTTTCTCAATAAAGATTTTTCATAGAACCCTCGGCCCGAAAACTTTTGGCATCCCTATTCTAGACGTTCTTGTTGAGAACATCATCAAATATACATTTTAGGGTATTAAGGGTAGGAACGCACATCGCGATGACCGCCTTGCCCTTGAATATGTATGAGGGATTCTTGGATGCCAGTTACAACGGGCGGTGAAGTTTAGTGGGTTTTGGTCCAAGATACTGGTTGGGTAAGTGTGCTGTTGGTTCGGTATAAGTGCGCTTAATGATGTACGAATGTTGTATTTAGAATTGATAATGTTTTGGTTTAGACTTTTTTTTTTCAATCTTATAATGGTACTGTGTTTGTGTTATTTGATAAATTGTCTTTTGTTTAAGTAATTAAAACTGATGTTTCGCCTGATGTGAATATTATCTATGGTAGCCCTTAACGTTTCAAATACATCTCCAGCTAATCGAATGCGCTCTTGTTATTTCGTCTGCGAGGATCACGGGGCTTAACACTCAAATGGGATGAAAGGACCTCCCAAAAGGTCCAGCTACAGCCTGAGGTTTACACACTTAATACTTTTTAATGACGGCTTTTAGTCGTAATTAAATTATTATATAAAAAATAAATGGAAGCAAATGTATGGTGTGTTCAAACAAGCGCTTAGTCTTCATGAGAAGCAAGAGGTTTAAATTAACTGAGGCAATTAACGGACACGAAAACAGTTTTCTTTGGAACTTTCATCTAACCTTAAATCGAAATTTAAAAACAGACACAGAATTTGGAATGTCGATTTATCAGAATATTAGATTTAAAAACGGAAAATTGAAAAAGAATTTCATATAGGTACACAAAAGCTCGACTCAAAAAAATAACCCAAATATTTGACTTTCGAAACGTCATGTCCGTCTATTGACTTATAGCTTGCCATAGACAACCGATACCATGAAAACGTAAAAAAGTTTACATTTTACTGTTAGAGCCGCTGTTCCCGAAACAATTGGGTCAATACGGGCGATCCGAACTTCGTCGTTATTGTGTTTCTTAGCAAACTTACTAAACTGGCTGGTTTTATTTATTTTTAGTATTGGACATTCGAGTTTTTATGTCTTGTTTGTGTTTGGAATGGAAGACTCGGTGATTTCCATGCCACGGATATCGTTTATTGAATTATGGATGTCCCGGAAAAGTTTTTGTCGATAATCGGAAGTATTTAACTTTTATGTACTTAATAATTTTTAACAATTTGTTAAACATGTTTAATCCTTAGTTCACATAAACTTAACACTATTATTTGAGCCATCATAAGAGTCAAATCGATTTATTAGTAACTAGCGACCATGGCTGCTACCGCCGCAACCGCTATGTCCCTGCATTTTAAATCTGTAATATCTTCGAAAATATTTATTTAAATTACATGCTGTAAAGGGCCATATTGATCTACATTAAATGCACAATGTATTTAAGGTACTTAATTGGATAAGGATTAATGCTGTATTGATTCAACACCTGTCAAAATTCAAAAGGTTATCATTATTTATAACTAGCTGTCCCCCGCGACTTGTTCGCGTGTTTTAGTTTCAACGGTTTTTCATTTTTGCAACATTTTTCATTTATGCTCCGCTCCTATTGGTCGTAGCGTGATGTTATATAGCCTATAGCCTTCCTCAATAAACGGACTATCCAATACGAAAGAATTTTTCAATTCGAACCAGTAGTTCCTGTGATTAGCGCGTTCAAACAAACAAACAAACTCTTTAGTTTTATAATATTAGTATAGATAATAAACGTTTATACATTATTTTGCACCTTTTTAAGATCCATAATGCACATAATGGCAAAAGCTCTCTAAACAATCTATTCTAATTTAAACCAAATTCTAATCCAATCAAACAGTCCTTTATCTAATCTTGAGCTTAAAAACATAATTCTTTGTTACGATTTCGCAAAACGGTCTACTTTAAACATCATTTGTATTACAATGAATTCAATTAGCAAAGCAAACAGGGGGTTTTTGTGTGACCGGCCCTTTATGCGATCCTAAAATGTTGTTTACTGTACCGACAACGGCGGAGATTAAAATGTCCGTCTGCAGCAAAAACATGGAGACTGCGAATACATGATAAGTAGTTTTTTACAGTGATTTCTTTTTTTTCCTCCATTATTGGTTTTGTTGTCGATAGTCTGTCTGACCCGTTCTACTCTTCATTTAAAATAAATTTGAATGAAAAATTAACTTAAATTTAGAATAAATTCGCACGTTAAACGTAACAACAGGAGTAATTAAAATAAAGAATTTAAGACTTATTAAGCACTTACAGAATATATACAAACTCCTTTTGTGTTTAACTAGAGGAATTAGCTTAATTAGTATGGTATGTGATGCTTTAAGTAATGATACTTATAAACTGGCAACATACACGGTGTTCCCTAAAAGAGGATAGGCCGTTTAAATATGTCAGCATCGTATAGTCACAGTAAACAAATATTTTACGTATCTGTGAATTCAATTTTTTTTTTGTAAAATATGTATTATCATCAAGTGGATTGCCCACATTATTTAAAAAAAATATAAATAGTTGTTCTATAATTGTATTAAGTAATAGACAAACAAGTGTATTTTTCCTTTTATTAATATTTTTACGTAACACACTACAATGCCAATTTGTCATTCGAGAACCAAAAAGGTTTTAGTAACACTACACTATCGGAGATAAGTCTATTTACAGATAATATTGGTCAGAAGTATCAATTTCCAAAAGCCCATTAATCTTACGAGTAGATACAAGGAAAATTGTTGGTTATCCATCAAATAGCCACAACAATATACCACGATTAATTGTTCGGAGATAGTGCAACGTGTATCTTATTTAATATCTGAGATGGGAATCCATATCGAACCCCAAATTAAGGACCAAACTATAATTTATATTGAGCCTTTAATCTATGCTTACTAATATATAAAGCTGAAGAGTTTGTTTGTTTGTTTGAACGCGTTAATCTCAGGAACTCTGGTCGGATTTAAAAAAATATTTCAGTGTTGGATAGCCCATTTATTGAGGAAGGCTATAAGCTATATAACATTACGTTGCGACTAAAAATGAAAAACCGTTGAAATTAAAGATGATAAGAAAAACCTATGACGAAACCAATATACCTGTATTAAAAAGTATTCCTGATTAGCGTTAGAGCGAAATTATTTTTCTGTTTCTAGGGTTTGCGATCATACTAGATCGAATTTTGATGAACTCATACCGGGCAACGGTACTTGCATTAAAATTATGTTAAAATTTTGTGAAAAATAGACTATTAAATCTAAATTAAATCTGTTTTTTATAACCGTAAATTAAAACAGCCTGTATAATGTTTACACGTCGCTAGGATAATCGCAGTATACCCCAAGTTTATGAGAGCACGCAAGCAATATATCTGGAACAACTCAAAGAGTTCGCCTGCCTGTGAAAACTTCGCGCTTCTTCGCATATTCGACGCGTGTTTGTGTTCCAAAAGTTTCCACTTTCGAAGGCCTGTTTACGTAAACGGATTTCGTATTTCTTATAGATATATGCGGTAATATTTATGTACCACACTCTTTGCGAAGAGCGAAGAGATTTGAATACTTAGGGACAGTGATGTCATAAAGGTTTCAGGCACCTTACTGCTATAGATTAAGGTGTGTAAAATCTGTATGGTGACAGGTCAACAGTTGTTGTCATACTGTAGGCCAAGGAAGTAATTACTTAGTGTGTAACTTGCTTTATAAAACCTTGTCTTGAGAGCAACACGGTAGTGTAGTCAAGACTGTAAGTTTCGCAATAACAATAATAGATTAATCAGAACAAAAGATATGGTTAATGCTTGCATATTAACTTAAAATCATGGACGTTTCGAAAGTTTAGGTTAACTTACTATTGTTAACCTTTTAAGTGCTTGACGAAATACCAATTGCCGTGACCCTAGCGCGCGACTACAAATCGATAAAATTATAATATTTTTGTTTAACTTTTTCAATACTTAGCTCAGCTACATGATATAATTTTAAGTAATTATTGTAAATAATTATCTCTATTTATTTGTTGTATCACGAAGTTAATTGGACGGAAATAGAACGACATAGTCATGCATGTCAATGCATGCAATACGACACAAGCGGTAGGAGCACGGAAATATATGTCGCATAAGTGCGACACATGCGGTGAAAAGGTTAATCAGCCCTAAACACAACTAAATTTCTGCTCGATCTTGCCTTCGGAAATCATAAGGAAAAGATCAATTAGGGCTACCATTAGCAATCGATGTCTGAAATGTCTAATTCCATAGTTTGTTGGTCGACTATGGCAGCTAACGCGCCAGTGGCGCCAACTGGTGAGTGCAATAACGGTAGCGCTTATTTTGTCTCATTTCTCATGCCAAACTTAGCATTGTTTTTTTCACCCGTACATTTAAGGTTATTAGAATCGTCATTTCTTTAACAAAACACGTATTTCCGAAAATCAAAAAGGCATACTTCTTTCCCCTCAGATTGAAATTAAGTGACACCATCTAAGCCTTAATTTTTCGTTCCGTATACCTTAAACTCGTTACCATCAATATTAAAGGCACCTCACACGTCCTAGTAACGTGTTCCGGGAATCACTTCCAACTTGGAGCAGTTCGCACGCTGCCAAGTTTGATCCCGCTGTCAAGTTGTTTGGCCTACCCCACATTTGTAAGCAGGTGCAACTTCCCAACCCCACTCACAGAATTCTTTGATAGCGTGTTTATTTACCTGACTTGAGAAGTGGGCTTTCCCGAGTTATTTATATTTCGCCCGTATTATCCAAGTTTCAGTAGAACGAAGCTGTTAAACTTTTTTGATGTTTTCAACTTTGTTTGATGGGTAGTGCTTGATGTATTTAAGTTGTTTGTTCATTGTGTGGAAAATTAAACTGTTTTAAATAGTTGTTATGAAATTGTTCAATGTGGTAAATGATTTTTTATATACTGTGCTACTTTTTTCTAGTATATCTACGTTTGTTTTTAAGTGTTATTAGACGATGCATAATGACAACTTTCAATGCATAAAGCCAGCAGATCTAAGAAACAAGACTTACACATAAAACGCCGATATAATTTAAAATTCCGTCTCCATGTGCAATAATTGCATTGAACGTATAATCACAATAACAAACCGGACGTGTACCGCAGGCTCCGTCACGCGAGCCCGCAGTAGCAGGACTATCTGTATCCCCTAATTGTCGTCTGCCCACCAGATTGCAGTGTTGCCATGTCTTCAACCGGAAAGCCGGACAAAGTTGGGTAATAAAGGCAAGTGTCCTGAATTGTTACAAATTTTATGTCTGAGCTTGATATAGCAAAAAAACTAAATTGCTTAGTAAACAGTTTAAAACACCTGACCGTCTTATATGGCCGACATGGGCCGAAACATGTAAAACGACTTCAAACTCGCACTCGGATTACTGGCACTGGCTGGTACCAGATAACTGTAATAAAAATGGTGTATCTATTAATCACGTTCATTTTAAATTACATTAATCTACTTTTCCGACGTTTTGACACCTTTTCAAGTATCATGGTCAACGGGTAGCTGAGTAACATTCGCGTAAACTTTTATCCAGCTTTATCCGCACGCATGGCGACGCTCAGCAATCAACACTTTAACGTAATACCGACACTTTCTACTCCATATTTCTTGTTCGACAATGCCGCGGGCGCGCGCCACCCGCTCTCGATAAATATTGTGAGGGCTGTCACACGGTAGGTAACTAGCTGGTAACGGCACGCGAGCCGCGAGCTACGTATCCTACTTATTTACATAAGGAGGTAAGGTTTATGTATTCTGTTAATTCATATTAATTTTTGTTGACTCCGTCGTCAATGTCGCCAATGTCGGAGTTGGAAAAACAAGTGCTTACCGCGAAAAGAAAAAATATAGGAAGTAACCTGACGTTGAGCCTACAGCGTCCCTCAAAAATTGTAATATCAAATGCATAAAAGATTTTTCATAAAACAAACTTTTCAGCTTTATTCAATTAATACCTATAGTTGTAGTGGACATCCCTAAACACCGTTTAATATGTACTTACTACATAACTTCAATAAAAAATATAAGAAAATAATTACCATGAAGAAAGTTTAAAAATCATCGCACCATCCTTTCAATAACAAATAAGTAATGTACGCACGCCGGCTGTCACCAGGTAGCTAGCAGGCAGCTGGCGAGGACACGCACGCCCCGGGCGGCCGCCATGACATATTTACTTGACAGTTACATACCATTGTCGACCTCGCAATTTGAAACGTGTGTTAGAATGTGTACACACGAGTGAAGTAAGAAGATCGTTTGCATTTTTCTGGAATTATGACGTCAGAGTTGTGCTGTGAAGTTAGTTATAAGTAGAAAATGTCTGAATTAAGAATCCTGTTAATATTTTTGCCTTTCTTAAAGGTCACTGATGAATACATTCCTAAAAAGAGCGAGAAATATATTTAATTTTATTTACCACTAAGTATGTTTATTTTAGTTTGCTATCTGAATTTCTCAACTGCTAACAAGCAAAATCGAATATATAAATGAGGCATTAAAATATTTATTTCATTAATTCTATCTCTACTAGGAAAACCAATATGAGCATATATTTTCAATTACAAAAAAAAAACTATCAAGCTTACCGCATTGCTGATGGCCTCACACCACCACATTTATACAATATACGAATCATAGTGAGCGTAATGAGTTCTTGCACCAAAAGGCACGTGCTCACATCACGGAAAGACGGACGTCACGTGGCCCACACACGTCAATGTCACACTCACGGAACTAAAGGAGAGGTTGCACTGGCCACTGAAACTTTTAGACTAGTTTAGGAACAATTTATGTAAAAATAACGAAAAAATTAATCTAAACATGATGCTGTTATTAAATAGCGTCATTTTCAGATTCTCCTAATTTTATCACAACATCTATTAAGGTATTGTCTTTAAATTGAACACTGAAACGTTGGAAATCGAAAATAGACGACGGATATCCCACATCGTGGACGAGGCCTGCTAACTGTTGACATTTAAAAAAATAACTATCATGTATCTGAGAAAATGGAATCCATTGTTTCAAACAAAGATTAGAATGAGTGAAGATCTGCTCGGTGTCGTGCCGTTATCTTAAAGTGCAATTATGAAAAACTAATAACATAGGTACCTATCTATTTATTCATGTTTCTCACGGAACGCCCATTAAAACAAGCTTCAATTTCAAATACGTAATTAAAACCTTTAACGAAAATGTCACAGATTTATTTGGCGCGAAAACTTTGTTGTAACCGACTCAATTAAATCTCTGACACTTCAATTTTGGAACACAATTTTGTAACGAAAATTTGGCTTCGCAATATTTTTATGGCAACTATTATTTATTTTTATGCTACCAACACTCGTAGACTGGACTCGTGATGAAATTGTATTATTTTTTTTCGTTTTTATGGAGTTGGTATTTATTTACTGTGACTGTTAATTACTGCAGGTATAAAATCGTGCAATAGGTATATTTTTTTATTATTATTTATTTTGAACAAATTCGAAGCATAAGAGTGTATCTAAGTTGTACATCAGTTTGGCAGGTGTAGAGGCGAGGGTAGTTTTAGAAAAATATCGTCTCGCGTCGCGGTGGCCTGTCACGTGCATGCTACGTGCTACTGGTGCCAACGAGACACACTGTGCTTACGATTAGAAAGTTTATAATATAGATTTGACAGATATACTTATAAGAAACATGCTATTAGAACAGAATTCCTACGATGAAAAAATATTGTAATATGGGTTTAGCAGGTTCATTTCAAAAATGTAATAGTACAAAAAAGTTATCTATACTAATATTATAAAGCTGAAGAGATTGTTTGTTTGTTTGTTTATTTGTAACTACTGGTTCGAATTGAAAAATTCTTTTTGCATTGGATAGTCCGTTTATTGAGGAAGGCTATAGGCTATATAACATCACCCTACGACCAATAGGAGCGGAGCATAAATGAAAAATGTTGCAAAAAATGAAAAACCGTTGAAACTAAAACACGCGAACAAAGTCGCGGGGGACAGCTAGTAGATCATATTAGACATCTTTACTGATTATAATTGTTAAATTATCTTTTTGAACTGTAACTGGTTTTAATTCCTTTGTGTGGGAACCATTATAAAACAAAATCACCGTGATTCCTTATTTATTTAAGGATTTGATTTAAAGCTAGACTCCGTCAGGTCTCTGCTTCGCTCATTCGGTGAGTAGCACACACTGATTTCACATAGAATTACAGTTCTTTCTGCACGGCCGTGTGTCCGGCAGACCGGCGCGTTTCCGACATCGGTCCGGCAGACAGCTTGACAAGCGTGTTTTTCACTCGACCGGCAGAGCTTAGGGAGCGAACACACTAGGGATGCAATTACAACGCATCTGCATCTAACAACATTGTCCATAAACGATTCGAAATGGGTTTCTGAAGTGTTTATTAGATTGCGTTTCTTTTTCCTTTTCAATGGACACTACGATTACCATCGTTTGTCTTTCTATAAGGGATTTTACAGAGCTAAACGTGTAGGACAATAAACCATTGTAGGTTTAAAAGTTAGAATGCTATGCTTTTAGATTAGAATATCGTAGTTCTTCTAATGCATAGCTGTCCAATTTTTAGATGTCTTCTTTTTCTGCCTAGCCTTTTCCCAAGCTGTCTTACCAGATCCCGCTGAATACTGGATTTAACATGGAGCGACTGCCTATTTATATTTTACAACCGCCAACATTGGATAAATAAGACCAACACGCATGTGTCTAATCCTTTACTCTAACCGAGAGCTGCCACCTGGCGGCCGCGGGGCGTGATTAGTTCGCGTCTAGCTTCAAATCGGATCTCATATCCATCGTTTGTCAATATTGGCCAGTTCACAGTACATACCCGGTACGTGCACGGTTCGTGTGCTATGAGTATATATACATATATCAGTGTGGATGAACAAGGTTTTGTATGTCCGATTTAAAAGGTAGTATTGTGATGGTGTCGTGGTGGTGAAATAGCAGTTCAGTAGCCGGATTCGTGTGCACGAGGTTGCAAGGTTTGAACCTGGGCTGGTACCTATATGATTTTTTTCAACTTTATAATGTATTGACTTGATTATTCTTAGAAGAGAAAAAAAAAAAAAAAAGCATCCCTCAACTTTCAAGCATTAGTTAATCGTTGTTATTATATATCTGTGGAGGCTTGTTATTAGCAACTTAATTATATATTTTTGTTACCTATTCTGTTATTAGTCTGTAAGCCTTCTTAAAATAAAATAAATAAATAAGATACCACTGACAATCGGTGAAGAAAAGCATCATGAGGAAATCTGGATTCAAAACTTGGTATCTGAAATCATTAACCCGCATTTGAGCAAGGGTGGTGGTCCATGCTCGTTCATTCTCTATGTGAAAAAAGCTTCTGTCCAGCAGTAGGACATTAAAAACAGTGTGCGGTAGGTTTAAACGTTTCTGTAAATATAACCTAATCCACTAAAATAAAGTAGCAGAAAATACTCTGTATTTTACGCTTTCCAACTGTGATAAGATTCTCGGTTTGTTAGACAAACCTCAACGGAAAGCGCAAAACTATTAAATTCACGAACGCAATTTGAAATTCTTAGAAACCAGTTACATCTCCGCAAGATGTAGCTATGCTATAGAAACTTAGGTTATTCCTTTAAATTCTGGAACATTCTAGACGTCTGAACGCTTTTATTCCAGTATTTTATACGATCGCCTTTTCTCCTAACGACCAAACGTTTTAGAACTAATAATACGATGTGGAGAATTTATTAATTCCTTAGTAATGTTGGCTCTCTCCCACTGCGATCCATTTGTCTGCAATGCTGGCTTTTATGTATAGGTCCTATAAAATATACAAGTTGTATAAGATTGGCAAATTGTCAACTTACCATTTTGTACAGGCGGCTACAAAGTACATAATGCATATTGCATTATGTCTATAAAAATAATTGTGGCAAAATATTATATTTATGAATTTGAGGCCTAAACTGTCTCACTGCAGGCCAAAGGAAATTAAGGTAGTCCTCTGTCTACCCGCGTCAAAGATTAATGATGAAGATGCAATCGTATCGAAGGATTTTTGATCTTTCCCTAAAAGATTTTTGTAAAAATTTGTAAATATTTAAGAATGTTTTCGATTTTGTGCAGTAATAATTAGTTTTAAGAGAGCATTTGTATAGTAAAGAAGATTCAGTACGTAAACCTCTTTGTATGCGACGGTACCGCTTGGTTGTGTATTTATTTTAAAAGCTTATCATAGACTAAACTTTTCCAACAGAAACGCTTAAAGCTATGTGCCTACTACTTTAACCCCTTATTCTTAGGAAATGCGTCTATAATATAACATTTTGCTACCATTATCATCGGATTGCGGTTTTGCTCGAATTGTGAGTTTTGTACTCACAGATTAATGTATAGGCGTTCGGGGTCAGTTAGTTTAATACTTGTAGTAATATCGGGAATCGCCTCAAAGGAACATTCTTACACATAATGAGGAGATTTACATTGTCTTAAGTTAACAGCGTGAGTTTTTTTTATAAGTGACTCGTAATTCCCATTGAATTTCACTTACTTAACATACATTAACAATTTCTTCAGTGAGTTATTGTTTCAAGTTAACGTTATCTTACCTTCTTAATTATTAATAACTGCAGAAAATCAATAAATATACCATACCAATAACAATAATAATAAATTGCTGGTAGCACAAAATAAATGAGTGTCATCGCCTTGATTGGTCACAATCAATCGCCGAAAGGAAACGTTTGAGAGGAGGATGGGGCAAAAAATTAATGATGGGAAATCGAGGGGAGATAAGGAAAAGTGATCAGTCTCTGCTGGGGAGACGCGGGTTATATTGATACTAAATTCAGAGGATAAGACACAGGAAAAGGGGAGGCGCGGGTACGCGTGCTTTGAACTTGGATTTAAAGCGGTTTTTAGTTTTAATGAGTGCGGCCCTGTCTTGGTTCCTTTCTGAATTTTTGATGGGTCGGAACTGCAATCTTTTGTTTATGAAAAAAGGTTTATATATATCATGACAATAAGTGGTTAGATATTTTACACTTAAGTCTTATTGGCTATGTTGTGATAGTAATCCTGCGTAGAATACTAATCAGAACACACAATACTTTCCAAATAATCCTATAATATTTCGTTACTGACCAACGTCAGCTTCATCTCCCTTCATTTTCATCACAGCTCATAATGAACCATAATACGAAACTCATCTAAACGTTAAACCTGATATAAACATAACAGCCTCGTAAAAGTACAATAATTACCTTCGTCACTACCAGCTAAAGGATTAAAGACACATGAAGGCTTCAATCTCGTCCGTAAACGAGACTGGCACGCATAAAACAGAAAAACAAGCGCACCGGAAGATGGTCCCAAGATTAATTGTGACGTCAGCGGCGGAAGGCGGGGGTGCCGGATGTAGGAGGGGGACGCAGACCGGATGTCCGGCTGACGCGGCGGGCTGTTTGCCGCTCCTACTAGAACGTGTGTTGCTATTCAGTATACTAGTAACTCAATTTGGTATGATTTTAATATCTAATTTACATACGCGCAAATTCGTAATCAGCACGGAGTCAGTGCGTTAGATCAATGAATATTCGTTTTCCTTACAAAAATGGAAACGAAAATCGACATTACTGTTTATAAAAAAAAAAATTGGTTGCCTGTAAAGTCGGTATACGGGCGAAAGTTTTACGTGACAACGACTGCCAATGTCAATTTCTGTCTCTCTCGCTCTTAGGCGGGCTAACCATGCCCGAGTGGAAGGGACGCGTGCCTCTCACTCGCTCTCATTGTGAGCGCATAACGTGAGCGGAGCGTTACCCAGTTTCTTGAAGTGTCACCCGGCAAACCAATTTATAAGACGTTATCACGTCAATAAAGAATCTGCCAAAATGAAGAGGTTAATGTTTGTTAATAAATTGTGTTTTAAATCATACATAATTCATTCTGCCTGCGTATTTCACCCACAATTAATGAACACAAGAGTTCCTTGGTTAAGAATGTTAACCCGTCAGTGGTTTGTATCACGCCGTGCATAGTTGTAGCTAACAAACTATGCTACGTATTCAGAAACGGCGAGATTACGTAGCACTGCGTAGCGTTAGCGTAGCATATCGTAGGTAATTTATTGTTCTTTAAATAAATCACTGTACAAAAACCATGTATTAAATTTGTTTTGGTTTTGGGATAGCCGTTGTCTATTTATGTGCAGCGGACTATTGCGCTAAGGAATAGAACCTAACCTACGCTTTTTAGTGCTTATTTTCAAAACTACATATCAATAATGTTATAATTCCACAAATACGTCTAATACAGTCACAGATACGGAAAGTTATTTGAATGTTGTTATAACAATTTAAAAATGTATACTACAATGCATATAACTTCCATCATTTATGTGTAGATCTGATTCTATAAAACATCATACGTATGAAATTAAATATGTTAAGTTTATAGGTCCACACCTCGTCGTGTTTTTTTACTAGCTAAGTGAAATAAACTCAACACTTAGCATAAATCTAGAACAGGTTCATTAAAGGTGCAATTATGCATATTTACAACCTATAAAATGGCTATGCAACCTCCATAGCTTCAGGCAAAAGTAGTAAATTGATGTTGATACAGTTTTCCTGTATTTATCACTTGCTTTAATAGGCTTTAATTTATTATTTGGAGTTACACCAAGACCAGTCTTACTAAAGGTCAGTTCCAATATTCAAAAAACTATTAGTTTTTGCTTACGGACGGTAAAATTTTCTCCGTTTTGCTCAGAAAATTCTACCGTCCGTTAGCAAAACAAATCTTTTTTTTTTTTTAATAATATAATAATAATATATCGTTTATTTCTCTCATAAAGGTACAATTTGGTACATAGTATCTAGGTTACAAAAGTTTAAATAAGTATAAGAACCAAACATTCGAGGTATTGTGGTACCCTGTAGTGCCTTTCTCTTAACATTCAACGTCTAACGCATAGCTATCCGACTTAGAGCTATGTCAATGCCTAAATACCTCTAAATATTATATCCTGTATTATTTGCTAAATGTTAAGAAATGTTCTCTGGTATTTGTATAAACTATTTTTTTTTGTATGAAATGAAAGGACTTAGAATTGAACCTTGCGGAACACTCATACTTACCACAGATCCTTTATATATTTTGCCATTAACATCCACTCTTTATATCTATATAGTTGTATCTATACATTCATAAAGCCCTGGATTATTAGTATATAGTCGTAACTACTTTGGTTTCCTAACAAAGGCCTCCAGGAACGTTCATAGATCTCATTGACATTAATATGCGTTAACGATCGCAGAAAGTCTGTAAGTGCAGTCAATCCCTAACGACCGCTCGATAATGGTCCGGCATTCAGACGAAACCGCCAACAAAACTCATAAAACCGGTATACGTGTAACTCTCTACTTTAAAATTACAAACAGTCGAGCAAGTTTTAGAAAACTCATCCCTGCTCGCTGGCGGGGAGTGCGGTGTCTGGATGTGTGGAGCGTAGCTTAGAGCATGGCAAATTGAGATGCGCGGCAAGCTATTTAAAAAAAATGAACTTATGTTTAATCCTCAAAAAGTGACCAAATATACGATGAAACAAAAACATGTCTTAAATTTGGTTCACGTCGGATTTTAGGGTAGCATTATATGCTATATTTAGAATTTTTATTTTGAATTTGGTTATAGACACTTTTCAACAATTATAGGTTTTCAAGTGTGGAATCTATGCTGATTTAAGTAACAGTCTCGCAACAGTCCAAGAGGTCTTAAATGTAAAAATATTGAATGGTAGAGAATGCCTGAGGCATTAAGTCCGCCTATGTACCATTTTTAGTGCAAAAAGTTTAAATAAATAAGTGTCCCTACACTTCTACTGAGCTCTTGGTGGTTACTAGTACAACATTTGTGAGATCTATGATACAAAGATGTCATTTCACACGTGACTTTTAACCATCACCTACTAGATTAATATCAGATATTCTCAATTTCAACAAATACAAGCTAAAATATTAAAAAAAATGCGTAAGCTTTATCGTGTCTAGCGTTCTACATCAATGTACGAACATTTGTAGCTCTTTGCGTGCAGAAATAAGTTTCTCTTACTAGAACGAAACGGAAGATGTGCAAATAATAACGTGTGCATGTGAATTTTATTCATAAATGCTCATAATTGTGTACCTCTTTGCGAAGTTAGCGCCAACGCGGCGTGCATGCATTCAAAGTATTCTAGAATAAATTAATAAACTTCTATTCTACACTTACTAAAAATACTGGCAATTTTTTTATTATTATAACATCTAGTAAAAGAACTTTGTTTGTGTATGTTTTTGTTTCATTTTTAATATTAATTATGGTTGATATGTAATTAAGCCCTTTAAAGAAGGTTAGAAATAATAAACAGGATATTCATTGAATTAAATTTTAAATAAAAATATTACATATGAGAAATAGAAAAAAAGATTAGTTGGTATCTTTCAACATTTCTTTTAACGATAAATTAAAGAATCATTAGCATTTCCTTGATAATAAGCTTTTAATTAAACATTAATTAAAGAAGGATATTATCTTTCCTGCGCTACTTTCAAACTGACCTGTCCCGAATAATCTTATAAAGTGGTTTGTTAATCTTAGTAAAGATTACATTCACCACTTGCTACCTACATGGGGTAAACTCTTGACTGCACAATAATAATAACCATAAAATATACGTTTTTAGTATTATTTCCTTGGATCTTTACCTATAAAAGCACAAACTACTTAGAATATTCAAGGATTCAAACAAAATCGTTAGATTGCTGTTATTTAAACAAGAAACTTTCATAATGAAGTAAAAGTATGGGCTAAATTGAAAAACACGCTATAAAAAACGGGATTCCACTCGGGGCCGTCTTCATTTCCATTTATATGGGGGAACTTGGGCCGAGCTAGATAACTTATAAGGAAACTTGCTAATACATAGATTATAAGCACTGAGAACTGTGAGATTTACATAATGCCAGCCAAAGTGTGTTTACCGGTAGACTAGCTGCATTCTATGAAGATGGCGGCTTTAATAAAAACTGGTTGGATCTAGATGACCAGATTAAGATAAATATGCATTTTTATGGGATGGTTGCAGATCCATGTGTATTTTACAATCTAGGGTCTATACCGTTACCCTGTTCTAAAACTCGTTACCTTAGATGTTATTTTAAGACTTGTTATCCGTATAGTTATAGGAAGAATTCCGGTGTAGGTACTTAAAACGTAGGACATGTTTAAAATTTCGTCTAAAAATAGAACTCTAACGGTTAAAATATAAAAAATTGGAAGTACTCAAGAATACTTAACCCTTTCCCACAAATAGATGAAAATAACAAAATTCCTTCACGGACCGACAACAGGCTCTGAAGTGAACTTGATGAATTACTCCAGATCATTAAAGGGTTTAACAAATTGCTTTCAACAGCTAAATTATACAGTTTTAACGCGGTATCAATGTGGGTGGTGTGAAACGCGATCATTCCTTGGAAGCACTCGGTTTATCAAGACCAATGGAAATGTGGGCACTGTCTCTATCCAGCCTTCGCGTGCCACACGAAACATAGCGTGTCGTTTCTGCGACGCCGCGTTTACCAACTAACCACCACCGTGCCCAATCGTGTACTAATCTTCACACACAAAAGATACACAACTAACACAAAACTTCTGTGTTTTACGTTCCAGTAAAAAGGAAGAATCGAAAGTAATACGGCGATGCAAAATGCCTTAATATATTTATGCGATATAATAAGGGATATTATGAAATGGGTATTTTGCGATAGCACGTAAGGGTTGTTTATTATGTTGATGGTTCTATAAATAAATAGAGTATAAACGATATTTTCAGGTTGATAATTAATTATCTTGAATTATCTGGTTGGAATAACGATATTTTACTGAAACTGAATTTGTTGATGACATTTTCTACAAATGTTTCTCTTTCAAACTCCGCCGTTTAGATGCGGTATGTGTTATCTTAACAATCTTCTCCAAAATTTCAAATTATGCTCTAATCTAATTTTTCATTTTATAAAATTTTTACTTCTGCCATAATTATACTTATCCACGTGTTCAAAACAGACCTCCTCCTACTCTCAATTTAACACATAAAGGAATACTTGTGCACTGCATCATCTCTCTGATTCAACAATAAGTAAACTTCAACCATTTCATAACAGAGGGCGCTTTGGTCGGGGCGGCGCTCATCGCATAAATCGGCACAAATTGACAAGTTTACGTACAAACGACCATGTTATGCGGAATCGGGCCAAGTTTTCAACAGACTAGAAATTTATGTGTGTTATGTTCGTACGTTCGTTTCTATTATTGTAAAGTTTGGTGTGAATTCATCTTTTTGTTTCCAAAAAGCCATTAAAAGTTTTGGCAAGTGTCCGGAAGTTAGGTTTTAACTCTATTTGTAGTTTTGATCAGATTGTCTAGCCGTTTTTATCATTTTTGTATCCCTAGAAATAAAATTACTCTATAATATAAATTTCCACTTTGTTAACATATTTTTGGTGGAGCTACATTTTCATATGATGCTAATGAGTGACATACACTAAATTATGTATCTATAATATAGCTAGGCTATAATGAAACTAATTTCAACTATTCTATGTCCATTTTTCTTGCGATGATAAAATATCAGTGTGGCGCACTACTGTAATAAAATAGCTTCAAAAAGCGCCATCTGTCTAACATTACGAAAACTAGTACATGAGAAGACTGCTATCGTTCTTTGACCCCTAACCGGTCATTGAGGTTTTCACATTTGTTTACTAGATGGCGGTAGTAACTAAAGCATTTTAGACTAATATCATGATAATTTTGACCATTTTCTTGGACTGTATTATTTTTCAAGACTAGCAATTTTATACAAGCGACGAGTTTGATTTACCTCCTTACAAAACAGCGTTACACCGCTATACTTAGTTCTAAATTCGTAGCTAGATGGCGTTGTGCCAATGACGTCATGTTTCTGAATGGCGGTGTTAAGATTTTCCAAGCTTGAACGACCCCCGCGCCTAGCCATAGTTAATTCATACTTACCTGGCGTAGGGGATACCGTGATCATGAAGGCGGTTCCCCCAGGGCGAGGCCTTCCCATTGCACTGCGGGCGGGTTGACCCCTGCGATTATCCCTAATGTGGATAACTCGGACGCGTTATTTTTGGTAGTGGGGACTGCGTACGCGCTGTCCCCTCAGAAATCTTTAAAACTAAGTGATGTTATACTCACTCTGAGCGTTATTATTATATCCGATTTGTTCAGATTATTATTATTATTCTTCTGAATTATTTGTATGATCATTATGATGCGCAGGCCGCAGCAGAGCTCAGAGTACTTTATATACATGGCAGTAGAGCGAACAGCATAATTTCTTTTCATGATACGAGATACACGTGATAATTCTCTATGGAAAAATTTAAACAATAATCTGCTAATCAATTGCTAACCATCGTCGAGATTTTTATCGCAGTATACCTACCTAGTCACGAATAAATTTATATTGTAGAGGTAACCGTCATTAGAACCTGGGATTTTTTAAATATACGTCCAAGAGCGTGTCAAATCAGATCAAATCGAAAGCGATATAATTACACCGTCCCGCATAATACAAGATTAAGCTAATTATTAGTTAATTAAACATAGCAATTTATGAGTGCCCCTCCGTGTTAGGCTATAATTATTGTCGTGCAGGATGGGTCTATCAAGGTAGATGTTGAAGATTAGATGAAGAAATATGGTTTTATTTAAGCTTATGAAGACAATCAAGTATAATTATGAAACCAAGCACTTCTAATAAATAATCGATTTGGTCGTAATGCAAATATAGATCTATGAGAAATAGTAAATAATAATATTCGAAATACGTTAATAGTAAAAGAAAACAGATCTGTCTCTCTCTCTCTCTCTTGACTTCGTTTCTTGTTTACAGGTTTCAAGGAGGACATCATAAACGATCTCTTAAATTATCGTTTTGGTTTTTTTTGGATACTAATAATCTTATTATAAGGCCATAATGTTTATCAAAAAAATCTAAAAGGTGGACTTTTGAATTGTTACCACAAAAATTCATTTTCCAAATAGCTCATGCTGCAGCTTTGACAGCTATAAACAACAATTTATTAAATTGATCCTCGGATCGTAATATAATACCCAAACGACCTATTGTAAGCGTTATTATTGAAATGTATCATTAAAAACAATTTGCTTGGAGATTGGCTTAGAGGGTCACTCGTCTCGCGCTCTCTGAGTTATTGCATCCGGTAAGATATTACAATCATACAAACACGATATGTGTGTATGTTTATATAATATTTTAATATTAGGGCATTCTAAGAACATATTATTGTAAACTGTATTAGTACGTTCTAGGAAAGAAACCTTTAAAAATGACAAATCATTTATGTCCTCATCTTGAATCTTATCACCACGGCTTTCTTTGGTTCCATGTGACCAAATAAGCACACATTAAGAGGCCTAATATCCTTTTAGGAATTTCATGATAGTAGAAATAAGTTTTACCTGGTATATGTATACGCAGATAAAACTTAATAATTTAAATGCTGCAAAGGCATAGCCTTATGGAATTATTTACTGTTGTCGAAAACAGATGAACCGAACATGAAACTATGGTATGGCTTTGATTAAAAATTTATTTTTGAAGGCAGGAAGGAATCCCCTTTATTTTTTCTCACTTCTCTTCAAAGTCTTTACACCTACCTATAGTCTATACCTTCATAATAAGGATCAGGCCAAATTCGAACATACATGAACTTCCAACTGACCACCAAAATTGAAGGTCGAACGAAAGTAAGATTACAAAAAATAACCACCGGGCTCAAATCAAGAAAAAAGGTCAGCAACACACATTACCATTATCAGTAAAGATATTATATCACACGTGAATAATACAATTTGTTTGATAAAATTCTGGTAGCAAGTTCAATGAGAAAGCGGTCAGTAGCCATTGCGACCAGTAATCGATTTGCAGTATTTTATCTTTTTCTAGATACCAGGTATAATAATTATAAAGATAACAAAACATCTATGTGCTATTTTTTTAAAGTTACAATATATGTAAAATTCTGCAACTCTTTCCAATTCTTCTTCTGCCTTGCCTTTCCCAAATGATGTCTGAGGTCTTTTTGCTTGTGATAGTAGACACAATTCAGTATAATCGCTGAGAAAAATAACATCTTTGTTACCAGTAAAACTACTGACTACAGTAATACATAGTCATGTTTTCCTAATCCCCAATCTGCTGACGATCATTTTCAGTATCTACCTGAGGTCTTTCTGACAAATGTAGTTTCCTGTCTTCAATACGCAGACCCAGATACGGTAAGGCCTGTTCTTCTGAAATATAACAAGTGAACTTGGGTTTACTAGTTTAATAAAGACTGGTGAAACTCTGCGCCTAGAACTCGAACCAAAACAAACCAGATAGATATCGTTGTTTAGCAAAACAGAGTCGCCAGTGGTCACTATGCCGATGCATTATTCAATTAGACTGATAACACTTAAGATGATTACTGGTAATAAAATTGTAATGTCTTGTTTCCGAGACGTGCGCGTGGGCTTGCGGACGCGGTGTGACCCAACAGGGGAAAGTTTTTTGACTCTTATGAATAATGTTAGACCTTCACGTCTTATAATCCTGGGCTCCTGTGGTAGCCAGCTAGGCTGCCAATACTATAAAGGTCTCTGTTGCCATGGTTGAAACCACGTTGTAGCTCATCACCATCAACTTTTAAGCCAAGCCATTCTTTTGTAAAATTAAGTATAGCAGAGCCTGGTATTTTATCCATCTTCTGATTTGCTCTATGTGATAAATTTTTGGCCAGCCGTAAAACAGTTATAGCTTGGTGTTATTGATAAATTTTTCACATTGTCCGTAGGACTCCAAATTACCAAATTATCAACTTATTTAAGTCGGAGATAAAAAAAAGACACGGAGTAGATTCAGATCTTTCTACTATTTGTATTCAATTACCAGGGAGAGCCTCCTCCAAATAGGTACTTCATTACCATTTCATACCCTAAGCTCTTACTGACTATATATTATAGAGAGTTTAGGAAGCTAAATGGTGAATGTCATGCTCTTTAATCGCAATTGCAAAAATTATGTCATCTAACTCATAATCATCACTTCCTTTAACGACGTTCTTAGACAGTCAGTAAAGCCAGGAATTATTGAATATATCAAAAATCACTCTCATATTTAAATTCCATTGATAGTCTGCTAGATCTCTGTAGTATTAAAATTATTATCCTCAGAAGTCTTTAGATTTATTCTCTGGTCTGTTCAAAGCAGATATAGCACCAAAAAAAAATCAATTCCAAGAAAATCTCGGTGCAACGGATATCTCCCATTTTATTATTTGTTCATAAGTCTCGTTTGGTAAAATTGGATGACACACACTCTGCGTAATTCGCGAGTCAGGAGGTGCCTTTAACACTAAAATGCGACGTGTGACCCATCCCACACAATTTCTTTGAATGGTAAAATAGACCGGAGATAAGAATGTGAGCTATTTTAATATTTAGCAATATAAACATTCGAATGACGCATAGCACAATATTAATATGTAAAGTTGTAATACCCTGATATGATATTCGGATATGTAAATGTTTTTGTCTATCTCACACTATACATATCTACATCTAAGTCTCTTGTTTTTAATTTCACAGTTATTAATATTCTATATCTACTGTTAGTAATTTCGCCACATTTTTCAAAAAAACTTGATTAAACGTTCTTATCGTGGATTGCGTATAAGAAAGCAATGACGTGATAAAAAATAAATATTTCTTTATTTCACAATTTATGTGTGGATCTAAATTACATTAACGTTAGAAATGAAGTTCACTGCTTTGTCAAGTTTGTCTACTGACTGTACCTATTCGTAATAACTAGATACTTTATGTGACGTTACTCGGTGTGACTACTATGAGAGGCGTTACAATAATATTTCGCAATAAACGTTAACGCAATAGATATGACTCACGTTGTTGTATTGTTTCGCTATATTAATATTTTATTTTAATAAAGTTTAGCTATTTTATAGGGGTCGAGTACTATGAATGGGCCTAAATAATTTGAATCAATAGAAAGTATTTACACCCTCTGAAAATAATTAACACAAGCAATAATTTAGCCACCCCTAGCAAAACCAATTTGTCTATCAATTAAATTTAGTAAAAAAACTTTGTCAATGAGGGATCCGTTTATCTGTCGGACGGTTAAGTGTCGGAGTTTAATAAACTGTTTAATTAAGAGCGCGTTAGCGGCGCTGGGTTAGGTTAGGGCGCAGTGCGAGTTGCGCGCGCGTCCCGGCACCATGCTAGTCTTGGCGCTGTTCCTGGCGGCGTGCGCGGCGGCACGCGCGCGTACCTTCAACATCACACACCTCAGTGTGCCCGAGGTGGTGCGCCCTGGACAGCAGGACGTCGACATCGAGTGCCGCTATGACGCCAACTTCACCCTCCTTAGCTGGTTCAAAGGGTCGAACGAATTCTTCAGATATCGACCCGGAGCAGCACCAAGCACTCGTTCCTTCCCTATCCTTGGTGTCGGGACAGTGGAGATGCTCGCTTGTGGTCCGACCGCTTGCCTATTAAGACTAGGAGCTTTGACGGAAGAAGCCACTGGACTCTACAGGTGCGATATCGAAAGGGATGTGCCTCCGTACAAGTTCGAGACCAGGACTGCGCATATGGAGGTCCACGGTCATGAGCACAGGCGACCGTTGCTCGAAGGTTTAGCTGAAGAATATGGTGAAGGTGACATGATTCAAGCGTACTGTCGTGGCGCTCCGGATTCTGAACTCCGGTGGTACATAAATGGCCAAGAAGTTGAGGATATGCGAGGATCTACTGCACTGAAGAGGAAAAGCATTCGGTTAATATTCTTGGGTCTTCCACCTACGGTGACAGTGCAGTGTGCGGAATTTAGATACGGGAAGATATACGGATCGAGAGAAACGAAAGCGCGTTGGAATGGAGTCGGTCACATGCGTAAAAACGATACTCAAGTGAAAAACGCATCGAATGCTATGTTAGGTTTGACCGACTTAGGATTATTATTATTTTTATTAAAATTAAATATGTAACGTTATAGATAATAATATATGTTCCTTTTAATTTTACTTAGGTATAGCTAAATCCAGTGAATGTATGTGTAAAACTGTCGTTGAAATGTGTGTAAACCTAGTAAAACCAATTATGAACCTACTATGATTAAATTAAATACCGCTGACAGGTAGTTTAAGCAATTAAACATCACAAATAATAATATTACGAGATAGCGGAACCGAGATCTCAATGTCGACAGAATGTTGTCTTGCAATAATATAACCAAATAATGTATTGTTTTAAGTTAAGGGTAAAAATATACAGAAAAATGTTAACTATAATTATTTTATTCTTGATTTACTTTGTAGTCATTATATTTTTTTTAATATAAATGTTTATGTGCCTGAGCTCATGTCTATTAAATAATCGTTGATCGAAATAAATTCTTATGAAAATAATATTTGTTTTGAAAGCCTTCTCCTATGAAAAGCAAAAGAACACTAGCCTCGCAAGGCCAAAGGGCCCAATTCGAGAATTAAAAAAAAATAGTAATTGCTGCCATGATAGGTATTTATACTATTTTGAGTTTAAATAAACCTAGCTTTTTATATGTTTATATTAAAATCTATAATCAAAAGTTAATAAATTCAGCGCATTGTATAATTTCGAGAACACTGTTGTTGTTCCATATGACATTTTAGAACCTTTTTAATTAAGTAAGTTACTTCATCCTAACCCTTTTTTACTAATTAATTAAATACTGGGCCGCAACTACTAGTGCCTATTTTTAGTACACTGGGCCGTAATTCATAGTGGCCTAAATTAAAGTTGGGCTTTATTAGGCTAGGTACTTGTGTATCTTACTTAAAGCCATAGTAGGTTCCTACCTAGGTACCTAAATGCTTAGATACGCATAAATGCATTCAGTATTCAAAAATTTGTTGAATCGTTTAACGACATTCAACTATTTATGAGAATCTGCCTTCAAACGCCCAGAATTTTACGCACGAAGAAGTCTATGCAGGAATTTTTGACATAGATATAGGGAATAAAACTACAATCAATCAACTCAGCATACATCGGTTCATTAATGGATATAGGCCTCTTTCAAGTTGCGCCATAACACTTGGTCCTTACTCCTCCGCCTCCACTCCAACCATTCTATCTTTTTCACTCTATGCTTTCGCAGATTACAAAGAAGATAAAGGCAGGAATATACCTATGTACAGATCTATAGTAGCACGAGCAAATCCCCAACTTGATTATAGGTATCTTTGAACCTGTATGTAATCTGTACAGCGCAGGATAAGTATTCGTAGCCTTTTCTGCAGAAATATTAAGCACTGCGCCCATACTACGCAATTTAAGCCATGAACAAAAAAATATGAAGGAGAAATTAGACGAATTTAATGTCTATCATGTACAATCTCTATACATATTTTACTGCCGTCTGCCAGGTAATTTATAAAGACTAAAAATAATAATTGCATGAAAAATAAATTTCACCCATCGAAAAATAATTAATTCATCAAAATAGAAATTAAATAAAATAGAATTATTGAAATTTTGATAAGAAATTTATGGATCAATCAAAATCACAGACATATAAATATCGAAATATTTCTCTATTATGCAGTAGTTTCATTATTTTCGTTTCATAAGTTTTTAGCACATCTAATAAATTAATCAGCCAATTTTTAGTAGGAGCGAATATCCCGGGGAATGAAATAACTTTAAAATAAAAGTCAATTCGAGTTACATTTACAATACAAAATGATTTACATGTTACACAATTAATGAAATATACGTAACATTGGCACGTTTCACTACATTTGCACAATGTTTTTAAACCGCTATTCTTTCTTCGTACAGTTTTCTATGAACCAAAATGACGCGCGCTCTTATATGTTGCCATTACGAATGTTATTACAGTCATTATGGGAACAATACACAATTTACCCAAATGATTTGCATCAACATACAGAAGAATTTAGTATGTATATACATTTTAAATAGCATTTTATCATTTAATATCATGAAAATATTTCATTAGCTTTCGTAAATACAAAGTAATAACTCTACTTTTATTATATCAGGAAGAATTAATCTTTTGATAGTGGCAACACCGACCAAAAAAGATGGCGTAAGTCGTGGCTTCAAGTTTATACAAAAAGTGACAGCGCATTGCGCAAAGCGAAGTCAAGTGTGCATGTTACACGGTTAAACATGTTAAAAAGTTTTTCTGAAATTTTAGTTTTATGTTACATTCGGTGCACAAATCGTTCTACAAGAACTGATATATTAAACTTTTCTCCGTCTTGATTAAGTGACATACTTAGTTTAAATAAATAGTGAATATATATTTTAGCGATTATTGTAAGTAAGCTTCGTTCGAAAAACAAACCTTTCATCATGCCTAAAGGAAAGAAAAAAGGAAAATACGGTAAGTCTGAATTTATTTTGGTACTAAAAGTGTGTTTAGTTTGGTTATGTGGTGCGTGGAGAGCTCGAATTCCGCCAAGAATGAGATCACGCGGCGACCTTGTGGTGGCGGACTTTCCGCGGGACGTGTGACGTTTACTTTATTTGCTCATGGTCATTATGCTGAATGCCAGCAAACCGAAGGACTTAGGCACCATATGCTAGACTAAATCTGAATCTAGACCTAGGTAAAGTATCGTAATTGCAGGGTTTCGCAACCCTCGTGTCAATTTTAAAAGCAACCTTTACTTTCACAGTTTCATAACTTTGCGTAGTTCCCACATGTTATTTTCGAGATGGTCATGCTTTGTCTACAAATACTAAACAAAGTTTGGGCGAATATGGCTTGACATTTGGACTGTTTATCTAACTGACACTGTTTGGCCTTGCTATCCACATTTAGATAGTACATTACATAATTTTACATAACAAAATAAATAATGTGTAATGTGAGTATGTGTAGGTACTTCCTGGATCAAAGAACATTAGTGTGCTTTGTCATTAAAAAATAGTGAATGGAACTGTTATTAACTTAGAAGTATGTTTCCAACACAATAAAAGTGAGATGTTATGATTACTCATGCTTAGTCTTACAAATGTTTTTGTTTTTTTCTTTATAATGCAAAATAAATCAAGAAAACTTTGTTCAATATGTTTTTTGTTATGGTGTTCATGTATTGTATTTTTACAACTTACAATACTACTTAAATAAAAATAATTATTTATTCAATATCATGTTCTTATTCAATGTTTAACACAACTTTAGAATTAATTATTAAGTTGACAAAGCAATGTTATGGTACTTGGTTTATAAATTTATAATATAGTTTTGCAGTTTAGAATTGATACTGATCATGGATATGTATGAACCCTGTATAACACTATAGTGTCATTTATTTTAAAAGTTTATAATACTAGATCATCCTGCTGCTGGATAGTTTGTAAAAGGACTCAAAGAAATATTTATAAACATTGTTTTGATTATAAACTTATTAATACAAATTTTTCCATGAAGCTTCTTTTACAGAAAGTTGTAAGCATGTTATTAGTGCTTGCTCACTTTCCAGTTGGCTTTACCATTTACTCCATGGTAATAAGAATACCTAACATCTTGGAACCCTAGGATCACACATGCAACCTTATGCATACAATTCCGTATGATGTCCGTCATTGAACTGCTACAGTGTCCTAATCAAATTAAAAACAAATACCGTACTCATGTACATATATATGTACATAGAAAAATAAATAAAATAATTTTATATCCTTATAACTACTAAGTTAAAATGTTATGCAATTTATTGATAGGCAGGGTAATGTGAATGCCCTACTGACACAGTTCTATGGCTGGCTGCATAGAATTTTAATACAAGACACATCTTTTAGTACTATAGATTTGTGGGTATAAGTTATGTAATTACTGTGCTTTGGTAATTAGAAATAGGCAGATTTAGTAATGTGAGGACAATTATAATAGTTTTTATTAACATCTATGTTTATGTCAAAGAGAGTGTCAAAATATTGTTTTGTGCATAAAATGTGATACTGAACAAATGTATTTAAAACTTTTTACAACAATGCAACGTTAATATTAGATAATAGTCAAAAGCTATTAATTTTACACAACAAGAAAGTACCTAGGAGGTTTTGTGCATCTAATTTGCAAGTCAGGGTGTACAATATAATCCTTTCATTATTTGGCCCAATTTGACTCTTCACGCAGTTAGCCAGTGATCAACAGACGCGGACTGCTCGAGCTGTCGATGGCTCCAACCCGCTCGCTTTTCGTTTAGTCGACCACTCGAAGCAGTTGAGCTTCACGGAGCAGTACATGTGCGCCATATTCGTAATCTTTACTTAACTAATAAGGCTTCACCAAGCTCCACACGCATTGCTTTCTCAATAATACGTCGAAATATCCCCTCACTTGTATGAAACGTACTTGACCTTTTTTCAAGGACATGTCCTTGAGAGAAGGTCAAAGAATGCCCTTCTGGTTTTAGTTTATTTCAAAGCCGTTCCAAAATGTAAACCTAGCTTTCCCTCTCGGCTTTTCCCGGGTATTTGTATTGCGGGCCACAGTCTAGCCTAGGTATTACGCTCACCAGTTGGCGCCACTGGCGTGTCAGCTGCCAGCCGAACCCACCAAGAAACTATGGAATTTACCATTTCGGACCTCATGTGCGACTAGCGCTTTTGGCGGTCAAAACGCTAAAGTTGGCCCTCATTGCACAAAAGTGTTTCGATTATGACAATGCACCACACTGCATTGAGATAAAGGTGCTACCTATAATGTGAAAGTTATTGTGTTTTAAGCATTATTGTGTGGTCGATTGTGCACTGCTCTCTGTACAATGATGAACGCGATCGTTATCAAATGTTCAATTAGTTTTAATAGGTCAGCCCTTATGTGGTAGGTTAGTAACTTGCAATCTTTACTTAAGCGACGTGGAACTTCGTCTTAACATTATTTCTAATTTCGCAACATACTCATATTAACTTATTGATTTTAATAAGTATTTTCGCTAACACCTATTGTAATAAAATAACACAAGTGAGGGAAAAACTTTTCTTAAAAACCCACCTATTGTTGTGTAAAATGGTGTTATTCTTGTGTATTTAAGTATTTGAGACCAAGCGCAGAAATGTGTTTTTGTTATATTAATATTATTTTGACCCACCACAACGGTGCCACAGTAGACCATCCTTTTCTCGGCGGTTTCTTACTAACCTAGTTTAGCTAACCGTACATATCACGTTGCCTTGTCGCAACCACAATCTGTGGATATAAATAACAAAACTTCTCAAAAAGCTTTTATCTAATTATAACATTTCAAATACATAATTCCGGCCTGCAACTGTCCTACTGCAGATCACATATAAGTACCTCTTTTCAGAATTGAGAATTAAAGGACTCGATCCTCTCGTGGGCTATTTAGTATTAGTTTACCGATTGCAAATGCGAGAAAATCGGTACTGCCATCGTCGTGTAAATTGGTCGCGCAAGTACTGACCTCATTATTCCGAATCTTTTCGGATTAGTCTGCTTTTACCGCCACGAACGCCAGATCCTATCCCAATGTTAATCAAATCTAAGTATTTTTAAATTTATTAAAAAATATTTGTATATATTTTTTCAGAGCACAGAAGAACGGAGCAGCCCTATTCATCAGACGAGGATGCCGGCATCGATATGACCATCGACAATTGCTCGGAGATCTCTGGCCAGTCAGACCTTAAGAGCAACCATGATGAAGCAGGTATGTAACGAAAATCTGTAAATTAAGGGGCTGAACAAACGATCTGTCATAATTTTGTGATACTATTCGTCGAATTCGGCAAAACAATTTGTATCTATGATCCACGGATAACTGTTTAATAACATTTACCTGTGTCTAGAGACCATTACATAGTGCTTTACGCGAATTTTATATGTCACTTTAAATCTATAACTATTTTCTAAATAACGTTAGGTATTAAGTTTGTATGCTAGTTTAGAGAGTCGATTATTCTTTTAAGACTTTTAATTACTTATATTATGATGTATGGCTATCTAGTATACTTGTTCGTGTCACCTAAGGCGTATTCTACTTGCACCCCGAATAATATTGAACTTAAATGTATGTGTCAATAAGTTGCATCTATTCGAGATATATATATGGTGATATGAGATGTAAATATCGTGAGACCTACAAAGCAATCGGTAGTAATCTTGATAGCCCGTTGAACAGCATCCTGTGATCTAATCTAGAGCGTCCGTAAGTAATAGTGACATGCGTCAGGCATTGTCTACGACAATTGTAAGTTCATATTCACGTCCTGACTTTGTTTACATTGTAGAACCATTCATTTTAGCTCTTCCAATGTCGATATTGATTTCTTTAGACTAAAAAATTGCCACGCTCTGTACAAGCTAAAATAAGAATGAAAGATTTTTTCTACAGTAAATACAGTTCACCGATTTTTTTTTGTAAATATCTACGTCACCTATCGTTTGCTAAACGAGGTAAATTTCGACCATTAATTATCACGCGGCATATTAAAAACTGGATACTCGTAGCACCTTATTTAAGGTACCTATGTGGATAAAAAATGAAATAATGTTATAAATAAGTTCACATAAAATCAATAATATTTTGAAGTTTGCTGCGCGAGTTGATAATTAATTAGGCATCCAATTTAACATTTTCTAATTAAAATTCCTCTGATATTTCTGATATGCTATAAATGATTTCGAATGTAGGAATTCGGTTAATGAAGTTATAGTAGCTCACATACCTAAAGGCTTAGATATTTAACTAAGAACAGAGTAGACTAATTATCGTTTAAAGACGATTAATAACCTTAATGATTTCTTAGATTAACGCAATCATTACTAATTGAAATTAAACTTAAATATTACAGGCTAATGATACTTTTACTGTGACACTTCCCTAGAAATAATCACGTTAAAAAATCCCTTTTTATAACTTTCTTTACCATTCACTGTTTTTAGGTTTTATTGTCCCGCAGCTTAGCAAACATCTCCCGACACTCATGTCCTTTTTTCGGTATTTTTATTAAAGATAAATAAGTAAAAGTTATATACATCTTACTACAGCAATGTACACGCCCAGTTTTACGATAAGAATTTCAAATAAGTAATATTTATTCATCTCCGGACCGTTTCGAGATACATTCACTGATGTTCTAGCACAGTTGACCTTGTTTAGATCGCTAGATTATTAACCACAAGAATTTAATTATGACCGGTCATATTTTACTTCAAGCTTACCCAATCACCCATGTTTGTTACAGGACTGCAGTACATATGTAACTCATGATGTTTAATAAAGAATATTCTATTCTATACACCATAATTTTTATGATAAGTCAATACTCAGAAATTCTCCAAGTCTTGGGACAGGAATTGGGTAAATTACATCACAGATCGTTTGTTTTCTTCGTATGCATTTTGATTTGAGTTATTGCCCAGCTTATGAGAAGCACTAAATTCTGCGCGTTAGACGCGATTATATTTATCGATCCTGCCCTAGGTCAACCCTCAGACAACAAAGGCGTAAAGATCTTTAACATTAGACGTATATTTTTTTGTAAAGGACGTATCGTGTTAATAGAAATATATAAAACAAAAATGTCGGGTGTTATAGGAACTTCATGATGAGTTATGCACGCTATGTGTAACACGCATAGGTGTGCGTGCGTATCAAAAAATATTGGAAATGTCACTCGAAATGTAGACACGTAATATAATAAATAAATTATAGATATAATTTTAATATTGGCGCCGATTCCCTTGTACACTAACTAAATCAAAATTAAAGTATGTAACTAAGAAATGTCAAACCAGTTTTCGCCTTGAACATCGCTGTGTTTTAGTGCACACGTTTCTGCGTGTAGGTAGATTTGTACAAGAATTTTATTCGAAACTAAATTTGACAGCTATAATTTTGTCAATACTTTTCTAATTGTGTACAAATAAAAAAGATATCGATACCTTAAAATAAGTTTGTGGGTTTAAAGAATCGGGGTCATTATTTTCATTCAGGTGTTCAGCTACAAGTTACCACTGATTATTATGTCACGGCTCACGGGTTAAATCAATAGGACTAACTACAATACGAGCCCCGTAAGCTGTAAAATCCGCTATAAAATATCAAACGAAATTCCTTTGTAATGTAGGTCCTTTATAATGAACTTGGTATTTTGTTTTCTTTATTTTTTTGCGTGGAATATACAGATTTTTTGACGTGACAACGTCTTATAAATTGGTTTTCCGGGTGACACTTCAAGAAACTGGGTAACGCTCCGCTCACGTTATGCGCTCACAATGAGAGCGAGTGAGAGGCACGCGTCCCTTCCACTCGGGCATGGTTAGCCCGCCTAAGAGCGAGAGAGACAGACATTGACATTGACAGTCGTTGTCACGTAAAACTTTCGCCCGTATACCGACTTTACAGGCAACCAATTATTTGAAGTACTTACAGCATTGGCAAAGATCGCGTGTCAAATAATAACCAACAGAAAATACTGCAGGTGTAATTTAAAAAACCGGCCAAGTGCGTGTCTGACTTGCGCATAAAGGGTTCCGTGCTTTATTTTATGTCGTTAAAAAGAGCAAAGAAGAACCTTTCTAGTACCCTTTTACTTTTAAATTATTTTGAATTTTTATTATTTGTTGTTATATCGGCAACAGAAATACAATGTTTTTTTTTTAAATTCTCCAGCTATTACGGTTCATGAGATAAAGCCCGCTGTCAGACAGACGGATAGACGAACAGTGGAGGCTTAGTAGTATGGTCTCCCGTTGGTATTATTCGAGAACGAAACCCTAAAAAGTACGACAATATATCTTGGCTGTGTGTCAAGTTTGTACGGAGCGTTTAGACAAAATACGTTCTATTATGAAATAGTGTCTTGACTATCTCGGTTTATCAACATAGTCTTTGTTATGTAAGCCTGGATAATTTACTCTGCATAATAAGGAATAGGAAAGACTTGCACCTCATTCCGTCCAAATACTACTTTGAAATAAGGTAAAACGTTTGACCACCTCCGTGGTCGAGTGGCGTACAAACCGGTTTTCAAGGTGTCGCCAGCTCTGAGGTCCCGGGGTCGATCCCCAGCCGAGTCAATGTATAGCCGAGTCACCTTTTCTACATTGTCTCGGGTCTGGGTGTTTGTGGTACCTTCGTTGTCTCTGAATTTCATAACGCAAATGTTTTAGCTACTTTGGGTTCAAAGCAAAGTTTGTGATGTTGTCCACATTCTTTATTATTTAATTCGAACTGAGTCGAAAGCCCAATCAAATCCCAGGAGCTGTTACTTTTAGCAACGGTCATAAAGTCAAAATGTCATAATATGAGCTCGTTCTGTAATACCTATATAATAAGTACCTACATCCTTTGAAGTTTTGAATGTTTATTAGATGACTTGCCAATATTCGTAGCAAAACTCATAAATAAATAGAAATCATCCGCTTGTTTACATTAGCAGCTATGTCAAAACTTGGCAGCCGATTATATTCTATCCGACTCATTTGTGTTGCTAACTTAAGGATTTGATGAATTCTTGCTTAATTGGGCGCCTAATGTCTCTTAAACTGTTCCTAGTTATTAATTTGTTTTTAATTACACATTCCAAAAACCTACTTACATGTATATTAATTGTAGGTACTGTAATTCTATAGGTATGTAATGCAAAATAACTCATCTCAATATCTAAATATTAGAGCATTTTTGTTCATTCGAGGAAAGAAGACACCACTAATTAATAAATTTATTTTACCCTATACCTTTTAATATATTTTATTATTATATAATTATTATATTAACTAGCTGTCCCCCGCCTGTTCGCGTGTTTTAGTTTCAACGGTTTTTCATTTTTGCTACATTTTTCATTTATGCTCCCCTCCTATTGGTCGTAGCGTGATGTTATATAGCCTATAGCCTTCCTCTATAAACGGACTATCCAATACAAAAAGAATTTTTTAATTCGAACCAGTAGTTCCTGATATTAGCTCGTTCAAACAAACAAACTCTTCAGCTTTCCAATATTAGTATAGATTATAATTTTAACTTTTACCCCACTCAACTGTGTGTATCATTATTTTCTTTTTATCAAAATACCAAAACATAACACTAATTTATACAGAAACCGTTGATTACAAGTTCTAAGAAACAATAATTCTATGAACTTGTTTGCACAAATGTCGAGTGGCAGTCATCGACCTAGGAAGGACGTCTGAGTTACAACAGACATTAGCCCAATACATACACCTACGTGTTTATTTGTCATGCTTTTAATATTGTAATAATGGAGAATTAATGATAGCAGTACCATATCTAATGGTCGAAACTGTTGAATTTGAAAGGCACAAAATGATGAGAGTTATTTGTTAAATGTTTTTAATGAAGGCCAGCTTTATGTGTTTTAATATCATCAACAATAAAAGTTTTGTCAATATTTTATTTGTTTTTTAAATATTTACAAGGTATACCTACCTGTTCGCCTAAATAATAGTAAGGAACTATGTTGGTAAGAGTACCTTATTCCTTTTCGTATTAAGTTTATTTTCTACTGGCCAATAAGTATTTAACAATTTTTTGCTGTTACATTAATTTAATAACCAAAACAGTGTCAGTACTGTTGAACTAACTTAGCTACTACAATTTTTCCATTAAACCCATGGCCAACAAGTTACTATCACATAATAGTTCAGTAAACATCAAACGAATACATTCTTATCAACAAATTCCATTATCGTCAGCGTCACGTTCTACTTACGTCTTTAATACTGCAATCGAGTTGGAAAACTGTGACGTAATAAGTACGTAGGATTCTAGTACGTCATTCTTAATCTAGTAAAGTAAGGATTTTGCTTGACGCCCACGGAAAAGGGTGACGCGATTTGTTTGTTTGGGGAAATAGAAATGACCTATTTAATTTCATGACGTAATGTTTTTATAGCTTATAGGTACAAGCATATACCTCTCTTCACTTTCGCTTACACTTCGTCTGTCGGGAAGGGTACCCGTCGTGGCGAAAAATGCAACTAAGAATATGATAGCATAATCATTCTATTAAACAATTATTAAGACGGCATCTAAAAATATTATGTTGTAACATAATTTTATTAATATCCAGATGTTACAGTCGCATTATAATGACGAAACAGTGTTTTTAATGTAAGAAATACGGTAATTAAACGCGGCAGCGCCCCCAATCCCAAGACAGTTCTCTTTTCGCACAGACCACCCTTTTTGATAAAGTATTGTAAAGCCACTTTATGAGTTAGTGTTTACGGTTCAACAATAGATCAATAGCTGGTTGTTATGATCATTAAGTTTTCACTTGGAGTCATTTCACACTGTAATATTTATAAAATAAAGTTAAAAAAGAGTTTAAAAAAAATCAAGGTTACTCTGAGAGACAAGATCAAACATACTGTTTATTTTAGCTGATAAGTAACCAAATGGCGTAACCAAGAGTACCTAAGTATGTGATAACTAATATTCTCGTAATAGGTACCTATAATGTTTTATCTGTTAATCAGCAGCTTTATTTATAGCGATAAGTGTTCACAACCTGTTAAAAATATTACGTTTACATTCTCTACAAATTGGTACCTACTTATTTATTATGCAAAAATAATGTTTCATATAGGTACCTTCTCATTAAAATAAGTGCTTTAAATTAGCCTTCATCTATAAAATGTATGTACTTAAGCCACCTGCCGGGTCATCTAAAATCTCTCGTTGAATGTCTTAATTAATTGAATTCTAACCACGTACACTTAAGTGCGATGACACTACAAGTCTATACAATTTTCCATGATGTGTTGTAAGTCAATATACCTACCTATTCGCTCATTGTCAATGTCATATTCCGCATGCATGACAAACATGCGTAAACAGTAATGTTATGTAGCCTCCAAGTGTATACGTATTCCCACCAAAATATAAGTAAAATTTCTAATGAATCCCGTTATTAGATATCCGAAATTTTGTTTGCTGTGACTCAGAAGGTTTAATAGAATTAATTGAATTGTATTAAAGAATTTTATTTAGTTGTTAATGTGCCATTTTTTACAGTTAGAAAAAGCGTTTCTACTTTCTTTTTAGTTTCTGTCCCTGCCTAAAGGCTGACTTTACCAATGCTAGATAATTTTTATTCGTGAAATAAATTGTCATTTGCCAGATTTTGTATGGGAGTACTGTAAAAAATTCAAAATTATCCTCTGATAAAATCTCATCTCTGTATAAACCATTTAAATAAACACGTGATAAACCAACTAAGAAAATTCCATATTATGTCAGAGCTTGGTAAAAATATCGATCTATTTTAACATAGCCGGTTAATTATAAACTCACGTGCAACTCTTTTGAAATCTCGAGATTGGCCGCTTCCAAGGTTATCAACTAACTTGATAAGTCGGTTATGTCTCTCGACCTTGCCAATTTATAGGCGCTCGCCTATTTTGAATGACGATTTCAGGTTTAAAATGTACCGCGGAATATTTTGCAGTATTGTTTATACAGTTTTTATCAAGACGCTCATAATAAGTGGCTTGCATGTAATTTTATGATTACGATACGGTAGCTAGGGTTTATGTTTTTAGCGCGATAATGATGTCATACATTGGTATTAGTTTTTGATGAGCTAGAACTCAAGATACCTACGTAAATATTTTATTGGTATATAATTAATTAACGAAACACAGGTACAAAACACAAATTTTATTCGCGTGACTAATCCTTTTTTCATACATCTGCATTCCGAAGACTAACATTATTGCCTATTCGATAAACCATTGCTATGTTGGACACTCAAGATAATGCAAGATAACATGCATTATAATTTTCCTATTATTTACATATTTGTACTTCAAAAATTACCATATACCTAGTTGTCCTTTTATTACATCGGAATCATAGTTAAATTGATGACTGTACAAAAAGTTCGAGTGCAATGATAAACTCCTGTCTTTGATTCTAACCCGCATCATTACTTATTTATTTTTTCACAGAAAACGAGATCCAAGAGAAATTCGAAGAGAAGGTACTAGAGTTAGTAGAAGCACTGAACGCGCGGTCCAACGCGGCGCGTGCGACAGCGCTGACGTCACTGCGGGCGGCGCTGCAGCGGCGCGCGCTGGACGGCGTGCTGAGCGCGCACCGCGCCACGCTGGCCGAGCACGTGGCGCGCGCGCTGCGCCGCGGCAAGGACGCCGAGCGGAAGGCGGCCGCCGCGCTCGCGCCGCTGCTCGCGCTGCAGGTACGCACAACACTATACATATAAAAACTCATCATTTCATCCAAAACATTTTTACGCTGTGTGACTAAAGAACTTTAAGATTTCGGATTAGATAACAAGTTTTCCTGATGATGCAGAAGAAGAAGGTGTATCATCACCAAAACTGATCCTAATAATTAGTGAATTAGTCATATAATTCAATGTTAAAATTAAGCTAAGTAAGTAAAATATTTAGTTTATTAAAAAAAATAGTTTGTATCAAAAAGGCAGTAAGTAGTTAGGAAGTCCATTATACAGTACATTATCATGAAAATCATAATAACCTCCTTTTATTGTGTTCCGTGGCGAGTAAAAATGGAGCATGTCTTAATATCACATTACAATCATAACTCATATTTTAGAAACATAATTAAATAACCAATGCCCACAGATCGGCGAGGAGGGCACAGACGAGTACGTACAAGAGGTGCGCCCCGCGCTCACGGCCGCCGTCACAGACCTGTCCGCCTCGCTCGAGACACGCACTGAGGTATGTATTACACAAGGTATAAATTCACTTTCGCACACAATAAACAGCGTATTTGTTACAGACAGACCTGAAAACGTTATCAGAGTCTGGCTAAATTTGTACAATTTTCGAAATTTGATAAAAAAATTATACTGTACAAGCTCTAACATAATAGTTTGATCATGTATCTGTTACAGTGCTGCTCATCTCTGGCTGTGCTGTGCTACCTGATGGAAGAAGACCTCACCGAGATCCTTGAGGTGATGCGCATTTACGAGACCATCTTTAGCGGCAGTTATCTTAAGGTAAGCTATAACTTAAGCATTGTATGTAAATGCAATTATGGTCATACCCATGGTATGGTTTAAATTAAAAGTTGATTGTGAATCATCTTTATTAAATTATACAATAGGCGTGTGGACTGGGTATGAAAAGGACATAATCCATTCAGTCCACCAGATACTTAAAAAAAGAAAACCAAACTCGTATTTTTTTGTTTTATCAAATCAATAAAAAATTGCAAAGTTAAAGTTCAGGAGTGGGGCTTGTGACGTCATGTTTTGGTAAAATTGTACCCAGAAGTGACGTCACGCGACATTTCCTTTCACTGTATTTTCCTTATTGTTTGTTTAAGTAAATAAGGAAAAAATACGTGTTTCATATTTTATAATAGTCTATGTGACGAGTAAATAAGAAAAAAATTGACCACGTCTCTATTAGGTAGTTAGATAAAACAATGGAAAGTAACATGTAGAGTTGTAGAAGTAAGAGGTAGTTGCACACGTGCAGGGCGACGGCAGCGTGAAGGTGTCGCAGGCGCTGGTGGCGGCGGGCGCGCTGCACGCGGCGGCGCTGGACGGCTGGGCGCTGCTGCTGCCGCTGCTGGCGCCGGCGCACGCGCGCTCGCTGCTGGGCGCGCAGCCGCCGTCCTTCGCGCGCCTGGCCGAGCTGCTGGCGGCCGCCGCGCTGGACGTGCGCCTGGCGGCCGGCGCGGCGCTGGCCGTGGCGCACGAGGCGCTGACGGACGACGGCGCCGAGGACGCCGCGCTGGCCGCGCAGGTGGAGGCTCTGCTGCCGCGGCTCACCGAGCTGGCGCGCGACTCGCACAAGTTCCGCGCCAAGCGCGACCGCAAGCTGCAGCGCGCCACCTTCAGGGATGTACTCAAATACTTCGAGGTATGGCTACTTCAATATATTCTTACTTATAATATTGTAGAAGATGCCACTCATTTATATAAAATGAACTATGAATTATCGAATTCTCTCATTAGCTGTCTTTACGACATACATTCATTTGCGATCAAGAACGTACGCAATTTAACGCGGGATAGTTTTATCTTGTTTTATGTGTTGGTTTAATCGCCCGTTATTATTAGGTCTAAGTTTTTATTCATACAGGAAAGAATGTCCGTGATTGTGTACTGAAAAAATTCTGTAACGTAGACTGTCTAAATCAGACAGTTTTGTTAAATGTTTTGAAGATTCGTATTTACATAAGCAAGTATGTTGGTGAGGCGAGCTGATGTACCGTACCTGTGTGCAGGAGGGCAGCGCGCCGCGCGTGTCGGTGCGGCTGGGCGCGGAGACGGCGGCGTGGGGCTCGTGGGCCGGCGCGGCGGCCTACGGCGCGCTGGCGGCCGCGCTGGGCGGGGCCCTGCCCGCGCTGGCGCCGCGCGACCCGCGCCTGCGCGCCGCGCTCGCGCTCGCCGACCCGCTGCCGCCCAGCCACGGGCCCGCCGCCAAGCTCAACAAGCTGCAGCGGGTAACTACCTTTACATTTTCACAAAACAAATTCAACGAGAATACCCAACCGGCGACACGACAAGGCTCGCTAGTAAATGTGTTGTAACACAAGCTTCATTTACTTTAAACTGCTAATATCGACCTTGTTACCATTTAACGACATTTTACAAATTATTTTAGTATTTTTAGCTTCTGCAATAATACATTTAATGTTTAATAATATGTTTAATAAAACATGTAGATACAGAATATATATATACGTATATTTACAGAAAATCTGGCAAATTGAAAAACCTACAGCTATTTATGGATTTTATAGAAACAGAACTAGTTTTATAATGTGTCGATTTTATCCTGTACGTATTTATAACCTATTGATCTCAAAAAAACAATTATACATTTTTGCTAAGTTTAATCTCCATTGTCTTTAATTGAAATATATTTCCTAATCATAGACAAGCATAGAGCGTACTCATCGCTAATAGCCCATTATACCAAACATTTACACTCATATATGTAATGTTTCGTGCCACAACAGACATTTACGCGATAATATCGACGTTTTCTATATTACTAGGGTAATATTAGGTTTTGAGACATTTCTAATAAAACGAAACGCTCCATTTTGACATAAATTTACTCGATATGCGCCCTCTACAGTTTACTTATTTATTCCTGTATGTATATTTCAGTCAACCTAAGCATAATTATTCCGAACTGGTAACATTTCCTGTTAGTTATTTCGCGATATTTTTAATATTATTTAAAAAAATAACAGAAAATTTTAGTATCTCAAACCTGTGACACAATTTCTCTAGCGGGTCTGCAAATGGGCATTCTCCTTTGCATTGCATCATTTGTTCCAATTGTTCCTTGTTTGTTTACTCAAGTTATTTGCCAATGCGACTACTATAAGCTAAAACAAACACTTTAAATGACTATGACTAATACTACATCTCTTATCATAGTTACCCACTAACACAGTATCCTATTAAAATCCTGTAAAACATGCCAAGGTTTACCCATTAATGTAATGGTTTGATGGCAGAGTGCCATCTCTTAAAAATAGTGATTTTGCTAAACATTTTGAAATTATAATGCTGACTCAATTACACGTTTTCGAAAATAATGGGCTGGTTGAATATCAAAACTTACTGAAAGAAAATAATAGTCTTTAGAGAAAGTAATGTAATAATATTTGTCTTATTTCCAGCATTTACAAAACAACGCGGCGTGCAAGGCCCGCACCGTGGCGCGCAACAAGAACAGAGACAAGCGCTCGGCCGCGCTCGCCATGTGAACACACACTCCTCCGCACGGTTCCGATACAAAAACATGTCTGGGTTTACTTTAGAACTTAGTTTAACGCTAGCATCGTCGAAGAGACGCCTTACGTAGTGTGCCGCCTCCCGCGAGGTGAGGCTAGTTATAGGTTAGATAGGCTAGTGTTAGAACCAAAGAAATTCCTATTATTTTGGAAATAACAAAAACGTTGGAACCGTCTATTTTTGAGGCATATTGTTTGTCGCTCGATCATTTCTCGCAACGCTGCACTAACAGATCTCTACGAAGTTCGGTCATTCCTTTTGCGAAGTTTGATGTATTTTAAAATGGATATTATTGCGATCGATTTCATATCATTTTATATAGAACATTATATTCTTACTCCACATCTTGGTGATTGGGCTCATGCTTATGTATATCCCGAATGTACTATCTGTTGCGGCTGGCACCTTAAATGTTATGATTTTTAGTGAAATATTTTACTATAATTATACTTATGTTATATTATTGATATTTTTGTATTAAAATTGACAGTTTTGTGTGTTAATAGATTACATAATGTTAGATTTACTACTTCATTGCATTGTTTGTTTTACTTTCCATGGATTTACGGACTAGTAAACCAAGTTTTGGAGTAAGGTCGTTTTATTTTAACGGTTGATAAAATTAATATTTTCAATGACTTGTACTGTTCATATATATCTTATGTATATGTGATACGTATGTGTGTCCTAGTGAGGATGAGTGCATCGCAGTGCAATTCATATGTTTATAGATAAAGCTTCTCTGTAAATATTATTTTAATTGGGATTCGTCGCTCCGAACGCCTCGACTTGTACATAAATAGGTTATACGGAAATATTGAAATAATATTTATTATGAGAACCAACATTTGTTTTATTTTATACCACCTAACACCTCTGCTACCTATTGTGATAATAATAATTCTAAAAATAAAACACAAATATAAACACATGACTAGCTTTATTCTCAGACACATAATCTTCTCCCGATCCACATACAAACGTCAGAGCCCTCGCTACAGTCATAATGAATACAACAATGAAATAATTACGTCCTAACGGTACGTTCACACGGCGTCGAGTGTTTCTCAACCGAATCGGTTTTTTGCAGGATTCGGTTTAGTGACACCAGTATTTCAATGAATGAGTTCACACATGCATTCGGTTTTAAGATACGGCAAAAAAATCGAATCTGGCTGAAGTTGACATCCGATTTTGCGACTACAAACCGATCCGGTCGTACTGCAAAATTTAAGATCCGGTTCAGTGGTATAGCGCATTCAATACATGCGTTCATACGATACACGCAAACCGGATAGTGTGTTCTCACGGCATCTCGATTACGGTGCCGTCGGATACGGCAACGCAATATTTGCCGTGTGAATACCACATTCGGTTTTTCCAGATCCGATGAAAATAAGATTCGGGAAAACGTGGCTCCGTGTGAACGCCACGTAACCTAACACATAGCTTCATGGGAAGTGGGTGCACTCCTGCGCATGTATGACTAGACATATAGACATTTTTTTACACTTAGAATTTAAAACTTTAAAAAGTTATAGTTAGTACAGACGAGTACATTAATATATTTGCACTGTCAAGGATTCAAAACATTGTGATTGTTGGAAAGCTTAATAAATTCTATAGAAACTATAGATCAAAAATGTGTCCTTATGTGAACAGTTCGCTGTGCATTAGGCAATACATTATGACCACTCTTTTTAAAAATATATTTAGATATATATTGGCTTTAAATATAACTATAGTTTAGACTATAGTTATATTTAAAGCCAATGCTTTAAAAATATCTGAGCAATATATTATCTCTACATGCATGGGAAAGTCAATTGCTCGAACAAATAAAATTTAGTTTACAGTTACAGAAATGACAGTAGTTTCCATTTTTTTCCCCGCGTTTGCTTTATTTAAGTTGGTGATATAATAATGTGCCTTAGGCTGTCATTTTACTGAAAAAAAGCGGACGCATATTAATTTATCTAAATCTTGACCACAATTAATTTATGTTTATAGTTTTCTTTTATATATTTTTTAAGCTTGAAAGGGCCAATATAATAATGAACTCGACTGTAAAAGTTTGATAATGTAAGGCTGCGCGCAAACGGGCACCCTTAGTGTCTACCCACCAAACCCGCCGCGCGCCGGGCTCGGCGGCTTTGGTGGGTAGAACTTAGTCAAGCTCAACGTCAATTAGAAGTTAAACATTACAAATGTGTTACAGGAATGCTACCCGAATGTTTCCTTGTTAAATTTTAAACATCGGATTAAAACAATTTGATAGACCCTTATCTAAGTCGGTACAAAATGTTAAGCTCATGCGTCAGACTAACTGTACTACTGTAGCTAAACATTTTAATGTTCGATTGACAATTGTGTTGAATACTTCTTTTGTATTGTCACGTTAGTCGTCGCAGAATTAGCTCAGACGTGTATGTTTCCTCTTCCCGCATGTGAATATCATTCACAATATGTATACACATAATACCTAACTTCCCATCTGAAGGTTAATGTAAAAAGTTAACTAACAATAGATATGTGGGTATTTTGTATGGGAATGCTATATAATGGAGATATCAAGAAGTAGATTTAGCTACAGTTTGCCTGTATAATCAAGACACTCATTACAGATATCTTAACTATCTAAACGATTACATTCAGTTAATGGTCTTTATTAAGTACAAACATTTATATGTGTACAACACTCGAGCAGTAACCAAAATGGCGGCGCGCTCAAGTGGTGTCCACAGTGACACGTATTATAACTATAAAGTGCAATTCCGCGATATACATACCTAATGCAAAAATATATAAATAAACATTTCCAAGAAAACGACAAAAATAACTTTACGTTTTTTTGTGAATACTTTTCTATCCGACGAAGGCATTTTGATGGTTGTATATGTCTACTTTATATGTTTTTAAATAAACTATTTCTTTTTTTATTTTAAGATATTAGGCACTGGTGAGCAGCCTGGTCACGCTACCCAGACGGCGCAGTACTATTGTCACTCCATCAATAAATATACTTCTCTCAGCTAATTTACACTTCGGATGGACAATTTCACAATGTTTCTTACTAGACCGATACTAATCACAACATCAGGTTATATTATTTGCTGTGCAACACAACCTTCAGCGCGTATTCAACAACGTAGCAATCGGAGGTATGTATCATACAAGGCAACGTCGAAGGCAGTAGACATCTGCATTGAATCATATAAAATAGATAAAAAAATATACTTAAAATGTACGTAAAGCCGGAAATGTTTAGTGAAAAATACATTTATATTGTCATATAATGATATAACGACGACATCGATAGATGTGGTCTAACAGTACGATGGCCTCACTCACAAGCTCAAGAAAGGTAAGACCCAGAAGGCAATAGTTTTAATGTATACAAAGCAAAAACTTTATAAAATGGATTAAGTAAAACATTTTTTTTTTGTTATGATTGGAGATTTTACATGGCGAGGTAAAAGAGTAAAAAAGACAATTTGAATTAGCAGAAACATCTGTGTTGAGCTTGCGAATAAGGCCAGTTTATAAACTTACTAGACTGACCAGTAATATAAAAATATTTGACATGAAGCTTTTTATTTCACTTTTAATCTTACCTTCTTAGTCAAATGAATATAGATATGAAATTCATTAAAAAAATATTAAGTACATGAAAGTCACTAACTTGGCTTTATTTCATATATTATTCGTCAGTCCAATAGGTAAGTAAATATTCTAGAATCTAAAATTCTGAATGACGACCATCTACATATATTATGAAATTGCAACATACTTTGGTAATACCGAAATATATAGTGTCGATAATTCGTATACTACTTAACTATACTTATATTTAAACAACATCGTGTAACATACAGTGGGTGACTTAGCCTACGATAAGGTAACATTTATACAATCAATTTTGCATTTACGAAGATATTTTTTTAATCGAAATACATCTTTAATTTTTACCCTTATGTACACCGATTATATTCATTTAAGTTCGACGAATAAAATTGATGGATTTTAATCTCTAAACCCCGGTTACTGATCAATTTAATTTACTGTGAAATCAAGTGCTTACGATTGTGATTTTTTGACCATAAGAATAAGCAATCACAGCTCATAACATGAAGTTTGACAGGTTATTAACTAATTTCTGTATTGATTGACGTTTGAAACCGGGGGTCAGTCGATGAAAATCAAGCACTAAACATAGTGTGGTATGTAGACATTTCAATAAATATTATTAGTTCATATGTTCACATAAATGTGCAAGATAAATGCAATAATTTTGAGAAACAAACCATGTATTGTATAAATAGCATCTAGGTATAAGTTGTATATGCAAAATGAATTCTTTGGTATACTTAATTAACATCATCTTATTCTTCAACTAAAACATTTGTAAATCAATATATACATGTTAAATAATGTTTTATTATACTCTGGCAATGTAAAAGCTTTGGTTCTGTATTTGCCCAAACATCTTAACTCTAAACCGCTGTATTCACAAACTTTACTTAAAATTGTCAATGATTGGCAGAAGAAATTTTGTTAACGTCAAGTGTTGCTAAATTCCAAATTGGAACAGAATATGAAATAGATAGTATTGGAATGCTACGAGTAAAAAAAATACAATATTTTGAGAACTTTTCAATTTTGTTCGTTGGCGTATACAAGTACTTAAGCTTATCGCCGATTATTTTTAGGCAATGTTTGTGAATAAAAAGGTATATAATATATTTAAATAATAATTACATTTAACTACAATAAACTACATATTATCATATAAGGACATTGAGGTGAACATTGTTATAACAAAAATATAAATGTTATAACTACTATGTTCTTATAATATATAGGACAGGTGCTACTAAAGTAATCGCGAGGAGAATGGATGGCAGCAAATAAACGCTAAAACATTGAATATTAACAGACAAAATGCACTAAACAATAACATTTCTTTAACTGGCAGTAAATATATTTAAACAGGTTAAAATACACATACCTGTCTTATTTAATAAACATTAAACAACTCTGACACAAATTGGATATTGCCGTTACAAATGTAGATTACGCCACGAAAATTTTACTAATTTGAAGATAGGTGATAACAAAAAAGCCTATGTAGTTTTTTTCGTCTTTTTTTATATGATACGTTTTTTTTTAATATATATATAGGTACGACATATACGTGCAATAAGAATTTGTGCTTAGACATTTTACTAAGAATTTAATTATTTACAGATAAATGTATGTTTTAACATTGACCAGAAAACCTACGATATAAATACCTTATCCTAATGTTTTTTCATTATTATTATATTATAAAATCATGTAACAATTTCCTGTTTAAAAATCCCAGATTCAAGGGAAAAGATACAATTCCGTTATTACTAATACGATTTTGGAACATCCTACGTATAAAACTACTTTTATATTGTCAATTAAGAATGTAGAGAGGGAAAGCAAATAGTTTGAAAATGAAGTAATATTTAAAGACTGTCTATGAACGACAGGCCATTACACTGTCTTTTATAAAATTACTAGAATTATTATTAAAAATAAATGTTTTGTTTTGCTATGTATTTTGAATATATTAGTAATTGCACTCGGAAGGCAATTTGGTATGTTTTTTTTATAAAATTTTAGTATTTTATATGTCCTGGTAGGTTTTATTAATAGATGCAGGCATCCTATATTCACAACCGATTATAATCAACACAGGACAAGTGATTAATGTATTGAATGCTAACATCTACACTTTACAATAGGCATCATGTTGTCGTCAAAACGAATCGATTATGAAATCCTGACAAAATGTAAGATACAATCAATTTCCATACAATTCAAACAATTAGCCAGATGTCAAAATTGAGTTATATAGACAAAGTGATTTATAATCGTGTCTATGTACGGCGTACAATTATTTTATTAATAATACTCATGAAACCTTGTTTAACAAATAACTTGTTACAAGTTTGCACTAGTTTCGTTGCAATGTATGAATATTTACAAGATTACAATAATATAAACATCTAACACTTACTGACCTTTTATAAGATGTCTTTAAATACATGCTTGTATGCAATAACGAAGATGATACAAGCAAAAGTTTGTAGGTGCTAACAGTAATATGTTTGTATATATAAAGGAGTCGACATGTTTTTTCTTTTACACCTAACAAATAATGCTACCACAGATTATGAGTAAGTATAACCAGCCCGCAAGTTGGATATATAAGTAACATGCAGACTCAGTTTCAAATTTTACGAGTAAACACTTAATGACTTTGACCCCGTTTTTTTTTATAAGTCGGGTCTTTTGAGGAGAATTCCTTTTTCCAACTATCGTCGTTATTGACAAATAACTAGTTCGCTCACCAATTTTTTAACAACTTGTTTTAAAAATTAGTGTTCTCATTGACTAATAATAAATTAAACTTTACACTGCTGTACACAAATTCAGGTGTCAACATACATTTAGCTACTTTGTGGAGAGATACTTGCCTCACTCATAGAAGATAGTACAACTTGCAACAATGTACAGTGGCAAATGGTGATAAATATACCCGAACACGTTTAGAGTTTAGATATCCTTAGAAACCAAGATTTTTATGAGAATAATATTGACATTTGAAATATTAAATTACCAAGGATACTTTACTTGTGAGGCCTAACAGTGTGACACATTAATGAGAATCTCTTGGAACATGTTCAATCTTACAACAGCATATATTAATGATTTTTACCTACTGTACATTATCCGGGGCCCGAATATTCGAAATCAAGTTTCGATTGGATATTGATAGACAATATTTTAACATTTTTCGACTACCTTTTGTTAATAATTCGTCATAGACTAGAGGCCGTGGCAAGTTAGACGCATATTACTATATGAAGTTAGCTGTACTCGCCCGTCTTCTCGTCCGTCCACTGGGCGGTCTACTCGGCCGGAACCTTGGCTTTCTTGCAGTCAGGCTCGTCGTCTTCCTCCTCGTCATCATCCCACTCCCAATCCTGGTCCTCATCGTCAGGCTCATCTTGGACCTGTTCTTCAGGTATATCTTCTTCCTCTTGTTCCTTGGGTCAAATGAAATTCACTGTTATCATTCGGTTTTGCATATTATTATACCTAGAGTTGCAATTGTAGGCGAGAGAGCGATGGACTTTCAAAGTTACAGATAGATTAGACGAAGGGTGTATAATGATGACTAGTAGGTAAATTATTGTAGTACTTAAACGTGTATTAATAATGTGGATATTTGAGGATTGTGGATATGTGAGAATATAATGAATATTGAACATGCAATAACAACATATCAATAAAAAAAAAAAAAAGTTTTTTGTCGTTTACGTTAGCTTTACAGTACTTAGCGCCAGTTAAAAGAACATAGTGTGTGTGTCGGTACCAGATCGCGCTGCATGACGGCGATGGGCGGCGCGTTGAGGTGCGCGGCCACGCGGCGCTCGATGAGGTACGACACGTACTCGTCGTACAGCAGCCGGATCAGGTGGAACGACCCGAACGACGCCGCCGACCTGCGGGCGCGGAACTCTCATACCACCTCTATCTAGGCAGCTCTGTGCTGAACCTTGCCACTTACTCCAGCCAAGTTGGACCATTCCAACTCGACGGGAATCAGTCTTGAGCCTGATCATGGGATGATCATGGGATCAGGCTCAAGACTAAAAGTGGTTTTGAAACACGGATGGTACTTGAGAAAATCGTTTATCCATAGATGGAGTTTAACCAGCTCTGATATTTTTTTGTGTCCCCGTGGAAATCTTCATGACTTATTTTGTCCTGAGGAACTTTTACTAGCAAAAACACAGAGGTGCATCTTTCCTTCCATGAAAGTACCAGGCAAAAACGTTACATGCTTTTACTGTCGACGGATTAATTATGTTTTTATTTGTCTTAGAGTAATTCTCATAGCTCTATCTTAAGGCAAGGCAGTAGGCTAATGGCAAAATCGTCCGAGTGTTCCGCGAAAGGAGTGAACTGTTCGTGTTAGAAAGGGTTACCTGAGGGTGAGTTCCCGAATGACGAGCGAGGAGTAGAAGGACCAGTCGAGCAGCAGGCGGCGGGCGCGCGCCGTGTAGTCGGGCCGGCGCTCGTGCGGGGCCAGCGCCGAGCGCACGCACGCCTCCAGCCAGCCCGCCCACTGCTCCAGCGACGCGCCGCGCCCCAGCGTCGCCTGCGGACCTCACATATTACACTGCTCCCACAATAATACGTGCGAGAACCGACACTTGTGATAAATGTTATATTATCCTTTTAGTAATAGAATAACCATCCAAAAAAGCGGAGAAAATGTAACAGAACAAGTAACGAAAAATATAAATAACATGTTAGACGAGAAATTCAAGATCTTGGAAGAAAAATATGAAAACCTCAAGGATAAATTGGATAATCAGGAAAAAAGATTATACTTCCTCGAAAAGCAGGCTAGACAAAGAAATATAGTCCTATTTGGCCTAAAGGAAACTGAATCATCTTACTCTGACTTAGTAAAGATTATCATAAATTTCATAAATGAATACTTCACCACAAATATAGACCACAGAGACATACAAGAGGCAAAACGAATTGGAAAAAAAGGGGAAAGGCCAAGACCAATAATTATTACTGTCTCAACACTAGGCACAAAAATAGCCATTTTTAAACAGAAGAAAGTACTTGAAGACACCCCATATTACATAAAAGAAGACTATCCGGAGTATGTCTTAAATAAAAGGAAGGAGCTACAAGAACAAGTGCGAATAGAAAAAGAGAAAGGAAACTCGGTTAGAATTAAATATGATAAAATAGTAATTATGAAAAAAACCTCAGATACAGCAAGTCATAATAAAAGAATGCTTTCAAACTCCCCTGAAAATAATGGCACAAGCAAAAACCCTAGCGACGAACAACAAACGCAGACCAATAAGAAAAATAAAACGGACACGTCCACACGAAGATCATCCAGTCTATCAGAGGGGCCAATAAAACCTGGCATATTAAACTTCTTCCATACAAATACAAAACATCCAATTAACTTATCGCGAAATCAAGAAAACAAAAATAATAACATATTATAACAATTAAGTACCCCCTCTCACACGCAAAAAGAAACTAAAAATACGCAAAAAAATGATTATCTTCCAAGCCGGTTGGTCACCGTGGAAGAATATGACCACAACCCTCCAGTAAAACCTCAAAACCATAAAAATACCAAACGGAATAAAGATTCTAAGAGCTATTTAAAAATTGGAACCTATAATGTCAAGTCCCTGGCAACAACGGAACGATACCTAGAACTTACTAATGCACTAGAGAGCATCAACTGTGACATACTAGGTCTTTCTGAAACTAGAAGAATGGGTTGTCATATGGAAGAATATTCAAACTACATTTTTTGCTACATCGGAGAAACAAAAGGCCTATACGGGGTCGGTTTTCTTATAAGAAAGGCATGGAAACATAACATCACAAACTTTACAGGGATTTCTGAGAGAGTAGCACTACTACAAATTAACTTTGGAAAACTAAACATTTCTATAATCCAGGCTTATGCACCGACAGAAAGATCCAGTGAAGCTGATATCGAAAAATTCTACTATGACCTAAAAAGAGCTCATACAATGGCAAGCGAGAAATTAATCGTATTAGGAGACTTTAATGCGAAAATAGGGCAACCCAGAGATGATGAAAAACTTATCTTAGGAAATTATGGTTTAGGCCAAAGAAATAAAAGAGGAGAACGTCTACTAAACTATGCATTTGAATATAAATTGGCTATAATCAATACCTACTTTAAAAAAAGACTAAGCAGGAGATGGACTTGGAAGTCGCCAGACGAAAGAGTCAAGAACGAAATAGACTACATCATGACAAACATCCCAAAACAAATCCAGAACTACGAAGTTCTCAATAATGTAAATTTCCGAACGGATCATAGGCTAGTAAGAACAACACTTATCTTAAACCAACCAAAAAAGAGCAGGAAAAACTTTAAACCACTACCAAAAATCCCCAAGTCTGAAGACGAAATAAAACACTACAAAGCTAGCCTCAAATTGTATATCGACAAAAATCTACAAGGAATTACAAGCGCACAACCTTACTATGATGAACTGGAAAAAGCCATAACGTATAGCCAAACCAATGGAAATAGCCCAAAGAAAAGAAAGCAACACAAAATTTTTAGCGAAGAAACGATAGCATTAATAAATAAACGAAGCGAATTAGCATTCCAAAAGGATAAAGATACAAACACAAAGAAAGAATTAAGCAGATTATACAAAGAAACTAGTAAAGCGATCAAAAAAGATTATAGTGAGCACAGAAAAAGAATAATAACTGAAAACTTAAACAAATTTAGAAGCACAAAAAGAGCATTTAAAGAATTGAATTTACGTAAAACATGGATACAAAAATTGGAAGACAAATGTAAACAAACCAATACGAGACAAGACATAATACATCAAGCAACCACTTTTTACAAAGAACTATACAAAAGTAAAGAGGGCATCATGGAAGAAACTAAAGAATTAAACCCGGCTAGTAACACACATACAATCATACCTATAGATGAGAAAGAAATATACTTACAATTAAAGCAACTGAAATCAGACAAAAGCCCAGGTCCTGATGGGATAACTAACGAAGTCTTGAAACTAGGCGCACCAATTTTACTGAGCCCTCTCACAGAATTATTCAACCTAGTTCTAGAAACGGAAATTGTACCAATCCAATGGTGCACATCGGATATTATACTCTTACATAAAAAAGGCGATCTACTCGACATCAATAATTACAGACCAATCAGCTTACTAGCAAACATATACAAAGTTTTCTCATCAATACTTCTAAAACGCATCACTCAAGACATTGATAATGCACAGCCAATAGAACAAGCAGGATTCCGCTCTAGCTTTAGCACACTTGACCACATACATGCACTGGAACAGGTCATCGAAAAGTATGAAGAATTTAATAAGCCTCTATATCTAGGTTTTATTGACTATAGCAAAGCGTTTGACAGCATCAGCCATAGTTCTATTTGGGAGTCACTAAACACCCTAAATATCAACCCAAAATATATAAACATCATAAAATATATATACAGCAACAGTACCAGCAACGTCAAATTAGAATCAAGAGGTGAAGCAATAAATATTGAAAGAGGAGTTAGACAAGGGGACCCTTTGTCACCTAAACTATTTATTGCCGTTTTAGAAAACATATTCAAAAAGATAGACTGGAAAACAAAAGGTATAAAAATAGACAATCAGTATCTAAACCATTTAAGATTTGCGGATGACTTAGTCATACTATCAGAGACATCTAAAGATTTAAAAGAAATGCTATGTTCACTAGACCAAGCAAGTTCGATAGCAGGCTTGGAAATGAATGCTACTAAAACCAAAATAATGACAAACAGCAATAAAAAGCTGATTACTGTAAAAGAAAACACAATAGAATATGTCGACAGTTACACCTACCTAGGTAAACAAATATCATTTAATAAAACAAACAACGAAAACGAAGTGGAACGAAGAGCAAATATAACATGGAAGAAATTTTGGTCACTCAAAGAGATTTTAAAAGGAGACTACTCAATAAACATGAAAAAAATTATAATAGACACCTGCTTACTGCCATGCCTACTGTACGGTTGCCAATCTTGGGTATTCACGACAAGAGCGAAACAAAAAATAGAAACAACACAAAGAGCCATGGAGAGAAGTATATTGAACATAAGGAAAATACACAAAATCAGGAGCGAAGTCATTAGACAAAAAACTAAGGTAACCGATGCCCTTACGCAAGCTCTAAAACTGAAATGGCAATGGGCTGGCCACGTATCACGATACAAAGATGGCAGATGGACAGTGAAAACTACCGAGTGGAAAGGGCCAGACGGTAAAAGAAGAGTAGGCAGACCGAATAGGAGGTGGGCTGACGACATAGTCGAGACAGCAGGAAGAGATTGGCAGATTATTGCAAACGACAGGGACAAATGGAAGAAACTGGAGGAGGCCTTCACCCGTGGAGGGGCCCATATCCCAAGGAACATACTAACATAGATGATAAAAACATATACTTATACTACTAACACCGAAACTAAAATATAAGTCAAGCTAACAAATTAATGTAAATTTAGGGGAAATGGGAAATAAAGGCTTTTTTATTTTTTATTTTTATTTTATTATCCTTTTAGTAAAAAATAATAATTAAAACTCTGAATTTAACATTCTTATAATGCTCATGACGTACTCGTACATCTGACACATTTTGCGCGGCTCTGACTGAGCGGGCTTTGAGCTGTGATAAAAACCGACAACGCGGATCGGGGATGAGACGCGTGAAAAGAATCGCTCGACTAAAGCAAAGCAGCATCAAGATGCGGGCTTAACCGTTAATTGAGTTAGCATTTGCATGTCGACATGTTTATGGATGGAACTGGTGAAAAAAAAAATATAAGGAATTTACACGTTCAGGTCTGCTGCATCCAGCAGCTACCTTCGAAGAAATACAAGTTATAAACCAACCTTGAAGTCCGCCTCAAGCTTATGCGCCGTGGCAGCACTACCGCACGAGCACGCCCAGGCCGCCTGCTCGCGCACCACGCGGAAGTCCACGCGGTTCAGGTCCGCCAGCATCTGACACAATATGTTTATACTTAGGCAGGGTGTCCACTCTAAATGTCGAAAACTTTTCACTGAGTTTTCCCTGACCTATCCACCAAATTTGCCTGACCATTTAAAAAGCCAAGATAATTAATTAAAGCTTATCGAGACAAGAAAAAAAAAATCTACTCTAAAAAAAAAAAAATTGGTTGCCTGTAAAGTCGGTATACGGGCGAAAGTTTTACGTGACAACGACTTTGAGTGGTAAAATAATTTTAATGTGAATATTCATTCGTATAGTAGGAAGAAGGATGACTTGACACATTTTATGTCTGTCTCTCTCGCTCTTAGGCGGGCTAACCATGCCCGAGTGGAAGGGACGCGTGCCTCTCACTCGCTCTCATTGTGAGCGCATAACGTGAGCGGAGCGTAACGCAGTTTCTTGAAGTGTCACCCGGCAAACCAATTTATAAGACGTTGTCACGTCAAAAGAGCTGCAGAGGGTGATAAAGAAGCTTCGTTATGTCTTTTGTATACGGAACCCAGCCCAGCCTGCAGCGGCAGCGACGATACAGCGCAGCATACGCACAGTATGCTGGCGGCACGCCCCACCACTGCGCCGCCAGCCACCATACTCAAGCGAATGGCTGCATGCTGCCTGCCTGCTGTGACCCTTGCCTTGATATCAGGCCATAGCAATTTCTATGGCCTACTACTACCGTATTTTTTTTAAGGTTCGTTTTGATGTCTGTTAAAAAGCCCTTCATAATCTAATCCTAATAAATTTAAAAAAAAACACTACATAATCATTTGCAAATGTCGTCCTACACTGTGGGTTTACGTATTCGTGCGAATTTGAGTGACCGGCATAAAGGTCAGAGACCTAGAGCTTTGTTTAAAACCCCTCACATATATATACAAAATAAGTTGAAGAACAAAAATAAATCGAAGAATGCATATTATTTATGTCGTAAGCTGAATAATAGCGCGAGTGTCAACGAGCGCGAAATTTTTAGAGAAAACAAACACATATGTTTAAAATTTAGTATTTTTGCCTGACTTTAGACTTGCTTGACTTTTTCTCTGACTTTTCAGAAAATGGACACCGTGTTAGTCACAAACATACACAATGTAGAGAGGTGAATATTACATCGTTTGAATATGACCGAATATAAGCAGGTGCGCGTAGTCGTTTACATAGATAGCGGTGTGCGCACCTGGTGTATCTGGTGCTGGTTGGTGAGCACGGCGCGCGCGGCCTGCGCCAGGTGGTTGAGCGAGGTGTAGCGGCGCAGCGCGGCGGCCAGCGCGGCCGCGGCCGACGCCTGCGCGCGCGCCGCCGGCCCGCCCGCCGCGCCCGCGCCCGCGCCCGCCCCCGCGCCCGCGCCCGCCGCCAGCGCGCCCTCCAGGCTCTTCGCGAAGTTGCGGATGGCCTGCACACCAGTTACCTTTCAATATCTTCACAAACGTTGTTATTTTAATATCAAGATCTATCATAAAAAGCGATCTATTGATCGTTGAAAAACCTGAGTGCCCATAAATTTGTAAAGATTTTTACGGATGATGCCGCGATAACGCAACGCGTCGTATGCAAATGGCACACCCTGTACGTCACGCCACAGTGGTCTGGACATTTGGGCGGTGCGATATCGATTTATTTGTATCTACGGCACAGTAGCGCTGTTGTGGTACGGAAGGGATGTGTGACTGCCGCACAAACAAGTGCAACCGGCGCGCGAGGCGGCCAGGTGTCAGTAGTGTGTGTACCTGCGTGAGCTGCGGCGGGATGGGGCGCAGCACGTCGGGCAGCAGCAGGTCGACGGCGCGCTGGTAGAGCTGCAGGTCGGCGCGGCGCAGCCAGGCGGCGCCGGCGCGCGAGGCGGCCAGGTGTCAGTAGTGTGTGTACCTGCGTGAGCTGCGGCGGGATGGGGCGCAGCACGTCGGGCAGCAGCAGGTCGACGGCGCGCTGGTAGAGCTGCAGGTCGGCGCGGCGCAGCCAGGCGGCGCCGGCGCGCGAGGCGGCCAGGTGTCAGTAGTGTGTGTACCTGCGTGAGCTGCGGCGGGATGGGGCGCAGCACGTCGGGCAGCAGCAGGTCGACGGCGCGCTGGTAGAGCTGCAGGTCGGCGCGGCGCAGCCAGGCGGCGCCGGCGCGCGAGGCGGCCAGGTGTCAGTAGTGTGTGTACCTGCGTGAGCTGCGGCGGGATGGGGCGCAGCACGTCGGGCAGCAGCAGGTCGACGGCGCGCTGGTAGAGCTGCAGGTCGGCGCGGCGCAGCCAGGCGGCGCCGGCGCGCGAGGCGGCCAGGTGTCAGTAGTGTGTGTACCTGCGTGAGCTGCGGCGGGATGGGGCGCAGCACGTCGGGCAGCAGCAGGTCGACGGCGCGCTGGTAGAGCTGCAGGTCGGCGCGGCGCAGCCAGGCGGCGCCGGCGCGCGAGGCGGCCAGGTGTCAGTAGTGTGTGTACCTGCGTGAGCTGCGGCGGGATGGGGCGCAGCACGTCGGGCAGCAGCAGGTCGACGGCGCGCTGGTAGAGCTGCAGGTCGGCGCGGCGCAGCCAGGCGGCGCCGGCGCGCGAGGCGGCCAGGTGTCAGTAGTGTGTGTACCTGCGTGAGCTGCGGCGGGATGGGGCGCAGCACGTCGGGCAGCAGCAGGTCGACGGCGCGCTGGTAGAGCTGCAGGTCGGCGCGGCGCAGCCAGGCGGCGCCGGCGCGCGAGGCGGCCAGGCGCAGCAGCGCGCGGCGCGGCAGCGCGGGCGGCGGGCGGCGCCAGAAGGCGCGGCGCGCGCGCTCCACGCCGGCCGTGTCCAGCGCCGCCACGGCCGCCAGGAACACAGCGCCGTGCGCGCGGTGGTGGCGCCGCAGGGCCGCCAGCTGCTCGCCGTCCGCGCCCGCCAGCTGCGGCGCGGGCGGCGACGGCGGCGACACGGCGCCCAGGTACGCGCGGTGCACGTGCGCCGGGCTGTTGGCTGACTCGCGAGTCGCCGACCGGCTGCGGCCCTCCTACATACACGGAATGGACATACCCAATATCACTACTACTCAATTACGAGGATTTGAAAAACACATTACCCTTGACTTTAACAAACAATATCTCACCTGAATATCCATGACATCCGTCTTATCATCAATGTTATCATGTTGGTCGAGGATATCGTCTCTCAGATCGCTGTGGTCATGCTCGACCCCCGGCTTGGCCCTGATGCCGTAGTAGTGATACTTGGAGTTGCCGCGGGTGCCCAGTCGGCGCGTACGTAAGCCTATGAAGACGGAGCGGATGAGCTTGCCGAAGGACGCGGCGTTAACGGGCTCCAGGCGGTGCGTGGCACAGTGACGCAGGTAGTGTGCGTATAATGTCGAGCGCGGGAGAGACACACCTGTGGGGGCAACATTACTACCTATATTTTTTGCACTTAAAAATAAAACAAGAATATTATTTGTATTATCATGACCTTCGCCATTACTCAAGAAAAGAATTTCCTCGAAGCCTCGACCTCCCGTCACTGTTTCGTAGGAAGAATATCTGACGTAGTATATTACTAGACCGTGCTTGTATCCAGCTGAAATAAAAGATAATAAGTATATAGAGTTCCTCACTTGACCCACCTTCGGCGGTCTCGTAGTGGTCGAGCAGCCACTGCACGGTGGCGGGCGGCATGCGCGGCGGCTGCGGCGCGCCGGCCGGCGTGGCCGGGGACGCGGGCGCTTCTGCCTCGTCGCCTGCCACCTGAGGTTTATCATACTTAATGCCCATGCACTAACTTAGGTAGAGGGAAAGTTCTTGCAGTGCCTCTTGCATGTTCGCAAATGCAAGAGTGGCGGACTTCTTTGCGATATTGCAAAGAATAACAGTTTCTTTAGTAAACAGAGTGAGAGGCAGTCCTAACCGCATCCGAAAAGTGATCGCTAGCAGTCACGGCTCTCCGATACTTAGTCGTTTAATAAAAAGAATGATTGGGGCAGTTACCTGACCGTTTATATTACGCTCACATGTACTTACTAACATGACTAACGTAGAAAATAAGTTCAATATTGTTACTAACAACACTAATTCAATAAATGGATGTTACTTATCTGAAATAAAGAATTTATTATTATTATATTATTAGCGGTTTAGGTTGTTTTTCATGAGAGGTGTTGAAGAATCGGAAGGCGGAGCGTTTTATGAACTGCTTGATTGTGGGCAGCTTTAAGTCACAGTGCAGCTGCAAGTTACGAACGTAACCTGGAGCACCCGTGGCTCTCCGCATGAAAAGGTTTTGGAGACAATCGGGTACGTAAGAGAATACGACAGGTCTCACTCAAGCAGTGTAGATTCTCTTCTTACAATTAAGAGAAAGTTTACTGCGCTTGTTCAACATACAATGAAGTCGGCCGAGGGCGAAAGCGGCTCGCGCGCGTGCTACTTTGACATAAGGTTCGAAGCTAAGCTTCTGATAAGATCTCATAAGTTGCTGCACCCAAGATATAGGCTTGCCGAAGAGGGTTATGGGAGAAGAAGTACTAAACAGTACCGGCTGCGCTTTTGGTAGAGTTGAGTTTTGGGCCGTGCCCACGGTCTGGAGTTCGACCTATCGCTAAGGGGCTGGTACCTGAATAATAAATGGATGTGTTGTCGGACACCGAGCTACTTGGGGCTAGCCACCGCGTGGTATATCGCTGGAGTACAGTGTAAAGAGGAGTGGAGACAGGACGGAGCCTTGCGGTTTCCAGCGCGGATCGGGCGAGTGTATACAAACGTATAGAAAAAACAAATCATGAACAAATACATCGTTCACAGTACTAAGCCTGTCAATTAAATATATTTAAACCAGTGATATGATTTTTTAAATTAATTTCGAACCAAAATCCAGAATCTTTTAAATATAATATTTCAAAATTGGCAATTTATACAGGTTTGTTGCGCTAGTAGTTTTCTCTACTCTTGAAAAGAACTATCTTATTGTGTCGGTTGTGAAAAGAAGTGATTTTAATAGTGTACGGGGATTTATATGCAATTTAAACAATTGTGGTGTGATAGATGTGATATACAAGAGGGAAAAATATACGCAAAGGAAACATTCATTCATTTTTATAATCAAACAAAACTGCATTCTTAGTTTTATGCAAATACGCTACGACTAAAATTAATTTATATTTGTAACTTGAGATTTCATGGTAATTTAACTAAATATGTTTATTAGATTAGATCTAAATGATTGACACTATCGATTGATACCATAAAAGTACAGCATGTTATTTTTCGACTTTTAGTCGCTTCAGTATATTAGGTCAGAACGTCGCAGACTCTTGAGCCATACCCCGACGATATAACAACGCTTCTCCAAAAAGCATTCGATTTAGCTAACAGTATCTATACTAATATATAAAGCTGAAGAGTTTGTTTGTTTGTTTGAACGCGCTAATCTCAGGAACTACTGGTCCGATTTGATAAATTATTTCAGTGTTGGATAGCCCATTTATTGAGAAAGGCTATAAGCTATATAACATTACGCTGCGACCAAAAGGAGCGGAGCATAAATTAAAAATGTTACAAAAATTAAAAACCGTTGAAACTAAAACACGCGGACTATGTCGCTGGGGATAGCTAGTTAATACAAAACACAACCACCGTACATTCCGTCCTCGAGGCCCGTCGCGATTAATAAATAATCAATAATAACGTAAATGTTACCATATAAAATTTACTACGAAACATCATCTTATTGACCAGGATTACTTTATTGAAGGAGAAAAAATAAAGGAATTGGACACAATAAAAGACCTTGGTGTTATACTTGATCGAAAATTTACTTTTATCCCCCAGATAATATAGTGAAAAAGTCTTCCAAAACGCTGGGTTTTTTTAGTAAAACAACAAAACAATTTTAAAGCCGCAGAGCAAAAATTATCCTCTATAATTTTTTGATCCGATGTATATTAGAGTAGCGTGGTCTGGCGGCCACAGTAGATATGCTACACACTTTTTTTCCCCTAGAAAAACACTTACTGGGGCACCTGGCCTAAGCGGGTTGTCCAAGATATTATGTTCATATAGTAATAGGCTTAAACATTTTAATAAGATTTCTCTGGACAATAGTCGACGTCTGAATGACGCGAATTTTTAGTGCAAAGTTATGGCACATCCCATAAAATCGTCTATCAGCAAATATTAAATCATTTTAATTTCCGTGCCCCCTTAAAGAGTTCCTCGCAGTCCGATAACGCCACTCTGCCCTCCGCAGAGAAAAACGATTCTGTGTGCATTCTTTTTACGCAGGGTTTTGTAGGATTGTAAACGGTTGCAGTAATCAGTTCGACCAACATATTGACAAGTATTTTTTTGTAATTTACAACTACGTTTTGTGAGCATAAGTTTGCCTGTAAGTGATTGGTACACTTTATCTGATGTGTTGCTTTTTTTATTTTCTAAAGTGTATACGTGTCTATGTTGGTGCCCTAAATGATAAATAAATAAAAAAATAAAGTATAATTATAACACATATCTATACTTACTAATGTTATAGAGCTGAAGAGTTTGTTTGTTTGTTTGAACGCGCTAATCTCAAAAACTACTGGTTCGAATTGAAAAATTCTTTTTGCAATACAAAAATTTGCAATACAAAAAGAATTTTTGATAGTCCGTTTATTGAGAAAAGCTATAATCTATATAACATTACGCTGCGACCAAAAGGATCGGTACATAAATGAAAAATGTTACAAAAATGAAAAACCGTTGAAACTAAAACACGCGGACAATGTCGCGGGGGTCAGCTAGTTGTGTACATAACAACCAAAAATTGCAACTCTTAAAGTTACGTCTTAAACAACGATATGTTTTAAATTATTAGTTATAACAATAGATTTGAGATACCATAGATAAGGAGGTATATAAAAAACTAAACAAATCTGCCTATTTGCGCTACAATCTATTACATAAAGTTAAAATAAATACAGCTGTAATATCCTGTCACGGCATAGTAGCTTCAATATTATTATGGAATTATTTTCTGGGGAAACTGTAGCGACTGAGAAAGGATATTTAAGGCAAGTGTTGCATAAGATTAATGACCGGTCTCAAAACTACAGACAGCTGTGAACCTATATTATAATCTTTAAAAGTCCTAACCTTACAATGTGTGTATATAATAGAGTTTGCATGTTTGTTAAATTAAACAATCATCTATTTAAACCATGAACAGATATTAGAACAAGTACATGCCCCTAGAGATCGCAGTATATAAACCTGCTCCTCACAGAAGGATACAATACAGCCTTATTGAAAACGAATGACAGCCGGTTACAATAACACCTTCCATTATAATAGGCATGTTTCCTAAATTTTTTTAATGTCCGCCTTGTAGATTAATGAATTTTATTGGACACGTATTTTTTCTTTTTTCCTGCAAACAAAAAATGATCAAAATACAGAGAACGCAAATTACGCGTGACGTAGTGACGTCACGCGTAATTTGCGTTCTCTGTATTTTATTTCTTTATATTTTATTATTTTATTTTTATTATTCTCTATATTTTATTATTTTTAGCGAGGAGTGCCTCGCTACGATTTTTACCAAGCCGTGGCGTCATAAGCCCCCACTCCGAAACTTTAAAGCGCTGTATCATTGTAATTTTTTATTGTTTTGATAAAAGAAAAAATACGTGTCTAATATTTTTTTATTATCTAACTGACGGACTAAATAGATTTTTACTTTTCATACCCAGTCAACATCCCTATTGTGCACTAACGCCAAAAGTTTGGGTGTACAAAAAAATATTTTCGACTAATTACAGAAGCGTTCACTAAAATGACGCGCTTCTTACTCTCGGACAAAGTGTTTTTGTATATTCTACTAAATGTTTTTTCTTTTTAGAGAAATAACAACAGATCTCAGATATTGATAAATTTCACCCGAATAAATAAAGGCAGCTGGTACATAATATTATTTGTATAAATGAATTTATGAAGTTTTCTCTTACCGATCCTGACATAAGGACGCGTTCTCGAAATGACTTTACACACATAAAATTTGAAAACATTTGACATTTTGATGATTTTTACATTCTCTTTTATGTATGTATATGAAGAAGAAGATGATAAAGCTTTTTTGTGCATTAAATGCCAACAAGTTTTTATATACATAAAGTTGGTGCACGCCGACGATACCATTAGATTTTAATTACAGATACTAGAAAAGAAGACTATTCAAAGTACTTAGTAGTGCAGAAAGCCTATAAGTAGTAGTACTTTTGGACACTTTGTCAATCTACTTTAATACTTAAGCAGAAAAAAAGGTTTCTTCGGCTTTCGTCGAATTAAATAATAGACCAGTAGAAATGCAAGACTCCTCAAGAACAAATCTACATTTTTTTTGTATAATTTCTAACAAGGGAACTTAAAGTAAGTACTTACCACAACGCCGTAAGCAGTATATTCTGCAGAGGAAGCACCGCCCCAGCCATTGTCGGCAGATGTTCCTTCCGCGGCCGCTTCGGTGCCGACAGTCGTCACTCCATACACAGGATAAGAGCGTAAGGGATCCCTAGGACAACAACATATAATTAGCATTATATAAACCTTATTATAGCTTGAGAAAAGGGCTAAGGAAAAGAAAACGTCATAAATAAGCCAAAATACCATGGATGAAAAAGTAATATAAAAGATACTATTGAATTTTTTGATAAAACATGTAGTGGATACGTCGTCCCGAAGGAGATCTAACATGTCTGTCTTCAGTCCCTAACCCATCTTGCCAATCCCATTTAATCAGTTACTTAGATGGCTACAAGAACGTACACATGGGCTGAGAGATGGTGGACCTCAGCACCAGGCTGCAGACAATTGAAGGTGGCCTTGGAAAGCAAACAGACAAGGCGCTCCTGCGACTAGACAGAGGAAACCTGCGCCTAGTGGTAGGGACCATTATCGAACACTGCTCACTTAATAAACATTTTCACACAATAGACATCACAGACAGTTCTCTGTGCAGAACGTGCATGGAGGGCGAAAACGATAGGCGTCGCCTAATTCTGGGAAGAAACCTTGATATCAACAAAATCTCTTGCAGACACACTGAGAAGGTTGGGAAGTCTAATCTGCTTCTGGAGAGAGTTTGGCAAGCTGGAATAGCAGCCCGTAGCACACGTGCAATGGTCCAAATCAAGGACGGAATAAGTGCGGAGACCATATTCACTAGGAGTAGTACCCACTACTCAACAAGTTACCCAACTTGATTGATACGTCATCCCGATTTTATATTCAGGTTGGATAACAACATGACATGTGGCTCTTAAAAGAAACTGAGAAAAAGCAAGGTATACTTCTAAAAAGGTTAAGAGTAGATAAGATTTTTTTATTTTGTGTATTCATTTTTATCATCTTAATCCATGCGGCGCTATGTGTTGCAGGTTGCTAGCAACCTTTAGACTTGGATTCAAATGCCAAACAAGATTACATATGAATTCTTTTATTGACTAGAGTGTTTCAAACCTTCATTAATTCTCTGCTAAAAAAGGGATCAAATTTTTTCTTTTTCTGATCTCACAATGCACGTTTTTCAAAAACATTAAAAATAAACGTTTACATATTATAACTTTCGCATTGTTTTGTGTATTGTGCAAATTGCTTAAGGAAAATCTTAAACAAAGAAAATTTCACAGCTCAGCATTGACATTGATATAATTTGTCAATTTTACCCACATTGCAAACAATCTGTTCTTAGCTATTCGATGTGCTTCTATAAGGTTTCCAAAACAACTATATTTTAGATAAGAACACAAGAACATTTCATTTATCACTAATTGAAATCAGGACTTGTTATTTTGTAGACATAGCTTACTATGTAATCATAGGAGAAAGATATAACTTTTTTATGTAAAATTTGAATAATTGGAACACTAGTTAACAATTTTGGAAAACCAGAAATAATATCAAGTAATGTAATTAAAAAAATATTGCTTACATATGTGCCTGGTGACCTTGCGTGTATAGTTCTTGCGGCTCCGTAACATATTGGACGTGGTAGTTGACGCCGTTTCCACCCTCGCCTGAAGAAAAATATATTTAAATTTAAATTATTAATAAATTAACAATATCAAAATACGCCCCATTGTGATTCCCAAAACTCGGATCCAGATAATTTTAAAATGGTATTATTAGGATAAAAAAGGTTGTTAATTACATAAATGAAGCACCATAATGGTAATCAAAATTACGATTGAAATTTGTTAGAAAAAAATCACTAAGCTCAAGGCCACTTAAAACAAAGGAAACGTCTAACTGAAAATTTCCAGTATTAGTGAACTAGACCGTCACACTCGAACCTCGGTACACAAAGACTGATCACTTACAGGGGTAATACGAGCGGTATCGAGGCACCTCCATACTCTTGGAGATCTCCCAGGCAACTCGCCGCTGGACCTACGCTTCCCAGAACAACATCCCAATTACCATCGTCTAGCACTACATCTCCCTCTAACATTCATCATCTGTATTTCGATCTCTGTCTCTCCCCACCCCACCTGTTATAGACGGTGTAATATAGACGTAAACGATATAAACGCAGACATTTCCCTTTTGTGTCAGGTATATAGTGTTATGTATAGGCATGTTTAGCAACCTTCGACAGCCATATTGTTCAATATGGCTGCCGAAGGTTGTCATTTGTCTACAAAACGGTCAATATTTGGTTTTAGAGTGAGATCAAAGAAAGAATATACAGAGAGGCAAAGGCGCAATTTTTTTTTGGGATTATGAAAACGTATGAAATGCTCTTGATCTTGATTATGCATATGAAAGAGAATAAAGTAGATACGTTGTTAGCACAACAACTTAAACATTTTACGAAATATTTTATAAAATTCTGTATTTTCTCTTTGCTACCCGGATTTCAAGAAAATGAATTATTTTAAGGTACCTAGTTCTTAAAACATTTATTGTATTGTATTATATGTGTTGTACAATTGTACTAGGTACTTTAAAATAATTCCTTATCTTGGAATCCGAGTAGTACAGTCAGGCAAAAAGTGAAACACAAAAGTCCAATTAGGTACCTACGATGATTGTCTAAAGGATATAGCGTCATTATATCATAAATACAATATTCCTAGCTTGAGCCTACTTATAGTTGATTTTCTTTTCAAGTAATAAAATACTTCTAAATCAAGATCCCTATAAGAATCTAATATTCCCAACTAAATTATATTCGAAGTGATACGCAAAACGCCAGACATTTTCAACAATGCTTCACACTCAAAAGCATCCATAAAATCCCTTTTCCAATAAGAAGCAATAAAACACAATAAAATCGTGTAGGATCCCACTTGGCACATCCAAGTAGATATATATAAAGGTAAAAATTATATAAGTGGGGAGTTCGCGGGGGTAAGGCGCGTGGCCGGCGGTACGTCAAACGTAACCAGCGCAGGTGGCACAATGATGAATAGGGATCATCCCCTTGATATGCACCCATTGATAATGATCGCTCAGGTACATAATCCTTAAGGGCGATTGCAATTACGCTTTGTTATTACTTTATACGGCCTCGTGTGCAATTTGTAAAATGAACGAAATAAATTAAAGTTTCAATTAGTAACTTGATATGTGCTTGTATCGCACGCTTACGCTAATGGCTACATGTTGTTTTGTAACTCGAAAACTGCATATATTTTTTTAATTATTTATCGATTACATATCTCATGATATCGCTATTTTCATGCTATTTTTGGCAGCGGCTAGGCTGCTGTGAGGGTCGTTCATTTAAGTAATGTCTAATATTTCCAGACTCCGAGTATTCCAAAATTTCTATCTATCTATATAAAAACTCATACAATTAAAATATTACATTTATTGTTTTTAAACTGATAACAATAATCCGTAAAAATCCTAATCATTAATTCATTATCACACGATAAATTAATATGAAGTCGTATTTAACAAACAAACAGTAGATAAATAATAAATAATCTCAACAAAAATATTATGTGAAAGATCAGATGAAATGCGCAAACGCACCTGCAATTTATACGGTACCTTGCCAATTAATACCATGATTTCTAGTGCGATTATCTCTTGTCTTTCAATAATAAAAGGAAGTTGAATGTTTCTTACGTCAACGCAATAAAGTACATATTCCAATCAAAATTTATTAACAAATGGGGTGCATTGAATACCGTATTAATCTCGACAGGTGGAAGATAATCAGGTATTGTGTTGTCAGAGGGTGAAATATAAGTAGTTTGTTGTCGTCCATCAAAGGTTTCTGATCTGAGTATTGTGACAAACTTTGTCAAGTGAAGCAGAAACGCAAAGGGAATCATTGCAGACTTATTTTGAGATTTAAAATTACTCATAATAGAAATGTACGTCTTTATAAAAAAATAGCTGTCTGTTATGACAAAAATCTACAACAGATCTTGAAAAACGGACAGATCAGAAAATTTCAGTCTTTAACCTCCGGTTTTTTTAAAGGCTGAACAATTTATTCGGAAAATTTGACAGAAATGACCTGAAAAACTAACACAAACCGGGAATTCGAAATTAACATATAAAAAATGTTTAAGCTAGTATTTTTATGTTGTTAAAAGAGATAGAGCAATATGTATGTATAGATCCATCCTTGTCTAATCTCAAACAGTGTAAATTCTTAAAGTTGTAACAAGATCAATCTACAATCTGAAATTAACTTCCACCATTCTTAAAGTATCCATAGCCAACTAATTTTATTATTTACAAATGAGGCAGTATGTTTGTCAAAAACCCTTGATTTACAATTAAAATTAATATTTTTAATGTTAAGGTTAAATAGCGAAATTAATAATGAAAATGGTTTAAAAGTATTTATTTATGAGTATCGACAGTCCAATATAAGGTCAGTTCAAAAATGAGATATTAGTATTTAAAATATGTTTGACGAAAATTGTATCTTAAACATTTATGTGGTTAACTTAAAACAATTCGGATATTAAATTAATCATATTTTTCAAGAAACTACGGCATGAGTTGCTGTTATATTTATACGTTCTTTTAGATAAAAAATCGAGAATATATTGAACCGTCGACAAAAACAACCTTGACCACATACCCAAGTACCTAATTATAATCAAGGCATACCATTACCAACCCAAATTACTTGTTAGTAGCAAAGATGTCCCATGCTATTTCAAACTGCTATTTTATAAGAAGCAGAAACAAATGGGTAAATTAACTTGCTTTCTGGGTCGCTATGATCTTCGGTCTTCACTCGTGGCACTCCGTGGCTCCAAGCACCCTGCACTGTACGGCGCACACGACAATAAATACAAAAAGTGCTTTAAAACAACATGTCAATGTGCAACATAAAATGATACATGCTTTCTACATAAAATAAATACAATTTTAGATTCTATTGTTATCGAAATTAAGCTCAATATAAAATACTTGTACTTTGCTACTTTACTATAACAAATGTTTAAATGAATAAAAATACATTGAATCTATAAAGCAGATATCGCAATGAACGGCCTTCCGATTTAAGCAATTCAAGAATGGTTAGATTCGTCATGTTTGAAATTTGCAATCGAAATGCCTAGACATCATTTTACATTATCTGAAATATTAAAATGAATTGGAAAGCTTCTTTTGACACGGTCACATAATGGCTAAGTATTCGTGGTTGTTAGTGCCGTCTATTTGAAGTAAGGTTTTTTTCAATGATATTGGTATATCAAAATTGTGCAAAATAGAAAAATGCTGGCAGTTCAAATCGATACCTGCTTAAAAACAAAAAGAAAACATTGCAGAACATTCTAAACTACACAAATTCTGTATTAAACATTCTGTAATAAGAGTTAGGTACATACACTCACTTGCGACTGTTATGTAAGTGTGCTGAGCATCTGCGGAGGGACTGGAATGGCCCGAACTGTCGCCGTTCACCTCCACGACGGTACTGGTTACCTGGAGAGCACGATGGGCTTGGTCAGTGACATGGAAATGATAGGGCTGTTGGATTAACCCTAGATGAGGGATGCAGAACAAAAGTGCTTGGTAGAAAGGAGAACTATGGCTATAGAGAGGCCCTCGAGAGGATTCGAGTTTGCATCATCTTAATGTGGAATTACAAACTATGTAAAGGATCGTGACCCAAAGCTTATTTCATTTCGCATGATAATCATTTAGCATATAACAATGTTGAAAACAGATTCCTAAATCACAAGACAACGAATATTCTAAATCTTCTCGTTTATGTACATTGTATTCCTCAGCAAAAAATTTAAAAAGACCAATAACCAAATTTCAGCCAATTTTTCTTGGAGATAGGTCAGGATTAGGTCTTGGAGATAGATTTTTTTTTTGGAGATAGGTCTTGGTTAAAGATGACTGATTCCAGAAAAAAAAGTAAAAAAAAAACAACGAGTTAATTCCACTATGCAGTGCGTGAAAACTTCGACCTGTCTAAAGCAAGGGTTTGGCGACGTTGTTCATTTAAAGACTTATTCATTTACAATAATATTTTGAGCCTACTTTTATATTATTTACCTGTTGCATAGCGTGCTGCAAATGTATAGCATTGGGTATTTCCGGAATCACGATGAGCTCACGCACGGCGCTCGGCGAAGCACCACCGCCGGCGCCGCCACCCTATGTACGCAACACATTATATAGGGGAAGAATTTTCACATACATCATATTAAAAGAAACAAGAAAGATAAGAAAAGAAACACAGCACATATTATAAGTATTAACAATCAAAACACGATTATCAAACTTAAACGATGTAGTTTACAAACGAAATAATAATTATGTGGACGTCCGTGGTCGAGTGTCGTACACACCGGTTTTCAAGGTGTCGCTAGCTCTGAGGTTCCGGGTTCGATCCCCGGACGGGTCAATGTAGAAAAAACTACTTTTCTACACTGTCTCGGGTCTAGGTGTTTGTGGTGCCTTTGTTGTCTCGAATTCCATTGCACAAGTGCTTTAGCTATTTACTTTAGGTTCAGGGCAGTGTTTGTGATTTCACACATTTATTTATTAAAGAAATAACAAAATAAAATAGGTAACTAATTTCATAAGATTGTGTATCGTTATAATAAATTTTAAATCCTTAAAATCGTATTGAATGTTTTGGTAAGTACCTACCGACATAACGTGAAATTTTTTGCAACAAATTTTGTTTTTTTAATCGCGCCTATTGCGCCTGACGCGGCTTCTACGTTGTCGGGTATAGCGTTGAGGTGCGCGGAGAAAATGTTTTCCGTTCGAAAATTTTTGATTTTCAGTCTTCAATCTTTTCGAAATGATAGTACATTTATTATATTGTGGCTATATTTACCTGTGCGGGAGCCGCAAGCCGCGCCGCCATGTCCGGTGAGGCAGGCGGCGACGACTCAACAAGTACTTCGTCGCCGGCGCACTCAAAATCTGAAGAACATAATGTACGAACTTTCATTTAATCATAATCTCTGAATATCCACAAAAAATCACAAAAAAACAAAAATTAATAAAAAAACTCATAGAATAACAAAAAAATATATAAATAATTTTCGTCATAGTTGTTTTTTAAACGTAAAAGTAAACAAAATATAGAAAAGGTTTCAATTCATCCACTAGTATTAGAAGCCATTTTAATCTGCAATTATATTGAAAGCAATACCTGCTGCCATCTAATTAGGGATATTTTAAAGGGTAACTCACCCCAATAGATGTTTGCAATTAAATATCATGGAGGCAGGTACAATATAATGCACATTTACGAAAAGGAAACATGAACCATTTCATATTTAATTTTCAAATTTAAGTAAAGAGAACTTACATAAGTTTCTTTGCAATTTCAATACATAATACTTTTTTGTAAACACTAATAATGCTGAGCAGTGCTACATACACTTAAATTAATCAAGAAAACATTTTCGTTTTAATCAGGAACTATGGTTAATAACAAAAAAAAGGTCATAATTTCATAAAAACCTTGTATCCAAAAGTGACTTTTCATAAAAATTTATACTAAATAGGTAACCAAATTCAACAAACAGTTTAAGATCAGTAATAAAATTAAGTATTCAAATAAAATGATTCATATGAATTGTTGCATAACACTATCCCAAGTGATAGAGATGTTATTGATCTGCCGGGAGCATGGGCGGAGAGTACCCGTGGAGTGTAACCTGGCAACACCTCCTCCATCCCTCCGCACCGTCACTCTCAACAAAACAAGTATATAAAAACACTCACTCTCTAAGTAAAACACATTCTCAAACCCCATTTCAGACATTTTGGATTATAATTTAATTTTTGCAACAAAATATCACTAGAACACAACAGTTACACATTATTGTGACTTTGCACTGGTTTGTATGACATCAAGTATTGATCAAACAACGGTCTCTATGTGTTTGGTTGGCACTGTATCTGTGAGAATTTTGTTTTTAATGTTCAGTGGTGTGGGCTTGAGGTAGTGTGTGTGATAGTGTGATAGGGACAGGAGGGTGGCTGCAGGTGCTGAGTTACGCTTCAGTGACACCACCTGCCGTGTGCCACCATATGTAACGCATCACTGACCATTTTATATTGTTTATCTAATTATATTATTGTTAGTGTAACTGTCATTTTATGTTTATTAGTTACTACATCATTTTTGTACATAATGTGTAATTAGTTTTAGATAGTTTAATTGTTATTTTCGAGTTAGTGTTATTAATATTTGCGTTTTATGAATAGTGTTTTTATAAATGTAGAAAAGGTTAAAATTCATTTAAAATTAAGATTTTACAAAATGTGCCTGCAGTCTACATATTTTCTTATTATGTGTTAGTTAAATGAAAAAGAAATCATCTAATTTACTCAAATCAAATAATTAACTTGAAATAGGGGTAGATTACTAATATTCACGTAGGTATACCTATTTTAATGTTTCTAGAGTCTTGTGCAAGTGTGCGTAGTGGGGTCCTTATGTAGTGCGTAGTACATAGTCCCGAAAGTTAACTCCGCAGGTGAATAATCCCAGTCGCGTGCCGTACCAGGCACCGCCGACGTATCCCTCCTTCCCGATAACTTTGATAAAATTGATACGCGTCCGGGAGTTAGGGGGACCTCATTGAGGACGCTTCACGCTCAGAGAAGCACGCATATCTCTCCTACTACTGCGATACTCAATCATTATTAACGTTATCTACCTTTTCAGGTTATTATCAAATTAATATATCGAGAATATATTAAACCCACCTGCCATCCATACTTCGAACTGTCAAAATCATCTTAGTTCTTACGAATATTTTGATCACGATAAACGCAATTTAGGCAATAATAAGTTTATATTCTGCTATCGTTTTGCCAATTTTTATGTAACACGATAGAAAATGACTTATCAATGTTGTTGTCCTGTAGCTACACCCGTTTCCTAGGCTACGGACTCCCCGGCCAAATTTTAAGCTAGTGCTGATAAAAGTTACTAAGTAGGTACTAACTAAACAAAATAAAAATACCTTCAGTCCATCTAAATAGTATTTTATTTCAGTTCGTCAATCTACTTTACCGAATTAACGATGTGATGGAATTAAAAAAAGAATTGTCTAGACTGATAAACACGCAATTTATCAATACTATTCTATAGGAAGTAATATATATTTCCAAGGTAGTAGTAGTAGTAGTAGTAGTAGGTACCTAAATTTAATTTAAGTTTAAAGTCAAAAAAGATCAAAACCTAAAATTTTATTCACAAAACCTTAATTGGCTTAATTTTTTTAAATATTATTATTTATCATAGTACAGTGTGCGGTAATATGAGGTAGTTCAGGTTTAATCCGTGGCATTGTCAAAACTTTTAGTACAACGTTCTAAAAAAAAATAAACTTAGAAAATTATTATATTAGTTCAGAACTACAAACTAGCCATGACCTAATCTACATAACATTATACGTACTGTGTAATCATGCAAACAGTCTGCTTTTAATAATAAATAAAGTCGTGCAAAGTCTCGAAAAAAAAACCCTATGAGTACAGTCATTCCGCACTTATATTACCTTTTATATTTGTGTAACTTCAAATTCCTTTCCATTTTATTTATTTCTCTATAAGTAATTACCTTCTAGACAATCTGCTTCAAAGATTAGTACAGCATTATTCGGATAGTCATCAACGATTTCAATTGTTTTTTTTACAATTATATTATCCATTGAAATGTAACTTCGCGTATGTAACTTCTAATTAATAGACACTCTCCAAAGTATTTAAATATCACCTTGGTAATTATTTATTTATTTACGAAAATTAAAGAATTGAGTACAATGACATTTGTATTTTGCAACAGTTTTTTTATTCATAAACGGCATATTCCTAGGAAAATCCAGATGGCTATCTACATATATTTTAAAAGAAAACCTCCTTTGACTTTCTTACTCATTGCTCATTGTATTTTCCGATAAAGCAGTGTTGATAAATAATATTGAGAAACTAGCTATAAAATTATTAAGAACATTGGCAACACTTGAGTAAAAGTCAAAACATACATAATAAAGCGCGTTTCATTGAACACGCAAGATAAACACAACATTTAGTATTTCATCAGTGTAATAAGAAAGAGATAGAGCTTAGGCCCACCCTATAAGTGTAAAAGAGTTAATGAACGTCGTATCTTTGTTTTATTTCCGACTTATCTAAACTAATCGAAGAGCGACGAGACGTCATTTAATTTGTTTTCGTCTGTCATTGTCATTTATATCATGCTGAAATTAATATTTTTGTAATAAATACTCTACCACGCAATAATTCCAGTAAATTGTTTACTGAAAATCTTCAAAATGAAAATAGTTGTAAAAAAATTGCAAGGTGGTGAATGTACCTTAGAGGTAAGTTTGCTAGCTTTCGTCAAATGCTATGTAAAATGTAAATATTACTCGCAAAATTATTAACTTAGCAATTAATTTTAGGTACAACCAGATACGTTTATATCTGAAATTAAACTAATGATTGCCGAAATATTAGACATACCAGTTGAAGATCAGAAATTGCTATTACTGGGCCGGACACTTGTGGACGAACAAACAGTAGAAGGATATCCCACGATAAAAGATGGTACTAAATTAAACCTAGTGGTTAAAAAGCCTGAGGGTCTGTATGAGATTTCACTGAAACAATTCAAGAGAATTGGCATGTCTGACGCAGAGGCGGCTTCTGCCAGTCAACGTCTTTTAAAAATCATGGAAGAAAAGATCTACAAATTGTCATGGGATGATGTGGAAAGGTTGGCATTAGACTGCTTGATAGATGAAACTGGTCTGAGCCCAAGCCCTCCTATCAAATTCGAGCCAGATAGTGATGATGTTTACAGTTTGTGAATATAGACTAATAAATAATTCTTAACATTTAATTGGTATTTAACAATATTTAAATTCAAATTTTGCAAGTTTTTCAGCTGTAGCCTGTGTTTGTGGTTTCGCTAAACACATAATTATAAGAAGTCTAGGATTAGATATTATTATGTATGTTTATAGTGAAAGATTATAATTTTTATGATCATTGGGTTCTAGGGTAATTGACAACAATTCTTCGAGTATTCCGTATAACTTCGTATTGTAGTTAGATTAATTTTGACTGGGCTTGTTATTAAAACTCTGGAAATGAAATAAGTGCATACTTAAAATATTCCAACAACTTATATGTGAATACAAGTAAACAACCAAATAAAATACTAATTCCAAAAATCAATACGGAGTTTGCTGACATATTTTTCCAGCAGTTTACCATAATGATACTTTAACATAACTATTCATATGGATTATAGAATGAGCAATATAATATTATGTTTCACATTCTATAATTTGTGGCCATGCATTTACAAATATTAGAGGGGATCTGGATTTAATGATTACTATCTAACCTGAGTGATGGAACTTTTTCATAGACCAAAAATACAACCCTAACCGAAGGCGGTTCTGTGTGGATGTTGAATTAGGGAGGCCTTCCATCACCACATCTCGAATTCACATACTGTATTTTTTCCATAGATTGTTGGAAATTAATTTGTTTTTCGGAAACACATGATGTAATTACATTCATTAGGAGCTAGGTATAATTATAAAATGTCAAATCGCATTGTCTTTAATTAAGAATGAAATGTAATATTTAAGGCCGGCGCTGACTGAGGGCACGGCAAGCCATGCTTCGGTAGCCCGAAGGTAGCTGTGTCGGGACGTGGTGTGGCATGTCAATTGTCACGTGAAGTTAGTGTAATTGTATCAAAATAAAGTAATAATATGTCTTAACTTATTAAAATAAGGTTTAAAATAAATTGTATAGCAATAAAATTCTTTACCGAGCCGTCAGTCAGCAAGGCCCTTAGTCTAAAAATATCAAATTAAACCACTTTTCACAAGTAGCCAATTAAATTTCCTGTCTTTTTTCCAGTCCTGCACAAACCCAATTGTAATTTAACGCAAATAAAACAACAGTTTAATTATTCATGTTATTATTACATCATGCATTGTTTCATACCTATCTATAGGATAATACAATTTGATGGCAAGTAACACTGTCACTGCATTTGGTGACAGACAATAATTAAATGCAATTAACTTACCTAGCTACTGAAAGCCAATTTAATACAATTAATATTCAAACTTATTGAGATAAGGCAATTGAAATGATAGAGAAACAACCACAGTATTGCTATATATTTAAATTGCCTCTGGCTTGGAGCTGTTACACACAAGTATATAATCTAATTCTTACGACTAGAGCTCACAACTGCTCACAAACAGAAAAAGAAAAATTACATGTTCAGTTTGGACCGTTTTATATGGTAACACTTTGAATTACGTCTGTAGGCCTCTGATTGGTCTTATAAATATTAATCCTAATGTTAATATTTACCAATGCAATTTATAATAATCCCTTTGTATGACATGTGGTCCCTATTTCCCACGCACTCTTTCTCAAATCCTTTCCTAGCAACAGTAGGCAGTGCGATTCTTGAACTTACAACTTGTTCGTCACTATTACGTAACTTCAGGGCGTTACTGTATAAAACTTCATTTATTCTAAAAATACTTTTTCCAAACATTCACAAATGTTTAAAACAGGCAAAAAAATACACTCAATCAGTTCCGATTATATGGAAATTTAATAGAGCTCATCAAATATTACAAGAACCTACACACTAGTCCATGCTGCTTCCATATTTGCTTCAAAATTACGTAGTATGTACACCCTCCAAAGTAGTCTTTAAGAGTTGCGAGATCAAAATCATCTTCACTAAAAAAATATTTACATGTAAAAGAAAAAGACATACCAAAGCTCAACATTACACTTTAGAAAAGTAACAGGAAATCCGAGTTAGATCTTTTTGAGAATAAAATAAGTATATACAGTTCACAAAAATAGGTAAGCGTTAGATTGGAGGGTTAATATCAAGTCTCAGAGGCACTTCTCTTAACAAACCTACGTTCAAACAATCACAACCTTATTATGAGCCTAGGTTCTCTATTAATGATTCTAGCACATGTGAATATTATCAGAACGCAAGTCTTGTTTGGAATACGGTGTTTTAAACTTAGTTATACAAGAATATATTTTGTTAAACTTCAAATGTGCCCAAATACTCTTCAATGGCTATTCACTGAATACGATGTACATGCTACGCTTTAAGATAAAAACGCTCATTGGGCGACAAAACGGCACACAACGCGTTGTGGTCACTGCAAAAGTCACGCTCAACTAGCGTTTTCGATCTTCGAGCGTAACATACATACCGCACACTAACATTGTAGATTATGTCGTAGTTCCCACACACTACACATATAAATGCTGTATAATGCAATAAATAGACAACAATGAACAACACCTATCAGTTTTATATTTTCGATATAAACACTAAGATTTGAAACGTGACTACCATAAACAGAGATATTGAATATGAAATAACTTAGCTAACACCGAATGTTATTAATTCTATTAATAACGATAATAGTCGATAGGTTTATAATTTAATTAATAGCGCTCGTCAGACCACCGCTTGAGCCGATGTGGTTGGACACTGATAGTAGTATCTTCTACAACACATTTTTTATAATACCATAGGACATGGTTCAAAACCTTACCCTAATTCATACTATATGCATGTAATTTCATAGTCATTGACTGACTCCAAAATGCTCTTAAAGTTCACATCAAAGTTAGAATAATATAGACAACAAACTGTAGGTAATTATATTATCATTTAGATTATACTGAGGCTCAAAATAATTAATAAAACAATTTACACGATGAGTTTACCACACATTTCACGTAGTCTGTAATTATGTACATTGATATTATACATGCGACAGTTATTGGTCAGTTTGAGTATAATACAGCGATTTTAGTTGGTTTTATTTAAGGGTACATAACACAGATTCTACATCTGCCCTCAAAAATGCTTGAGTTTTATTAAAGGTGCAACTCAGGGCCACTGTATGCATTCTGCATGTAACCACGCCCTCTTCTTAAAGTAGGTAAACCTACGAACGGTAGGCAAGTATAGAGCTAATCAATTTTAATATAAGCTGACCTCGCATTATATAGGGATGCCTAAAGATCAGAGGCTAGATAAATTATGGAAATACATAACTTGACAAGGTGTCGTATGTGCTATTACAGTACTGGGTTGTATATCTCGAAATATACATTTTCAGACACAAAAAACACAAACACACGAGTTTATATAAACAGACAGATCGATAATTATCATTGTTACTTACGTGCCAGCTATTTTAAATTTATATTACTTCATATTAGAATTTTCACAACGATAATACAAATTTAATAGAAAATTTCGATTACAGGTCATCAACATAAGGATTTAAGTAAATATGATAAGAAAATTAGTCATATCAGCTGCAGATTTCTTTACAATTAATCCCGATTCCATTATATGAAATATTTTGTTCGATCCATTGATTTGTTACATCCCTAATGTTAATTTTGCAATTATTTTATTTACATAGCATTCCAAAAATCCTAATTCAGTAATAATATTTGTATTTTCAGACTATTCTTTAGAAAATGGAATGGGTTTTAAATATTGGCGACATTTAAACTGGCAGCTTAATACGCGCAGCCGTGAATAATAATACTTAGAAAAAAAAATAGTACTTATTACTTTTTTTTATAATTCGTATCTCATTTAGTTACACATCATACTAACATCAAGTAAAAGGTTAAATTTATTACGAAGAGTAATTATTTACACCAGTAAATTATCAGTCACAGTAGCGCGAATTTAACTCTGAAATATACCGTTAGAAAAACAGGAAGACCAAAACATTTGAGACAGAATAAATATACAAAAATACTGAAATGCTTTGGAACACTTATGGCCGATTACTCAAACGCAATTTCATTTGAGTCGCCGTTAAGTCTCATGCTGTCTCTGTCACTTTAGGTAGGTATATAGCGACAAATAGACATTTAAGACTAATGTTTTGTTTGAGTATAAGGTTTCAGAACTTTTATAATATTGCTGCACTCCTAGACTATACATTGAGTGCTGCAAACAATATCATTCGTTGTTACTTTGTGACAGAAGAGACACAGATTATTAACTTAATGGAGAGCTAGGTGGATTTGTTTTTATACAGGAAAACTTTACTCATTAAAAGAGATTTGAGACACAAAATATCATTTCTCTATTAGTTTGCCGTCGTAATACAATACATTAGTAATTTGTAATTAGCAAGAACATCCAGTATTTATTAATACTTAAGCACTCCATTTGTTAACTACTCAGTGGTGCGTGAATCTGTACCTCGTATATTCTCCATAGAGGTCTATAGCGCTATACAGGCTATAATAAAATCAGTCGTAGTCACTATCTTCTTCAGACGAAGATTCAGATTCCGAGCTGTCAGGGTGATTCTTTGTTATTTCGATGCAGTTGTCCACATCTGTCAGTCTTTTTAAAGATCGCCCTACAAAAAAATATACACAAAATAAATAAGTTTCTTCCAGATTGCAACAAAACAATCAAATAACTTAAATTTGGTAACATAGTAACAATTACCCAGCCTGAATAAAAGTATTTTTACGAAAAAAAATCCTTTACCAAAAGCAAATAATTTTATTGTTAAGTTAACCAAGGTAACTTGTTTCAGAGAAAAAGAATATTTATACATAAGCAACATCTATATTCTAAGCACACATCAATTTATTGATTAAAGGTACAAAATATATATATATGTATTAAGAAATGGCTTAAAAAAAGAAATATGTAAAACCATACACTTTTTAGACTATATTTTGCACATTTACCCTGCCTGAATAGTTGTCAGTTACCTGTCAATGTGGTGAGCAGTCTGTTCTCATTTCCTGGTGGCATGTTAATAGGCCCTAACTTCTTGGCGAGTTCCCGAGCCCTATCCGCGCCTGGAACTACAAAACCCCAAATTAGTTGAATGTTTGGTTGGCTATTAGATAATGCATCAGGTTTTACGCCCTTACGTTTTGTAAACACATAATAATCGATAAAAATACATAAATTAAAGGATGTCAAGTTCGACTTTTAGTGACAATGTTAACTTGGCTGTAAACCATGAATAATACTTAATTATAAAAAACTAGCGACCCGCCCCAGCTTCGCACGGGTGCAATGCTGATACTAAATACACTACAGAAAAACTGTGAATGTTGTATATAAAAACATAGCGGCCCGCTCCGGCTTCGCACGGGTATAAAATATATAGCCTATGTGATTAAAATCGATCCAGTAGTTTTGATTTATTCATTACTGCCCGTGGCCCGCACGCGTTAAATTTGGAGTAAAACAATCCCCCTTTCCCTATACCATGAAGATTTCCTGCTATCTTTAGAATATCTAAATTCATACACTACATTTTTACTTATTTACTTTTCACATTTTTAACTATTTATTTTATTTTTACAACAACATATTACAGAATGTCTTTATAAACAACGTTCACAGCTTTCTTGTCATTAGACAATACAAACATGTTTTCTCTGGAGGTCACTCTTGAAAGAGCGACATACAGTTGTCCATGTGAAAAACAGTCAACGCTCAAATCTAAGCCTGCATCGTTGAAGGTTTGACCCTGCGATTTATTAATGGTCATTGCAAAAGATGTCTTTACCGGAAACTGTAAACGTTTAAATTATCTATAATATGTATGTATTTAGAAATATATAAGTATGTTTATCAGTTGTCTGGTTGCCATAGCACAGGCTCTGCCTAGTTTGGGATCAGATGACCGTGTGTGAAATGTCCTAAGATATTTATTTATTTTAATGTAAAATAATTTTTTGTAGATTTTTTTCAACATTCAAGGTAACGACTTTTTATTAAATAGATAGAATTCTTTGTCATACATCGTATAAATTAATTAACAAATATTAAGTACCGTATCAATTATCGTGACTACGCCGATCTTTCATCGGCCATTAAGACAGTTTTAACGCCTTTTTCCAAGTATACAATGAGAGAAGAACAATCTCTTTTAATCACTACATAGTATAAAACAAAGTCGCTTTCTCTGTCCCTATGTCCCTTTGTATGCTTAAATCTTTGAAACTACGCAACGGAATAATAATACGTCCCGCAATTTTTAAATCTGTAATATCTTCGAAAATATTCACTTAAATCATACGGTGTAAAGGGCCATATAGATCTATATTAAATGAACAATGTATTCAAGGTATTTAATTGGTTAAGGATTAATGCTGTATTGGTTAAAATCGCTTCGAAAATTAGCCATTATTTGTCGTAAAAAGTAAATGACAAAAAAAAGTTATTGTGGGTTATCCATAAGAGATAGACATATACCATCACGGACTTTTCTGTAGACCTTTTCAATGTGTACAATACTTAGTACATTATTTTGATAAAACTCGTAGGGTTCAGCCTGCGTTTGCAATGTAAGCGGAAAAAATGTAATTATTTACGACATCACATTAGAAACCTCAAAAATTACAGTACTTCTCCACTATTTAATGGATGTTATTATACATATAAACCTTCCTCTTAAATCACTCTATCTATAAAAAAAAACCGCATCATAATCCGTTGCGTAGTTTCAAAGATTTAAGCATACAAAGGGACATAGGGACAGAGAAAGCGACTTTGTTTTATACTATGTAGTGATGCAAAAATCCTTGTTTTACATATTTTTTTTAAGAATACATATAGCCTGTTTTTGCATTTTATTTTCTTACAATATTAATCACTTATTAAATTTAATTAAAGGTAGGTTACTTTTTTTATATAATAAGAGGAGATAAAGTATTGAAGTAAAAATAAAGAATTTTAAGTACCTCTGCTGCCTTCTTGGCTGGAGTCCTCTGTCATGGAAACTCTTTCAGTTCTATAAACGCCGCTGACTAGGTCCCATACAAACAGACACTGGGCAGAAACACATACATTTCAATTTCCATTACTACATAGTAAGAGCTTAACGGTGAGTTAAAATTTTGAAAAAAAAATAAATCTTTTTGTACATTCAATTTTATTTGTCAACCAATGTGACAGGCTCACAACCACAGCTCCAGACTTTTGAATTGAGGTTTAACCCATCATTTTTTAATTATATTAACTGGCGGTTCGTCAGCCAAGTCAAGTCAAGTCAAGATCAAGTGGCTCACAAAGACATTGTGATGATGATGAATGTTTGTATAGTACATATGTTACCTCAGCGGCGTACTGCTGGCGGTGCGCGAGGCAGCCGGCGCTGACGTCCTTGCAGGCCTCGCACTCCGCCGCCGCGCCCGTGTCGTCGCTCGCCCACATCCACATCGCACACAGCTGATAATAACACAACTATTTATTTAGGAATTTGTACCATGGCTATTTATAAGCATGCTTTTTATATGTCATACATATTATGTTCAGCAAATATGAAAATAGTTGGTCATAACTTCTCAGTCAAGAGTCAGGACAGTACGAAACAGTAGGTAACTACGCAATGTAATTGACCATACTTGGATTTGAATCATGAGACCAACGATGGGAAAATTACACTTCAGATGGAAATTAATACTGCTTATAAAGGACACATTTTCTGCAGTGTTATGACGCGGTCACTTAAACGTAATATTCAAACACAATTTAAGTTTAAAACTCTCTTAAATGTCTATTTGTCACTACTTTACACCTTAAAGTAATAGAGACAGCATGAGAGTTAACGACGTGTTAACATTGAGTTGTGTTTGAATATCCTGCCATTAGCCACAAAGGCGCAACAAACAAAACGAGGTATTCTCTAATTTCTAAAATTATTAATTATCAGCTACTTACCCCAGATAAGCATCCACTGGACTGGCAGACATCTATAACATGGCATCCCCAATCGAAGCAGTATATGAACTTTTTTTTATTAATATTGCAAAGTCGTCCACAGACTTCGTTGCAGAGCAGTTCCGTGTCGAGGGAGCGTTGGTGCGCGCGTAGTGTGAGGGGGGGTAGGGGCGGGGCGGCGGAGCACAGGCGCTCCCACGCGCCGGAGCCCACGCCCTGCAGGGCCGAGTATCCCGCGCCGTGCGCTGATAGAGGTAGTGCTACGTGGTAGCCTGAGATGCAGTCGTCTGTATAATAAAAAGGATTTCAACTATATCGTCAAATTACAGCTGTGGTTAGATGGGATTTAAACATTTTTATGTTAACTTTAGAGCAACATATTTTAAATAAATAAACAATCACGAAGGAGGTGTTAATGTTAATATAAAATGTGTACGATTTTTTTAACCATTCCGACGCTAAAATAAATTTAAAATAATAAAATCTGATAAAAAAGGGAAACTAAAACTGTATTAAAAAAATATGTAATTACGGTTTGAATATCGTAGAGATATAGAAGTGTCATTTTTTTTAGTTACCGTGTGATCTTGAACTTTCTATTGCTATAAATATAAACTAAACGTTCTGCTTTCTCTGCATTCATTAACTTACATCTGAACTTTTTATAGGCATAAAAAACATAAGAATTAAAATACTAGCTTTCTTTAGTGTAGCCATGAGAAGTATTGTTTTATTCCTAGCATGTATGGTAGCAAAATTTCAAATTAATATCTCACGGTTAGCTGTGCACTCGTTTACAATGTATAAAATAATTACTAGACGTTTAAACCATATCTTCACAAAAACCTGTTTTTAAAACTATCATTCATCAACCGGAGTCACGGAAGATAAATCACTTAAGTAAGCAGATAGTGGAGGCTAAAAATAAACTAGTTATAAAACTTACCCTCAGAATCTGTAACGATGGATGTAATTTCATCATCACTTTCCACGAAGTATCGCGTAAAGAATTTACTACATTTTGAGTTTTCAGAGTGAACGAGGTAAGGGTCTTGAGCGTTTACAGGGCAATCTGACAGAGTTTTTGAGGTATTGTCGTGCACAGCAATAGTTTTAAGCGATCCGTCGTCCAACATCTCCATCACTCGGTACTCCGATTCACTATTATGATCAGACTCCAGCGTCGATAGCCCAGGGTTCTTCAGCTCTGAACTAGTGGTCGGTGAAGGAGGCCTGTTGATCTGATTGTGTGCTCTCAGTATTACGCTTTCTACTGGTGGAGACTTCGGACGCCGCAGCTGGTTTTTGCTGGTCGATCCAATAAAATATTTCCTATTACTTCTCAGCACTCTAAACGGAACTATGTTTTCGTTGTTATCTTCCGAGAACTCGTATTTCTTGTCAGCTAACCTCCTTTTCCTAAACATACTGAGTTTTTCGCACTTGGTTTCTGTTTCTTCTACGAATTCGTAGGCTTTCTCAGCTATTATTCTATGCGTCTCGTTGAAGCGTGACATGCTTTCGGCAGGCCGTCGCCGCGGTGACCTCAGCGGTGGACTTATTAACGTTCTGATGGAAGGTGAAGGGCCCTCCCATTCCTCTACTAAGTTATGAGATATAGATGATGCCTGAATACATAACTCCTGTCCCATAACGTCAGGCAATCGTACTGGCTTAGACATTTGAAACGGTTCCATCTCTAGGTCTGAAAAATCCGCTAAAATGTTTTGGACGACATTGTTTTGATATTTTGGTGATTGGAAAGCCGCGGAAACATCTGATGCAGGAGTGCTAGGGTTGGTATCCATTGAATTAACTTCCTCCCTATCTAAGGAGTATTTACTGTCCTCGGTTTCTCTATCACTTTTCTCCTGGTCGGGTTTAACAAAATCTATTTCTAATATGTGTATGAAGTCTGTGTATATTATAATTTGATTTGAGTAAGCTAGCTGGACCACTGGCTCGTACATACTAGAGTCTGAGGTGCAGAAAAACTTTGTGTGAATCGCGAAATTGTGTTCTAAACATCTTTTTCCCCAATTTAAATCATCTGGAAAAGGAATATACTATGTAATTCTGTCGTAACTTTTATAGCTATGTACAGTCAATGTGCTAAATACCTTCATCTCTTGAGAAAGTTGCACATTTCTTACATCCCAGACGAGGTACTCCAATAACACTGAGGTAGGACCGTTCAGAACAGGAATCTCTGTAAGCAACATTACGTTTGAAAATCCGTCATCTAATTATCGTCATCAGTAAGTATTTCCCGTACGCTTCGTCTATAAGGTATACTTACGCAATACCATAGACGACCAGCACGCCTGGGTTGTGCTTCCACTGCGCCATGGATATAGTGACCTTGCTGTCCACGCAGTCGTCGCCAAACAGAGGCACGCTGTGCACCGGCCGCACTATCCGGCCAGGCACCCACGAGAGAAAGTGGAGCCTGCAAGCGATATCACTATGTAGCATTCAGAAGAACTCCACGAAAATTTTGTTCTGACTATCTCTAACTTTAATGGGATCGGCTTGATTTTTACTAGCTAACAGATGTAAGTATGACCACAATGGCTGACCTCATGAACGTTACTAACAATGCAATACTTGCAGCAAATTCTATTTCTAGGCCAACACAATTTTATTTCCTTTAACTCGAAGATCATTTACATGAAGCGGCTGCTTATCTGATCTCCACAACCGCGTGCATGTATTATCATAATAACATATGACTTTATCTTAATAAAATGGACTAAAATAGGTAGTAAATCGAAAATGAACCTAAATCTATGATCACTGGCTTTCTGGAAATATTTTTTTAGTTTTAGAAACTTGAAAAAGTCTGCGATCGGAATTGTGACATACTAGTCTATGTTATTGGTTGATTAGTCGCATCCTGAATCCCGTTTTTATTGGGTTTGAACTTAAAGGTACGCGTACACCAGCCTTCCGACGTATTTTGCTTATAATATTTTCCGATGTCTATATCAATGCTATAAACTTCTATCATACCACTGCAAAGCAAACGATTCTACTCTCTTGTACCCATTTTTTTAATACTGTCGATCTATTTTTGTGGACTTGTGGTCCACCTTTTGTTTTTGTATGTGTGTACAAAACGATATTCATCATCATCATCATCATTTAGCCTTTCGTAGTCCACTGCTGGACATAGGCCTCTCCCAATTTGCGCCACAACACCCGGTCCTCCGCCTTTCGCATCCAGTCCCCTCCAGCGACCTTCTTCAGGTCGTCAGTTCATCAAAACGATATTGAGAACTACTAATTCGTAACAAAGTTCTCAGAACTTAGTTGAGTTCGTCATTATTTTCCTACAAGTACCTATGTCTGTCGGTTGCTGTAATATTTGGCAGCCACTCAAATTAGGTTAGACTGTTGAAATATTATGGCATTGTACGAGTTCAGCCGTAGATGTTTGTTTGAAAGTTCATAATATTTATCTTCAACACGATCTTGATTAATTTGTGTTTTAATAAACTATGTAATCTGGTATTTTAAAAGATAATGGAACAACATGGCATTATGTGCTAAATAAAATGAAAATAAATTTTGTAGGAAATTCGAATACTAAGGAAAGGTATATAGATGGGTTGCCAAAGAGATGCCATTGTGCTTAAGAAAATACTTGGTTCAAAAAATTGATAAATGAAAGCAATTATAGGCAGAAAGAGCTCAGAAATAAGTAGTTACTATCCAGTTTTAATAATAGATAACTTATAAGTTGTTTTTACACAATTGATAGGTATAGTACAGTGATTACATACTTAAATTAATACTCTAATCAATGCTAATCAAATCAATAATAATTCGCAATTGATCAATTATGAATAAGCTTAGCAGTACATGACGAACACAGCAATTCCCTTAATTGGGATGAGACTAGAGGCCCTTAGCCCTGTAGTGGGTCAGAAACAACTGATAATATAAAAGAATATGATAACAATCGACTACTAGAACACAATCATAATTAAGCTATTAGTTTTTACGAAGTTTTAGCAAGTATTGTCCCGTAGAACCAAAGTTCTCCACTCTGCACTCCTCCTCAAGTCTACCCTTGTTTTACAATGTTTTAAAACAGTGCCATTTCTGATAAAAAATAAGAAAATAATGCAGCGCAATTTCTTTCTAAATCTAACTATAGAGGCAAAAGTATTTGGGAATATGCCCTTCACCATTCGTAGTCTATTCTTCATAACCATGTCTTCATTAATTAGACGAAAATTATAGAAATTTTCTTTCTCATTATTGCCTTGAAGATTCTTACTTTATAAAATGGCTTGTTCTATGCTAGTAATGGCTAATTCTCCTAAGAATTAAGTAAATACCTAACTGGACAGTAGGCCAGGACATCTACAAGCTGCGAATGCCAAGTAAATCAATGGTACTTATTTAGCAGCATAAATAAACTGTCTTATAAACGCAATAGTAAACTCACGTGAATTTAGAACTCTCTCTGAAGTAGACTTGAGTGTTGTAACTGTATGTGAAGCTGAGGAGGAACTGCCCACACTGGGAAAAGCCCATGAACACGTGCTCCCGGAGGTAGGACATCGGCACGATGTCCATGAGGCAGAACCGGAGCCGCGGCGGGATGCGCTCGAACACCTTACGACTTCTGTCATTGGTTTTTCTTGATGTCCCACCAAAAATCTAGAAATAAATCTAAGTATTAGAATGATTATTACTCTCAGGTAATTTGTAATATAAAGTACTAGCAGCCCGCCCCCACTGTGCACGGGTATTTAACAAAAAATCTAATTTAAAAATATATTATATAGCCTTTGTTACCCGGGGATAGTGTAGCTTCCCAACAGTGAAAGAATTTTTCAAATCGGTTCTGTAATTTCAGAGCCTATTCAATGCAAACAAACAAACAATCAAATCTTTCCTCTTTATAATATTAGTATAGATGGAAGGCAATAACTAAAGCTATGTTAAAAGAATAATGGATCTAATAATAGGAACAGATGGTGCTAAACCAAGAGATAGCATAGTTCTTCTTTCCTAATGGAGTAGAGATCTTTTTCGAAGTTGTAAAATATAAATACAAATAAAATATATAAAACTCCATTAGATGAACTTTGGGCCATTTATTTCAGTCATCACTTATCACCCTAGAGGAGGTGTTTATAGATATAGATAAGAAGATTACAAGTAATGTAATATTGGAAAAAACATTTTTCATACATTGTATTGTTTTATGTAAAATAGGTAAAGCTATATTAATGGGATAAGAATCATAAAGGAGAAATGCAAAGGCCTTCAGGTGGCATAAATTCTGTTGGGTCACTAACTTTTATGATAAATAAAAATTAAAAATTCATTTTAAGAAATTGACAACTAATTTAATTACTACCTGAACTAACTTACACTTTTTTATAATTAACAAAACTGGAAAATATTAACAGAAGCTGAAATTAAATGTCAAGAGAAGAAAAATCAATATGCTGTTAATATAATTATGGGTATACATCAATCTTCTTCTTCTGCTTCCTGCCCTTTTCCCAATTTATTTGGGGTCTGCACACAATGTTTTATATACAATATCACATAAATCAATCTAAGACTAGAATATAGAATATTTTACAAGAAAACAAAATACTGAACTCACTTGTCTTAATTGAAGAATATCCCTAAAATATAGTGATTTTCCACTAGTTGCATTTCAGCCACTTTTAAAAAACAGCTTTTTATTACAAGTACTGGTTTTTATAGAAGCAATAAGAAGTCCAAATTTAATTGCATTTAATCCAGGTTTAATAATGGTTTATGTCACTTATTCAGTGATGTAAACTATTAACTATAAATATAATTAATGATGCTTTAAAAAGCCCTACCTATAATACTTAATATTATATTTACATACCTATTTGAGTACTGCTCACTCACTGATCATTTCATATAATCAAACTATTTAATCTAGTTACCATTATGCTTTCATTTTCCTTTTTATTCACTACTTGCTCAATTCAAAGGAAACCAGGATTATCAGGTATTTTGAAAATGTGATTAATTATCCTTATATCTTAATAAAAGCTCATCATATTAAGACAAAAATAAGAATGAATAACATAACACCTTCAAAGTTTATCTGATTGTTTATATTTCAAAATATTGATAACAAAAGTAATCAAGAGTTATTAAATTCATTCCAATCTAATACATCATTAACGAGTAATTACAGCATTTATGGAGATTTGTTTTTATTTATCAAATAAAAATGGAAATAAGAATTAAGATTCATATCGCAATAACTGATTAAATAAAACAAGTAATCTATCGTAAAATGGTTGTATCCTTCATCAGCCATCGAAAATTAGACTAGAAACAGGAGAAAAAAAATAAAGCATAAGCCAAGGATCAGGCTTTTGAACGATCTGTAATTTGGAGTTTTAACTTACCTCTCTGTTTAATAACTTATGAACAATATTACTACTATTCTCTGACATGTTTTTAGGAGTATTTGATTTTGTATTGTCGTATTCATATCTACTAAACGCATTAAAGTTCTCGGGCTTTGCAGCCAAAGAGTCCATGTTCGCTTGTTTGACTGAATTATTTTGACAATCAATCAATCAATGTTGCCAATTATTGCATTGTAGCGAATTAATATTAGGACTTGGGTTCTTCGTTCGAGAACTCACTCAAGAAAACATTTCATCTGTCATCGATTAATTCCAAATGTCAAGGAAGAATGATGCAAAGGTTACGACCGATACGAGAATATCACTCAACCCTTGAATGTTTTTGAAGTTATTTCCGGTGTTTTGTCTTTACTTTACTAAACTAAATCTAAACGTCAAGATAATTTTGTTTCTTTGGTTTCTTTACTGACAGCCACAGAACAAATGTACTCTACGAGACTCACAGAGTACTTTTATAACGAGACTCTCTGACAGCGGAGAAGCGTGTCAATCAGCCGTTAAAAAAGTGATAAATAAAACTACTAACGACTAACTCTTTTGAATATAGTGTAGCATAAATCCTCAGTGGGCCTGTAAATCCTGTAATATATCCAATTATTAATATGGAGCCAATGACTTTAGGCAGTCCAACACATTCTCCTTCAAATAGCCCGAACGTGGGATATTTACCGCCGTTCCTTTTGGGTGAAATAAATCCCCCGACGACTCCCCGTACGAACAGTTTGTCACCGACTAAGGGCAGAAGCCTTGCTTTTGGTAAGTACCTGCTTATTTATTTATCAGATACATAAATCTACCCCTGCATCATGTTATCAATAAATGAGCATGAAATTTACTCGTATTTAAGTCATACAAACGTACAAACCCTATAGGAAATAACTTAAAACTCCGAATGTCAAAGAATAAGATTTTTCAATAGCTATAATCAAAACAAGACAAAGCTAAAGAAATTGAATAAGGTGCGGAGTAGAAGTGACAATCTAAGACAGATTCAGGAACATTTAGTTTTTTTATTACTTATTTGTAATGTTCTATTGATATTATGATCTTCTTCTTTCGTGTTGATGGTTATTTATAATCTGACCAGCGCAAAACATAGCCAGATCACAGCAGGTGGTCCATATGTACTTGTAAAGTTTCAATGTGTTTCACAGGGTCTCCAACCAGTCCAACGCAAACTTCAACTCCAGACCAAAAGACATACCGGCAGAACATATCTATGCACCAGCAAGCCCTGTACAATCATCAGAACATGTACCCAAACATTCCTACTACACCCAATATGTCTTACACAAGCAAGCCCAGTGGACCACCCATTGAAGACTTATTTGACACCATCAAAAGCAATGAACCATCAATAAATAAGTCCCTATTCCAAGACAGTTATTATAACAACAATAATTCCATGGGACAGAATGGCTATGGCAATATGGCTTCCAATAATCAGTCCATGGCAACACCATGGCAAGATGGTTGCCATGAACAGGACGAGTACTGGGTCACAGTCTTTGGATTCCCACCAAACGCTGCAAACACTGTGCTGGCACGGTTTAGTAACTGTGGTGCTATTTTAGGTAAGGCTAGTTAACCACCCTTTTAACTGCAAAACTAACAAACTATTCTACTTTTACTGAAATTGTTACTATAAAATCCTCTTTTCTATTAATGAATCATGAAGAAAGTATTTGTACTGTGTCAAATCCAAAATTCATCTCTATGAAAACAAAATATACAATGATAAAATTAGGGTAATTTTGCCTTTAACTGTATCTGATGAGTGATTCATTTATTTCTGCCTGACTGCCAAAAGATGTTATTTGAGCATAATATGTACATTATTATCTGATTATTTGTAATGTTAGCTAGCTTCCAAGCAAGTTACTTCCACAGTTGTAAACACTTGTGCGTAACTTTCAGACAAACAATACCCGACTCAAGGCAACTGGGCGCACGTGCGCTACGCGACTCGAGCGGAGAAGGAGCGCGCCATGTCGCTGAGCGGGCGGCAGGTGCTGCCGGGCGTCATGGTGGGTGTCGTCGAGTGCAAGGAGCCGCCGCGCATCGCCGTCACCAGCCCCGGAATAACATCGCCTGAGAGGTACATCAAGTCTATTTTTGGAAAAATAGATCATTCCTAGTGACTAACCAAAGTTCAAGTCTCGGCCAGTATTGATAAAAAAATAAAATCGGCCTGTCTGAAATACGACCTTATTCAATTATCACTCTTTTGGCTAACTTCGTGTCACTTCGTAGATCGTTACAATCACAGGTAATTTATACAATAGTATTTTAACATATTATTTGTTTTTAGGGTTCGATACCTCTAAAAGGTGAAAGTGGAACGCTTATAAGAAGTCTGCGGAAATAAAAAAAAAAAAAACAAACAGAAAAATTCTAAATATTTGCGATTACAAACTTATACTTGCAGTTTTCATACATCAATGTATGAGAGATATGGAGAGAACAGTTTTTCACCATAACAATCAGCAAAAATTTGTATGGAGCCCTAGGTGCGCGAGTCAGATATGCAATTTTGAGTTTGTTTATTTCATTAAACACAAGTTATCTGTTGCCCAAACAACTTGGCATGTCTAATAAAAACCTACCTACAAAACTAAACTTGGAAGTCGTAGTATTATATTGGCTGCAGTGCTGTGTATTATGTATGTGTTAAAAATACTCTACATGATTGTATGACAACGGGTCCACTTATCATCATGAATTTCATCACTGATGGGCAATCTTGTAGGTCCTTAAATCTTGGTTGCATATTTGTTACGGTTTTTTACTTTACATGATCAACAATATTCTGAGAGAAACTATTTTCTAATCATTCCAGACAATCAGGCGTCCGGTCTTTGTGTCCGACTCCACTCGCGTCCGCGCCTGTTCCCCAGCGGTCGAGTGGGCTGATCTCCAAGGCGCTCGACTACGTGTTGGGTTGGTGACATTTACCCGACAGGTTCGCGCGTAAACTCTCCCACAGAATCACGGAGACCCGACGAGTCATGTCCCACTACGTGCCTTACGTCACTCGAAGAAGGAATAGAGACTTTTTTACATTGTACAATAGTGATCTTTTTCATTGTAATGAAATGTAGACTGAATGTTGTGTATAAGACTAAGAATGCAGCCAGCGGCGTACAATGGGATCCTTTTTGTTTAATTTTATAAATATTATGGTAACAATTTTACTCTCCTGACGTGCGAAAACAAAGTTACGATAGGTATGTTTTTAAAGGGCGGCCATTGTCGCTCCTGCTAGTCGAATATTAGTTCGTTTATATAAAAGTTACGTTCCATGTGCCTAATGTACACATTTAAACTAAATATATTAATGTTATTTTGGTATCAAGACATAACATTACTTAGCGAAAACTGGCGTCGTTGACTGTGCGATAAGGGCAGATAAGATGACCCAAATAGGTGTTATAATAAGATGATTGTTAAGGTCACATTTTTTTCTAAACAAAACTTTTTTCTTTTGTAGACGCTTTGCAGGCACTGAAATAAATGTAACATAAGTGCTGTCTACACCAAACACCAAGCAAATAATATGTGTAGTAACTGAACTAATTAAAGAGGAAAAGTTTGAATAGACGCCGCAACTACTTGAGCGAAGATAAACTAAATTAGCTTAACTTATGTAGCAGCGGCGTTCTTTCGTTTAGCATTTGGTATAGCCAGCGCTTTATGCATTTGTTATACTCTATCTGTATGATTGTGGCAGTCTTCCCTTAAATCATGGTCAATATTCTATGAATAATGAGTTTTCTTCTTATATGATTAATGAGTTCCTGCGCGCAACAGATGAAAACCAATGTATTCTCTATATTATCAACTGTAAACATTAAAATAATTTTAATTAAAGAGGATGTAATTATTATCACACGAAAAATAAATAAATATGTTATTTCTTAAATAATTAATATTTTTATTTCTAAATATTACATATAAAATACTTAAATTACAGAGATTTTTCATTTTAAATTTGTTATGATAGTTCGCTGATGAAACTTTTACAATATCAAGTTAAAAATGGAGGATATTTTTAAGCGATTCTATGAAACAATGGCTAAAACCGACAAACTGTATTTAGTATCGCGTAGTGCGGTGTTTAGGTATCGTCTGTTCTGACACACACATGTGTAACAATAAAATTCTAGATTTTATCTATACTCTTAATAGAGTTAAATACAATTTTACGTCTAACCTAGCATTATAAATATTATTTTTGTCGACCCGTAAAACAAGATGTATGCAAACGTTGATTTTTTTAAAATGCTAGTCGTCTATGTCTTACAGTTTGATTGTCCTGTCTTATTCCGTCGTGGTCACCGGCGGTGGAAGCAGCAGATCACAGTCTCCGGCCATGCCTAAAATTGTCCAATTTCTACAATACATTATTCTTTTCTGAGTAGAATTTAATTAAAATAATTCATGTCTAAAATTATACTCCAACATCCATTGCTAAGGTGGAGCCTATTCTGTGTCATTAAATCCATTTTTAAGTAGCCTCATTACAACAGGATTTAACTATTCATCACAGATAATCTGGCTAAGTACATTAGTTTTACATTCAGGTAAAATTATAAGAAAAATAGAATAGATAGGCGGAGAGTCGATACCGCTTTATCAGACTCGAATCTATGAAATAATTGAATATTACTTGATTAGCAATAAGATACATACTAGTCATAAACAATTATTAATCCTATAATAGAAAAGGAAACAAACAGTACAACATATATACGATATTTGTTTATGACGTGAATGGATTGAAGGACACGATAAGCGTAAGGAAGAAATAACAAAAGAAAAACGATAGTTTCTACACATTACTTTGGCTTCTCTATGGTTGCGTTCGCGAGATCTGTCATCTTGGGGTATTTGATGTTGTGCTTGTCGAGCTCGTTCTGCGACCACAGGATCATCCGCAGAAGACTGCACAGCTTAGGATTGGTGTACTCTTGGTTCTCCATTTTTAAAATCGCAGCATTGAGTTCGCTGGCAATCTAGAAAATAACAAGCATGTTAGGTATGGGATCATGATAAAACTTTTTATTTTATGATTGTCGGCAAGCAGAGCCCAGCTTGCAAGGTTGCAATTTAATATGTACATATAGGTAAACCATCTCCACATTTTTATTATTAATATCTCACCTTTTGACTATGTGACGGCAGCAAGAGATCAGCGAAGGGTGACGCGTGAGGGTCAGGGAAGGCAAGCAGAGCCAGAGACCTCTCTAATTCTGTGAGAGCGTTGGGGTCGTTAGCGCCGGCCTCGGCCAGCGTCGCGCTAGCGAATGCCAGAGCTTCTTCCGCCCGACCGCCGCGGATTAGCTCGAGGAGTTGCAGTTGCTGTTGATAAATCAGCACTTTTATTTAGTTGTTCGTACCACACGACTTTTTTTCTTAGTTTACGTAACCTTAAACTTAAGACGATACATTGATTTTAATGGCGCAAATTCGTGCATACGCAAGAATGATGTCATTAGCCACCACTCCTGAAGTTTGATTAGCTTTATCTTTGAAGGGTTTAATTTTGAAAAATCAAAACATGTGTCATACACATTTTTATTGACTTTATTCTAACTAAAGTACTAATAATTAGATTTTGATACACAGTCATTTACCCCATTGAAGATACCACTGACAAATATAAGGAAAGAGCTGATATTTTTCATATGGCTGAACTGATTATATCATAGCTAAGCACCATCTTTATTACATCAACTTTCAAACAGAAAGAACGCATCAAACTAATTCCATTCTCTTGTGATCTAAAATGACACAGAAGGGCATACAAAATATCTATAAAAGAAGTACCTATTATAATTTAAAATAAAGGATCTATCAATCCATCATGTTAGACTTATAACTCCTCTTTTTTGTCAGGATTAATAATACAAATGACTATTGTCTCAGTCTTACATAGATATCTGTATCCTGACGTGCAAATCACATTAAAAGCAAAATATTTTTATTTTGAGTAGTCCTTTTCAGTAACTTTCAAAACGTTAAATGACTCTAGTTGCACATACACAAGACCAATTCCCCTACCTTTATTTATTTATTTATCAATTCATGTAGGTACAATAGAAAATATTAGGAACAATATTAATTAACATGGTACAGAGCCACAGAGGTTAATAATTTTATCCTCTCAAAAATAAAATTTATTTACCTGTAAATGAAAATATAAATATCTGTCATTGTCCAACAACTCTGGGTGTAAGGCATTGACCATTGCTATTGCGTCTGGAATCCTTCCACCCTGTACTGCCTCACGGATCATGATTCTCTCATCGAGTGAGCTGCACAGAGCTGGCTCCTGTAAGCCCGCTTCCTGTTGGAACTTTATTGCTGCTTCTTTGAAACCCTCTGCAATATGTTGGAAACGTTCAATATTGGTTGCTTAAATACAGGAAAAACATTTCTAAAACATTATTAAATTTATTTTTTTATTTATTTATTATTCTTTTATCAATACTTGATATGAGTAGGTATATTCACTTTTAGGTAATAAATTTGAGAGATAAACAAGAAAACTTTTTTATAAATAACACCATTAACTAATGAATATACCATTATTATATTATTTCATAGCATTGAACTAGTAAGTGATTTCTGAAAAAGATGTGTGTTCTAACTAAAATAAGTTTTAAAACAAGAATTTTACAGTACATGAGTTACAATTAAACGTGTTTTGAGAGCTAATAGTAGTTATAAATAAAAATATTTTATATTTTAGGTATACATTATTTACACTAAACTTATACTTGTCTTTATATAACTAAGAGAATGATAGATAATATAACTGTAGAATAATACTTAACACACAATGGAGGACACTGAAGCTTGAGAGGTGATTTAAATTCGAGATAATTAGTAAGTTATCATTACGCTTTATCGTTACCAAAACATAAAAGACCACATAGTAGGTATCAAGATTGTGCACGATTCGCAGTTTATTTACAAAACCGTCTGTTATGGTATTTTCTTTGTTGTGAAATACACCTTCAATGGATTTTGCATAAACATCAGCCTCCATGCGAAGTGTTAAGATTATTGAACAATCAAACATATAAACCTATTTAATTTTATGTCGTGTTACCTGTTACAAGATAGTTCATTATCAACATATTCATATCTGTTCTAGAGATTTGCAAGTCGTCCCCTTTATTGCGATCGTAATATTTTCGGTCCTCTTTATCGTTGCCATTGTTTGCCAAGTCGAAACTCATTTTGATCTCTCTCAAAAGAACACTGTAGCTTTAGCAAAATAAATGAAAATATTTTCATTAACACCTTTGGAATACAAATGACAATGACAAAATAAATCGTTCAAAGAGTGAAGTTTTCCGTCTAAAGAACGAATTTCGTAACTTCATAAAGATATTGACCATAGATAAAACAAATACAGTCTCTGAATATTTGTATTTTACTTTGACCCAAAAAACACCACTTTATTCATCATTTTGTAAATACACAGAAATCTAAATAATAAGGCACTATTTAGATTTCTGTGGTCAAATAAGTTTTATAACTAACTACAACTATAACTGTCTCACATAAAATGTGCAACGATTTTGTTAATTTTTTTATAGTCACCTAATACGACGTAACAGTTTTGTTACGAAACTGTCACGGACACAAAAGATACCTGTGGGCGGAGGTCCTGATAACACTGCAGCATATTTTAAGCCATGTTTGCGTGTTAGGCAGGTATTTTCCTCATTGTTGTTGTCGCGGTCGACACACTCACCAATAAACTTTTGAGTAGGTATAGAATCAAGCCGAAAAGGACAACCTAAACCTGAAAACACGTTATGTTTTTGAAAGCAAGTTCTTTTGTCTCTGCCAATTTTGTCAATAGTAAGCATCCATACTATTTTTTTTAGTTTTAGGGTTTCGTATCCAAAAGGTGTCACATGTCTTAAAATTTTTACAGTGCATCTTAGCCAAAGCCATACAAATAGTAAAAAAAAATGGACCTGTTAACGTCTTATAAATCGATGAACGCCAGCTGCACGCACGAAAGAGTGTTACGTTCCGCCTCAGCCGAGCGTGCAAGCGAGAGCGCGGAACAAGCGATAGAGAGGCACGATCGGCCTAAGCGTTTGGCTTGTGACGTTATCACGTAAAATTATCGTCCGTAGGTACTTTACGCACAACTTTTTTTTTTGTGAGGGTCATTATGTTGCATCATAATCTATCCAGCAGGTTTATTCGCTATGGTGGTCGTCAATTAAAGCGATAATTGCTTTATAAATATATAACACTGAAATCACAAATTTCGTAACTTTTAACTTCGATGGCCAACTAGATCTACTATGACATAGTTGGCCACCGACATTGGTCACGTTTTTATGGCTTTTTTTAACCAGTAAAGATCACTTGGGTTGGCAACTGGAGATAGCAAATAAACCTACAGGTCCTAGAAGGGAAATAATGTGGCTAAAGTTAAATAGACAAAAAGGGGAAAATACAATAAAATTCAGATTATGGGTGTTTAGCTAATTTATTTTCAGTTCTTAATCGCCAATAACCTACAATAAAGAGCTGATAATACAATTTAAAAAAAGTCCTATCCTATTTTTTATTGAATAATGCTTGGTAACAAATATCGTTTTTTGTATTCAATAAAAAGTTACTAACTAAACAATTATTATAAAACAAACCCAATAATGTTTAGCCGAACAAAGCATTCTCGGCTACAGTGTCCGTCAACATCGTTGCAGTTCCATCAAATACATTACTGAGAAAAAAAAATAACTTAAAAATTTAAATAAAGCTAATTAATCATTCTCTAAAAGCCATGTATCAGTGAGTTAATTTCGAGGAAATTAGTTCAGTAGTAGTTAAATATGATTGGCTAGAGATAGCCATTATAGATAAGAATACATTGTATAATAATATAGAGTACTAAAGGTATACCAAACTGTTTGATACAAGAGGCCATCTCATAAGAGCTATGGGCGGGAACTCTGCGCCCTAACATACAATCAAATATAATTTACGAACTACAACTATAATTCGACAACACTATAAAGAAAAAGTACAGTAAAAATAATCGTCAATCAAAAAAATTATGGCTAACTAATTCGCACTTTCGAGGAAAATGATTAAGAGGCACTCTGCGTGAATTTATTACTCGTGTCTATAATATGTAAACTACAGATTCTGTAACATTACTTTAGAAAATATACAAAATACAAATGTATAGTTGGCTTTAACTGTCTTGACATAATTCTGTTAACAAACCCGTTTTCCAATACAATTAGTGGGCCAGAGCTAAGTGTCAAGTCTGGCCACAAGTCGTCGCGTCTTCATCGATCCTCAGTCTATGAACACAATTATCCAGCGTACCTTACCTAAAGCATTAAAAGCTAATTATGTGTATGTGGCATGAACTAAACTGTGGAATCTTACGCGAGCAATATTGCGAATTTGTAGGACTATTGGCCATAACTTGAACTGAAACAAAAATAATGTGGTGGGAGAACTGTATCTATCAGTGTACAATAATACTGTACTGTTAAAATGAAAATGTTTCGCAATATTTGCCAGCGTCAGATTCCACAAGCAATCACAATGTCTTGATTCATTAGGATACTTTACTCCCGCATATAATATTCACATATACCAAAATATGTTTGTCTTGATATATTTGCAGTATTATACCGCATAGCCGACGCCATTCTCATTAGGACAGATCTGAAAACGGAAAAGCAATGCATTATTATTTATGATACAGTAATTGTGGTATTTGCATTTTTATTTGTGTCAAGAACAATGTGTGATTTCACAATTCTGGCATATTTGTGGTATTTTGTTAATTTGCTTTTATTAACATATAATACTCATTTGGAACAAATTTGACCACGGCGCTTCGCATATCAGACTGGATCATCAAACCACTTCCGCCGCGGTCGTCGCTCTACGGCGATGTCCTACCCTCAGGTGTCCAGTGCGTGTTAATTTTTGTTTGGTCAGAGGTGCGGGGCTCATGGAGCCAGATAACGATATAGACAGAGAGATTTGGAAGACGAAAGGGCATGTATATACCCAGCAGTGGGTTATACAAGGATAAAGATGATGGTGTTGTCTTTTTGGTCATGTGTAACATGTACTATAAATGAACTTACAACTGGGGACAAGGTCCTGGTGCATGTGGTGCTCTGCATCCATGCCGAGCGGCATACACGTGGCGGGCGGAGGCCGACGCTGCACCTGCCACGCAAATGTACAAATTAGTAAAACGTCAACAAATGAAAATAAAATGATGTGAGTATAATAACAATAGAACATGATCATGGAATAATCATTGAGCACGCATTATTCCTAAAATAGTTATTTTTTTTCCGTGAAATGTTGAATATTATAATAGGTTTATTTTCATTATTTTGGCACTGCATTGCATGAAAAACAATCTTTCTTCATCCTACTTTGTTCAACATGTATTTTAATTACATACATCTCATTTTACACATAAATTTTCGAAATACCTCTAGCTCTCTATTTAATAACTCCATTACCATACAGAATTTCTTACCAACATTTCTTTTTTACATTATTGCCTCTTGTATTCCTCCTCATAACATACCACAATACTTAATGTTTCTCTTTCTCTCTAAACTTTTTGTATAAACATTGTCTACTTACTTCAACAAACTAATTTCTTACTGAGAGCTAAATTAGATTTTTTTAATGTATCTATACTATTGCTTTCTGAGGTTTACGCGAATATTAGACATTGAAATAAAACCATTTTAAACGGATTCTATCGCGGTTTATATTTAGTTTTTTGTAAGACCGCGATAGCATCCGTTCAAAATAGTTTTATTTCAATGTATCTATACTAACTAATTATATTGTAATTTTACAGATACTGTATAGATATCTATACAGTATCTGTAAAATTACAGACCATATGGCAAAATCCTTGTGTATTTCAGCTACTTCAAACATCCATTTGATCAATCTTATATCCATGGTATGAACAAGCTATGGTGACTCACTACCTGGTCCAGATTGAAGCGTACGAAGGCCTCGTACTGTTCGGCAAGCTTGGTGCTGAGCGCGGACTCGTACTCATTCCGCAGTGCCACCTCCTGCTCGCGGAGCATTCGCTCGCAGATCATGCGCACCTGGTAACATCAAATCAAATTGAGAAACCCCATTTTTATTTTATTAAACGAACTAGTTGGGCGATCACGAAATACAATTACGAAATAGAGAAATTGAAACTGGAAGCTAACATAGCTTGGGAAAAGGCTCGACGAATCCTAAAATTACAATTCTCTCTTCTTTTTTTTTCTTTATTTTAAACAAGGCTTCAGTCACTCAAGGTGTTCCCTTCCCTTCAATCCGTCAAATAGCGATCGATGCCATCTCGGCAGACCCTTTTCGGCCCCATTTTCGAGTTCCGGTCTAGTTACCGACTCAGTTGCAAGTCTCGCCAACTATCCAGACCCATGCGGCTAATATTTAATAACCCTAGCTAAATGAAAGCATTTGTTATTGAAGTACAACATACTTGTTTGAAAGTGAAGAGTGCACGGTGGTGTATCTTTTGTGTGTGGTGTGAGCGGTGCGGCGGCGAGCAGTCGCCCTCGGAGCCGCTGGACGACGAGCATGACGCTGCCGCGTTGTTGAGCCGCAGCTGGCCGCGCCGCTGCAGACGCTTGAACTCGTCACATATCTCTTGTGCTACGCGTTCTGTGGATAGCCCAGGTTTTGCATTAGATTTAAAGTGAATGTTGAATAAGTGGGATAAAATTTAGTTGCGACTCCCATCCACAACAAGGAAAACCATGGTAACATTTCCTGTCTGGACTAATATTTAAAATAAAATTGAACTGTACTGGATAAAAGAGGTAAAAATTGAATAATATTTTTTCTCAAATATAGTTAGCAACTTATATTATTAAATTACATTTTACTTCATTTCAAAGTAAAATTCAGGACTGTCTGTACAACATTTTCAGAGCCCATTTAACTAGGTACACAAGGTAATTAATTAACAATATGATAGATATTAAGAAATGCACCTATTAATATATTTCAAAAATTAAAGTATATGACCACAATTCCTCAAATTTAAGTAGTATTCAAGATATATGTAATTGTAAATGAGTACCATTATGGCTGGAATGAAGTTGAGAGAAATGTAAATTGGGAACTCATCTAGTTATTAAATAAACTCTGCTTTCTTATCTACAAAGAACTCAATATAGAAATAGTTAAACAGCCTCAAACTACATCTCCCACAATGTGCCTATAATTCCAGACAGTACCTTACTTGTTACTGAATGAATTAAATAATATCCAATCAACATTCCACTGCATGTTCATTTATCCTAATAATCTGATTTAATTATATTTATCTAAGTTATACTGATTAAACAATTTCATAATCATTTTAAGAACATTCAGCTTCATTTTGACTTATGATTTAATAGCATTATAAAATATAATTATCATCCAAATAAATTTATTAGTACTCAGAATAAGATTTTCTCATGCTAATTTATTAGCCAACTGCATGGCATATAGACAAAACAGCATGTAAATATCACTTTACTTAATTTGTTACAAGCAATAATTTGCATACTTAATACCTACTAAGTTAAAAACAACTGAAATCACAGTACAGCACAATATTTAAAGAAATAACACCATGACTAGTAACCTAAAACTATTAAAATTCTATTTTATGACAGTAATACTATGCCATGACTACAAATAAAACAATTTAAATGTAACTGTGCAACTGACATAAAAAAAAGGTTAAGGACATCAGATACTGGGATACCTGAAGGGCCTTTTTTTGTTTAGTTACAGTTGCTAAGCAACCAAATGAAAGTTTGTCAGCACAATAATTTCAATAAATCTTGGATAATTTTATACAAATAGCATAGACCTTAATTAATTCTTAATCAGAAACCATTAATAGGGCCATGACATTCTTTTGCATTAATTTGTTTCACTCAAACTGTAACTGCAATGTTAAAGTAAACTGCACAAAGAAATCATTTTCATTGTTGTAAATGCTGCCAGCTGTTTATTTATTTTGTACATTCTTTCATATTATTATTTACTAGCTTTTGGTTTACCTGCATATGACAATCACACAATTATTATTTTAATTACAAAGGAAAAATAACAAAAAAAATACATAGATAAACACAACAAATATTTATATATGAGTACTAATAATAAGATTGAATATTTGTGTAAAGCTTTTTATTTAATGATAAAGTTACATATTAAAAATTATATTACAGTATTACTTTTATAAATAAAAAAAAAAATTACCACAATCATCTATAGGTTTACTAGTCTATCTGTTTATGGTCATCAATGTCTTTTAGACATGTTATTTAGTTGTTATTAACCTTCATGATAAAATCTAAACAGCAGCCTAAGTGTTTTGAGTACAACTTAGTGAACTAAGATTCTAAATAAAGCTTTGCAATGAATATGCAATAATTTGTGTCATCATTCAAATAAAACAGCTCAAATAAGCAATTATTTGCTTTGTTTAAATATGTCTAGTCATGCAGTCAATTAGTAATTAATAACATTTGTTAAAATGTAACATGCAAATTGATGCTGAGTATGCAATTTGGAATCAAGTGATTCTAAACTGCATACTCAGGTGCATATGTCTAACAAAAAACTTTGGTTGCAGCAAAAAGTAACCGATAATTTAACGCTACAAAGACTTGGGAGTTGGGGATTAAACACAAAAACCAACAAAAGGACATGAAAAAATCCACGCAGTATTCTTCATGCATCACTCATCTCGCTCTAACGCGATAAAAATATTCATGGTGCAGTGGAAACAATGGCGTTAGATAATACAGCTGTAATAATATACAAATAATTTATCACTACATATTAAAATTATAAATTAAAACCCCTAGCAAAGGCTTTATTGCATTCCGAAGTCATAATAAAAAAATAAACAAACCTGGGGTCAGTTTCGCAGGTGCAATAACGGATTCTCCAAATGACGATGGTCTGCTTTCAGACACCTTAATTCCAGGACTTGTACTTGAACTGGCTGCAAATGGCGAGCATCGTCGCCTTTTAGCAGGCATTTGGGCCATGGACTCCCAGTCCAAATTTCTTTTAAGAGTAGCACACGCCATTTTCTTTTTACGCCCAGCGAATGTCCTCTACTTATCCGATACTATGTTTGAAATTTCTGCTTTTGTCACAAACTAAGCAAAAACCGAAAATAATATTAAAACTTAAAGAAAGGAAGCACTACAATTTAAATATATTTATTTCTAAATTATTTTCTTAAAGGATTTCTACAAATATTAAAGATTATTTATTTGACGCTCTCCGATTCTCTCACTTCCAAATAAAATCCGGCAGCGAACACTTTTCACTCAATTCAATTTTATTTTGACGTTTTGTTGTTATAAACAGTTGCACCAACTTTCTAAAATAATAGACCATAAACAATGTATTATGCACTTGCTCAGTAAACAATGTGAGAATATCAGCCCCGGACTAAATATTTCAATAAATATCGAATCATTTTACCATTTTAGAGCGTTTAATTGTTATTTCTTTGTGGCTTAGCCGTTATGCTGAGTATACATTTAAAATTTTACTATTTTTTTCATTAAAAATATTTTTTTGCAAATTACAACGTTGTACTACACTAGGGACTAGCTAATGTCACAATTATTTTTGACAGTTTGACTAGAGATAAGCGAAAATTGTTTTGACTGACCGTGAGTCATTCATATTACAAATAATTATTTGCAACTCCTTGTTAGTTCATTAGTTGTAATTTTAGGCTGTGCCTAGTGCTAACTCAAAGGTCCAAGCGCCTTTATTGTTTGTGTTAAAAGTTTTTTATAAGCCGTCAAACTGGGGAACGAAATGTCGTCATCTGCTATGGAGAGTATCCTTTTTTAAAGTTTCGAAAGTTTTTGACACTCCGTTTTTCATTTCTGTTGAGCATGCAGAACGAAAATTCTACGTTTAATTTATAACAGGAATATAGCTTTATATTACAAAGAAGAGGACCAAGGCTAAAAAAGAAGTGTGTAACATCTATGGATCGCATTGATGGTATTTTCCTACTTTGAGTAATGAGTTTGTGATTTATTTCCATAATAATGTTAGTGTTCTTGCGCACACATCCAGTTTTTGCTTTTCCTTCGTTATCTTCTCAATTCATAAGCTAAGTCATATGGAAATCTTAAGTTGATCTTTGCTACAGTCATTACCTACTTACAAACCAAGGCCACTCTTTGGTAATGGGATTCTAACTAAATTCTTCTATAGAATTAATATTAATTTTGATGAAGCATCTACAATCAATGTAATATCATTTAATATGTTATCACACCATGTAAATGTAAATAATGTCATTGCATTGTAATCTCCCTTTATGTTTTCAAAGCTGATAAATTGCTAGTGTGTGTTTCAAAGAATCTACTAATGACTCATCAAGCTGAATTGGTAGAGATCAAAATTACCAGTAGCAAAAAAACAATTTGTGATGGGAATTTAGTTTTAAAGTTTTTATGAATGAATGGAAGTGTGTATGGTGAGATTGCAACCAATTGAGACAGGACCTGAGAAACAGCATAGGATAACAATAACATAGTTTCCAAAAGCATGTTTTGTGGGTACATGAATATTGAGTAATAGATTTTACTAATTGCAGCTATTTTGATGAAACTGCCTCCTGCATTGTGTGATACATTGCTTTATTTATATTTAGCTTTATTAGTTACATATATAATTAAGAACAGGATTCGTGTTTATTAAATTGTAATGGCTGCTTCATTTACAATGTATTCCTTAACTCCCAACAATCAGAACACCTGTTTAATTTAAAATTTGCTGTAAAAGAGTTAGAGAGGAACTCAAAAAAATGTGAGAAGGAAGAAAAATTAGAGAAAGAGAAAGCCAAGAAGGCAATACAGAAGGGCAACTTAGAAGGAGCGCGGATACATGCAGAGAATGCTATCAGACAGAAGAATCAAGCACTGAACTACCTGAGAATGTCTGCGAGAGTGGATGCAGTGTCCAGCAGAGTTCAGACAGCACTTACAACTAGAAAGGTTAGTTTGCATTGCAATCAATATTTTAAAATAGACTTTATCAATGTCTGAATTAAAGTAAGCAGCTTATTTACAATGTACAATATAGTGATTTTAAACAATACACAGTAAGAAATATAAAAACAAAATTGGCTAACCCATGTAAACAATTCAGGTTGATTTTTGACAATAAATGGTTCGAAATATGAATATAAAACATTTGGAGCTCCCATGCAAAACCATTAGTCAGCTGATCGATTTTGTATAGGTCTGCGTTTTTTTACATATTTCAACCCATGTTCCTCGGAGAAAGTTATTCAATTTCACAGGTACTATCACCCTAAAAAAAAGCACCACCAAGTTGCGCCATTTTTTATATTATTAACAATTTTTAATCCATTGAGAAGTTACAGATTAAAAAAATTGCGTTTTGTGATCATTTCCATGTTCTAATATGATTATTAATGTAACAATAAAAACCTAATTTCAGGTCACAAACTCCATGGCGGGTGTAGTAAAAGCGATGGATGCGGCAATGAAATCAATGAATTTAGAAAAGATATCAACACTTATGGACAAGTTTGAGAGCCAATTTGAAGATCTGGATGTGCAGTCGTCATACATGGAGAATGCGATGTCACAGACGACGACCACCACAGTACCTCAAGGAGATGTCGACAATCTATTGCAACAAGTTGCTGATGAAGCAGGGTATGTTCATTTATTTATTTATAGTGGCCCTGCAGAGCATTATGGCCACTTTGTACATATCGCTTAGGACTGTCGAAAGACCCATTTCTATTGAAGCAGACTGATCATTAAAAGATTGCTAGTTGGAAAACACATGACAGAATGTCCTCAAACAAGTGAACTAAAGACCAAGATGTTGGTTAATTTGAACTGTATATGAAAGTCAGACAACCAGTAAACCATGGAAACCAAAATAAACCAATACAAGCAAAGTGAAAATCTGGTGTTTCAATTATTCTCAATTTTCGTTTCAGATTGGAACTCAACATGGAGCTGCCGTCAGGCGTCCCCAGCACATCAGTGGGCACCGCCACTGTCGTATCCCAGGAACAAGACGAACTCACGCAGAGACTCGCGAGATTACGACAGGCCGAATAACATACAAGCGTTGTACAGATATGATACGTGTTACTATGTTGTACTACTCTTAACAGTTGAAGACCTAAATAACATATTCGTTGTAAGGACAATGTTACGCTAATTATTTGATTCGTCATATTTGCAGGGTTTTAAGTACAAGGCACTGTTGCTATTAATTTCCCCCCACACTGTTCTTGTAAAACCAAGCAGGTAATTAGAGATAATTATTGCTTAATGCAAGTGCATCTTTGCAAGCTTATTTATTACACTTGCAAAATTTGAGCTTTAATCACTAATTGGAATATATTAATTTGGATAACGCAGTCTTACTTGAAGAATAAGTTGTTGTATGCTTAGTTACTTAATTTATATATATAATTATATATTTGTAAATTAAAATGAATTGCCTTAAAGAATCGAACTTAATACTCTTAAATAGATCTATTTCGAAGCTTAATCATACAAACTTGAGCATTCTTTTTGTGCTTAACATTTCCTTGCAATCGGGTATGTAGGTCCAAGTTAACTTTGACAATAATTACTATTTCTGTTGCTAATATTACAAGGTTGACTTATTTAGGTCTCTATAGCAATCAATATATTGCAGATATTATAATTTGAACATCCAAACAATAAATAATGAATTTCAAGTTTTTTTCGCGCCATTTCCAAATATGCTTATACTGTGATCACAAAATATAGAAACATGCATATTAAGTAAGGTAAAATATAAATGTCTTGTATTTTTTTGTAAATTATCTTTATAAAGTTATGATTATTGATTATATTATTTTTGTTTTATTTTATATGTTGGTACTTCATACGCGCTACTTTTTTTAACAATAGTAGTTAAAAATAAAAAACAAAAATAGAAATAAATTAATAAGTTGTTATATTAAGATTAACTTGCCATTATAGTGCGAGTATAATATTTGAATGTTTTTAAAATTATGTTTGAGAACATGTTTTCAGATGCTGCGTATATAATTGTTTTATGAAATTATTTTAATGTTATCATAATATTAGTTCCGCGACGGTTTTCATTACAGGTAAAAATAACAACATGAGTTTGGTAAGGATCACACAAAAGAATACTAATAACTGCGACTCACTGTGAGGCAAAGTCAGGTATCAAATGAAAATTGAAAATTTACCATAATCCAATCGTGATGGCCAGCTTATAAAAATATTTTGTTATCCATTACAACTAGTAGAAAGAAGGTCGAAAGTAAGGTTTAACGGGCAAATATAAAAATTAATAAAAAGCAAAGTAGTTTTAAATACATTTATTATTCATAAAACAATTAAAGGAACGTTACCAGAACTATTCGGGCATTACCGAAGTATTCACGTGAAATAAATCGTACAACAATCTTAAAATAAAATTAAAACTCACAAAATTACTATGTAAAAGAGAAAGTTATTAAACAATGTTAGTTTATTACACAAAACAGCGAAATAATACTTTTTAGTTATGCCCTGATTGGCGATCACATCGCCTTATACAAGAAAACTTAGCAATAAAATCACTTATGTGTACCCCTTATTATAGCTAGCGTATATAAAGACTGGCATTATCCTAGTGGACTAGCCACAATACTGTTGTGTTGTGTGTAATACCTTTATTTTGAACTGAAATCATCTTTGGAAGGCTTCTTCGTACACATTCTACTTGGACACATAATTTGAAGAAACGAGGGTAGTTAAGAATTAGATGAATGTATACAGAAGTTTCTCATTTATATTGGAGGTAACTATAAATTTAAAGTAACATATCTACTTCAAACATGCACTCTTTTTAAATTGTACCATTTATCTATTAAAATAAATTGTAATCAATATACAGTAGGTACATAAAACATTTGTGATGCCAAATCTAAATCTAAACAATGTAAAAAGTACCAAAAGTTTAATCTTGCAAGATTGAATTCAATGGTACAAGAGAAGGACACCCATATAATTGAGAATAGAAATAAAAGTTTAATAAGGTATTGTGCTATGTAGATAGCTTAATCAAACAAAACAACATTTTCTCTTAACTAATCAAACATTTTTTACGTATTTTTTCTTATAGAATGACAACTAGAAGTTGATAGACTAGATAGATATAATATAAAACGAAAATATTTAAAGGACTTAAAAAGAGAAGACGCGAGCAGAAATGTATCGCGTTTTACAAGTGTTGCCCGTAGAAAATATTGAAGGAGTCTTTATTCAAAGAATGTGTACGTATTAATTAATAAAATCTGTGTCGACGACGGATCGTGTCAAACTTATTATGTGTATCTAATGGCAATAATGTGACTTAGTAGAAACGGGAGAATAGGCCGAGATTTATTAAGAGTTTGGTTTGGATTAGGTCCCGTCTCTATTACATTACACGTGAGAGTAATAGTGACGGAATTGTATGTTTGACCAAATTTGTGACTGAGATAAATAAACGTTACTTACAAATTTGCGAATTTACTAACAATAGAAACATGTATGCCATCAACCTGCCACTAAAAAGTACTGTTTCTTCAGTACTGCCCGCAGCAAGTAGGGTTATGTTTTTAGGGTTCATATACAGTGGCGTATTTAGGTTTATCACTACTATTTATGTATGTATGATATTATGTGATTAAGTGGCTCTTACAGTGGTTGTTTTAAACCCATAAAAACAATAATAAAAGGAAAAATATCGTGAGGAATCCTGCATTGCAAAATGGAATCTGATGGCGCCAACCCGCAAGTGAGCAAGCGTGTTCATTATTCTTTCTATATAAATGTGAAGATGTCTTTGCCCAGTAGAGGAATGTTTGCAGGCCGATATCATTATAATAAATCTGGCTTAGTAACATTTACTTATCTTAGTCGTGTTTAATCTCGGCCTGAATCTTTGGTGTGGTGTTAAGCGTCTCCGTTGTCGGTGGTTTTGAAAGATATGTGATAGAAGAACCAGTCCTCGAGGAACGATGGGACGAAAGCTTTGCTCTTCGTGTACTTCACTGGCGGCTTCAACTTGGCCAACTCCTGTTCGTAGAGCTCCAGAGATTCGGGAGAAGTTGCGCCGTTGCCCTGGAACATTATTATTATCGAAAAATTAAATACTAGTAAAACCTATCCGTATTGTAGGTTATTGCGGCATAAAGTAATTCCCCATTAGCAGGTTTCTATTGCCTATTTATATTACAGTAAGAAACAGACACCTTTGATTTTCTTAATAATTACATTAGCTTTCGGTCGCCACACGGAATAAATTAAGTCTGTTTGTTAAAGCTATAAAAAAAAAATGTATTTTTATTTCGAGTAGGCCTTTTCAGGCACTTTCAAAACGTTAAATGACTCTAGTTGCGCGGTTCCAAAATGTCACTCCTATGGAGAAGAACTGGCAAGAAACTCCATAGGTTACTCTTTATATTTTATTGCTTTAACACAGTGGTATATCTGTGTGACAGATTTCACCTAAAAAAATTACAATATGCTACATACGTGTGTCATAAACTTCCCGTTCGGCTTCAGAATCTTGAAGGACGCGTTGAGTATGGTGATCATGAACTCCCACAGTTCACCGCAGGCCGACTCCGAGATCGGAATGTCGGTAAGATCTCCAAAGATATAGTCGACTTTCTTGCCTTCATTAATGAACTTGTTGACTGTCAGCATGCAATCTTCAACGATCACCTGGAATTTGTATAAAGCAATCATGAATTTTATTGCACTTTTAATATCTATACATTTTTTATAAATGTGAAAGTACTGTGTCCGTCTCTTACGCTTCTATGGCTAAACCACACAACCGATTGTGATTAAATTTGGTATGGAGATTTTTAAAGAAAGCTTTTTTTAATAAAAACTTTTTGATAACCGACATCGTTTGATGTTATGAGCTGTTAGTGTCGCAATGTAGGCTATTTTAGCTTGTCTATGGCTAGTTGGCAGTGGACAACTCCGCGCAAAGGAGTCGAGTTCGTCTTGATTATTCATGATTCTAATGAACATAGAAATAAATTACAAAATATAAGGTGTAATACGGACACCCGCGACAGACTAATAGGAGATGGAGGGTTGTCCTTGACAACATTTTAAAGGGCTAGCAATTGTCAAAAGCAGGAGCGTTTAAATTAGGGTTAGAGGTCTTAATCTAGAAGTCAAAGCTAACTTATTATTCTCAGTTCTAATTACTTACGTAGTTTTACCCACATAGTAAACTATAAATAATTTCAGTTTATTTACAAATTTCCCGACCAGTGACAGATTTTTGGCGCGTCGCGTGCAATACCGGTATTACGCAAAAGCTTTATATAGACCAGACATTCGGTGGTATTTAGTGTGTTATAAATTAAACATTTCGTGAAGCAAGAATTATACGCCTACCTGTTAGTTATACACTTACATTGACTTATATATCGTAGCATAACTGTATAAACTATAATGTACATAAAATAATGCTGCATTTCTGTATGTTTTTCGAATAAGACGAGTTTATATTTTATGGAATACATTCATTAAGAATATAATCTTATTTTTTTAATATAAGGAATAACTCTTTTGTTACTATAAATTAAGTTGGGATTTTGGTAGCTCATTCACAGTTTATTTAAAAAAGGTACTTTGTAATAAATTGAATGTATAACCCTTCTTTTGTTACTAAATAATAGTACGAGTATAGAGGCTAATCAAATAGCAATCGATTTGGCTATGTTTTCGATTTGATCTAATGAAAACCATTTATCCGATAAAAAGAGTATTCATCAACAAAACATAAAAAGGACATCACAATAATTAAAACATAAAATTACTTCATAATTAGGGCCCTTTTTTCTCTCGAGCACGTCCCCGCATATGGATCGCAGATATTTGTTACAAGCAGTCATCACTACTTCGTCAATCTCTAACATCCAAACGTATTTAGGTTTCTCCTTCAGCAGTTCATATAATAAAGCACCGTCGCCGCCACCTTGAAACAATTAGTATTTTGTAAGCAATTATTATACTTAGGGCAGATTTCACGTTCTGTTGAAGTTAATCAAGGTTTTTGAGTTAACTGAGTTCTATGTTTAAGTTTGCATTTTACCAACGTAAACTGAACGCAGTTTATGCAAAACATACAACATTTGAAATATTTTAAACCCGATCACAGTTTTTAATGTAAATGGTGAAATCGCCCGTTAATAGTTAAGTTAGTAAGCAAAATAGTTCAACCAGGGACATGGCAAAGTATTCGTCACATAAAAAAAACTGACGTTGACGATACGAATACCTACTTTTTCGATCGCGTTTATGCTAGGTCTCTGGTTGCCAGCTAGACTGAGTATGAAAGGTCTTGCAGAGTGCTATATAGTACATACAACTCTGCTGGATAGCCGAGAAAGTAGTGAGAAACAAAAAAACTGTGAGATAATGTGGTTTGCTTGAGTGGATTGCTAGAACGAGGTACACGGATTTTTTTTTAGTAAAATCTGATGGTCATTGCCCTTTATCTTCATTGAATTTATGTAATTACTATACAATTCCAATGCACAATTGATATTAATTTAGTGGACATATGATTAAATTTTCTAAAAAACAAAAAAACAATTACTGTCATTGGAAGGAATTAATTGGAATCTAAACATTGACAGTATTATTTTGTACTGTGTGTTATTTGTGTGCCTGCTAAATGAATAACAATTTTGCATTAGTATTGTATTAAAATTGAAATTTATTCAAGAGTCTCCTAAGGAGCATAATTAGAGCATGCGAGGTTGTGGTTTACACTTTATCTAACTACATAGATTAAAACTATTTGTTCTGATGTGTTGATTACACATGCTATCATACAGATCAACGGAAAACTGAAACTCCATTACAGCCTGCCGCGACATTATTTACGTACGTCGCATTCAGTTTCGCCACTTATCCTTATTCCTGCAACGTTTTGGCCTTCAAAGGCATTTAAGCTTTGCAAGTATACATGAGCTGAACCGTTTTTTAGTTCACTTAAACGAATTTTAATATACCATTTTTTTTTGTTCTATTTTTCCTGATTCTTTGAACCGATAAAAAAAGATGTTAAACCAGTTTCATGGTTTCTGAGATTTACGCGAATGTTACACATTGAAATAAAATCACTTTTTAAATGGATTTTATCGCGGTTAATATTGAGATTTTAGTTCACGACGTTTTGTCGGTTGGGTTACCAAAAGGTCCAATGTAAGTAGTTTTATTTCAATAGTTTCATAAAACTTTATCCAATACTAACTGGTTTAACTCGCCCGGCCAAACTAGCAATAAAAATATGTCCTTAAATAATAAAAACTTAGATCCAGCCCTCCCTTGCTGTTTTTGCCTTATTAAGATGGTTAGCAACGCACTAAGTCGAGGTCCGAACCCCGCAGGGGGGCCCTTAGTGAACGTTGCTGACCTAGTTAGTTTTTCTATTGCTCTGGCTGGAGGCCCTTAAGGTTCTCGCCAAAAGTCCGGTGAAGCAGTCAAAGCCTGCGCTCAGGCTAGCTGCGTAAATCTCATCCAAAAAATTCACAAAAAATCCAATACTAACTGGATTTCGCGGTTTAACTCGCTTTGTTTTTTTTCCCAAGGCAAGTAACGTAATGTTTATACCCTTATGACCTTCCTCGAGAATCGGGCCATAAAACACAAAAGATTTTTTTTTTTTTCAAATCCGGTTCGTAGTTTTAGAGATAAGGGCGATCAAAGATAAAAAAAAAAACTGGCTTTATTATATTAAGTATACATTATACTGGATTCTATTGAAGCAGTCGCTTGAAATAATCTTCCTTTTATTCAATCTTATACAGGTATTTCAAAAGAGAAGATAAGATGGTAAAGTGACCCTCTTTGACAAAGTACTCTTTTGTTGATTTTTTTAGCTACTGTATTCTTTGTAAGTATATTATGCTTTAGCATTAAATGGAAACCGTTTAAAGAAGCTTAGAATACCCGATTTTAACGTATTAGAGTACCGTACCCGCCAGGACCAGTATTACTAAGCAATGAAACCCTAAAAAGTACATAGTGTTATATGTTTTACGATGGTACGGAACAGTTCGTGTGAGATCGATTCGCACTTGACCGGTTTTTAAGACTAAACTTGATCCTATGTTAGAGAGTTGGATTAAAAGTCAATGTAATGTCCCGAAATTTTTAGAAATTTTTAATAATCAAACGGAAATGTAATTATCAGGTAACTTGCTTAATATTTAAGCATCACTAGAAGTCATCTTCTTAATTTGAGAGGTGGTTACATTAGACGACAAAACATTTCATTTCTATCGTAGGCCATACTGATCAGATATATATATATATATATATATATATATATATATATATATGCATATATCATAGATTCAGATACACGTTATTTCATTGCCTATGGTTCTTTACCGTGATACAAGGTAACTACGTAGGAAAATCTATAACTTCCAAATTAGCATTTTGCCGCAATACTCAATTCCAAATCAATGTACACTTTGAAACCATTAGCATACACTTCTCTAAGTGTCAATTTATTTATTGGCGTCTGAGTATCAATTTGACGTGCGAGGCCCGAAGTCAAAGGGTTAACAAGCCTTAATACATGCATAAACATTGCAAGAAACCATATACCAAGTGTTCAAAGCGGCACTTTCAGCTACATAAATTATAGGCGACGGGATCGCGTGTTTACTTGTCTAATAATATGTAAAATATTATTGTGATTGATATATTTTTAATTTAAGTACCTACGTATCTATACTAATATTATAAAGAAAAAAGTTCGTGTGTTTGTATATTTGTTAAATTGTAAGGGGTAATCTCGGGATCTACTGAACCGATTTTAAAAATTCTTTCACCAATAGAAAGCCACATTATTGCTGAGTGTCATAGGTTATATAAAAAACCGAAAAAATAAAAAGGCTTTTACGTGGTTGTCCGTTTTGCAAAGTGAATCGGAGAAAAAACAGTCGAATGAAAGCGTTTCTTACGAATGCTGCCTTAACTATGAAAAATATATTTTTGAGTTCCAGAGAAAAGATGTGGAGCTTGAAAATGCCTACAAAAAAGTCAACGACAGCATATGTCTAACTTTTATATTTAAGTTACAAAAAGTAGTTTTTTTAATATTAGTATAGATAATTTAATTTTTAATATTAATAAAATAATTTAAATCGTTAAGTCATATTATGTACTAAATAAAGATTGTTAACATTATTATGCCCAACGAAGTGGGCACGGGTCAGCTAGTTTATAATTTTTTGTACGCCATTACGGCAAAACATGTAGATACTGTTTATATTTTACCACCATGTATTTACTTGTACATATTACTCATGTTTTACAAAATAAATATCTTTATCTTTATTACAAATGGCTTTCATTTTTAGTCAGATCGTATAATGTTAAGATTTCTTACCTAAGATCACAATTTCTTTGCCTTCGTAATTCTCCTTGCCTCTCTGCATTAGAGTTTCAGTGTAAATTAGATCAGCTTCAGAAATATCTGAAATAGTTACAAATTAATTGAAGTTCATATTTAAACGCCTACCTTACTGTTTTGAATGCAGACGTTGTTAATGTAAAACTGTGTATTATCTATGGTGTGTGGAATAATGTAATAATAGATATGTTTCCTATTCTTTTTTTAATGTCCGTCTTGTAGATTAATGAATTTTATTGGACACGTATTTTTTCTTTTTTCTTGCAAACAAAAAATGATCAAAATACAGAGAACGGAAATTACGCGTGACGTCACTCCTCGCTACGATTTTAGCGAGGCGTGGCGTCATAAGCCCCCACTCCGAAACTTTAAAGCGGTGTATCTTTGTATTTTATTATTGTTTTGATAAAAGAAAAAATACGTGTCTAATATTTTTTTATTATCTAACTGACGGACTAAATAGATTTTAACTTTTCATACCCAGGAAACATCCCTATTATAAATACGCGTTGAGAACACGAAAAAAAATTTGTTAGAGAAAGATATGGCCAACGGTTGCCGCAGTGAACTTTGCCAAAATTTGTCTATAGCCTGGTTGGCCTCAGCTTACTTTGTAAATCGTCTAGCACCAACATATTGCCCAGCGTTTTAGAATGGACGATCTGGACTCTTTGGAACGGCGACTGTTCATCAAATATGACTGCATCGATATCGTACTCAAGAAGACGTTCATCTGAAAATCAACAACCCATTTGTAATACTGTAAATACTTTTTAATTATATACCGTTTTCAGCTATACAATATTTCTTTACATATAACATACATAAAGGATTAAGGACACAAGAACCACTACACAAATTTAGGCAATTAATTATATTTTGATACAACACTCATTTGGAATAATAGATTTTACAGTACAAGCAGAAATTATAGAACTCATTTTGTAACAGTGGGCAGTGTTCCCAAATTATTCAGTATTAAAAAGAGAGAAGTAAAAGACTAAAGAGATTTATTATATCAGTAAGTATATGTCATCATATTAATATGATCATAATTACTCTGTATTTAATAGAGAACAATAAAAAGAAGCAACTGTACAAAAGGTACATTTTGTTTATTTATCAAGAGTCTCAAGACACAAGTATAAATAATATTTACAATCAAAAGTTCCAATATTAGTGATAACTAATATTAGATCATGATATTCTATTTTTAAATTAGATTTAGTACTACATACATACGTGATAGATTAACGAACGGCAATCGGTGATTAAATTGCTTTCAGAAAGTTCAAGCTCATTTTGACTATTAATTTTCAGTCGCGAAATCGCCGATCGCCGGCATTAAAAGAACCGTGTATGATTCTGCCTAAATAAAGCAAGTGCAATGCCAAGTTTTAAAATAATACGCCACTTACCTGAAGTCGGGTAATACCTGCCGAAGAGGCACCGCTTTAGCGGCGCATAAGCTTGAGATTTTATAATAGTGATGTATTTTTTCAGTTGACTTTCCAATACCCTCGCCGACTATTAAAAAAATAAATCATAAAGAAGGAAAAACGAAAATAATGCAGGTCGTCTAACATGCAGTTTATTTTTTATAAATTTAAGGCCAAATAAGGTTGAGCGTCATGTCAAATACTGGAAGATTCGTTAGTTGGGTTCATTCCTGGAGAGAAAACTATGAAGAATGTGAGGAAACATGCATACATTTAGTAGACATTGAAATGAAATATTAAACGTAACCTTTAAGCGTTTATTTACACGTCCTGGTTGCCGAATTGTGACGAATATCCGCCGGCGAATTTAGGTGAAAACGCGGGGATCTACTAGGGAGCTTAACGGTTTGATGGCATCGTATACTTATTCGTCAACCCGAACGTGTGAATATAGCGTAACTATTAATTATAATGAAGATAATGCAGTGTTTTATGTACTTTGTATTTATGTACACAATTAGATAGATAAATGTATTAAGTGGTTTAAACAGTTTATTAAACATTTAACACAATAAAATGATTGTAATAAATGAATTATGAAATTTTTTGATTGAAATTAATTGATTTACTGCTTTTTGTTATTTTTTTTTGATGATGATATTATGCAAGTTTAATAAATGTATAATTAAAGTGTGTTAGTATCAGTATTGATGTTTTATAATTACTCTGATAGTGCACAAGTTATGTTAACCTTTATTTAATTTAACTAGCCTTTTTATTTGCAATTTATTGTGTTCGCAGTCAGTCAATGGACTGATTTATGTTCTTAGATCTGAACTAGGGGTGCCAAGAGTATAAGTATTAATACACTCATTTTTATATAAAATAATACATTTGTTTTAAAATTAATATTTTAAGCTTTGAATAAAAATTACAAAATACCAGTGAATAATAATGCTAATATAGCGCTTTGTGCATAAATAAAACTAAATAAATTCAGTAGTATACAATTCCTACATAAAATAAATCTGTGAAAATAATATTCTGAGAAAATTAATACAGCCTAAGCAATGTGTAGACACCTATTTAAAAATAAAAATATATGCACTTAATTGTCAAAAATACACAGAAATTTAGCAAAAAAAAAAACAACTTTGGTACTAGGATAATGTCATCAAACGAAATATAATAAGGGATATTATAAAATAATGGCATTCGGTGGCTAACCTGAACTAGTTAGGTAAACATCGAATTTATAACCACGTTTGATTGTTGGGAAAAGTTTTACCCTTTCGCAGTCCAATGACATTCTTACCGAACTTTCCAGTAGTTTAGAACACTAGAAAATAAATTAAACGCTCAACCTTCACAAGTCTTTAAATATTAAATAACAAATACTTGAATCCCAAAAAAAAAATATCTACTAATAGATTAAATTGTAGCTTTTAATAAACTAGAAGCTGGGTTGATCATATTTTACAGTATTTTTGGGATTCAAATAGAGAAAATTGAAATTAACGATAGCAGTCAATGAATGTTTCTAATTAATGCACATAATTTTAGATTATTTTTATGTGTTTTTTGATAAGTAAATTACTGTTCATTCATGTATATCATCAATCATTATTAATTATGATTACTACAAGAATCTAGATATTTATAATTAGAAAATGTATTTAGAAAAATAAATTATTACGAAAACATTTCTTACACAACCCTATTTCGAATCGAGATCAAAATCGCTCAGCGTAATTGAATGATTTCACTCGGCATTTTGGCGATGTCGTATGTATGCGACGTATACTACGATATATTAACACTTTGTTCCCCTATAGTGCTATACTATCATATATTTCGCTAATGTAACATCATACAGCGCACTTACCTTGAGGTTAATTAAAGGTTCCTCATTCTCCTCCTTGTAATATTCAATGTTTACAGTGACGAGGCCACGATCGAACAGTCTCACGGACACCGTAGTGCCTTTCTTGCCAGTCAACAGTTTCAGACAACCGCCTTCTAGTTTTAACTCAGTAGCTAAAATGAGATTCGGAATATATTCCTTCAACACGGTTTCCAATTGACCGAAAACTGTTTTCTGGCCGTTGTCGTCTCCAAGACGGGCGGGGTCGAGTGAGAAGTCTAATAGCAAGGTTTGGACAGACATTTTCAATTATAATCAGCAATTACACTGTTTACTATATGAATATTTCTTTAATAAGAACCGGCAAATCGTTTAATTGAACAACAAAGCCGGCGCCACTCTTGACTTGAAAGTTGAAATTGAAGGAAATGGCAAATTGAGGTTTTCCAAAGAGTATACATAAAACGACTTCAGTGTTTCCAATTAAATATAGTTTTATCGATTTGATAATAACAATAATTCCGTAAGCCAGCACTCGAAACAAAAACAAACAAGAGAGAAAAACTCTGTAATTATAATATAATTGTAATGCAATAGTAACCGTATTAATAACAAAATAAGTTGTCAATGCTTTAAGATAAATTCAATACTTTGTCATATTTTTACAATAGGTAACTCCAATTTCCATTTTGACATCTTTCATGTTGCCAGACTAAAATATTCACAACTTCTCTTATTTGAGAATAAAATATTACCTATATTGTTTTAATTAAATCTAGTGATCTCTTTTCTGCCTCATTTCGAATGATATAATATCATGTTTAATAAATTAAAATTATTACACGCTACTGAAGTGTCTGGTAAAAAATACAGGAAGCCATAAAAATGCCTATAAATAAAGAAAAAAACATTAGGTAATAAGGATTGCAACATTATATCCGTCTGTCTTTCTTTTTTGTAAAAAAAAATTGCATCGTGAGATTCTTGTGAGTTGTGACATGGCTGGAAATAATACCGAAGAAGTAGAGGTGAGTATTTTACTATTATTTGTGATTAAATTTGCACTGCCTACCCACATTAAGCATTCATTATATTGTTCTTCCTTTACTTTTTAAGATGAATGCTGATGTGGCTGTACTAACTTTCACTGTTGCATTTGTTTCGCGTTCCTAGTGTTTTCTGCTAGTATTACCCTTTAACATAAGTGAAAAGTCGCAATACATCATTTAGACTACTTAAAAATAAATATTTTGCATATCCTATAAGTTTCCTGATAACTTTTTTTAGGTTAGGAATAAAGTATATAGTATAATGACTTGTGTGTTTAAGGGGTCTGCGACGACAGACACCAAAAGCAGCACCAATGCCGAGGTCCCGCCGGAGTTCCTGATCAAGCACCCTCTGCAGAACACTTGGAGTCTCTGGTTCTATGATAATGACAGGAACAAGACATGGGAGGAGAACCTAATTGAATTAACCACATTCGATACGGTGGAAGATTTCTGGAGGTGAGCTATTTACATTATGGAGGTAACTGTACCATGATACCTCTCTTACTATCTCAACAGGATTTACTATCTATGTGTGACTTAATATATTTGTGTTGATAACATAACATTTGCTGATACTAATGAATTCATTACATCACTTAAGTTATGAAATGTAACTCAACCTAACAAAGTTACTTTGGGTAATCCAGAATTGTACAGTATGGCTTAAGTAATTATTTTAGTTCCACCAATCTCGGTCTTATCTCATGTTTTAGTAACATAAACTTAAGCATATGAAAAAAGAATTTAAACATACCCACACAAATATAAAGTTTGCATTTACTGATAACAACCTCAAAGTGTTTTAAAATATCTAACTTTATGATAATAATGGCCTAGACTTTTACAATATTTTTGATTTTTGACATCTACATTTAAATTCATTCATTGTTTATAAATATATAAGCTAACAAAATGCAAACATACCTTTACCAGACCAAATTAAAAAAAAAATAAAAAAAATAAGCAAAATGTAAGACAATACTTTTTAAAAAAACTTTCATGGGCTCTTATGGAAAATAAGAGTTCATTATTTCCTTTTGACTGTAAATATTTATATTACTTTCGACGGAACCAACACAAACTGCCAAACCCAGATATGTTAATGGTTAATTAATAGACTTGTTTTATCGATTTAAGTAGGTCAACTTTCAGAAGTTGGAGAGGTTGCCTACTTAAATTGATAATAAAGAATCCCTTTAAGTAACCATTAACATCTCAGAGTGTGGCAGTAAGACAAATAAAAGTGTAATGGTAGCATTACATTTTTGATAAGGTCCACATCTGGGGGCGCAAGATTTCTTTGCCATAGGGTCTGTAATGGAGGAATTGTTTTCATTAGTTAATAGGGAATATTGTGGTATATGGAGAACCTGCACCACACATTTAGCAGATGATTTATGTATGTTTCATAAACTAAAATTTTAAGTGGTGTGAAGCAAATTAAATTGTAGTAATATGATAAAAAAAAAAATTGCGTTCCGACTGAGGTCAAATGTGTGCGACTCGCCGCCCGCTTTATTTATACCAACCGAATTTTACGCTTCGGGGATTTCCCGCAGATGGTGCACAGACTGTTTTATCGACTTTGTCTTTTTAATGTGTTCTCCAATGTTGTATCTCGACATAGTTCAGATGAAAGAGCTGCTGAACTGATGTTGTTGACAATCCGAAAATAAATGTTGACTAGACACACCATTTATGTAATATTTTTATACAGTTACTGTCTACCTTCCAAAAATATTTTGCCTCACTACATCTACATAACAACATAGTCATCTCTTATAGATAAATAAGGTCAAAGGTTATAATTGTTTCATGTCTTCGTTTTAGATTGTACCACCATATCAAGCTGCCATCAGAGCTGCGTCAAGGTCACGACTATGCCGTCTTCAAGCAGGGCATCCGTCCCATGTGGGAGGATGACGCCAACAAGATGGGCGGTCGGTGGCTCATCAGTCTCGAAAAGAAGCAACGCAACTCTGATCTTGACCGTTTCTGGTTAGATGTGGTATGTATTTTGTTTATCTTCTATCGTTATGACCTGCTTTTACCGCATCTAAAAACTCTATAACAAAAATCGATTTGCACTAAAGTTCTTATATCTGTATAAGATAAAAAATTATGAAATATCCTCAAAGAATGGTAAAGATTTTTTTAATGTCCACCTATTAAATTTTCTGGATATAGTATCAGAATAGTTGTCATTATGCTATAGTTGAATTCACTGCATACTAGAGTAAGATTATGGTGTGTCATCTGACATTGAAAACTGTTAAACAAACAGAATGAAAGTAATTTTGCTTACCTTGAGTGTATTTTCGCTAATTTGACCTTGACATATAGTTTCAGTTAATGTTATGTCACTATAAACATATAGCTTACATCAGTCTTTTTTGTTAGTACTTTAAATATGGTCTACACACGCATGTTTACGATTATTTTTGTTATAGCTACGTACGTGTTAAAGAAGTCATGTTTCAACTTCCTATCGCTGAATTAGCGCAGGCTCGTCGTTCGAAGTGTTGAAATATTTACCCCCAAGTTTTTAAAAGGCTGATTTTTTTCTCACTTTGCCAGATTGTGTGTTGTTAATGTTTTGTTTAATTAATTTGTAAACCTTGATTACAGGTTCTCCTGCTCATTGGCGAAAACTTTGACCACTCTGACGAAATCTGCGGCGCTGTTGTTAACGTTAGAGCGAAACTCGACAAAATTGGTGCGTTCGTTATACCTAGTATTTATACAAATTTTACTGAGGCTTTATACTATGTAGGTTTTGTTATCAGTTAAAATTAAAGCTTGTCCATGTAATATCTGTCTTACATTTTGTTTTAGGAAACAAGTATAACTAATTAGCTACCCGCCCTGGCTTTGTACGGGTAGACAAAACATTAATGAATTATACACAAAAACCTTCCTTTTGAATCACTCTATTCATTCGTGAAAACAAATAAAAAATTTGTTCAATAGTTATCGAGTTTATCGGGTTCAGACAGACAGACAGTCTCGGCGGAGGCATATTTCTAATATTATATATTATCATCCTCCTTTTTATACGAAAGGATATTGTTAGTATTTAAAAGCGAAAATGATACCTAACCTTCGCAGTCTAATAATTAATAGATACCGATGTCTAATTACTTCGTAGGTTGTTTTGAGTTAGGTTTCGTAATTGTAGATTAATACCTGTTTTCTATTTGTTTATTATTTTTATATAGTTATGTACGCTTTGTATAATTATGTTAGATTACTTTCTGTCTAATACTAATCAAACCATATACTATTGTTTGCAGGAGTTTGGACAGCCGACACTTCTAAGCAGCACGCCAACATCGAAATCGGCAGAAAAATTAAAGAGCAATTAGGTATCCATGGGAAAATCGGCTTCCAAGTACATCGGGACACCATGGTGAAACATAGTTCGGCCACTAAGAATCTGTACACTGTTTAGTTACTATTATAGTTCGTGCACTGATTAAACAGCCGTATGGGGTAGCTAGGTACAATGTCTTATGAATGTTGTTTGTGAAAGGCGTTGTTAGTCCTTGCACGCCAAATCGACTAAAATTATTCATATACACTAAGTATTAGTATACATTTTAGTCGATTTGTTGGCCAACATTGTGCGCTCGAATTGCCCCTCCTTTTCAGTTAATTCGATTTTTTGAATTCGAGAAAAGGACCCGTGATTAAAACAATATTTGTAAGTAAGGGTCGTGATGTTTTAGCAATACATAAGGCTATCTCATACATTGTTGTTGTGTTTTCTAACCATTGAATAGCTACCAGGAGTATGATATTTAGGTTGATTTTAAGGAGTTTTCTCACATAATTTATCTATTAATAACGGCATGTTACGTCTGTGGATAGAAAACTTTAAATTTAAGTCTGACTTTTGTACTAAAGTTGTGCATTAGTTGTAATCTATGACTACTTGGTGTTATTGTGTCAAACTGTACTTGTTGGTTGCAGGTTAAAATTGTTAGTATTAATAAAAAGAAGGTAACATATTTTACATGTAGCACTTTAATTATTTTATTGATAAAACACTGCTTATATTACGTTAACACTTCTGTCTGTTGTCAGTCATATTGTAACAGCATTTCAACGATGCAAGTATATTATAAAACATTAAATACCATTTTATATAAAAAATCTTAATATGTGTTTTATTTAGTCATCCCTTTCTCTATAATTATTACAGATTCTTTTATTGGCTGCTGGAAATAAAATAAATATAGGTAGGTGAAGTTCGGTCGAGTCGACAGACTGACCCAGTAGAATGAAGTTCGTAATAAGAACTTTGGAATTTTCGGCCGAAACTTCAGATTTGAGTTTCGAATAGACCATTAGTTGTTTTCGCAGTTTGAAAGAAGAATTTCATAGTATCAGTCAAGTATACAATATTTTATTTTATTCTAGTTATCTACGGTTAATTAATTAATTAACTTCAAGTACCTGAGTCTAGCCTTAGCGCTAAAAGTTTTACTAATAATTGGAGCCATCAACAAATGAATATCATAACGTTCGTTTTACTCGAATCGGTAAGCAGAGTCTGTTTGACTAGATTGTTAAAAGAGACGATTGTCGTTTTTCATCGTGATAAATACAATAATAAAATTTTATTTAGAGTACCTAGTTACTTGTCCAGCATTTTAACAATGTTAATTAATTAAGTTGAAGATGAACGAGATAAAGCATCCATTAGAACATGAATGGAGTTTCTGGCTATTCAAAAATGAAACGACGAATTGGGAAGAAAATCTTGTTGAGATGACCAGTTTTAATACGGTAGAAGACTATTGGTGGTAAGCACATTAATTATGAGATTACTAATGTGTGTCGGCATGTATTAAATATTAACATAAAACAAGAAGCGATCAAGTAGGTGTAATAAGAAACAAGGTAAATTTAAAATTCGACTGTAGTTTTTAGCATTCAGTTGAAAAATGAATCGAGATACCCTCAACTTGTTTTTAAATTCGTGTTGTGATCGTTTGTATATTTTATTACCTATCCTTAATATTCCATGTTTTTTGTAAATTAATATATTTTATTTAATTGCTGTTTTTACTTTTAACGAGATTTCCTATTTATTTTCAATGCAGAAAAATACATAGAATAAAGGAATTATAAAAAAATATACTTAGTCATAATACTAAGTTTACCTTTTCAGTTTATATCATCACATGAAGCTGCCATCAGAGTTGCAGAAAGGCCAAGATTACGCCATTTTTAAGAAAGGTATCAGGCCGATGTGGGAAGACGAGGCAAACAACTCTGGTGGCCGCTGGATGCTTCTACTTGATAGCGCGAAGACCGCTCATTTGGACAGGATCTGGCTAGACGCAGTGAGAACCTTTCCTAAATATGACTAGCTACCTACTTAATAATACTTAGCTTTTTTCTGAGGCTTTCTCTTGTGAAATTTAACCTGAGTGTAGAACCTACTTACCCCATGTAGGAATGAAACGAAACCTGGTATCGTTGTAGGTATCGGGATCAAAAGAAAGTATCTATAGGTACCTACTCGGTATTGCTAAAAAGTATTGTTTTGTAAGTAACTCAGTCTGTTTGTATGTTTCGCTTTCACGCCTAAACCGCTGAACGGATTTGGATGATACATTTGGATGAATAATTTTTTTTTTGCTTTAGTCGATGCCTAGTGTACTTTTAAATTTTAATTATTTACAGGTATTGCTCATAATAGGTGAAAATTTTGAAAATCCCAACGATATTTGCGGTGTCGTTGTAAACGTAAGGGCTAAGAGTAAAATATGTAAGTACCTTAATACATACTACCTACGTCAAGGAATGATTAAAAAATATATGTATTTTACTTACCTATTTTTTTAGCTATTTGGCTGCGGAGCAATGAAATGAAAATGGTCATGAAAGTCGGGAAGAAGTTGAAGGCCCAATTTCAAATAAACCAAAAGCTGCACTATTACGTACACAACACAACTAAATCTAAATATAGTTTGTAATTATTTAGATTATTATCTGCAACAATAATATTTATGGTACCTACCTACCTAATTTCCATATTTCTTAATGCCACGCAAAAGCCTTTAATATAGAAAAAAAAAATGTTTATATACCGTAGTCACAAATTAAAAAAAAATACCTACCTAGTTAAGATTAAAGTACCTATTCAATCTATGTATTAAATACAAATTGCTGATTAAACTGTAATATTAAAAAAAAAAATGGTTTTTATACTTTCCTTTATTCTCGCAAACTGCCTGTTGGTCTGACTTTAAAAGATGACTTCTTCTCTGGTTTAAAGTTATGATGTTTCGAAAAAGTAAAACGAAAAAGGATTTACTAGCTAGCTAATGTATACCAGCCTGTATCCATCGATGCGTTATTTAAGCACAGGTGACGTTTAAGTGTACGGTATGAGTTGAGCCATTTTAATAACTAGGACAGTAACTACCTACAGATACCTAACTTTCAAAACAGCTACTAGCATAGATAGGGTAGCCTTCATTTTACATGCACCCGGGCATTGAAACACTGGGATACGGGAATACATATAGCCAGCTATAAAGTTACAACACACCACAATAGCAATAATAAAAATGTTTATTAGTAAGCTAGACAAAGACGTAACATTTACAGAATGGTGCAGGTCCTGGAGTTGGTCTGGTTCCTGATCTCCGTCTCCACGGTCTCCTCAACCTTGTGGATGCTCTCTTCCGCCGTGTCGAGGCCTTTGTGGACGTTTTCTGTAAATATATTAGTATTAGTAGATATTTATAATAATGCCTCTCATTGAGGATTATATTTGGTCGCAAGCAGTTTTTAGGGTAATAAGTAGGTACATCAATCAAAAAGTTTGCTATGGATAGATGCTTGTTAGCTTCTCTTTAAGCAAAAACTTAGGACGAAATTGTTCTCATAGAGGTTCAAAACTTAGATTAAGAAGGTAAGTCTATATTTTTTGGCCCATATAAATAATTTCACGGAACGGGAACTACTTACGTGGTTACAACCGTGGGACTCTAGTGAAAACTAAATCTAGTAAGATCTTTATGATACTTTTAATTATTGTTTATTTTGGTTGTTTTTTGATTTGTGATTTCCTTTGCCCCCGATTTTCTTAACCCCGTATTGTTACTGCTCAGTGAAATTATTACGAGGAAATAAAATATCTCACCTACAACTTTTTCTTCAATGACTTTTCCTTTTCCCATACAAGAGTTTTCTTTGTCTCTTATATTTTGGAACATTCGCGCAAACCGGCCTTTCTCTGGCGTCTTGTTCACCACCACGTCACACTCCTCGGGATGCTCTGCATCTTCAGGGACGTCGATATGGTCCTCACTCCTGACGATAGGCATCACCGCCTGCGTCTTGGTTTTACCCGCTTGAGGGCTAGACTTATCAGACCCACACGGGATTGTTTCATTCTCAGACTGACCCGCCTCACTCTTTTGACCGTCATCACTGTGTCTACTGAGCCCAGGGCTTATCTGAGACAAGTCAGGGACGTGCAACAACTCTGGTAGTATCGGTGTCTTAGGTGGAGGTGAGTTCGCTATCTCTAACATCTTATTTGGTAGATCTAAAACTTTTTTTGCTTCATCTTGTGCAATAGGTGCAACAACAGCGGCTTTCTTTACAAACTCCTCGACGACTTCCACTTTCTCATTTACTTTGTCGGTCGCACCTGTTAAAACCTCTTCAACTTTGCTTTCGGCCTTGTCGGCCATAGTGTCCATACTCTCGATGACCTCCATAACTTTTGTTTCAACATTAGGGGGAGTTTGATCAATCGCGTCTGTGTTTATATCGGTCGCGTCATGCGTGCTTCCATTTTTGTGTTCAAGGTCGTTTATGTTTACTATATGGGAGCCGCTGACGTTGGCCTCTAATGAATCTATCGATCCGGCCTCTTCGTTCACATTTCCATTCACGTTATCGGTATTATGCACGTCAACGTTAGAGTTCGTGATGTCCTCGATAACGTGCGAGTGTTCCTCGGGCTTGCTCATGCCTGGTACTTTCTGTAGCGGCGGGAGTTCGGTGAGGGAGATCTGGCGGGTCTGCTCGTCGACCACGTTGAAGTCGTTGTTGGTGAAGTCCGCGTTGGAGCCCTTGGTGGCCGTCAGTAGCGTGTGGCACCCTCCGCAGGCGACATTGTCTACGACGTGCCCATTCATTGCGGTGACCCGCTTAGGTGTGTATTGATTGGGGACTCCATCGTTCGCGTTGTCGGCATCGTCAATTTCCTCCAAACAAAGTTTATTATGTCGGGACTCACCGCAGGCGTAAAGCAAACCGTTGTCTGAAACGAGAGCTGAGTTTTATACGACCATCGACGACAAATGGTAATCGAATACTGAATTACTGATCATACCGCCCCGGCGAAGGCCAATTACACACTGTTTATGTTGACGTGACGATGAAAATGAACCGATTACATTCGGTATTAAATGTATGCCAGCAAGCTCGCAGGCTCGCAAGGTAAAACGAAATGCTTTTAAGTAAATTTTATACAGTGGTATGTGTGTCATTCGTTTTCATTTCATTATTGTAAAGTTTAATAATCAAGTAAAACGTCTCATTATCGTTAATTGTTATTGACGACAAGGTTTTATTGCCAATCATGTTGCAATAAGTTGTTTTCTAAGTAATATTGTAGTATTCATCGAAAATAAGTATCTAATTCAAACTACAGCATTTATTTTGGTAAGTATAGTACCTATACTTCTTAAACATATTTTTTAAATCTCTTTTAGAATATTTGGTATACCTAGGTACCTACTTATTGTATATGTAAAATTATATATATTTTTTAAATTGACCTAGATTAAAAAAGTTTTGTTGAACTGATATTGATAATAAATAAAAATGTGAGGGTAGATGTAGATAGACCGAGTCAAACAATAAACAAGACCACGTCACCTCAGTCTGCCCGTGACCATGATCCATGCAAAGGTATCGAAATGTCGGGAACTTAAGTTTAAATAATAAAACGTGATCCGTTAAAGGTGTGTGACATTCTGGTAAGCTTCAGAAATCATTATGTAAACGGTGAAAATAAAGAAAATTTGTTGTTATTTGTAGAAACATTTCCCACAATGGAAGTAGGTTTGAAATTTTGGTTGAAGTTAATTTAAAAAATGTTATACAGAACTATTCAATATTATTATTAATATCGTAAGTAACTTATATATATATAAAAAAAAAAAAAACAATTCTTATCTCCAAAAAACCAAAATAATATTTAACGTTCAAAATGATTAATGTAACGTATTTATTTTTAAACATAGGTACAGGTATGACATTTTAACAAGTGCAAGACCGCGCGACCGATGCGCAGCAACGGCGTTCATCGGCTAAGACGACTATAAGCAAACCGTGGAAAAAAGGTCAGTAGTTTTACTAAATAATTAAACAAATGACAATCTCACCTTTTTTTAATACGTACTTATGACATAACTGGATCAACAAAAGACTATCTCACCTGTCACAAACGCCGTATGCATCGCACCACAAGCGACGAGCTTCAACTGAAATCCATCAAACATCTTCTCCATATCTATTTCAGTAGGTTCCGTTACATGTTCTATGTTCTTCGGAAGACCAAGCTGGCCCTTCTCATTAGAACCAAACGCTAGGATCTTGCTCTCATCCATGGAAAGCAAGAAGGTGTGTGCGGCGCCACAACACGCGCTCTTGATAGGAATATTTAGAGGTAAGACTTCGGGAACATAAACTGTTGTAGGCTTGTCTGGTATTCCTAGTTTTTGGTTTTCATTGTCACCGGTTACGAATACTGCGCCTTTTGCTGTAGAAAAAGATTGAGATATTTATAACTCAGTATAATAATGTAAGCTTAAGAATAATTTAAAGTCCAACCACAAAATTCTTAGCCAATAAAAACTAAGAAATATATTTCAGTGTAGTACCTTCCTAATCTGAGAATCTAAGGAAAAAATCTAATTTCGTAAATAATACCTTACCTCTTTACATATTAATTGAATACTTAAGTGTAATAATGGGGTTAGTGGACGGCTGTATTTAGTCAAACTGTTATCAAAACTTTTTTCGGCACAGGTTCGTTGACCTGGAGTCTTCTAAATTCGTTTTATTGACGTCATACTCTATGTAGCTGTTTAGTATAATATGATAGTTGGGTAACTTATCTATCAATCTGTCTTTGAAAGCATTATAGATAAGCAGTATTGCATCGCGTGCATGCTACGAACGTTAGAGAAATTGATACTGAAATAAAACTAACCCTAGAGTTTGAATTTGAGTATAGGTACCTATTCTTGTATTTGAAGTAGGTCTTGTTGCTATACACTGGTACAGAAGTCAGGGTTAAAATACCTACTCCTAATCCTATTATTTATTTATTGTCCCTTTATTATATTTTTGTGGTTTTTGTTTTTTTCTCAGAATTGTCTCAAATGCTGAAAGCTTTTTATTTCTCTCTAGCCAAGTGACGAAAACAGTGAGAGAATGCAAAACGTTTGTGACTGATAAGGGACTCATTTCGTAAAAAAACCTATTGTATTGACATAACGTGTCTGTAGTTAGTTTAGTTAGGTGCTAAAGATTTTATTTTATTTTCAGATGAAATTTCTTTAACTAGGCATTTATCAGCGTTAACAATTAAAATTAGAAACTTTCCTTGGCTAGAACGCTTGTTTGTCTTCGATTTTAAATTTCAATCCCTTTATCGCGGCAGTTTCAAAACCAGAATATATTATCTATAAGCTATCCGTGCAGGCGGGTATCGGCTATTTTGCTTTGTGTTCATCCTGCCTATTATATACAATATACATACTTCGGACTAACCAGTAATAAAGACGGTGTGGTAGTAACCGCACTCGACGAAGGAGATCTTCTCCATGAACTTGAGCTCGGTGAACTTGAGGCACGAGCGGGTGTCCTCGCCCAGTCCTAACTGACCTTCTGAGTTGGAGCCGCACACGAACACTCGACCCTCATCTGGTGGTAAAAGCAGGATATTTAGTAGAATAAAGGTTGATTTTAATCTGCCTAGAACAGGGTTTACTAAACTGCCAGAGATTGATCTCTCTTTTCCTACCTTATGTATGCTGTTGGTTAAGGGTATCAACACCATACGACATACATGGGATCTAGACTTGATATTCTCAAAGTAAATTTTTGTAGCAGTTCTGCTACCACCACTAAATTACTTATTTTTCTAAAAGCGCTACCTTGTCGAAACTTACGATTTTTAGCTTCGACACTGCAACAGTGTTGCTTACAGAATAGGACTAATGAACTTATAAGAAACTGACTTTTAGGTATCTTTGGTGCAGGCTTACTCTCTTTTAAAAGAATAGATTTTGCCTATTAGTTCAAGCAACAACCGCGGCAAAAGTTGGAATAAAGTACCTGTGAGTATAGCAGTGTGATTGCTTCCTGCAGAGATTTGTCTGATGGGCCCGGTATCCCCTTCCAGCTCCACGTACTGAGGTACCGTGTGGTGCTCCATGTCGCCAGTGCCCAGTTGACCCTCATCGTTGCAGCCCACAGTGTAGATAGCGTTTGAATCTGCAGCAAAAATTATGAAATTAATATCAGTAACTTAAAATGAATATGACCAGTCACATTTAAATGCTGAGCAGATTGAAAATTTGTCTGACGGACGAAATTGATCGTGCTTTACTAATAATTTCCATGAGCAAGTTATCGAAGCAACCAATTAGGCCACCCGTACACGAACTGCTCGACCGACTGACTGCAGTCCGTGTGAGGGTGGCCTATAGTTAGCGCTTGGGATTGTGCGTGTGAAGTGATTATTTATTTAATTCTATCATTATAATAGGAATGATTTCGATAGCCTTATTTTTTTAAAGATTTTTGTTCGTTACTTAATTATCTCTCAATTACCTACTTCAAAGAAAAATGGGGTAGATGGGTATGAAAAGCCAAAATCTAATAGGTATGCCAGATAGTAAAAAAAATATAAGACACGTATATTAGATTTTTTTTTTCTTTTAAATAAGAAAGCACTAAGTTTTAAACTATACTTCTGACGGTCATGCATCATCTACCTCTACATCTATTATTAATAATGAGCGGTACCTGTAACAAAAACAGTGTGTGCCCTCCCGCAGGCCACGAAGAGGGCTCGATGAGGCTTCAGCCATTTGACACAGCTGGGCCTTGTGACCTCATCCTTATGGCCCAGGCCTAGCTGGCCCCACGCGTTCCCACCGAACACGAACACACGCCCGTTCTCTGTGGAAATACAACTCCATTTAAATATCTTGAAATCTTTGTTATTTAACTGCTCTGTGGCAAATTATTGTATCAAAATATGGGGGCAATTCGTTTTCTGTGTAGAAGCAAAAATAATTCAGAATGTTTATGTATTCATTTATATTGAAGAAATTTTTGCGGTGTGACTAACAGGATAAAATTTCGTGATAGTCACATTGGTGTGACTACATGGAAATAATAAAAAAGAATGTATTCTTTTTCGATGAAAAATAATGTATTCTTTTTTTCTATATAAGTAACGCAAACTTGGATCAACAATAGATTAAGAATATTTTGTTTAAATTACTAAAGATTTACAAGCAAGATATATTTATATGATATTAATTGAACACCAAGCTGTTTAGATTCTAAATAGTAAATAGAGTGGATGACGCCTAAGTGGTAGCCAAGTGACGAATTACAAAAATCAACCCCACGAGTTTGAAATGAAGGCGCTCATAAGGCCATACATATAAGATATTATAATATACTTACGGCATATAACTGCACTGTGTTCGTCGCCGCAGGAGATGGCAACGATAGGGTCGTTCTTGATGAAGAAGTGGCTCGGTTCGTTGTCGGCGAAGTGGGACTTGCCGAATGTGAACACTGCGCCTGTTTCTGTGGGGATAGTCGGACTTCAGTAGAGTGGACAACAGAACAAAAATTAAATTTCGAGTGAAGTGTGAATTTTATCTCTTGTCAAATCTGAGGTCAAATCCTAACAATCAACCACTGTTAGCATATAGTATTGCGTTTCTTTTTCTGGTTCTTTATCTGGGACGAAGGAGGGGCTCGTAGCTAAGTGTAAGCCGAACGGTTTGACAAACAATAAAGGATAAGCCGCGCTCGCCGCGGTTAGTATGTGGATGGGTGACCATTTGTAACATAAACATACCCAGTCCCCTTAATGCCTCGGAAAGCATGTTAAGCCGTTTGTCCCGAATGTCATACGTTGACATTTTCCTTTGACAGTCGTTGAGTCATTACAATTCCGATAACCAGTCTTACTATGGGATACTGTGTTACCCAGTAAAATGGGTTGTCAGATAGGCAGTCACTCCATGTAAAATACGTTATTCACCTGAATCCGGTAAGACTGGAAGCCGACTCCAACATAGCTTGGGAAAAGACCAGGCAGAAGATGTGGGAAACACACATGTGATTATTATTTTCAGTGTACAAACTGAAACACATTAAATATAGAACAACTAGTTACTTATAATTATTAAGGGTCATTGTTCTGGAGAAAAGAGGCTACTAACCTACACGACAATGGTTGAATATGTTTAGTAGACATACATAAAGAAAAACAAAGCTTTTGTTATATACTAGGTATAAATACTTACATACTTATTATGGGACTGAGCTTGTGATTAATATTTATGAAATGTTGAAACCAGTGTCAATCTATCTAATTCTGGATATCATTGACATTGAACCTTAACTTGTGGAAATTGTTATAGACTTCTTCCGAAGATCTTTAAACGACCAAAGAACTCCCTTATCTTCACAGGAGAATAAGGCCCTAACGGACTAACTCTCTTTCAAAGGCAGAAACGCATTAGCAATCTACTGAAGGTCCCAACAACTGATTGCACTGTAATAGCGCATAGATTTTAAAAGTTTAAAAAACCTTTCTTTTACTGCCGTATTTGTCTTATAATCGTGGGATAATACAGCTGTTATAGACGTCAGTATGAGCAATTCAGTATTAATGATTTGCAGTAGTGCTTTTGAGGAAGCCAAGATTTGAACACATTTTCATATTACTTTTTCTTTAAGGTTTCATTATTTCTTACAAACATAATTTAGGCCTATTTTAAGAATTGACCACGATTAAAGTTTATTTATTAATTGAGATTCAAAAATATTACTTTTTTTAACACTTTTGATCGTACTTTGTTTTAAGTTAGGTGTCAGAGTGTGTTAAGTTATGTATTTTACACTTTTCCACGTGTCAAAATGAAGGTAATGGCTGTATGAAAAATAACCAGAACTTTTTTGACACATATAAATTAATCCATTGTTCTCGTGTTACATTTAAGCACCTAAAACATAAGAATAGCGACTATTTCAAGTTTAGATTTATACATGACGTCAGTGGCCAAATTACAGAGTACTAGCTAGTACTTCGGTGGCTAACGAAAGTAAAAATGTAAAAGAGCCATTAGGAGTCGGTCACGTAACATCCGGCGTATGGCCTTGGTTCAGACCTTAGATTTGATCAGATTAACCCTAATGACGTACGTTATGACTGGTCATAGTTATCGATGGCTGCTACAAATAGAAATTACATTGCAAATGAATTTTGTAGGAGTGAGTGATGACAGGAAACTGGAATCTTTGTCAAATAGTTGCATGAACAAATGAAGAGTTTTGGTTTGGCCCAAAATACTAAATATACATATAAGTATCTACATCATATTTAAGGTTTAAAAATGTCATTATATCTTTTCCTTAAGTGAGGATTTAGTTGGATCCACGCGGTTGTTGAATTAACTTGCTTATAAACAATAAAGGTAGGCACTAAACAATTTTAAATTGTTAACGTTTGCAAAGCATTTTATATGCATCTCAGGCGAGTAGCAAATGTATATTTTTGTAATTAATTTACAAGCAAAATACATTTTATTTCATGTTAAGCATTCAAGCATGACTGTTTCCATCATAGCTAATTTTATGTACAGCTTGTTATAATAAGTTATGCTAATTTCGACCTTCAGTACCTATAATATTAGTTGACAGGTCTGGCTACGTAATTAAGGTTATCAGGGCCTTAGAGCTTGCCTTTAAATTGGACAGACGATCAACAAAAACTAAAATTACCGTCTAAAAAGGTTACATGAAAAGGGCGAATTTTATTTTGTAGTGCGTGTTTCATTTTTATCTATTTAATCTACAGGCTAAAGATATTTAAACCTAAGTCAAGAAACAGTAGGTACTAAGATAGTGACTTTTAAAATCTAGTAAAATGTTGGAGAAAAGGGAAAAGTCGAATAAAAATTCTCAAGTGCCCTAAAGATCAGGAAATACAGTGCCAGCTACATGGTCATGTAATTCATTCTCAATGAAAATTCTAACGCAATAAAGTTGGTCGTCAGAAGCCATGTAAACACGATTGCGAATTTTGATCAGCTTATCATTTAAGATAAATAAATAGATACGTATCTAAGAAGGTTGTTTGAAAATTAGTAGGAAACGGTGTTTCCTCTAGTGATCAAGGTTTGTAGCTTCTCTGTATGAAAAGGCTTTTACCTAAATAATATACAGTAAATACTACCAGTTACATTTTACGATACAATAAAACGACATTTGCTAAAAGGCTCGTGAATGTAGATAGTTTTGCGTGCACATAGACAGAGGGAGTGCACTGCACTAACAACGCGTGCAAGGCTCCTGGCGTGACGTAGACCAGTACTTTATTATTTTATGGTAATTAGGCAGAATGCAAAACGTCACTGCCTGCATTACTTTACATGCACTAGCTAATAATATCTATAGCCTTTTTTATTGTAAATAATAGCTTTTAATGTTATATTTTGTACCGTGAAACAACGTCCATTTTTATTAAAATTTATATGTTTTTTAGTCGTACTATAGTTTTTTCCAACGTTCACAAGTTTTCACAGTTGCTTGGAAAATTACTGTAATAGGCATGTTTCCTATTTTTTTTTAATGTCCGTCTTGTAGATTAATGAATTTTATTGGACACGTATTTTTTCTTTTTTCCTGCAAATAAAAAATGATCAAAATACAGAGAACGGAAATTACGCGTGACGTCACTCCTCGCTACGATTTTTAGCGAGGCGTAGCCTCATAAGCCCCCACTCCGAAACTTTAAAGCGGTGTATCTTTGTATTTTTTTATTGTTTTGATAAAAGAAAAAATACGTGTCTAATATTTTTTTATTATCTAACTGACGGACTAAATAGATTTTAACTTTTCATACCCAGGAAACATCTCTATTATACCTATACGTGTAAATGTAACGTAAATTAATTATTTTAAGGAGAGTAATTCAAAAGGCTTTACTACTTATTTAGGTTTAGTTTGAGCTAGCCGTTTATTTATGTTCCCGGTTGAACTTATTTACATGTCACATCAAATCGTGGATTCAAGTACAATCAGGTGAAATTGCATGGATACCTTAAGATCGTTTTTCCTTTGAACAGTTGAATCCAAGTTAATAAAATAATAAGCTAGATGGCGTTGAGCGTTCATACCATTCTTTTTTTTATATTTTCCGTGCAATTTTGCTGATACTATAGGCTAAAATCTATAGGTATCATACGATATACCTAGGTACCAATAATGTTCAATAAAATAGTTTAAAAAGAAATCCAAATCTGAAAACAACCTTGCCTGCAGACTACCATATTATTTATTTTGTATACCTTTATACAAAGTTCTACTGACTCATAATTAGAACAGCAGATGAGACAAAAGACTTAAAACCACAGATCACAGAATCTCTCAGGCTTAAGACCTTCTTTCGCATTATAAATATGAATTTATCATCTTCTAAGCGGCCGACCCAGTTAATTCAATCGATATTTGAATTTATAAGCAATATGTCCTTACACTATGCGGTACCTACATAAAGACATTACAATAGGTCAGGCTGGTTACAGGCCTTAGTGGAGAGAACAAACCTACGCCAAAATATTCAATCGGGTACTTATATTAAAGTGACTGCTGGGACTAATTTACACGAAGACAGTATTGGGTCAGCAATGTAAATAAGCCTTTCAACCATGTTTTACTAACGAGAGTAACTCCATAATTACATACCTTCGCGCCGAAATATGTAACCATTTCAGAATTGGGGTGAACCTTGTAGGGTTGTAAGGAATTCTTAGAGGTTTTAATGTACCGTCAACCTCATGCCAGTGGTAATAACGACTTATGAAAATCTAAACTAGTGCCTTGAAATAAAGGCGTTGTTTATGTCAATTTGTATTTACTAACGTGTTGTAGACTGTACAGATGAAGGTGAATGACATTGGTCAAAGAGGGAAATAGTATGGTTTAGATCAATATTAAAAATAGGAGGAACTTATTATTGAACTGTATTTTCCAAAACAATAAAGTTGTTAATTGTGATTAAGAATTCTATTTCTTACTATAAATCTTCAAAATATCGAACCTATGAATAGTGTTTAGTATTTTTAAGCAATTGTGTGTGTGTTGTTGTAGCATTGATTTACATAAAACAATAAGCAGAATACAATATCGAATCTTGTAAGGGATAATCGTTTTAAAGGGTTTGATTAAAAATCATCCTTTAATAATATTAAGTCGAAACTATTAGGACACGATACAAGTACAACATAACTTGAAGTATCATGAAAAAGGTTCCTATTTGAAGACTTAACAAGTATTTTAAACGAACATTGACATAACCTTAACACTATTTACTTTGTAAATCACAACTAGCAAACGAAACGATGCAAAATGCATACTTATAAGTACACATAACATGACACAAACGACTCTAGTAAACACTATTTAAATTTCAAAACTTTGCATAAACCCTTAATCCTGTTAAAAAAGAAATTACTTAAGAATTTAAAAAAAGGAATTGTAATCACAGACAACAGAATTTCACCCGCCAATTTATTGATAGATTCAAAGTAAGAACACAGTCACCTGGTATGTCGTCCGTCATGGTGGTCAGTGGTTAGTCCATGGCGTGCACTGGGCGGCCGCGGGGCGAATACTGACCGCTGGACACGTGCCACCCTCGGTAAGCACCATTGTTTTACGTAGATTTGTAGGTTCTGGATATGACTTTTAAAAGATAGCTCTAGGAAAGTTATGTTCATTGCAATCTAGTTAAGATTGATCGGAAAGTCATAACGTCCTAATTTTGCAGCTTTTATAGTTTTGCCCAAAAATGACTGTACCTGATATACACTGCATTAAAGGGTGGAAAAATAATTGCAATTTTGGAAAAAAAATACAAACCTACTTTTTGAAAGACTAAACGGGAGTAATATTTATTGAGTTGTCATTTTAATTACTTCTAAGTTCCTAAAACATTCCTTTTGTTGGCATCTACAAAATACAATCAACTAGGCGTAAATATTCTCTGGAAAACAATTGTTAAAAAAGCTTTAACTAGATTTTCCATGGACAATTAAAAAGAGCGATCGTAGCACCAAAAACAAAGCAAAAAATAACCTAAAAGCTTTTACAATAAAAACTCATGTTGCCAAACTAATTCCATTCCACGAGAACTATATCCATGACCAATGTTATTGTCGTACAGGCCACTGGTATCCAACATTACATGACACTCCCCGCCCCCCGCTGACGCTTCAAACTGCCACAAATTTGAGGACAATCGCAACTTTCAATGTGTCTACTTAAATTTGTCATCGGTATACTGAAAAACTTTTCCTGGGTAATAAAGTATAGTGTATTGGTTTGTTTACAATGTAACTGTTTAGAAGCATTGAGGTATCGGTTTGGTGATTTTGTAATGCCTATGCTTCAAAAATGTTAAAAAGTCTATGTGATGGGATTTGATATCGTGAAGGAATGGCCTTATATTACCTACAAATTAAAATAATTTATCGCTTAACACCCTTCATTTTATAGAACTCCCAGAAAAACCTACGCTTTTACAGCAAAGTTTTATCTAGGCCCATTTGAAAACTGCTATTTTAGTTCCGTTTGTTAATTGTTTTCTATTATAGTTTTATATGCGTATGGTTATTGAAAGATGTCATGACAAAACAGCTATTAATATGCTTTTGATGAGCATGTGTCGGAAAGAAATTTCTAGAAAATTTTCGTTGGTTCCTACGAAATGATGAAACGTAGTTACCAAAAAGAAAAGTAAGGATAAGTAGAAATATAGTTAGGTAAGGCTGTTCAGTGTTTTCGACATATAAATGATGCACAGCATGTCTAGTGTATAATCAAATTCAAATGACATTCAAGTAATGATTGTACTACTAATATTCAATTTTAATGATTACTTTGCTAAAAATCTTATTAAAAAAGACAATCTTTTTTCTATTCATCCAGAACAAATTGTATACTTCAGTGAGTCTAAATGAAATTAGATTGCAAAAACAATTGCTTGCGTCTGGCATAGTGTTAAACAAAAGCCTTGCTAACGCAGAAGTTCTTGGCTCATTATAAACTCCTACAAATAAAATATTCCACTCGAGGGTACTCTAAACGATCGATTTTAGTTTCAAGAATAACAATTTATAGAGGTTTTATTCTTAGCACTAAAACGTCTAACAATCAACCTTTTTTTTTCAAAGTGGCCAGTATTAACCAAGTTTACATAAATAATTCAAAACGAATTATTTATTTCTTTCCGTGAGATAGATAAATATTTGACCCGTTCGTTATTCAAACTTTTAACATAAAAACAAATTAAATGAAAAAAAAAACAAAATCGCTAATGTATTTTTTTATGTTTAGTTGTAATTTGTAATTTATTTTATTATTTCTTTTGTGTATGTATATTTCTTGAAAGTAAATAATAATAGAGAAAATCTATACTAATATTATAAAGCTGAAGAGTTTGTTTGTTTGTTTGAACGCGCTAATCTCAGGAACTACTGGTCCGATTTAAAAAATTCTTTCAGTGTTGGATAGCTCATTTTTTGAGGAAGGCTATAGGCTATATAACATCACGTTACGACCAATAGGAGCGGAGCATAAATGAAAAATGTCGCAAAAATGAAAAACCGTTGAAACTAAAACACGCGGACAAAGTCGCGGGGGACAGCTAGTATATCTATAAACGTAGAATTGGAGGTACCCTTCGTGTTATTAATAGATATCAATTAATAGAAATAATGTCTTCACTTATTTTTATAGTAGGTATTGCGATAGCAGTAGAAATAGACACGGATAACTATTAACATCATTGCAAGCTGTCAAATCATAATTATAGACAACTTGGCTTCGATATAGCTACTTTAATATGTAGAAAAATAGAAAAGTGAAGTTATAAATAGACACAACAATGAAACTACAGCCTACCGTTTATATTAAGTGCACCGACTGACCTAGAAGTTGTCATTTCTTCTATCATTCTATTTATAACTAACGAAGCTAGACAAGGCTTATAGCATAGAATTATTCATTTTTCATTTCTCCGTGACGTGAACTATAAAAGTGCATTGTCATAAAATACTTAAGTGGAATCAATCAATCGTGTGACTTATATCGATACGTAGGTATAATTTGCGAAACCTTGACCGAACGCATTACATCGATTAGGTCATCAAGCCCGCATAATAAAAGCTTTTAATTGTACTGGATTGGATAAATACGTTTGCATTAATCAAGTGTATTGACCTCTGTATAACAAGGACTGTAATTATTAACAACCATTTTTTATTAAATTTAATATCATATAAAAAATTTGTTTTATCAAGTAATAAAACCTATTTCTTACCTGCCCTGTTTTCAATTATTTGTGGTCATTTATATGTTGTTTTTTTGATTTCTCATAGAATTTTAATTTTTCTTTTTATATCATCTCTTCTTCGATCTTGTATTGTTCACTGTTGTATTTTTTATCTACTCTTCTAATATGATATGACTTCAACCCAACATCCTCCTTGCGAAACATGAAAGAGTAGTCCTTTTATGGTCGTGTAAAGAAAAATCTAAGCTAAAAGCTAAGCCAAGGGGCTAAGGCCCTGCTGTAGAAAGCTTACAGGCCGCAACCGTAATATATGTTTTATAATTTTGATATTTTGTTAGGGAAACAAATACTTACTTATTAATTATTATTATATTGAGTCAAGCGTGTAGTGTGAATTGAACAAAACTTTATATACATTATAATATATTATTATAACCAGACTCGACAGCTAGTTTAGTTCGTAGCTAGTCTCTAACGTAGCATACTTTGGGCTAATCTTGCAAGCTCCTAGATAAATCTTGGCTCGCGTCTCGTTTGTTCCACTTTAAAGACTTCGAGTAGATGTTTTAAAGTATGACTTAGTACTGGCTAGAGCCACCCGCTGTTATATTTGATTTACTTTGTTTTGAATTGAAAAATGAGATACTTAAAAATAAGTAATAGGTTTTATATCTGTAAATTAAATTAAAGTATCACCTGAATGACCGGAATTGGCACTGGCAATCAATAAAAGAGTCAAATAAAGAAAGATCCATATATTTTCAAAAGCACAATAAGGGTATTTTTTTTATTTGACATCTTTATCTAAAAATTAGGTAGGTACTTACAATTCTCATAATTCTATTAGGCGTAATGTTATGATTTCTACAAGCTTTTAATTAACTTGCAATGTTTGGTCGGGTCAAATCTTGCAAGCTAAATTAGAACCACTTCTAGACATCTAATTAAAATGAAATTTTGCATACTTATACAAGTTCGGTGACAATACAATATTATGGTACTTTCAAGCTGGTCTGATGGGTCTGGAAGGTGGCCATCAGTAACGAAACGACGCAATCTCACCGTGTTTGTTTGGTTTGTCTTCACTATTGCTGTGATCCTAGCTGATTTAAAAGCTTGTGATTAAAAACATTTAAAAAAAAAAATCTTATTTTAACTTAGTTAATAAATTAGAAATAATATTGAAGCTTTCAGCTTATCTCAACTTTTATTCTTTTATCAGCAATCAGCTTTTTACAGAATAAACCACTTTTCCTAAGAGTTTACTTATAAACACTACACTAAACTCCTAGGTTAAAGCTAGTTAATTATACAGCATTTCCAACAGACCTTCGTAATATCGCGCCATTTATCAAAGTTCAGGCACCTTCGATATCACACAAGTTCATTACCACGAGGTGAGCCAGATGTGCACAACCTAAAATATCTTTGACGTAAATGTCAGCTGATATTACAAGCAATCATCAAACCATGTATTTAATTAAGACCCTTCGAAGAAGTTTGGTTAGGAACTGATCTCATCTCGTCTCTAATCGCTTTCGTGTCCATATACCATAGACGCTGTTATAAGGCTTCCGATTTCTTGATTCTGTGAGTATTCATAAAAGACATAGGGAAGCTCTAAAGCTTGATTAAGCTCTGCTGTTGTCATCCAATCTCTAACGAAATAATTAAAAGTGGACTCTGTCAGTTTTATTTATCACATCAGCTGAATTATTTTTATAAGCATGTCTTTGGTTTGTTGGAAATGTTGAGAGTCTCTGGATAAAACGCTTTCTTCAAACGGTTCGTGGCGACTTCACGATAGCTAAGAACAGCCCCTATGCATAGTAAATCAGTTGCGTGGCACATTCAAATGCCATTGAACTGGATTTGCGTCACTTGCCTTGTAAATTGGAGTACTTCAAGTTTTATGGTTCCTTTTGTTGGAAAATATATGTATTTTGTTATACCACCTTCAGCTAAGCTGTTTTATTGATACTTAGATGTTAGATTTGATAAAGATCGGAAACTAAACTATTTTTTTAGGGTTAAGTTGACCTTTACGTGGGACGTCGTTGGTCAAAAATGAATACTGAGTAAAGAGAGAAAAATTGTAATGTTGCAAATGGTTACTGAACTGGCGTTAACCTTAAGAGCAGTTCAGTAACCATTTGTTTTGTCATTGAAATCACCGCTTCCAGCTCCACCCGTATCAAATTCAGTGAAAAAATAAACAAAGGTGGTGTAAAGAACTGCGTTTTAGAAATGCCTATAGTTCATATAATTTGTTCAGTTCTACTGAAGCAGTCTGATTAATCATAACGAATAGTGAAACAAAATGACATCATGAAATCGAAGTTGTTCCTGGAATGTTTTTTATGAGTAAGCAACAATATCCAATTGGCCCAGTGAATAAATGTGTGATTTAGCAACCTTAACAGACATTCCAAATTTTTTTGATTTTCCTTAACAAAATTATGTTTTATTTTCATGAGAGTTTTGTACAAGGGGCTTATTTACAGTAAAAATCGCATTCAGCAGCGTTATTTTTGTCAATCAAGAAGTCCGATTTAGGAATATTTACATTAACGCCTCCTGATTCAAGAAACCTTTGTATACAGAAATGCAAATATGTGTTAATCCAGGAACCAGTGGAAAAGCGGTCGATTGACCATAGAGACCTAGGGCTAGGTAGTCTAGGTGGCTGTCTATCACGCGAGATCTGTATCGGACACGATCGATAATTGGGTAAAATGACTTGTTTATGCAAATGCGTGCTGACACATGCTGTTATTATTCACAGGTGTTGGCTGTAGCTGCACTTTGGATAATATAAAAACTTGGACTACTAGTCAAAAGTTGGGATATGTATTTATTTACTTGAGATAAACTTTTCCTCAATGTACTTTAAAAAATACGTTTCCCGCACTAGGGAATTTAATCCCTGTGTCAAATCACATGCGCAAAGAACACCCAGAACAGTCATTGTCGATGGCACAAATGTTTGTCTTATGTGGGGATCAAACCCGCAGCACGACGCACAATGGTAATCGGCGTATACCATTTGGCTACTCGTGTGTTCGAACTACTGTTGGAGGTTTCCACTACTCCAGCCATTTTCCCTAATATCTGCCTCTACATAGTAATAAGCTTACATATATTATGTTTAGACAGTCCATCCAGCACGTGATACATACTTTGTGTTGTCTGTGTACCATTAATTTTCCTTTTCGCCTACAGAAGATGGTCATCATTACCAACTTTAATATAACGTACTGTTGGGCTTCCTTTACCAAAGATTTTGGCTTTTCTCTTTTGTTTCTTTATTTATTCTATTGAAGCCGATCGTGCAACCTACATGGTTATTACGCAGTTTTTCCGCATTTGGGTCACAGCGATCAGTCCCCTAAGTAGTGTTACGGCTAATCGCTTCAGTAATTGTGCGAACTAACCCACTTTAGCTGGAAGGTCATGTTTACTTCACAATCAGTTCGTTGCGTATTAAGACTCATGTTGCATGTGTTTACATCCACATATAGGCTTATGTTTAAAGCCTATTATAGTTTAATATAGTCTCCTAAAGCGGGCTCTAAACGTAATTCTTAGGTTCCTAGCTGTAGGTATTGTTGTATGAAAATATTTTTTGAAGCATTGGACAATAGTAATTAAAGTTCCTTCAGCGACAAGCTACTGGTTACTAAGTTAGACAGAAAATTATCAAACGTGCATAATAAAAGCTTCTAAAAAGTTAATTGAATTGCAAAGCGTAAAGTTTCGCTCTCGTAGATAGACTGGTTAGAAAACACCTAGTTAGTCTAAATGGCTACCAAATTACTCAAACCTATTGTTATTGGCTTAGATTTTAATTTAATATTCCAGGGCAAAATGATATCACTTTTATTTATTTTTTTTAATTATGGGCTAATTCTGTTATGTGTTCAGTTTGTACAAATTTAAGGAAAAACTTAGTTAAATTTAAAGAAAAACTTTATGGAAAATTTGTGTAGGTAATTATTTTATTTCCTTTATTTAACAAGGTGTTAAGTAAATTCACAAACATTCCGACTTGCAAGTTATGCGATAAATGACCAAGATATTGGCCGCAACTTGTGGACGGTTTTATGCAGAATGGAACTGAAATAGTCTTGTCAAAGTCAACTCGAGGTTACAGGTGACTAAACGAGGATGTTGACAGCGCTTACAACTAAGACTGTTATTTTCAGTCAGCGCTGAGTAAGCGCTTTATCTGCTGCATATGATTAATGTTATACTGATGAGTTTTGATGATATACGGGGCATAATGACATCCTTATTTCAAGGTGTCTTATTTGTAATTTGTTTGTAAAAGGCAAGCAGTCTTTTATTTTGATTGAGATGTTTTTTTAAATGAGTGATTCTAAGAAGTTACAAAATACTTCTTTCGTTTCGTAATAATGGTTTTAACACTAACACTGGCGCCGATTCCCTTGTACGCTAACTAAACCAAAATTATAACATTGCTATGTTTTACTTACATCAGCGTGAGAAAGGGACGACAACAGATAACAAATCTGCAAGGTCTTGTCATATTACCTATATATTAAATACTGCTAACTCATATTTTATATGTAACTAGGTGTCCCCCGCGACTTTGTTCGCGTGTTTTAGTTTCAACGGTTTTTAATTTTTGCAACATTTTTCATTTATGCTCCGCTATTATTTTATCCTATTGGTCGTAGCATGATGTTTTATAGCCTATAGCCTTCCTCAATAAACGGACTATACAATACAAAAAGAAATTTCAATTCGAACCAGTAGTTCCTGAGATTAGCGCGTTCAAACAAACAAACAAACAAATAAACTCTTCAGCTTTATAATTTTAAGTATAGATAAATAAAATTAAACCTCTATTGAAGCGATAAAATGAACATTTAGAACAAATCTTCCTAAATATTTGCGGGTGTTTAATATTCTGGTATAAAAATGGTTTTCTTTTTTTATCAGGTCAATAAAATAAAAACTAGATTTACAATAGCGCTGTTTTTATAATACTTAAATACAAAAATGAGTGCGCGGCTATAAATGGATGTGATAAGTGACCTCGATCCATAAAAACGACCATTTCAGATACAATTTCCCATTCAAATCGCACTGACCAGAATGTTTCCTATTGATTGTATCGTAACTCTTAACACAATGCCTGAAAATATATTTTTGCGTGTTTTATGCTTAACTAGATTCGACTGTCTACTATGACAAGGAAAACTTTCGATTGAAATGGTATTTTGTATTCCATTAAGTGTTTTATCGGCAGTCCTTATATGTATTCCGAATAAATACAGCAATGGATTAGGTGTGGGTATTTAACTATGAATGTGTCGCTTTGCTTCTTGGTATGAGGTATCGTGGTGAGTCGTTGTTTGGCCGCGGTTGCCATGGTAACGGTATCGTAACATCTCACAAAAGTTGGAAATTACGCGGATTCGGTCAATGGGTCGTTGATCCTTCGCGGATTTATGATAATTTGTTAAACCGACTTTTTGGAAGTCTGGAAATATATTCTATGGCTATGCCTGTATAATTCCTCGGTTTACATAGATATTTATCATTGTTTGTTTTATTTTACTGGGTTATTTATTTTTTTTGGGTTGTAATTATATTTAGTTTATGACAACAGATTGTGGAATAAAGGCTGATGAAAAAGAACGAAGTTCTTTCAAAACACTTATTTATTAAATTCCATACTAAAATATGAGGGATTGCATTTTACCATAGTAGCTATTTTTCTGAATTTTGACATAAATATTATCATGACATTATTAAATTATTGTGGTTTTAAGCAGTGGTTCCTTTACTATCTAGGCCCATTAGTGCCGATCAGATGGCTCCGAATTAAAATCGGAATAAACTATGGAAAAAAAACCCTATAAATTGTAAGGAGAAACATGGTAGAGTGGGTAGGTATCGTTCACCTCTAATGTTTTAAAGAAAACTAGCTATAACTTTTATTATAAACACTTACTATGAAGAAATAAACACTTTACACTAAATAAACTGCTTACGAATTTTATTGTTCAGTTGCTGAATTATTTGATTCTTTGATGAGTAGCGCCATCTATGTGTATTACATGTAACTATCAGGTAAAAGCTTGCTTTAAGCTTAAAGCGTGTTTCGATATAGTTTTTTTTATATAAATATAAATATTTGTTTATATTTATTTTACTAAACTTAATTATTGTAGTTAATTTTTTTTTTACTACGTAAGCAAGTAATGTGGCTTGGAGCGCTACCAAGCAAGGCTATTAGTTTACTTCTTTAGTTATGCTATTCGACGCTAGATGGCGGCGTAAAAAAAGTAAACTATTATGCATTTTTAACAGAAACGCAATATTGATGTCTATTCTACATGATTATTTCCTATATTATGTATAACTACGACATTGCTATACAGTGAGTAGGTAATATCTAATGGTTTTATATTTAAAGTATAAATAGACAAGGATAGAGTGCGCAGTAGACCTTTGTGCCGAGTGTAAGCAGATTTTTTGCTGGACCTAAATACTAGGCTCGTTTACCGATTTAACTGATTTGATTTTCCGTGCGCCGACCGAAGTTTATGCAAAAATATCGCTGATTCCGATATTATTAGGCCAAATTTAGGGTTTGACATAGTTACTAAACGTTTTTCCCTACAGGGATTACGTCAAATACCGGGGTTCGAACCCGCTATCATTAGCATGACATTTGTTCAGTGCACCTGAATGCACCCATCATTTGAAGGTTAATTAAAAAAGCGTTTCTTTGTATATAGAGTTAATTAAACTGTTCTTAAATGATAACAAAAATTATTAAATAAAAAACAATAAGTTCTGATGATTATTTATTTCCTTATAATTGTAAATATTAATTCTTAAAGTAGAATAAGAAGTTATTTTGTTCCTATTAATAAGTTCATTACTTGCTTAAAAACAAATTCACAGTACCTCGGTGTTGCTACTATAAAATTTACAATTAAGTAGTATTTACAGATCAAAATAAACGAAAAAGTTAGTACTAAAAATATTAGACAAAATCAGTAATTACAATTAATTTCAAGAATTGTTTTGAGGTATGATAGTAATACTAAGTTTGTCACTAGTTTTTAGTAGACTAGGGTTGCGAAAACTAAAATCATAAGTTACTACAACTATTTATCGATACCGATTCACATGGTTGTAAATCGATTGTAACATTCTAATTATGAATTTGAAATGACTGAACCAGAATTTGATTCAAATACCGTCGGATATATAAGTATTCGAAAATGGAAATTTATTTTGTAACTTTGAGAATAAGAATTACAAAGTTTAGAGACAGTTCAACTTTAATGTTTATTTGAAAAGTCTTGAGCTAATAGCGGTTGGCACTTACAGAGATTACGAAGGTTACGATATAACAGCTTAGAATAAAGAACCATTAATAATATATTTTGCAGACCTTTAGAAGTTTGCTGAAAGTATTAACACTAGGCCTTGACAAAAAAAAACACGCTAACCGCATTCATAAAAAAATTGAAGCACAGTTTATATCGACGATATTTTAAAATTGGAATCAATTTATCTAACATTAAAACGTGCAAATGACTGCTTAAAAATATTTTACAAAAACTTACAAGACTTGATTTTATATTCATAAATGCGAGGACTAATATAACTGGCAGTTTAGTAAAAAAATATTAAATTGTTAATAGGTTTTAACTAAAATAACAAACATATGGAACGTAAACTTACATAGCTAATTAAACACGAAATGCCAATCATGATGTACGACACTAGTTTGTTAACTACTTATTAATTTTAATAAATATACTTAAGAACAGTGAGAATGTTAATATTAAGATTTAATACAAATAGAAGAATTGTATCAACAATTTATAGTGCCTACATCAATTATATTTTATGTTCATTAAAATTATCAACATTTCTGAAACTATAGACAAGTTTAAACATTTTAGTATTCTAGATTTATATTTCCATATAACTTACTGACTAGTACGTTATAAATACATAAAAAAAACAGATTCCAGGACGCACTTCATTAACAAGCACAGCATTATAAATGATTGTATGCGTGATTACATGTGGAAACAAACAAATAAACATTAAAATTATAAAAATGGATGATTTCACATCCAAAACTAATAATAGCTTAACTAGCTCCCCTGACTTAAATAGTTAGATCTATTAATATTGAATACTTACGTAGAGTGTAGTAACGTTTTGATGATTTTGAATAAGTACTCCGTTTAAAACTAGAGTATAAAATATTAAAAAAAGCCTTTGTTAAAAGTCTTTTAATACGAAAAACAGCTTTAATTTTATAATCGTAATAGAACATCAAAATTCCAGAAATAGATACTACAGATGAATATTGATGAAACAAGTGGTAACTACATCTACAATGACAAGAATCACACTGGATTGCAAATATTAAGTATGGATGCAAGCTGAATTTGTATCGAGTAGAATCTTCGTATGTTCAAACTACTCTAGAAGAAAGAGAAGAAGAACAAAAAGATGACACTTGAGACTAGGGATGTGGAAATGTTGACGTGTTGCTTACATAGTAAAGACTAAGAGACGATTACATGGCTTAAGCCAACGACTATAAACGTGTCCTATCCCTAATAAAACCTAAAAACACGTCTAAATTCACATCTAAATCAAAATTCTAATAACTCCATCAATAGATCGATATTGTACCTACGTAATTATTTTTTACTAGTGATGGGAATGAAAAACAATCTCAAGTGCCATCAATTAATTAATCAAGCAAGTCGGAAATATTTCGGAAAATTCACGAGGAACTTAAAATTAATTTCGAGGAATAATCGATTCCTGTAGATCGATATTAAACAATCATCGGAATCGATTAATCGTTTAGCCGTTGTTGTGTTTCGCTTGGGGTAGCACAATGGGTTGTTGCGGGAAGTCCATGTTGAATTCTTCGACAATTGTTTTAGGGTGGAGTGCGCTGATATTGTTGTCGATGGTGTAGGTTCGTGCGTGCATGCGTGCGAGGGTTTTCCTGGGTTCGTTCTCGAGCCAGTCGTCGTCGTGAAGGCGCTTGCGGCGGGAGATCTGCTTGTCGCGCAGGTGCTGCAGGCGCGCGAGGTGCGTTTTGACCTGCTGCGGCGTGAGGTGGGTGCGTCCAGAGCGCAACAGGGCCGCGTTGCGCTGGTAAGAGCCCTCGGGGTCGCGCCGGTTCCACGTGTAACTGGAAGTTAATGATATATTTTTATTTTAGATTTTGTTGTTTATCTTTATTGGACCTAGAATACTTCCTTGTTGAAGCTAGAAAACCCCTTTTTTTGTTAGTACTTTCAGTCACGTAATAAGGATCATTTGTACCTTGCTAGGTACACAATTAAATAAATATTGGAGTTGTTTATGCTTAAACAACTCCAATATTTATTTAATTGTGTATGTATGTCTAAAGTCTATATTTCTATCAAAAGGTACAAGTGTCGAATAATACAATACCTATATCTGTACAATTTGTTGCTCGCGCAGTGAATAAACAAGCAAATGTCTATAATATAAAATTCATACTATCTGTTATTCATACCAAATATTGGTAAAATAAACCCCAATTATTGGTCCATTCCAAACATCGAACGATTAAGTCGAAACGATGCAGTAAATGTGATCTATGTTTGCAATAAATGTACATTTAATGTGTTTTTGTTCGAAAGTACGCGATCGGGAAAATTGATTGCAGTTAGTCTGTAATGGAGAAAGTTGGGCAAACATTAAGTATTATTAATGGGCAATGTATTTCTTTTTCATGGTACGAGTATCTTAGCACTTGGTTTTAGGTGGCTTTTGTAAAAGAAAGTTGGCAGTACGAGTGGGTCATAAAATATTAAGGTATTACTTTTATGCGACACCTTTAATACTTTGCACCAAAAATATTGAGACTACTGAATAAAAAATGCAGTTTTCACTTTTTAAGATTGTCTCTACTTATTTTTGAAGGTAGTTTGTAGAATAATGTAGTAAGACTTACCCTGGGAACGGTCTCTTGAGCCGCCGGCGAATCGAGGGCCTCTGTCGCTTCTTCATTTCATTCGGTCTCTGGTTGTAGTTCCTCGAGCCGTGCCGTTTTAGGTCCGGTCCGGGCTGGTTTGGGCGGACGTCGTACGACTTTAATTTGTTTACTGGGTTGATTGTGACGTCATTCATCATCAAAGGGTTGTTGACTTCCCTGCTGACGCTCGGTGCTGTGATTTCGTTGATCTCGCCCATGCGTTGCCAGCGTCGGCGCAGGTCCTTCACTTTGTCCTTTGGCACCTTCCGCAATTTGGTTTGGCAGATAAAGTGGCGAGTCTCGGTGCAGCTGCGTGGCGACCACCTGTAGCAATTAGTGATGATCGTGATTGAACGAATCAATATGTAATGTATGTTGGGAATGCTCTGAAGGTGCGCCGGGATCAAGCTGCCTTATCACGGACAGGAATTGTTGTAAAAACAAATCTTAGCCAATTCATTTGTTACGGTGCTTTTTAGGTGTAATATGAAATTTTTGGGTGTTTAAAATGTCTTCATGCATGAGTATGATGTTTTTTACTCCCGCACTGAGAAATTAAATCCTAATATTATTTATTAAAAAAAAAATTATGAAAAGAAATTACGTGACGTAACGACCTACTTATTGCACTGCTCTCAAGATTACAAGATCCGTAGGGGAATATCTTGGTATTACGAGTTATGATTTTCAATTTAATATATGTAATAGATAAGTAAACGTGCTTGCGGTAAACGTACAATTCATGCATATTGTAAGACAACGTTCGCGTCATTTCCAAAAGACCGTTAATACGATTGAACAGTGAATCATTACTGAGAAGTAATAACATTTTGACCTACATCTTTAAATATAACTGTTAACATTCCCACAAACAAACGGCATGTAAAAACCTAAAGACTAATAGGACCAAACCAGAAGGCGCCAAATACTTCACGACCTTCAACATTTAGGACAATATGTGACTATTAAAAATGGTAGGCATGGTGTCGGTGACGTCATTCTGGTCAGGGACAAAGGACCAACACAGGCCGCGGGTCGTAAAACTTATTGCGTTTTGCAGGACCACGTTTTACCCATTAAAGTCTTTGGTATACCTTGCTTAATTTTTTTAGTAGGTAGGTACATATTTTAGGTACCTACCCCTTTTTTATTATGAAACATTGACAATGAAAGATTCAATTTATGTACAAGAAACAGGAAAACGTCAACTGTAGTAGAGTTTTCGGTATCTTTTCGTTCATGTTGCATACCTGTACAGCAGTTCTGGTAACATAGCGATGCAATGAAATTTGAGTTCCTCAGGGGACATCTTCTTCATCTTGGAGAAGGACTGGTAGTGCATCCTGCGCAGGTCGCCTCCCCACCTCCAAGACTTGGCGCCGTAGTCATAGATGCCGCCGATCCATCGACTGACTTTTTCTGGTGAAGGAGTTAAAAAGACTTAAGAAAATATTTAAAGCTATGATGCGGTGATGCTACGGTTTAAATTTCTGAAGGGAAATCGTTTAATAATAAAAAAAAATATTAACTGAATCAATGGTGCCTTGACACTTCTGTCAAGCCAGCTTCTGTCAGCTTTTTAAAAAAAAAATACTGATAATAGAATAAATATTAAACTTTTTGATTATTTAATTGGAATCTGTCCGAAAAAGGCTTTGCAAAGGACTGAGACGGTGACCAGTGGCTAATAAGACAAATAAGTTTTCCGATCATAAAAAAATATGTAAAGGTAATACATAAATAGGTTAAGAGGACATTTAATACCCTTAACAACCACCAATTAATCTAACAGGCGGAGCTGCTTGCAGTTAGCGTCACCAATTAATCTATCAACTGTTAGTTATAATTGCTATGCCTTAGCAGCTCTGATTTTATAATACGAGTGATTTAAGATACTCACTAATGTCAGGTTTGTTGAGGTACTTGCGAAGATTTCTGTCTTCCCACCGCGCTGGGACAGTCAGGTTGCTGTCTCGATCCTGAAACAACAGAACAATAATCAGCAAACGAACTACTATCTATATATTGTTTATCTAAACGAATTCCAAAAGCTCAAAGGTCTGGGGGATGGATTTTCTATTGGCACAACCGGTTAGAGATTATACCTATGACTCGCTGTTTAATTCACAAGAAAATAAAACTGTTGCTGTTATTTGCCATAAGTAACAACAATGATATATTCGGGTGATGTATTGCTCAAACACCATCACCTACAATCAACGCCTACGTCATAATAGCCAATTAACCAAAGCTTACGCTAGGTGTGGCAGGAAACGTTCTGATGTCACCCTTTGTGTCATTCAAGCTTCATCGTCACGTCATCTAATCATGACATTTCATCATCTATATGCTTATTAGTCCAAGCTTTGATTGTCATTCACGCGAAGTATTTCACGAGTCATGTGCTACGCATATTAATAAACTTTGTAGGTCTAGGAACTATTTTTATGACCTATATAGAACTTTGTACTGTTGGGATTTCCAAAATTTATTGTCATTTAAATTTGTATTCATTAAGAGGACCATGCGAAATTGTTTGTTTGGTTGTGGGTGAGAATTAATTAAATTAGGGACACTTCTGTGAAATAATAATGAAGTGTGGCGGTTGGCGTTGTTTCTTGTTTGGCGATGTGCCAAGTAGGTACCTAGTTGGTGGTTTACTATTTGGTTTGTTGCTAAGTATAGGAGTTCGTACTTTCTCCATTCATGGTAATATCATTTTGCTATTATTAGGTATACGCAGTTGATTCTTGGGTTTCAAATAACTTGGACTACTTTACATTTGATATCTAGTAGTCTATTTTAATTTACAAGTGGTCATATTTTATTTGCAGTTCAGAAGAAGAGTAAGGAATATTTTCAGGAGTTTTAGTTTTAGTGATAACTAGGCAATTGATGGATATAGTAGTTAATGATGAAACATACACAGGTTAGGTCTGGTACTTGATAAATGGTTTGTTTCTATACTCGTACATTTTTAGATTTCTAATGTGTCTCTATTATAGTAGCTAAGTTCTTTTTGAAGTACAAAGATGTCAATATAGATTAGATAATACAGTATAGTTACGGTACACCGTTAGAAACTTCTCCTAACATACGCCCACGCAGTTGCAAAACGTCTGTACACAACGCGTTGATTTTTTTCACATTAAGTGTTTGCTGAAATTTAGAAACCGTTCAAAGTGAAGCCTTAAGCTGTCAAGCATGTTTGATCAAACGTGACTGATGGCTCCACCGGCTGACCTGAATCTCTTTTAGTTCCCGATTTGTTTACATCTATAATAATGTGTTATTGTAACATTATTGTAATTAGGACTCACGTTTCCATCTAAAAAAAGATCAATAATTTCAATTTGATGAGTGAAAAGATTGAACAGATCAAAAACATGTATCCAATCTGATGTTTTTTACATATTGAGAGCAACAAAACAACTGTGACCTTTCCAATGTACTGTTATTAGGCTATTAGGTTTTATTAAACTAGTTCTTAGAAGGCAGCTGTCATTTGTTTTCCTAGTACCAAATCAAATACTGTACTGTAATCATTTTCGTGTTACCCCCCGTTCACACTAGTCTTAAGTCGCATACGACTAAAAGTCGAATGCTCTGGTCACCATACACTTTATATGGAGCTGTTCACATTGGATGAGACGCGATTTTTAGTCTAATACGACTCAAAAAACCATCCGACGGGCCAGCGCCCGTCGTAAGACTAAAGTCGCGTCGAATCGTGCTCGCATAGGTGCCTGCTTGTTGCTGTTCACACTAGTCGTGCATCTAATCGACTCGAGCGCGTTGTTACCTCTCTCCCCACCCTGCTTCCTAGTTCGCTACACATAAACTACGACCTATACCGTATACGACTCGCGACGCAGTGTGAACAGGTACATCAGACTTTCGACTTTTAGTCGTATGCGACTTACGACTAGTGTGAACGGGGGGACAATCCCGTCACTCTTAATACCGAAGTGATAATAATTCATTTTCTTGACTATGACGCCAGGCTTTATAGTCAATTGTCCCAGTTTGTGTATATCTAAAGAGCCGCTTACGAGCTGTGTACGTACATAATCATTTGTTCTAAGAACGTGGTAGTATGCAAGTTTATTCGCGATGCCGTTGGTTTATCTTACCTTCAATGCTTGTCCTGATGTTATGTAAAACAGTTGAATAACTTACTTGTCGTTTTAAGGTAGTATACGTGTATGCATATATATCCCTCTGTTGTTATATTGCAACCATATTTGAGGCTGGCAGCGCAAAAGCGGCCTAACCCTCAATTTTTCAAAATGTAACATATCTACTACAAATTTATAAAACATGCTAAAATTTAATGCAAAACCGGCGTATCTCTAGTTTAACCTATCGTCAACAGATGACGTTGCTAAAGTTCTTTTTGCAATGCACTATTTTTCTCTAATAATAATGCAAAAGTGGCCGAAGCGGTTTAGGCAATTGAGGGTTAGGCCGCTTTTGCGCTGACAGCCTCATTTTATCTTTGATAGTCCCATGTAATAAGGTATGAGAAGAACGCAATTATTGTATACAAATTGACAAATGTGCTGTACAAAAACTACGATAGTGAACAATAAATGTATGTATGTATATTAAACTACAATATATGTTACATACAATACATTAAATTACAATACATATATATGAAATTTTCATATCTTTTTATTAGATTTTGCAAGCAAAGGAATAGCTTTACAGTCAATTACATGGTAATTTTGTATGTCTATTCTCTATATATGAACTCTGAAGAGGTTTTGAGAAACCTTGATCTTGCAGTTATCGTTTGACATACATATAAAGCAAAATGAAAGCATAATGAACTAATTCTTGAACGATTTCTATCAATTAAATAGAAATAATATTTCTATCACCTTATTTGATTCATTTCCAATTATCTTTTTAATAGTAATATTTAACGATCATGAATCCTGCCTTATACGTTTAAACTGTACAGATTAATTATTCAAATGTTAACTCATAATAAACTTAATCTGTGTTATTAAGATATTACCTAGTTCTATTTATTACCTACATTCCTGGCTAAGTTATCACGTTTACAAGAAAGAGCACAAGGTTTGCAGTAAACAGGTTGTATTAAGTTATTAACGCCTCGAAACTTTTTAATATCAAGCTCTAGGAGTTTGTCTGTGGTTTTTGATGTGCACACCGTTAAAATGTAATATGGCCAGCCAGTATCGTGGTTAGCTTTTAGGGGAGAACTTGAATGAATGGGTATCCCGGTATTACGCAGCTGTATTTAATGAGTGTATAAAATATAAAACTCGGGCTTCTGAAGCTTAGAGTAAAAATAAGTAAGGTAGAGTGCGCATATCGAGTAGTATGAACAGGACAGTAAAATTGAAAAACTATTTCAAAACCTAATATTACCCTAATAATATTGGAAACATAGATATTTTTCGCATAAATGAATAGTCTGTTGTTGCACGGAAAATCACTAAAATCAGTAAACGAGCGTAATACATAAAGCTAAGAATAATATGTATAGGTATTTTAAGTTTTGAAGTGTGTGAAAGTTAATTATTGGAAAATAATAATTAATCATTCTACATCCAGCTTAAAACAAGTGCTTAATGATATCTTTTACTATCAGGGTGGTATTCCATTGGCGATGATGTCAATATAATTGTTATATTAGATACATTAGTATTCATTGCCCCGTTTGTATGACTTGTACTAAATAACAGCTATCAACGTTTATTTAACGAACATTATTCATACACTCATCTCTAGGTGCCTACTGTAATAGATAGGTATACAGATAATTATGTCTTCTATTTGGTTTGTGCAATAAATATCGGATTTTCAATAGTTAGGTACTTAATTCGTAGGTGTAATAGGGGAACGGAATGGGTATGAAAAGGAAATATCTATTTAGTCCACAAGATAGATAAAAAAAGAAAAAACAAACTCGTATTTTTTCTTTTATCAAATTAATGAAAAATGTCAAAGTTATTGTTTTGAAGTTCTGGAGTGGGGGGCTTGTGACGTCACTTGTTGTTAAAAATTGTAGCTACAAGTGACGTCACGCGAAATTTCCATTGCGCGCAAAGTATCTCGTCATCGTTTGGATAATTAAAAAAAGGAAAAAAAAAACGTCTTATATTTTTAATATCTATGTGACAAGTAAATAAAAAAAAATGTTACTTTAAAATGTAAAAATTACTGTATTTATTTAACCAAGCTCACAGCATGTTTTGTCATTGACAAAACCTTAAAAAGTTATCTTGATCATGCGCTTGGAAATACCATAAATAAACCTTCTTCTGTTTGTTCTTTTAAGTTATTGTTATGATACTAGTAACACAAAACATGTTTGAATAAAAATAAAATATTTAATATAAAAAGCATTCATAAGAAATATTTGCATACGTAATAATTTCTTAGCAACACTTGTATAAATGAATACAAATTGTATTATAATTTATTGTAAAAATTTAACCGGGTTGTTAAATATTATTTTAAATTTTATTTCTTGTTCATATAATAGTGAAATTAAATATCGCTTGATTCTACTTTGGTGTAATTAATCTATACTATATAATATTATAAAGCTGAAGAGTTTGTTTGTTTGTTTGTTTGAAAGCGCTAATCTCAGGAACTACTGGTTCGAATTGAAAAATTCTTTTTGTATTGGATAGTCCGCTTATTGAGGAAGGCTATAGGCTATATAACATCACGCTACGACCAATAGGAGCGGAGCATAAATGAAAAATGTTGCAAAATGAAAAACCGTTGAAACTAAAACACGCGAACAAAGTCGCGGGGACAGCTAGCTGAACTATATTCAACATACGTTAAAAACTTTAACAACAAACAACAACTTTAACAGATTTGCAAACGTACACAAATGTAAATAAGTACCGATACCAATCCGAACAACATACTAAAACATAGGGCAACCTGTAAACACATTAACTCACTTACATTGTTTTTGTTACACATATATCTTCAAAGCCGGGATTACCCTCGAGACAGACATTCAAATTGCCCAGACGGGCATGGCAACAGGCTCGAGTAGCAAATAAAAAAAAGTAACGGCAAAAGCAATAATTTAGAGCCAACCATGTGGTTTTCTTTTTTTAAATGCGTTTTAGCATACAAAGGAAAGAATTAGAGTAGTGAGTTAATCCTTGACCTTTTTGGAAGCGTTCCAGAGCTGATTATGTCTAGTTTTTTAGCTTAGATTCGTTTGTAAGTGTTTTGTTTTCCATTGAAATGTTATTTAATGGCGATGTCAAAATGACGTGGCGGTTGAATGAAGTCGTAGTTTATTTAGTTTCCATTTATTCTTTGGAAAGTTTTTTTTTTATAAAATCCAATTCAATCACGTAATTGCATATTTATCAGAGTTTTTAGGTTAACAGAGTGTAAAACTGAAAAGATATTTATAAACATACTACATTAATATCTTCACCATTTACCTGAACTTTTCGCTTTATTTCTTTTATCGTCTTATTTTGTGCCTTCATAAACAAAATATATTACAGGATATAACATGAAATCATACAAGCCTCACACGAAATTGCATCGCATAATTATTTTGAGGTAGGTTCCAATAACATCCATGACTGCACACTGAACACGCATGCGCAGATATCTAAAACTGGTTGGAAACAGGATTATTATATTAGTTATGCTTTAAGGAAGGAAATGCGAACGATAATAACGTTATAAAGTTGCAGATATGGTGTATTTATGATGTGATTTAGAACTTCAGATTAACCTAATTCCGAATTTATGTTCATAATTATTAATTATGATGATTGGATTTTGCAAATCTATATCTATACTAATATATAAAGCTGAAGAGTTTGTTTGTTTGTTTGTTTGAATCTCAGGAACTACTAATCCGATTTGAAAAATTCTTTCAGTGTTGGATAGCCCATTTATTGAGAAAGGCTACGCTGAGACCAAAAGGAGCGGAGCATAAATGAAAAATGTTGCAAATATGAAAAACCGTTGAAACTAAAACACGCGGACAAAGTCGCGGGGGACAGCTAGTATAATATGAATTGGCTGCGTTCTGTTCCCTACAGTTTATATAATTTTCCTTCTTCAGATATCATTACAGTCTGCAAATTTTCATCACAGTAAGATACACCAAATTATTTCATAACAGAATTTATCGCAATATTAATATTTCTCAAACAATTACATTAGTCTGCGGCGTACTACCAACAGTTCTAGCAAGAAACACGTCGGTCTAACATCTGGCGACAATTTCCACAATTCTAGCACAAATTGAGCGGATCTCAGACGTAACAAACGAGATTGTTGGTATAATTCATGTGGACTGACTAATGTTAGAGGCTATCACTCTTGTCGACTCACTGTGAAATCTAGAGAAGGAACAAACTTATTTGATAATAGTTACAATTTACGTGTCCAGGATTTCGGTGCAAACAAAAAGGAACTAAGTAGGTAGGTATTTTTCAGAAAGAAAAGAAAACGACTCCTGCTCTAAGTAATTTATTCTTTGTGTCGCGTGGAATTTCACAAACATTCAAATCACATGCACAAAGACACCCAGACTATGATTATGGATTTGTGGATCACACAAATGTTTGTCCCATGCGAGGATCGAACCCGCGGCAGGTGGTGCAGATTGGTACTTGGCGTGGTGACCTAATACGACTAGAAAATCCGAGAATTAAAATGAAAAAAAATATTGAGAGATGTGATGCGGGAAAGTTACGTCGAAAAGTAAATTCCAAAACATGGGATTATGTTTAATGCGTTAATGCAATTGTATTTCACGAATATTTGTATAATTACTAAATTTTGAGGGATTATTCCGAGTAGGTATAACTTAAATACAAGGTACACTGTTGTATTAAAATGATTACTGATTTAAACAAATGGAAACTAAATTAATAATCGCAGAAAATTTTACTAAGTCCAAACTAAAGATTAAATTGAAACAATATGAAATATCCATTGTTTAATAAAGTAATTACTTGTGTCGACACTATTGAATAATAGGACTTTCAACAAAAAACTTTACGGAATGGCCTCACCGACATAAATACGAGAAATAAATTCATAATGATTTTGCAACATGTTCATTATAGTTTTCTTAATATAATTTATGCGAATAATTCGTCGAAATATATCGTAAAGATGTTAGGGCGACAATATTTATGTCAGCACTTACCCACGGCTGGAGCATGTGGTGTAAGACAATGCCAAATTTTAAAGCGTGTAGCGTGGGTAAACCTAGTACTAGGACATTTTAAATGTTTTTTTCGGCGTTATCTTTAAAAACAAGTAAACATGTAGGTACTAGTAGTTACGAGTATCTAATTAATGCCTGGTTTCTAATTCGAAAAACGATTTAAATTGCTAACGGTCGGTAGAATTTTCTCAGCAAAACGAAGAAAATTCTACGGGCCGTAAGGAAAACGAATCGTTTTTTTTAATATAGGAACTGGACATAAAATAAAGAGTCCACTTTACGCATCAACACATATTATACTGTATTACAAAAATTAAAATGTGTCTTTATTTTTTATTGTTGTTTTTGAAATTATTTGGATTTAGAATCTTTCAAACTTCGTTAATCCACCTTGAATTGTAGTTAGTTAAACCAGTTTAAGGTATTTTCTGATAAATTTAATTTATTAGCACACGTGTGTGTTAATGAACGTGTTTCTTATTGACAATATTTATGAAGTGAATTGCTTTAAAAATGCATTATTTATGAAAGGTACGACGCGCGGTAAATGTTGTCAGTCTATTGATACGCAAGGTTAGTTCTATGTTGTTATGTTTTTTGATGAACGATTAAGAATACCCTTTTGCCTGCCCTTACCATATTAACGATAACTGTTCTATTATTACTACTTAAAGACATAGAATTAGTTTTTTTACTTTTCATAAGGCTAGACCAAACGCCATTGTAGCTAGCTTTTAGTTCTATGCTTCATTATATTGGTGTTTTAACGACCTCCGTGGTCGAGTGGCGTACACACCGGTTTTCAAGGTGTCGCCAGCTCTGAGGTCCCGGGTTCGATCCCCGGCCGGGTCAATGTAGAAAAACCACTTTTCTACATTGTCTCGGGTCTGGGTGTTTGTGGTACCTTCGTTGTCTCTGAATTCCATAACACAAGTGCTTTAGCTACTTACTTTGGGTTCAAAGCAATGTATGTGATGTTGTCCACATTTATTTATTTATTTATTTATATATTTCATTCAATGTATTGCAATAACAAAGCTAGCTTTAAAATACATATAAGTCTTAGACTTTAAGTCTTAGAAAAAGCGGGCATGTTTAAAAACGTGGCAGTTCTTTCATCGGTTAAGCATTTATTGTCATAGGCAATAAAAACACTTCACATTTTCGACATTCCTTCACAAGTCTTTGGAAAAATAAAGCTGGTATTTTCTCATAAATATAGGCACTTTAGTGTGTTTGTGAGAAAGCTCTGCAATCATACTCGTTTCGTCATTTCAGACTACCATTTTATTATTTGAAAGATATACGAATATTGAATAAGTTATGTCGGTAAGATGTAAGTAGATGCTAATTACTATCTACGAAGACCAAAGTAGACCTTACTAAAGACCTTACCTTAATATTGAATAAATAATTATGTAGCTGAAGAACTATAAATTCCGATTTTAATTTTAATTCTTTTAGGTTTTTAGAAAAACAAAATGGAAGCTTAGATTTTTGTCGGCCAGTCAATTGGTCTGAAAGGCATACTGACATTCAGAGAGACAGACACAATTTAAGACCATCTATTTTTCATTAAGAACTAGGTTATTTATTACTCGACGCAACTGAGTGCTTTAAAACATTACGAAAAGAAATCTGTTTGAAATAATATCGATTGATTTGAAGTTAAGCAGACAAAAATATTGCTATGATTGAATCTAATGGAAATTCCGAGCATAGACTAAAGTGTATACTGGAAAAAATTCGCGAGGAGTCAATAGGTAGATTTAGCGCGAAAGTTGAAAATAGAACGCTCAGACCTACGCACTTGACGCACGAAAAAGGTTTGGTAGATGTGAAAAAAGTTTTATACATCACCATCGTGAACCACTTCCCATTTCCTTAAAAGCTTACCTGAAAAAATAAACAGGTACTTATTTATAAAATGTCTTATTTGCGATGAATATTGTAGTTATCTATTTACAGTTTACCTTTATTCTTTAATTAATTTTAATTCCAATACAATGCCAATGCAAAATTGATATTAGATAATAGATTATTTTGTTTGTTATGTGTGTTTTTGAGTGCCTGCTATATGAATAACAATTTTGCTTTGGCATTGTATTAGGATTTAAATACATTCAAAAGTAAGTAGCCCTCAGTTCCAGCAAAAACTTTGAAGTAATTAAAAGAAATTTGCTGTAAACCATGTATTATTCAATTGTAAATGAAAGCTTCTCTTATAACAGATCTTTTTCAGAATAAGTATATATAGACTGATCTATAAAATTTTATTTAGACTTAAAATATATACCGATTGTCACCGCAGAGAATTTACGAAGCTATTAAATAGTAATTTATACTTTCTTAAACGCACGAATTCCATTACTAAGATAAAGTGTGCATTAACGATGGAAATAGCTTGAAGGGAAGTTTACACGTTTAATTCATGCGCGTTCTAGTATTATTGATTTGCGCGCCAATATGGGCCGGTGAAAATGTCCGTCAGTATAAACATTTCCTTGTTTTGACAGTTTAATTCCTGTGCACGCTCTCGGATTATATAGTTTGATAGCTATTAGTCATTTACAACTTCTGTCTAAGGTTTCTTATGGCTATTTCATACTGGCTGTACAAAAAAATACATGGCAAACAACAGAAAAACAAAAGAAGATACATATTGCGAGTGACAGTGCAACGTAGTTTTTTTAATCATTATTTTTATTTTGAGGTTGTTTTGGTGATTATATTCAGATCAATTTTAGCAGTTTATTAAAAGTTCCTATACACATTAGTAATTTATAAATACATCTTTTGACAGATTATCTGATATGATCTGCTACTAGGTAAAGTGCGTACTGTATGTATATGTATACATAATGTAAAAATGTTTCTTTTACAAAAGTATCCGTTTTAGAACATCTTATTTCAGCTCTGATTATATTAATGTAAAAGCTTTTTAACAAGAGTAGTTCATTCAGAGAAAGACGTCTAGACAGTCTGACGTAGGTATCTAGATTTGTTTGTAGCTTTAGTGTATGAATCATAATGTGAGATCACTATCCAATATAGTTTTATTCGGGCGTAATAGTTTATTTTAGCTTTTGTTTTATAATGTTATGGAAATAGTATTAGGCAAGTCTGTTGACTCTTACGCGGTAAGGCGGTGGGGTAGGCTTTTTTAATTTTTGGGTATTAAAACCTAACCTATTTCATGATGGCGCTTAATGATATACTTAGAACAGATTAACCAATACTTGACAAAGATTTTTTTCTAATCAATTAGGTTACGAATGTAAAGTCGATCGTCAAAATATATGCCATAATAAAATATAGGTCAGAAAGTATGTAAAAAACCATTCGTCAACTTGTTGACAGCTTCTCAAAATACCAAGACATTCTGGAGCATTGAATTCCCTCACGCACTTCCAATTAATTTATAGAAATATAAGTGAGCCGCCAAGTTCAGTGTTCTGGTGTCTGGCAGAATGCCAACCACTTCACTTTCATCTACTTCTGTTGATCCTCAAATTGGTTTGTGATATCATACGAGATTTCTAAGGTCGCGGCTTGCAAACAACTGACGTTTCAATTTGGTAGTATCTACATACAGAAAAAACAAATCGATCGATATATTTCCATTAACTTTATTTTAATTTTTGTTGAATAAAAGGAAAAAATATTAATTGATATATGTATATTTTGATTCAACTTTATTATTTTTAACCTTTGCCATGCGTCAATTTCATTCGCAGCGAGTCTCATGCATAAAACTCATATTCGGAACAGGTTTCATGCAAATATTTAAGCTTCATATTCAGAATTGAATACTTTTACGCAAGCTTCGCACGCAGTTAAAATTGAATTGATATATAATATTTTTACTAAATTACTTTTTATTAAAATTGAATTGATATACAATAGTTTTTAGTGCGAATTTTTAAATAAGAAAAGAATTTTATAGGAAAATATATTCTCATGATGTTTTTTGATTTAAAAATAAAACGCGATAGTATAAATTGTGTTTTAAATAAAATTATGAACAAAATAGATTCCAATGGTAAAAAAAGTTAAAACTTTTATATTTAACCCTAAAAATAAAGATAAAAACAAACTCATTTTTCTACTAATACGTTTCTGCTATAAATTCCGCGAACAATCTGAGTAAAGTCCAAAATTCGTTAGTTTGAGACTATTTACGATGATGTGGCGTGAGAACGATATATAAATATTACGGTAATATAAATTGTGACAGCTCCCTGATCCCTGCCAACTAGGTTACATGTAGTGTAATGCAATCTTTTTTTATACTATGAACTAAATGTTGAAAGCCACAAATATTTACGTGCACGTATCGCTAAATAGTACGTGTCATCTTTAAAATAAGATGTAACTATTGCCTTGACTTCTGGCAGCCGACAATTGGAAATACAGTGGGCATAAAATTGTGAAATTCTGTAAATATATTCATTATTATATCTATACATTTATCTCACTCGATGTCACTGCACTTGCCATACTTATCTTTACACCGTCCTTGGTTGACTGGTAGAAAATGCCTAATGCATTAAGATCGCCATTGTACTGATTTTTGTGTACATAAAGTTTAAAATTAACAAATAAAAAATTTCACGTGAATATTTGATATTATTTTTTGTGTTGTAGCTATTGCAACAATTAACATCTTTGTTAATAACAACGCCATTCTGACACTGCCCCAAAGCAAATGAACTGCAATTGTGAGTAGCCAATTTTTAGGTTAGTCTCTATCTCTATGCCTCAAAGCCGAAACATAATAGGCATGGCTCCTATTTTTTTTTTTAAAGTCCGCCTGGTAGATTAATGAATTTTATTGGAAACGTATTTTTTCTTTTTTCCTGCAAACAAAAAATTATCAAAATACAGAGAACGGAATTTTCGCGTGACGTCACTCCTCGCTAAAATTTTTACCAAGGCGAGGTGTCATAAGCCCCCACTCCGAAACTTTAAAGCGCTGTATCTTTGTAATTTTTTATTGTTTTGTTTTGATAAAAGAAAAAATACGTGTCTAATATTTTTTATTATCTAACTGACGGACTAAATAGATTTTAACTTTTCATACCCAGTCAACATCCCTATTGTTTTGAATTAGGTTTTCATAAAACACGTTAGACACGTGTTTTTTATTTATACACTTTATTTTTGTGCTGACATATTTTAAGTTCACCAAACATATTTGCGACCGGCAATTAATATGCTATGGCCATTATAGCTATGAGATCGGTACCTCTAGGGATAGCCTTCGGTAGCTCGCTCTCGACACCCGAGAGCAATTGAAAGTTTTTCATTCATCGTTCATAATGAAGCTCGTCTAATAATGACGAAGAAAATGCAATCACAAGGTAATTTAAAAGAAAATCCAATATGTAAGGGACCGTTTAACGATCTGTTCTTAGCTTTATAGCTTACTACAGAAGCATAATTCCTTTTCAGTTTTATTAGTTTACGCGCCTATGGTTGTATTGCTAGAGAAATTCCTACCTTATCTCGATTTAATAGGTTTGGGAATAGAGTGTTGTGTACATGTACTTAAGGCTGTATATTTGGATTTATGTTAGGTTGTCGTGTAGTAGTAAGTTGAGCTGAAATGGACGTTTCTTATTACGGCGCTAAGAGCATGTAAGTGCTTTCAAACACTAGGTTCTTGTTATGGGTAAAAGCGTAGGTTTTATATATTATAATATAGAACAACGTTTTATAAGCTGCTATTTTGTGTGAGATTCTTCTGTGTGTTAAGTTTAGCGTTTGTAGCTTCTACACTCTACGTGCGTCTACACGCGTGTCTATAAAATATTATTACTTACTACTGTTTGCCAAAGAATTATTATGCGATTATATATTTATTTTGACCTATGATTTCACGGAATAACATTGCAGACATAATTTATAATGATTCAATTTGAGCTAGACTAGTGAGTCATATCAGAATATAAAAAAAATGATTAGAATTTATAAAATTGAAAATGCCAAATTATGTGTGGTGTTGTAAACTCTTTCGAACAAGTTATATCGTAAGAATATGAATTAATTGTACTTATCAAGAAAAATATTTATACTGGCAGCAATAACATTCAAAATAATAAGTACTTTCAGTGACTGCAAACCATTAGCTTCTGTTTCTAAGGAGTAAGGTGTTATTCTAGTGACACCTGTATTATCTATTAGCAGTTAAATAATCCTTACTACTGGGGAAAGTAGTATAAAAAAAGAGAGGCAGATAATTCTCAGTAGCAATTTATTCAGGCCCACTAGGTAATTCTGATCGGCGATGGCGTTGAACTCTCGCAGTACCGATGGGTCTCATTTCTGGATTTCACTGTTGCTTAAGATCAGGCGGGGTGAAGACATCACGTTCGGGTAAAAAAATGGTATGCAAGTACGGTCAGTAAATAATAGACTGTAAATAGCTAAAGCCTATTAATTTCTTGAACATTCATGTGGACGATTAAGGAGAGGAAAGCAGAGGTCTCCAGGTCAAATCTCGTCTAAAAAGTTGCAGCTTCTGCGAGACTGCTACATCTATTCATGGTAGAGATAGAAATTACTAGATTAATACTAAACAGTTTGCAACAGTACCTAAGTCTTGCAACAAAGAGTCAGATAACCCAATTTGGAAGACATAAAAACAGACTAACAGAACAATGAAGACGAGGAAGCTAATGCTAATAACTAGAAATGCCAATCACAAGAAGGTATGTTCTGGCAAGCCCTACGCCTTTCACAGCAAGAATAAAACAGTGTCCATAGACAGATGTGTCCCTGTCTTACATCCACTTAATTCCTTTTCGTGCCGTTACACTCACTTATCTGTTTGATGTAGCGGTGATTACGATAGTCCTTTGAAGTTAGACCACTAATATGGACTATAAATATATTCAGCGATGCCCCTGTTTCTAATTCACGATAATATATCGATAAATCGTTTGGGATCGTTATCATAGATTAAGCTGATAAAATTATTTGTATTACGGATATCGAATACTTAATCTATTAGTTTTACATTTATTTACATTTTTATTTTACATCAGTTGAAAGTCCTTGGAATATTTTACCGATATATTTCTTTTTAATCGCGTTTCTGACCTGAGAGGAATCGTGCTTTAACACGTTAAAGAAAATGCGTACGTTTACAAAATTAAAAAAAAGGTTGGTTATCTTGTAGGGAGATGATTTACGGAACAAATTAAGTGCTGTATTTATTTCACCAAAATTTCCAATCCAAGTTATTTATATATTCCAATTAATCCAATTAGGCAAGTTGAAATATTGGCTTGTATTCGCATCATCAGCATCTATTACTGACTATTCTATCTTATGTATTTTTAAACCAATCGCTTGAATACGAGTCTTCGGTAATTTTAGAGACTGGTTTACAGTATGGATATGACATACACATAAGCAAAAGATGAAACCACATATGTTAATATTCCACAGAAACTAAAAAGAAAAGAATTTTAAGTTAATATTGATTGACTGGTAGAGAATGTCTTAGGCATTAAGTCCGCCATTATACTTTGATATATATAAAGCATTAAATAATAAATAAATAGACACAATTTAAAAGAATAGATTATAAAAAAATGTTTCTACTTAACATAAATAATTTAAGTAACAATAATTACAGCTAATGTTTAAGAATAAAAGTATAAACTCTTCTTTTTGACTTAAACACTACACCGAAGACAAACACGAAATCAATGACCTATGTCAAATCCATACAGTATAGTAATGATATATTGCTCCTTGCTAGGCCTCCGCTACAAAACCCGTGGGAACATTCAGCACGCCCCAATTATTTCTCAGCATGTAAATTATCCAGTTGCGCTTGATATTCGCAATCAATCTTATCTGACCCTTATAAACAGCTAAATCAAGTCAATGGAAGCTGTTGACTACGATTACAATTAAGAGGATCGCAGCTGTCATCGCCTAATTTGGTCAATTGACTGTGAATTTCTATAGGATCACCTTAATATTGCTCAATTGGTGTATTATGATGATATTGTTTTATGGTGATGTGACCTATTTAACATGGCGCCCTTGATGGCGTCAACAACGGCGTTCTTTATGGTGCCTATTGTAGGCAGCATGACAGATCACCAAATGACGTAAGTAACCTCAATTCGCGAGAGAAACGAATGAAACGACTTCGTAGAATGTTTTTATGATATGGTAACGGGAATTAGACTTTAAATTAAATAAACTGTCCAGTCAAGTAACTTAATACACGGTATTGTAAAACCTTTTTCTCCAACTAATTTACAAAATACAAATTTCTCGAAATTTTTTGTAGTTTCCTAGCTTGTCCTATTTACTTCTTCTTCCTCTTAAGCATGTTTGGGTCCACTGCTGAAGATATACCTTTTGCATGGCTCTCCAAGAAGTTCTCTATATTCTACTCCAGGTAGGCCCTGCAGTTTTTTTTATATCGTCCTATTACACTGATAACTAATTTGCGAGCTCGTCTTAAGCTCCAACTTGCTATGATGACCTCATTTTTGCATTAATTCGGAGACAACGACAATATGGAAATGAGTTGATGATTACGTGTTGCCTATGATCTTAGATCAAGGTGGATCAGTGGTATTTGTGTATTCGCAATACTACTCAATATTTGCAGTATAATCGGGTGTATCAGATCATTATTTCAATCTGCGCAATATTTTAAATGTTGTGAGTTCTATTCTATTAATTCCATTGTTGTTCTATTGTCATTTCATTACGTCACTACAAGAATAGCCCCCGGCTTCAGCTAAGTAAACCTCACGAGTCTATCCAATTTTAGTGCTATTAAATTAGTATGCAGTGCAGTATAGTTGGAAGTTGCTGTTTATGTTAGAACAGCTGGCTTAACTGTGGTAATAATAGCTCCAGTAAGTGTTGCGATTAAAACGTTATGGCTGTTTGTAGGCAGACTGGAACCTAACATTAAGTACTGCTATTGTACTCTCACTGGATCAAAAACTTTCGAATCTAATGTTTTAATGGTGACGTAACGGCAAATAAACAAAAAAGGGTAAATCGACAATTGAACTAATGGATTATTGTATAACTATATAGTATATAGTCTATATTGTTTTGTAATTAAATACTAATAATAGAAGGAAAAACTTAAATCTCAGGAAGGACTCGAATCTGCGACCACGGGCTTGACGCGCCAGTCGCTTTACCTACTAAGCTACTGAGGTCACTGCCTGGAAGTTTAATATCTGCCTTCTATTTTATTACGTCTTTTAGTCCTTATTGTTTTTTCATTTAATTTCATTTTACTGTCTGACATAGGGCTAATCGAGGTAGTGTCACAACACACGGTCCTCTGTGACATCCGATGTCACAGAGGACCGTGAAAAATATCGATCAAGTTAGATGAAGATCTAGCCCGACCGATATTTTCTTTAGGTGATCTGTCCATCGGGCTTTATATTTCTTACTAGCTGTCCCCCGCGACTTTGTTCGCGTCTTTTAGTTTTAACGGTTTTTCATTTTTGCAACATATTTTATTTATGCTCCGCTCCTATTGGTCGTAGCGTGATGTTATATAGCCTATAGCCTTCCTCAATAAACGGACTATCCAATACAAAAATATTTTTTCAATTCGAACCAGTAGTTCCTGAGATTAGCGCGTTCAAACAAACAAACAAACAAACAAACTCTTCAGCTTTATAATATTAGTATAGATGTCAAGTTGTGATTTTTTGTTTTACTACTTATTTCGGAACTATACAACTATACCGGAAGACTGAGGCCGAACCATCGTACAAGATGCATGTCGTCATAATAGAGCAAAGAAAACTTAATAAATCACGTCCCTTATATGATGGGCCCCTTTAATTATATAATTTATCTAAACTTTTATTATTTGTTGTTGTAGCGGCATGTATTTTGGTATTCATACTTTTGAAAATTTCAACTCTTTTGCCATTACAGTTCATGATATATAGCCCGCTGACAGACGGACAGACGGACGGACGAACAGCGGATGCTTAGTAATAGGGTCCCGTACGTGAGCCCAAATAGGTTAAATTTTATACATCACGGGATTAATGTCAGAAGGAAGCGGTTGAGTATCACAGCTCAGACACATCCTAGGTATTTCTTTATCAATCTGGAGCATCTCTGCAATCACTTTAGCGAGACTGTATGTGGCACTAATTGTTCGCTGTAAATAATTGTTAGTACACCCGTTCCGCTTATTAAAACCGTCTGAAGTCGTTTTGGCAGTATTAGTAATAGGTCATTTATTTGGTGACTCAATAAAGTATTTGGTGAGAAATGTTTGATCAATTAAATTTTTAGAGGCCTTTGTTGTGAAATATTTAATGTATAATTTTAAATATTCTTGATCAATTAATATGCTTGTTAAAAGTGCCATATATGGTAGGAGTAATAGATTTTAGTCAGGACAACTGAGTTTCAGTCAGGATAATGATAAATCTGAGATCGCAAACCCCCAATGAGCAAGCATAGCGATCAATGTTCGGTCCTTTTCTATATGAGAACAGGCCTGTGCCCAGCAGTGGGACATTTATAGGCTGGTATTATTGTTCGAGGAATACCCAAATGTCATCATTTGAGATGACATCCAAGACACTTAAACTTTTAAGCTTTACGGATATTGATTCTAAAGAACGTCTATGATTAAAAAACCCTTATTCCTTAGCATTTCAAATTTAAACGTTTTAACATGTTTACTTCTGGATTTGAAATTGAGATGTTTAAAATATCTATCTTCGATTTCCTCAACAGAAATATCCGGCACTGCAATGAGTTCCTCGAATTACACCTTAATAATGCTCTTCTGCAAACTTATTCTGCAGTCATTACTAATGCATACCAACTTTATTTCCACCAACTAAGATTTAAATTCGTTTGATTTTTATTTCAGGAGATGCAAAAACCGTGGTACGATTTGTCGGTTGTAATCTGAGATTACACGAAGCATCTTGTCTGAAGTGACATACGTTAGTATTATCAAGCCCGAAGTCTATTGTGATAGCAAGTGATAGACAGCATGGTTGTCATGTAAATACGATCAGTTTTGGTATTAGGCCGCCATTAATATTTATAAGCTGATGAAACTCAATTGACGTGTATGGCTTTGATTGGGGAGAATTGATGGTAAGGCAAGAAATTCTTTCTTTGATGTATCATTTTGTCTCGTTAGGGATGCCAGATATGGGAAGAAAATTAGGTTTATTAGCATTGAATTGAAAATAAGAATTTCCTTATTTGTTTTTTTTTGTACTATTGAATTACTAAACTCGACTTTCCAATTCTTTAGATAATCTTTGTAACTAACAGGAGTAAGTACTAAGCATTTAAGAGAATTAAATCTTTTAACTCGACTCTGATATAACACTGCAATACTATCCTGACCACGAGGACAACAGATTAGTTGTTAAAATTCCATTTGCTCCTCTCATATATCAGTAGTGAATTTAAGTAGAGCACTTTAAATAATAACAATAGATCAATCATGTCATACAGTTACATCGACTAATGTGAAATAAGATTGGTCATGGTCAGCCTTCATCTCAACTTTCATGGCAAAAGTGGCAGGATTTTTACCTGTTCCTTAAGTATGTTTTCAATTTGTATTGATTTTTACATTGACAATAACTTCAATAGTCAGCCGCACCTACTCAGCTGATTCCCACAAACCGTGTTCCACCAAAGAAACTCAATATAAAAAGTGAAATCAAGAGTATAAACCAATAAACGTGTCCCGCAGGCATGGCGTCAAAAGTGATTACAAAAATTCCGCACGTATCACAAAAGAATCGATTCATATCGAGTTGAGCTTTCAAAACATCGATACGATTCTCGTAATGACACCGAACAATGGTCCGATAAATAAGCAATAAGAATCGATTGATCGAAACGGACATGTGATCGTCATTGACAGTGTAATCGAATTGAACGGGATCAAGATCATGGTCGAAATCATCGGCTGTAATTATATAACTATTTGGTTCATGTTGCTAGCTGATAGCGGTATAGTTAGGTTTTATCTGTAGATTTGTATTTTTATCTTTCGGTTCTTGGCTTATTTGTTGCGGGTGATGTAATAAACTGGATACTGGTTTTGCGGCCTAAAATTTAATATCATATATAATACCGGCCAAAAAATGGCCCATATTCTGGGCACATGCCTCTTCTCATGTAGAGAAGGCACAAGCATTGATAACTACGTGCTCAGTGCTCATATCATAAAAAAATAATAATAGAAAAATCGTGTATGATGTGTCTTTCTGTAAGGAGTTAGGGCCGGACTAAACTTTCAATACTCTTTTAAATTTTGTTATGCACATTAATTAAAGATATGTTAGTTTCTCATGTTTTTTAAACAAAACCTCGTTTAAAGTAATTTTATTTAAAGCAACCGCTGTTCTCGTATTCCTTGCCTACGAAATAGCACGCATGGAAACAAATCTGTATATCATTTGAACGTACATAGCGTTCGTTTTTACTTTTAGATTGGTGTACTTAGCAACTCCCATCTGATACGTATTTACGACTATATCTATGAGAATAATATTTTGCTTTTAGTGACGGATGAGTTACAACTTCATAACAATTCTACAGATATTATTATTGTTTGTTTTCCTGTATAGAAGGTATTTATAGTTTACTTTTATTTTAAAATGTTCCTAATGCACCACTGTTAGGAAAAATTCTTCCCAATTTTCTTTCTCTTGGTTTTCAATAGAGCCAACATGGACCAGACCTTGATAAAAGATTCCAGTTCGCCTGGCTATCTCCGCCTACGTATACCCCGCCGTATCTTCCTCTTGAAATATATATTTAAGCATATTATCATTGTTATTAGATAAATATAATACTATCTTAAAATATTTTTTAATTAAAAAAACTGATTTGTCATTTAATGCGTCTGGCGCCGCAACAATTACTGTGATTACTATCTTGATAAGCGCAACTACAAAATTAAATTAAATAAAAACAGCTTTTTAGATTTTATCAAATTAATGATGACATTTATTTATTAGTAGACAAAATCAATATTCTAGAGACCTGTACCAATTTGATTACTTTAAAAAATAAATGTCAACATCAAAAGCTTGCCACCCCAAAAATAATAAATTAAATTAAATTTCACGTTATAATTTAAATATTATTATGTAGTTTTATATAACTTAAGAGTACACCTATCGAAAACTACCTATCATTAAAATGATATACCTTTCAATAACTGACATAAATAATAATCATTTATTTTAATTAAAACTACATAACAAAAAAATAAACAACAGCCATCCTCACTTCAAATTCAAACAATGGCGTTGTTTTCCCTTTTTAAAATTTTAATTATGACGTACCGTCAAATCGTACATCATTATAACGCATCCGACTTGACAGTTAATTAATAACTCGTTAATTGGCGGCGTTAATGCTTAATTGATTTATTGCAGCCAGAGTGAAATATCACCGCACTTGACTTAAATTGAACGAACTAATTCGTATTGAATTAGAATTGTGTGGAATTAAAGCAAATAGAAATGCGATAGAGTAAGGAATGATTAATGAATGGTTTGCGTTTAGTACAGTCAGCAATGAGTTTAACATGGCTTGCTGTATAACTTAAGTATTTAGATTATATTATTGCTTTGTAGCGACTTTTGTTGCTGACCATATTATTTTATGGCCTGAGTTGGCCCTAGAGTCTATCCATAACTAGGTATTTATTTCTAAATATTATGTATTTTTATTTATTCCTTCTCTATATGAGACAATGCCTTTGCCTAGCAGTGAGACATTTATAAAGTGGTATTAATATTATTATTTATTTATTTATTTTTTATAAAGTGATGGTTTTACAATTTTATAAATTCCTTCATTAAGGAAAATATAGGTATACAAACTATTTTCTTTTTCTGGCAAGACGTGGAGACGTTGAACTACGGGATAAATTAACAGTCCGTATAAAACCAGAGCCATATTAGGATAAGCTATAAAATAACGCATAAATAAAGCCAGGTGAACGTACCCGAGTTAAATAAATCAATGGCTAACTAAACGCTATATTTAGCCCCAATTAATAACAACGAAACGCGCGGCTTCCGTATGATATATTATGATTTATAGTTGTTCGTATCCATATCATTATTAGTTCTTCGTATTTTATCAGTGCACTTATAGTAGTATATTATTGTAGTTTAGGGAAATGAATTTTTATCACACCTATATTTATTGACAGGACATGCAGAATAGAATTGCCAATTTTTTTTTTAATTTTGAATGAACGACCTGCCTTTGTTGTGGAGGTACTTTCTTTGCTGTCACATGTGAAGGCTCTTTACTTGCTTGTTTTCACCGAATTGAAAAGAGGAGGTTCTCAATTCGACTGTATTTTTTTTGTATGTTTGTTACGTGATATCTTCGGCAATTATGAATCGATTTGAAAAAATATTTTTGTCGTTGATTAGGTATTCCACAGAGGTGGTCCCATATAAATTACATTGAAGTCGGTTTTTAACATTAATGAGTAATTAGTTATTATAATAAACGGAAAACACAAGCTTTGACTATAATCTTGCACATAAAGCACATTGCAGGTTAACGATTTTAGATGAAGTCCAAATTTCTACATGCCTTTTCGTTTACGAATGTACTGTAATGGTAAACCAAGACAATATATACTTTATAATCAAGAATTACATGCTCGTCTTTCGTCACTTGTGTGGGTGATCTGGGTTCAGTAATAGCCGATCCCCCGTACTGTCACAACTGGCGAACACAGACATTCAAGCTGGCGCGATGGCGTGCCAATGCCATCGGTCACTGTTAGCTCGCGAACGCGCTTCTTAGAACTAGTTACAAGGGATAAGAGATAGACGCGAACAATGTTTTGCACGTGATACGCGGTGTTTTTAATAATTAAGTGATTTTCTTTTGTTTTCATAAAAAAATGCCGTTTTTAACAAACCACTTCACTGTAAGCTTAGCTAAGCAAAAGTGTGATAGAGATACACTTTGTTCACATAAACGGTAACGGATTTTAATATATTTTTATAGTTTTGTTCTTCCTGGCCGTTTCTAAATCCATTTGGGCACACAAAAAAGAAAATCTCATATGGATGGGTACCTATAAAAGGAGCTTGGTAAAGAGTAAAACCACAAATATAATAAGTATTTTCTTCTTCTTCTTTTCGTGTCGATAATTACTTATACTTTTATTTACTTGATGCGCCCATTTTATTGGCTACATTAACTGCGGCGTCATTGGCCATTTGTAAGTCTTCCAAAGTGCAGGTTTGGGTACTTTGAGCACTCCAACAAGTGCGGCATTGTCTGGTCTGCAAGACCGCACTCGCACTGGGTATTTGAAGGGTCTATGATCCCCAACATTTCCAGATTGTGTTTTTCTTTGATATTATATTTTGAAGTTAACTTCCTTATGACTTGGACCAAAACCCTGTCTAGTCAGTTTGTCTGTTTGTCATTTGTTACTAAGCAGCATCTTGCAGCATCATAGGCACATTACACAACACCTATAATATATTAGTTTAATAGCTAATAAACGTTATGATATATAGCACCGCGGTTCGCAGAACTCTTATGAGAAGTTTGCGAATATTGAATTAGTAGAGAGTAATTAAGTAAGGCAAGGCATATTTTACGGATGATTAGACAGATACTCGTTGTAGATTGTATTTCAATATTTATGCGTTTAAATTCCGCCCTAGTTTATGAAAATACTTGCGTCGAGGTTGCGTTGGGGTTTCATATAAATTGGCGAAGGCACACGAAGAAATGAACACCTAGACCTAAAACGAATACTTTTAGTTCCTCCAATATTTGTAATTAAATACAAATATGCATGCCGTAATGCGTAACAAATAATTAAAATTACTCCAATATTTACAAAAAAAATGGATTGAAGCATACTGTTGCTTATAATATTTTAAAATTAGATCTTTCAATTGAATTGTAGCATTCCTATGCGGTTTTCGTTAACACTTTTTACAAATGTATTAAATATTGTTACAAATAAATCTATCAATTAAATATTAATGTCTGCAATTTTGAACTCGTTCATCTACCACTAATGTTGACTGGCAGAGAAAAGAAAAATTATATATATATTTAGTTACACGTTACTTACACTAATATTCATCAATTGATTGATAAAATCCTACCATAATAAACCGACATTTCACCGATGCAATTGAAGATAGAATAAGGTTAAAAAAAGAACAGAAATAGACAGCTCGCGTCGCAGTGCGAGTGCAATGTTGCAAATAATAAGAATGCAAACACGTCATGCGATTGAGATGTAAGAATACTTGTTAACTCTTTAATTAGCGATGCATTCATTATCGCTGACTAACGCGGTACACTTGTCTAGATGGCACTTGTTTTTATTGTGTTCCTAAGTTTGGCTTCAATTAGAAGTACGTAGGTGCCTACTAAGCTTTATTTATAAGATGGTTTCAGTTCACTGGGCGCTGTGTAGATTAAATTATTTTTAGGTGACGTATCGTCGATATTTAGAGTAAAGTATATTTTTAAGGTATTTTAGAAATGTCTCTTCTCTGTCTGATATATCTATGTAACTTTTATTTTATATACTGTTAGGTACCTATAGCTTCTGAAAATATCCGTTTCGCGTCTTAATTAATAAGTACTGTCAATCTGGTTAATACCTTAGTTTTACTGCGGGCCTTATTGTAAGCTTTATCTTTGCTTTTATCAATTTAAACCCTGTTGATGGTTTAGTAAGGGACATTGCGTGCAGAAATAAATTATATTAAACTAAGTTGAAGTTACATGTTTAAGCAATGAGTTATATTGTAAGTTCCTCTTAAACAGCTTTAACAATGACTTAGTAAGAACATAACGACAAAAGCTCTTTGAGTATGTATCAGAGCATGAGTCAGTTTGACCTTCACGCCTCATCAGGACTTCATACCAAATAATATTGATGCAATTGAACCGTAAGCTGGCCTAAATGTTCCTCTTATTTAATTTAAGGTGTTGTACAAGGTCGTATTCATTGCAGACGTCTAAAAACTACAGATAAAGTGTCAATATTCGTTGAGGGTTATCGTCAATTTGTCAGATGCTTTTAAGTTGATAAATGCTATTGAAGAATAAATTGAGGAAAATTTATGTACTGTCAGGCATTGTTGTTTCTTGTGTTTTTTTTCTTAGTCAATACTATTCCACTCCGGAGCAAATGTCTCCGCTGTGTTTTTACCCGACGCTAAGGATTGGTTATGTTTTTGGCACGTATCTTGTTTTTTTTCTACGTTTGTAAATTGATTTATCACCTTGTATCTTCCAAATGGCTGGATGGATTTCGACAGTTAAGTGTTGTTAGATTCGTCTAAAAAACCCAAGTGTGCTTAAAGGACAGTAATTTGAAAAAATAATGAAAATGGCGGAATTTTGGCGATAAATTGTACTTAAGTCGTTTATTATATATATTTTATTAACCAAACCTATCGAGTAGGGTATCAAAATAAAAGGTATATAAATGGTGTGGAAAATATACGCAACTTGTATGTTTAAATATTGGAATGAGAAATGCAAAAATAAATAGTTTTGTTTCATATCAGGGGCTTTTTATGTTTTTTATTGATTCAACTTTACTGGCCTGTTAGACATTCCTAGAATATTACCATTTATCCTATCTTGACTCACAATAACTTCTATTAACATATCATTATAACATCATGACCGATCATTTTTATGGGCTATCAACAATTTATGATTGAACCAATATTGAAATTGAGTGGTACTTCAATGGCCAGCGCGAAAGAGACGAACATATACTTTTGTTCGTGATAAAAAGAGAAAGGATTATTTTGAGGCGTTGTGATATTATAATTTGATATCTTTTTAAGATCATAACAATATAAAGTGACTTAATAGTGATATCAATAGGAGAGGAAAGGTTAATGACTGCTAATGGAATGTGGATTTTTATGATCATCAAATAAACATCATAAAATGATCAAAACCGAATATCCACGCAAACCTAATGCTGTCTAGTTAAGTGTGTCTGTTTTAAGATAATTAAGTTTATATAATTATATCAATGTTAACATATTTACAGGTAGCCTTAAAAATTTACAATTTCTTAAAACTGTCGTAGAAATTATGTAAACTTTTAAATCATTTTATAAATTATTTAAAAGAAAACGGTTTACTCACGTATATTCTCGGGATCGCCCGATTAGTTTCAGACTCAATAGGAGTCCCTAATCATGAGCTGACGCGGCGGCGTTGGTGTCGCAAATCGAACTGTTCGACTCGCTACACCACTGACTCCTATTGAGTCTGAAACTAGTCGGGCGATCCCGAGAATATACGTGAGTAAACCGTTTTCTTTTAAATAATTATGAATATTCCTTACGAAAGTTATTATATAATCATTTTAGTGACAAATATATAATGACCTCTACTTAATGTCAACAATAACTTCAAAATATATGGTCTACAATCGTGCATAGGCTATGTAGGTCCAATGTCGCGAATGTAGGTTACGGTGCGCATCTGTGCAAGCAGTGAGGTGGGCGGTGACGTCATTGTAACTACACTACGGAATGTACCGTCAGCAACACGAGTTCCGCTACAAACTTAGTTGGTTTAGTAACATCAAAACTAATATTATAATTGCGAAAGGAACTCGGTTTGTGTGTTTGTTACGTTTTCACAGCTAAACTGCTAATACGATTTTGATGAAACTAGGTATAGAGTAAGCTTGAATCCCAAGAAAGGACATGTAACTTTTTGTCGCGTTATCCGGAGACGCGGGGTTAAAGCTATTATAACTATAGGTGTTTAGCAAGTTTGAACAGAGTTCTTGTGTTATGGATATTAGTGTGTTTTCTACAAAATTTGATTTGATAGTTTTCGGTTGTTTTGTAATTTATCTAAATGTGTCCATGCTTGAATGTTGTTGCTGACTGTATGTGTTTTCTTGAAATATTATGTATGTGTTTTATGACATATTAAGTGTTTATGTATAATTGCGGTCTTTTTAGTTACGCTTAGTGGATATAAGTGGAACTAATGAGTGGACACAAAATTATAAAATCTAATCTTAAGCGCCTACTAATGGGACCAATTTTATGTATTTTATAAAAGTAATATTATAAATTGCGTACATTGTGTATTTTTTTGTTTAGTAATATAAGTAAACAATATATAAATCATAAACATGAGTGATTAAAGATGTTATTATACGAGTCTATAATATTTTATACAACAAAAATTATTATTTGTAATGGATTTTTTCACGCGTATATTTTGAGGTTTGCATTTTAGGTCTGATACTCTACATACCGGTCTGACTAAGTGTTTCCGGTAGAAATGTAATTTATTTTATAACTTATATTCTGTAAATTATATTCGATCCCCGGACGGGTCAATGTAGAAAAACCACTTTTCTACATTATCTCGGATCTGGGTGTTTGTGGTACCTTCGTTGTCTCTGAATCCATAACACAAGTGCTTTAGCTTCTTTCTTTGGGTTCAGAGCAATGTATGTGATGTTGTCCACATTTATTTTTAACAAGTGAATAAACATTCCTTTTCTATGAATATTGCTATTATTAAGCTCTCACGTGGGTACTGATGACGTAAGCTAGCAAATTGTAAAGTAGTCATAACTGTAAATAATAAAATTTGTTCACATTATTTATACAGTTGAAATGTACACGAACGTTCGAGCCGCATGACTCAAATGTTGAAACAGAACTCGTATGACTGAAATAATAGCAATACAAGTTACACTGCTATTTGAACAGTAAATACGTAATTAGTCTCTATGCTGAATCGAAATTGAGATCGGCACGTTAATTGTTAGACAAACTTTGGTACTTTAGTCTATTAAAAAGTAAACAATTGAAAATTGCGCTAGTTACGCTAATATAAAAAAAGGCTTTTGAACTCGGTGTTGCCATCAATTGGTGTCAGTAATTGCTAATATCTAAAGGACATAGACAATTTATGTCCATAGATCATTATCAAAGAATGAGATTTTAGCAAAAATAATTCCTAAGTAAAATAAATGCCTGTTCTTTAGTTTTTCGAATCGACAATCTACAGAATTTCATGATTTAATGGTAGTATAAATCTTAAACATGATCTAAGTAGTTAAAAAATACCACCACCAAATAAAGATGCTGCCGTAAAAAGTGAACAGTGTCACCAACGCTATAGAAATTGAATTAACAAGATACAATAACCAAACAACATCAAGTACATCGTATGAATATGACCTTACAGCAGCAATTGTAAAAGTAACTCTTCTAATAGGTGTTGTGTAAGCGACGGCCGCTGATGTCACCAGAATTGATCTCAATGGGAAGCAAGAATGTGACACGTTTACGATACATGATGGAAGAAATGATAACTATTCTATCAATTGCTGGTGCGATTGAAACCTCATTGATGGTGTTGATGAACTCTGACATGGCGATTGCACATGTACGCATGACGATGTATAAGGTAGCTGGGTTGGACTGGATGCGGAAGGCAGAGGACTAGGTGTTAGCGCAAGTTGAGGGAGACCTATATCCAGCAGTGGAACCGAAGTAGGCTGAATTGATTGATAGCATATAGTACATGTGAGGGTATTCAGAGTACAGTTAAGAAAATCTTCCTTATTCGTTTGGAATAAGGTGCTGTTAATGCCAGTGCTTGCATCAATGTATGTTCAAAAGCAATGCTAAGATTAAATGTGCTAAGAATGGACGAGTAGAAATTAATTCTTAAATTCCTGTCGACATGATTGTTGACGGAGCTTAAACATTCTGCATTTATAGTTAGCATTCAGCAACAGTAAACGTTGGAATGTCCAGTACATTTAACGTTTTATGACTTCTGCTTCAAGTAATTAGGAGAAAGTAATAAATGAAAGTCCAATAAATAATTGTTTAATAATCAATAACAGTTAATTATATCTAAAGGGAACCAGTGCTCGTAATAAAGCTTCCTATTTGTTTTTGTTTTTTTTTTTATTAACGTCTCCCGCACTAAGGAATTTAATCCTTGTGTCGCAGTGGTTTTCACAAATATTCAAGTCAATTTTTTTTTTTTTTTTCTAAAGTTTACTAGCAATGTGGGTAGAATTCACATTACTAGCAATCTTGTTAACCCCTCCAACTAAGCTAATATGCTTGTATCTGGAGTGGGTTCACGTCAATAGTGCTATGGGTGGGGATCGAACCTGCGACCTCTCGATCACAAGGCCGTCACCCTAGCCATTAGGCTATTGCCGCTTCTAAACATGCACACAGAACACCCAGACTTGGAACAAACATTTGTTGATCACACAAATGTTTGTCCCATGCGATTGAACTCGCAGCACGTTGCGCACACTGGTAGTTGGCATGGTGATTTATAAACACTCGGATATGCGTGCCGTAATTTTTTTTAGTATGTTTTTAATAATTTGGACTTCATCACATACATTGCTCTAACCAAAGTAGTAAAAACACTTGTGTTATGGAATCAGAGACAACGAAGGTACCACAGACACCCAGACCCTAACACTATGTAGAAAAGTGTTCTTTTACATTGACCCGTCTGGGGATCGAACCCTCAGAGCTAGTGACACCTTGAAAACCAGTGCGTGCACCACTTAACCACGGAGTTCGCCAAATTTCTTTTTTTTTACTAGATTTTGGGACGGCTTAAATAGGCCTAGGTATAATAATATTATAATCGAATACTTTACAATGGTTGGTTATATCGGTAATCTTTTTCATGGTTCAGATCAAATACGAGTGACTTCTGTAGACTTACACAATTTTACACAGAGTTACACTATTTAGGCGCCATAGTTATAAGTAGCAGATATTTAATCAATTCCTAAAATGCACTTCCCATTAGTTAGTTCACGGTACGACAGTTAGTGTCTCGAATAATTTGGCACTGGTCCTATCGAGATTAGGATGGCGATATACTATAACAGATATTTGCCGAGATGGGCGAACTGCCACCGTTGTTTGTAACAACTAAATTAATAAATTTATCTTTGATTAAAATAGTAATAGTAGTCTTTGTAGTTTTTGTTATTATAGTCACGACTAATTATAAGTGAACTATAGAATAGGACTCTGTCTCTTGCTTGACTCTTTACAAAGACATGTCGACGTATATAATGTCCAAATTCCATCATCATTCAACCCAACTGGCAAGGAAGAGTTTTTAAATAAATTGTTTTAACGTTACCAGCTAAGTCTGCCTTTTAAGATGCTTACCTGAAAATTAAAAAAAGTTATATTAGTTTAGCATATACGATTTTGTGATACTATTTAGTATCACCAAATATTATTTAAATAAATACTACGCCCGGATAGATATCTCGAAAAAAGTTCATTTATTTAAAAATTGAACTCTTTGCACCAATTACAAACATAAAAGAACCCTGACCTTACATGAACAATTGACAATGAAATTAACACACAGGTTTAAATTCGCAAACTTAGGCCTAAAATAAGTGCTAAAAATTTAATATGCAAATGTAGGTCTTCTCACGGTACCTACGTCACGATACTAATGTATTTGAATTGGATACTCGAAGGCCAAAGTGAGTAATGCCCGTGAAAATAGCTTTTGTTGACGCGCTTTTTGCGTCAGATGTGTTACGATTTTCAAATACATTACAACCACGTCTGTAATTGCTGAATTGGGTGAACTAAATTAGGATCTAGGTTTGTGTGTCATAGAATAAAATTTGAGAATCCCAAAATCTCGTAAAGTACATTTAGAATTGAAAAAATACTTTAGGTTCCTATCGTTAAGGCTAGAAAAAACCTGCACTGTATTGTGGTAAGGTGACCATGACAACTACCAATGCGCGACGTGCAGCGTGCTGCAGTTTTGATTCTGGCATGAAAAATATTTGCGAGATTTACATTTTTTAAGTGAGTCATCTTTATGTATGTGGTTTGAATGCTTGCAAAACACCCGTCGTTTAAGAAAATATCTTTTAATCATTTTGCCTAGCTGTGGGACAGCATATTCTAAAAAAAAAAAGTATAAGATTAGCTTAGCTTTGGACTATTGTAATAAGAAGAATTAGCTAAGCTTTGACAGAAGAATTTGCTACAATTAATAACAGTGATTATTAACACTTGAAATATCTCTTACAATTGTATCTAATAAACATTCTTACTAGGTCAATATAGTTGACTCTAAACTTGATTATATAATTGAGTCTCATGTTAATTTACGTGCACCGATTGTCATCGAGTACGAGTACTGGCAATCGTGGGTACGGCTAAGGATTAGTTTCTTCATAAAAATATTAAATGCATTGACAACGTAGACAGTCCAACCAAAGATACAAACTATACCTTTAAAATTGTTTAGTCTGTCTCTCAAGGGCGGCTTATTCGATCATTCAAAATTTACAAAGTCGAAAATGCATTAAGGACAAACTCGCGACAAACTTGCCTCTAATAAGACTTAAAAGACAAACCTTTTAAATCCTATTCCACAGATTAGCTGTACTTTACTATACAAATAATAAAATCGTGACGATGCAAAATTAAACAGTAAGTAGTTGACATTAACAGTAACTACATATTAAAAACCGTATTATAAGAAGCTGTATTGTTGAGTATAAAGTAATCTTTTCATAACAATAATGCAAGAATAATCGCTGGCTGGTCACTAGTTTGTTGATTTTGTTTGTAATTTATTTGTGATTGCTTTTTTATTAATGTATAATAATTGCCTCGTTACGTTGCCGCGTTGTGCAGCTGCGCGGTTAGCTTCTGTTTACATCAAGGGACAGGCCAAGAAAAATAAAATAATCTGACGAGAAAGATATAACATTCATTTTGACTCTGCATTGCAGTACAGAATTAGTCAGAATTAGTGAATTTTCAGAATAAATAATTCTATTAGAAAACATTTTGCACCAACGCTTAGAAAATGATGGACAGTTGCACATTATTGCATACCCCTGTGTAGATATCTAACCTGTCGTTGAGACTTTACTACACGTTTCCTCATGCTTCATAAAGTCCTGTTATGATGATATCTTACACTATCTTCTGCCTTGTAGCCTTTTTAGCCAGTTTTGCAATATATCAGTAATTCACAGGGTTGGATGACGCATTATCTTAATCCAGTAAGAAACAGGATCCACCAAAAACCTACGCTATCCTCATTTAAGGAAGCCGTCGTGGCGTACCCATGAGTTGGCTGTAGTTGGCTCGCACCCATGTTGGTACCTGGAACCCCGTGCTTTTGGCACGGACCGCATATCGATAAAACTTTACGACTCTTCCTGTTGTTTGTGGAGCACAGTTAACCAGATCACACGGTGCCCACTAATTAGAACGACGGTTTTGAAATGAAAGTTACCGCCGCGTTTCTACGATGTTTTTTTTTTAATTACTCGGTGCGCGCGATGTACTCGCACTTTTTTTTTGTAAATTTTTTAAACCCTTTATTGTAGCTAAGCAAATTGGGAGATGGTTATGTCCAACAGTGGATCGCGATAGTATGAGTTGATTTTCACCACGTAATAAAATCTTACAAAACCTAAGTAAAAATATCGTTCGCACATGCGGATTAAATAAATATCAAGATATGTAAAAAAACAACCCTACAACCAGAAACTTGCGCAAATAATAATCCGTGACATTTCACGCGAACTGTCAACTGAATGTAACAAATGACAGATTGGAAAAAGGAATACGTCTGCGACCTAGTTGTCGAAGGATAAGCAAACAAAACGGTTAAAAGAACCTCGTACATCAAAACATATTGTAGTATTGAATAAAGTATGTAGGTATATTATGTACAGACCGCGGATATGTTGTGAGACCCTGATGTAGGCCGGGGCCTAGAGCCAGCCAGCCTAAAGCTAGGATGGCTGATAGAAAAATTTGAAAGAATATGATTAAGGTATTGACTGATGGTCGATATTTATTGCTACATATGTATTATAACAGAAAAAGATTATTAAAAGTAATTGAAAGTGGTTTAGGAGAATTGTTTTATTTTTAATGTTTTTTAAGCCTTTGTTAACTTCTTTGTGGGAACTTCTATCAGGATCCCGTATTTGTATGAATTTTTCCGTTGTAGTATTCGCAGTATTGTACTATAGTTGTAAAATAATCTTCTTTTGGTTTAATAAAAATCGACACCCGCACTAAGAAATTTAATCGTTGTATCGCGGGGGGATTTACAAACATTCAAATCACATGCACATAGAACGCTCAAACCTAAAACGAGCATTTGTTTATCACACAAATGTTTGTCCCATGCGAGGATTGCGTCGCGCATATTGGTAATTAATATCCGTGCATTCAATAATAAAAACTATATTATGTTGATAGTCGCTTAGAAATAAGTTAAATTCTTACGGTGAATTCATGGAGAATTAACCAGCTTAGTAAGTATAAGTTAGTTAATTAGGAGCACTAATTTAAGTGTTATAAATATAAAATATACATTTAGGATATCTAGTTTCCATTTAGTATATTTTAGATGTTGGTTCAAATTATAGGAATATAAAAATATTAAGTATTTATTTTATTTCACTCCAAGGAAAACAGTACTGAATGGTAAATAGCCAATCGTTATTTGACATCAAAGTTTTTTTTAAATACTTTTGGATGCTTAATTTCTTTAGTCGTGTATAATCTTATCCATGACACACCTTGGTACCGTCTTTAAATACGACACGTGTAAATATCTGAACAGAAATAAATTATGGGATTTGCGATGACGTATCGCGTGTAAAACATTACTGCATTGCGTACACACATCACCCACACAATTATTTTGTATTTTTATTTTACAGTCTTACTGACCTAGTGACATACTGCTGGGTAGAGAAAGACTTGATTTTAGCTGTAGGTTATTAATTAGGGCTAAAGGCTAACGATGTCTGAATTCAGTGGCTAAATTTCCTTATTCGCAGTCTGTATGGATCGACAATTTATTTTTTGTTATTTTATTTTTTGGTATATCTAAGTTCTATTTGTTCTCAAACATAGTGTGTTAATATTATTGTATATTTTATCTGTAGTGTTTATATTATGTATATTATCATGTACCCTTGTTATATTTACGTGCTGTTTAATATTTTTCATAAAGCGCCAAACAATTTTATACAACTCTATTAGTAACATTATCTTTTTTCAAAATGTATTATCTTGTTTACTGGTACAAGTATTTAGTTTAATTACGTACAGAATTAAATAAAAATTTTCTTATTTTAAGAATTGAAGACAGCTCGTGGTGCCAAATATATATTAGTATCGTTAAATAGGTATAATTAACGCGGGCAGCTATGTTAGTTTCGTTATTGTTTATATTTTAAATCATTCTTGATTTCATACTGTGGCGTTTTACAAAAATATTTGCATGACATTTAATAAAGTTTACTCTGAAGATTGTTTTGACGTTTCTTCTTAGAAATAATAAGGAAAAGAAGATAAGAAAAACTAAACGAAAGATAGATTAAAATATCGCTGACGTATACAATGATTTAGATGTCTTTAGGTTTTTTGGAATGAATCCAGGATGTTGGGAATGATTATATTTCTATGAAACATCTTAATTGTTTGGAATTATTCAGGTGTTGTGGAGAATGTTTCCAGAAATTAAAATAACAAATAAATTTTATGTTTAGCTGGTAGCTTTTATTGATGATAGCTTATATTAAATTTAGTGGACGTTACCTACTTAGGGAATAACATGGTTAATAACACATCAATTATTTTACATTTTAATTACCTAAGTTTGTAGTAATTTTCGTCTTTTAGTGTTTGAATGGTGATAATATAAAATATACTACAGGTGACGTCCACGGTCCAGTGGGCGTACACACCGGTTTTCAAGGTGCCCCAGCTCTCAGGTCCCTGGTTTGATCCCCGGACGGGTCAATGTAGAAAAACCACTTTTCTATATATTGTGTCGGGTCTGGGTGTTTGCGGTACCTTCGTTGTCTCTGATTCCAACACACAAGTGCATTAGCGACTTTGGGAGCAGAGCAATGTAGGTATGTGATGTTGTCCACATATATTAATAAAAAAAATAAAAAAATGAAGATAGTGTACAGAGATAATTTTATTTCAACAAGTACCTATATAGGGAAAGTATGAAGTTCGCAACCACAGTATAAACCAGAATACATATTATAAGAAGGGTGAAGTTTCCAATAACCTTTAAGTGTAGGTACCTACTTACACTTTCGTTCGGTGATATCAGAAACCCCGTTACATTGAAAGTGGAAAACTTGGACGAAACACCGCGATACGTTCCCGAGTTCAACTCGTTAAACTTTTACCTTTACTCAAATTGTTATGTTAACTTGTGACGTTGATAGATCTATGAGTTAAGTTTTACCGCAGAAGGGTGTGTGTTCTTTCAATCTTAAATTTAAATGAGAATATTTAGCTAACTTTGACTTTTCTTAAGTTTATTTTAATAAACGGTACTAGTAGGTAGATACTAATGTATCCAGGATTTGTTTGATACCCGTAGCAGACTCTGTGGTTAAACTCCTCTGTGAGAAAAAAAACTACGATAGAATTGTTACTGTTGGGTCAAGTGCGAGTCAGACTCGCGCATGTAGTATTCCGAGGTAAATAATTATGATACAATGTTTTTGATATGGAAATATCAATCACGAAAATATTCAGATATTCATATTTTATTAACTAATGGCCAGTTTCTATATTAAAAAAACTATTTGTTTAGCTTACGGACGGGATGATTTTTTTCGTTTTGCATAGAAAATTCTACCAACCGTTAGCAAAACCAATCGTATTTTGATTATATTAACAAGTCATAGGTAAGTAGATATAGTACAATGGAGTTATATAGAAGTTAAAACGGCACGTACACACATTACCGGCGTCGCTACTCGTAATAAGGTAACTAAAATATTTGAATTCGAGGAGTAAAACCATGGATTAGTTATCCCGGACTCCCAAGGTTGCACTATTTAAACATTGGATGCAGTTGCACTTGATTTAACGAATGTTTTTACATCGATACCAGACACGTGTAATGTGTATCACACTGAAATCATTTACTCGAGATAACGTAAACAACACTACTGCGGGCCAGGGGTGCGCAACATGTTTTAGCTAAAGAGCTTTATAAATAAAGAATATCGTTTAGATTGTAGATATCGTTTATTGTCTAATTTTTTAGGCTACCATAAGGTAAAAATACTAGCTAAATAAAAATAAATGAGATATTATAACGTAATGTATGAATATAGAGACATTTTTTTTTTTTTTAATTTTCTTCTTATTTCCATTATCGAAAAAGTAATATAAAAAGCGTGCCTTAGGTTGTTAAGCCCTGGTGAAGACTACCTTGCCCACACACGTCGGGGTGGTCTAGTATATTTAAATACAACGTGCGATATAATCAGCTATCAGCGGCTTTAAATACACAGATACCTACGTGGAATTCTGTTGGTCCCGTGATCTAATAAAATGTGCGATAATTACATAATATATTTTCGGCTGACTTGTTCAACGATGTTTTTATGTTAAAATGTGTAAATTGTCAAATAAACACTATTATTATTTAATTTTTAATTTTAAATGGGTTTTGACAATATGTAAAGTTTTGTAGTAAGTTGATTGAAAGTTTTGTCTTTATACCACTAGAATGCCAATCGCAAATATGATAAGAATTTGTGAAATATCGCTAAAAGTAGAGGTCTAAAAATTCACGTCGTGTAAGTTAAATCTTTATGAATCCAACCAAGACAAATTCAACTTAGTTCGCTCCTAGAACTCCATGCTTTCTGTAGAAAATGTAAACGATCGCGTAACAATATATTTAACTATAAGTAACCATAGCAACAGGCTATTTATTCATAACTAAGTATAACTCACGCGTCTAATAGAAACATACGTTTTTGTTTAAACAAAAAAAAGTTTAAAGGAGTCAGCTGTGCAAGTAGGTCGAATTGCCTGTTGAAAACGCTTCGTTGTTTTATACATTCCTGACGATCTTGAATCATTACGGAAATATGTATTTAAAGGAATTTTTCCGTTTATTTTTGTTAGACGTAAATGTTAACGATTTATTCGTTCGAGTTATATGATATAGATGTAGGTAATGTTCCTTTTTGTGAGTGCGTACTATTTTGGGATTTTACAGTGTTACGTACAGAAATAATGCTGTAACCAGAACGAGTATCTTTAGGCTGTGACGGTCATGGACTGTGAATGCTATGCGTGTGTAAGAACTAGGTTTATGTTACAGACTAAATAATAATATGATTTTAGGTTCATGTACTGGTGATTAACGTGAAAAATATGTAATACTAGATGTTGCCGGCGGCTTCGTTCGCCCTTTGGTATAGATATTTGCGAGGGATAAATACTTGTAAGAAAGTCTATGATTTATATTTGTTTTTATAGTAAGAAGCATGAAATTTGGTTAGAATAAACTATAATTACGGCGTTTTTTTGTTAATTATAGATCAAAGCTGGGTTTACACTGGAGATGTGACCATTTACACGGGGCTAGGTAAATAAAGCGTTTCTATTGGTTCTTAACAAACACATCCCTCGCTACGCGTCCTCGTACATCCCTGGTGGAAACGCAGCCTTATGATTAGGTACATATTCATTTTAACCATCCACGCAAAAAAAAAAAAAATGTATTTGTACTTGTTTTAAAAAGAAAGTAAGGTTTGCACAACATTGAAAAACTGTCTAAATATAATTTTGATTTAATAACTTTCGTAAAGTGGATTAATAATATAATTATTAAAAAATTCTGTAGATATACTTATGCGTATTTTCGGGTTCGCCCGACTATTTTCAGACTCAGTCCTTAATCATGAGCATGGGAGAGCTAGTCAGGCGATGCCGAAAATGCGCGCGGAAATCGTCAAAAATTTTATTACCAATATTTAAGTTGCATAAAAAAAAAACCGGTGGTCAATAAAGACAATTAAATTAAGAAATGAAGATTGTGTAAACTTGTTTTAAGAATCCGTCACAAAAAAATATCCAGTTCCAGAAACACGATTGACAAGTAAGTATGGAATTTATCCGGTATCATCATTAGTTCAGTTCTTAATTTTTTTGTTATTTTCATTTCTTTGTCCGTTAAAACTGTTTTAAGGTCACTTTCATCTGAGCTATTACGGAAGCATGCGGACGTCTTCAAGTTGCATCGTTGAAGAGAAAACATTGTTATTGGCAGTGTGGTTATTGTGTTTATTGATGAAAGACAGCGCGCTGTTGGGGAGTTTGTTGCGCCGTTTCTTCTCCACAGCCGGAGCACTTAAGAAGCGGTGTAGGGTGGGTGAATCAGGGTGCCGTCAATTTTAATATTAATATTTGAAAAGTGTTTTGTACCCTATTTTAAATAAATGAGTTTTGAATTTAAATTGGATGGATCAATATTTTATTGAAATTTTGCGTGTGTGGTGGATTTAATTTAATTTTATCCTATGTAGTAATATAGGTACCTATTACGAAAATGATTTGCAATTAATTGTATCATCTTTAGAGTCAGACATTGATATTCCCTTGCTCTCTTACTGGTTGGCGATAGATAGATTTTAACTAGATTTATTTTCTAGGACGATGAATAGATCATTCTATTTATTAAGACGTGAGCATATCTGACGTCATACTCATTGATAGATTTACGGATTTACACATTCGTTACATACGAAGTGACGTCAGCGCAGTGATGTTAATGTGTGATACGCCATAAACAATCGGATCCTTAGTTTATCCAACATACCACCCACCTGATTTCTTTCATTACGTAAAAAGATTAAAGCTTCAACGATCACATCAAGGTTTAATATCAATAGTGACGTATCACAGTAATAAAAATACTAAAATTATAACTTCAGCACAAGAGCTGCTGGACAGTTAGTTTAATAATCACCGTAAAAAAAATGACTCAAGGAAAATTTAAAGAATGGTTAAGCAAGCAATAAATACGATATATAATTACGATAAATAATAGAATTGCATTTGTTTTAGTGACATACAATAGTATTGTAGATGTTTTAATGTCTAGAGGTTAAAAAAACCGGCCAAGTGCGAGTCAGACTCGCGCACCGAGGGTTCCGTACAAACCTGTAGGTATATAAGTAAAAGTTATGGTATTTTTATTGCTAAATGAAATCCATAACATAACAATGTGGAAAGCTGATGGTACCTTGTCAATACATATATGAAAACATTATGTATGTTCGGAAAAATCTTCATCTCTTTAAGAAGAGAAGTGATAGACATAATTTTAATACTAGAAATAGGCACAATTTGGATCAATCTCGGTTTAGATTGGCTAAGGTACGAAATTCTTTTATGGGGAATTGTGTAAAATTTTATAATAAAATACCACTGCGGATTCTACAACTGAACGAGACAAAATTTAAAACATGCATGAAACGCACACTATGTAGACAAGCATATTATAAATTAGAGGATTATATCCTTGATAAAAAAGCTTGGCTTAATGCTGGTCCTGCTCCACAGTCACAGCCACTTGGGTCCACTAATTAGTTTTCTTTTATTTTATATTTGGAAGAGATGCTCTCCCTTTTATTTTTATAAACATGGTTTTTTTTTTTATTTTTTTTAAATCGTATTTTTTTTTTTTTGGAGTAAATGTTTAATCTTTTTATTTTTAACTTTTGAAAAGTTATAGTATTGTATAACTTCGAAGCATTTTTTATTTATTTTGTAAATATGAGTACCACGTGTAATATAATGTAACTGTTTTTGTTTTTTTTTTTTGACATGAACGAGCATGGCAATTGAGAGTTTGTCATGCTCACTCAAATGTCTCGCTGATTATGTAATTTTTAATTCTTTAAATAATTCTGTCTGGACTAAATATTTTGCAGCTTCTCTCACTATTGCAGGACGAATACGCTCTTGACGACCGTGTTTGTAGCACATTTTTCGCTTCAAAAACGGATCAGGCGGGAGGACACGCCAGGGTGTCACCACTGTGCGGATCGCCCAGAGGACACGGTGGAGCATACGGTGGAGGTCTGCCCCGCTTGGGCGGAGCATCGCCGTGTCCTCGTGGAGGCGATCGGCGGCAGCGACCTCTCGTAGGGCCGGGCCCCTGGTTCAGACCATGGTGTGGAGCGAGAGGGAATGGGAAGCAAAATTCTCGTGTCGCGGTGTTTGTTTCCAAACTCCTCCGAAATGGCTGAACCAATTTGCATGAAATTTTGTGTGCATATCGGGTAGGTCTGAGAATCGGCCAAAATCTATTTTTTTATTTTTTTTTGTTAATCGCATAACAACGTTTGCTGGGTCAGCAAGTCTAATATATAAAATTCTCGTGTTGCGGTGTTTGTTTCCAAACTCCTCCGAAACGGCTGAACCGATTTGCATGAAATTTTGTGTGCATATCGGGTAGGTCTGAGAATCGGCCAACATCTGTTTTTTTTTTTTAATCGCTGAACAACGTTTGCTGGGTCAGCTAGTAAGTTTATGATTATTAAAAAAAATATACTATGTGATGTAACTAAAAATTTAAGATTTTCGGAATTTTTCCTATATGTGTACTTTATAACGTTGCTTCATGCCAAATTTCAAGATTCCAGGTCGTCTGGAAGTATCCTTTAGGTTTTGATTCCCTTGCGAGTAGTTGCGAGTTTCAAAATATGCGGCTTTAATTGCTGTATCTTTTGATTGCGTTGACGTAGAAGTTTGATTTTGTTACAGCTTAAAGATATTATAGACTTGAGTATTTGTTAAGAATTTCAATATAATACCACTACGCGTTCATGAGTAAAGGGGTAATAAGTTTAAAATTATTAAAAATATTTTTATTATATGATGTAACTAAAAATTTATGCTTTTCGCAATTTTTCCTTTATCTGTGTTATAAGACGTTGCTTCGTACCAAATTTCAAGATTCTGAGTTCACGGGAAGTACCCTGTAGGTTTTGATTCCCTTGCGAGTGTCGAAAATTTGCGGCATAAACGGGAGTATCTTTTGATCGCGTTGACTTAGAAGTTTGATTTTTTCACAGCTCCAAGAGACCATAGACTTGAGTATTTGATATGAATTTCAGCTTGATACCTCCACGCGTTCCTGAGAAAAAAGGTCTTGACAGACAGACAGACAGACAGACAGACAGACAGACGGACAACAAAGTGATCCTATAAGGGTTCCGTTTTTACCTTTTGAGGTACGGAACCCTAATAAATGATTAATTTAGCCCGAAGGGCTTGAGCGGAATAATAAAGATTTAATGAACATTGTTTAAGATAGTGTTAAACGCGAAGCATTGTTCAGAAATACTTCACAAACAATAATGGTATTATCCTTGGTTGTGTAGAAGCTTTGAATAGCGAAAGTTACAACACTATAACTATTAAAATAGTACCTATTTAGTAACGCTGGCAGTAAATTAAAGTAGACAATGGAAGTGGTTGCAAGTTCCTAGTTTATATAGATAAGTCTAAAGTGACCCATGTGCATTTGTGACCGATGACTTAATTCATAACATATATATTTACGAAATGTATGGCATCTAAGCTGCGTCAACATTGTTTTATAATTACTTTTATTATTGGAATCTATAGGTACGTATTTTTTTTATGTGGCGTATCCGACTGACCGTCCAGTAATTCATATGACGGTTAACAAAGCTGCCCAGTGCACATACAAAGTGTCGTTTTGCATTGTCGTCAAATTTCAGGAGGCTGTTTTAAAATACATAATTAATCAAATAAAATTACGATATCGGCTCAATCATGAATATATACTTGTTTTTGACAAATTCATGTCGAGAATCTCTCTGCTGTTGCGTTTGTGAAAGCCAGACACCGTAGGCGCAGGGTAGTGTGCCATCTTGCTTCCAAAATGGCAATCGTCCTGCTTTAAGAGCTTAAAGTTCAGGCACAGATCTCTCCTAATATTTTTAGCTGTAATATTATTAATAGACCTGTCCTGTACAATCCAATACACCTACATGACGTAAACAATCTGAGTTTATAAGGTTTTGTTAACGTAATGTTAGATAAATCGTGGTTTTAATAGACTCCATTATAGTAAATTGCAATGTTTGCGCTTAGAACTAAAAGCAATGGTTATTTATGTCGTATACTGTGTTGTTGACCATTTAACTGTGGACTAGTGTGGAGTAGACATTTTGGATGTTGAAGGCAGTGTTTCAAAGAGAAAATATTAGCCTTATAACACAATCGTTTGATTTCGCCTGATAACGGAGTAGTGCAGTTGCTAGTCGGTGCGGTCTACTTTATAACCGACTTCCAAAAAGGAGGAGGTTCTATGTTCCACTGTATGTATATTTTTTTATTGTTATTGTTAATCGCTTGTGTGATAACTATTAACCCTGCAGCTAAGTAAAAATCTTAATCGAGGCGTGTGAAAGCTTTCATAGAGCTCTACTACGCGCCCAGTCATCCTTAACATATTATTCCACGTCGAAAACCAGGACGAGTAAAATGAGGCTTTAAGCAATTGATTTGTAAGTCGAAAAAGCTTTGACAGCACCTTGTGACCTTCAAAATCATTCAAGGAATTGATTACGCAGCTTTAAAACTATTAGTTCAGCAAACAAACATACGTTCTTAATGAGTTGACTTCAAATAGTTCGGTTTTCTTAAAAGGCATTTTTTTACGAATATTTGTTTTGAATATTTAACAATATTTTATGGAGCTAAGTTATTTACTGTTTTTTTTTTAAGTTTGTGTAGTAGCTGCCGTTGGCTAAGTAAAGTTTGATGTACTGAATATTTTTTCCTTTACTTTTAATTTATTATTTAAATATTTTTTTTTTTTTTTCGTGTAATTTATCTATAATGTGTATGTATTTAGAGACATATAAGTATGTTTATCATCTGTCTGGTTGCCATAATACAGGCTCTGCCAAGTTTGGTATCAGATGGCCGAGTGTGACTTTTCCCAAGATATTGTTATCAACTATCGATCTCTAGGATGAAGTTGGTTGCATTGCAGTTTGCGTTTCTTCTGCGTTTTATGTTCAAATGTGTTTTACTATTTGTAATGAATCTTTGATTTAAAATAACATGCTGCTTGTTGAATATTTCCATTTAGTCTTGAAGTGTTACAGTCGTAAAAAAATAAGGGATAAATTATTTTATTTAATAATATGTACAAATACTCAGTACTTAATCAATTTAAATAATAGTCGAACTGTCTTGAGTTATAGACGTCCGCATGGGTGTTAATGGGTTCAAATCTATCGACCTCGATGAAATATTGCGGTTAACCCAGTTCTAACTCACATGCATTTAACTTTCTGAAGCTAAATGCATTTAATGTACATCAAATCAACCGGTGTCCTTTAAAAAATATATAAAATACAACATATTCATTGCCTGTTATGATGATTATAAATTTAGAATTAATCAATGAATATATTACTAAGAATGCAAATTTTTGTATATTTTATAGTATCTAAGAATAATAGGTTAGGAAAAATGGCCATAGTTCACATCTGACCTTGAGAGACAAATTAAGGCTATCACATAAAACCGTCCAATTAAATTATATGTCAAGGTCTTGGTTACATCTCAAATAACGTGATCCGGCGCAAGCGCAGATCGTAATGTTAAGGACGAAACACTTGCGTTTAGTGACTGCTATAAATTCGAATCAACGGTTGACAGGTTACAGAATTAGTATAATTGTTAAATTGATTACTTTACTACGTTTTAATCAGTGGATGAAGCATCAATGGCAAGATGTTTGGTGAGATAATATTTGTTGTGACGAATCGTTAAAGGAATTTGCATGTTGAGGATTCAAACATTACTGGGTGATACCGGTTTTTTTAAGTTGTTGTAAATTTAAATTACAAAAAATTAAGTTTAATTGTGATGAAATACATCCCTGTTTTTGCTTCTTCTGCCATATACGATATATTTTTTCAAGGTCACTTTAATATTTGCGGTTACCTACTTTTTTCTGTCGAGACTTTTCTCAAGATATGTGAGGGGCGGCTTCCAGTCACAGCGGATTCAACTGAATATTGTATGTAATGACTTAATAACTGCCATAGATCAATGTATGACAGTCGGGACCAACGGCTTAACGTGCTTTATGTTTCCAAATAGTCACCCATCCACGGACCAACCGTGGCGAGCGCGGTTTAACCTTTATTATCGATCAAACCGTAAAGCTTACATTTAGTCATTACCCACAAAATAATAATAAAAAACAGAAATATTAAAAAAGGGAGCAGTTTAACTTTTTAAAATAATTAATAAAACAAGTCTATTTTATTTATTATACGTTCATTTTTTCTGCTAAAGAATAACATTTTCACTCCATAAAAATATCTAAACGCATAGCAATACCGTATAAATACCCGATCCGATCAAAGGAGAGCGTTATACATAAATAGAACCAGGAATTTAAAACTTAATTGATATAGCGCTCATCTGGTTTCTAACGTAATGGCTATTTTTAAAAACTATTGAATATTTATATTCGGAGTTTTTAATGTCTCTTTGATAGCTAATACAATGAATATGGCTTATTTAGTCAGAAAGGTAAGATTTTAATTGGTTATAAAAGCTGTCCAGTCACATTTTTGATGAGGACAACGGCATTTGATGGTTGTAAAATATTATTGTTTTCTGACAAGATTGGTATATTTTATTACATCCATCTTGTATTAAAAATAGTTATTGCCTGGTTCCATCAAACATGACAACACGTCTCTCTATTCTTTAATGTCGACATATAAGCCAAAATAAAAAGTATTGTAAATCAATGCAGAGCCTACAACTACAACTACAAAGTGTTTACCTACACCCTCGGTTTTTTTATGAGCATATTTTTTAAATAAGAATATTGTCTATATACAGGATTAGTTAAAGTAGATATTTAGACTTGACGGCCTCCGTGGTCGAGTAGCGTACACACCGACTTTCTAAGTGACCAGCTCTAAGGTCTCGGGTTCGATCCCCGGCCGGGTCAATGTAGAAAAAAACACTTTCCTACATTGCCTCTGGTCTGGTTGTTTGTGGTACCTTCGTTGTCTTTAAATTCCATAACACAAGTGCTTTAGCTACTTACTTTGGGTTCTGAGCAATGTATGTGATGTTGTCCACATTTATTTATTTATATAAAAAAAAGCAAAATTCTTCCTAAGGCGGTCTAGGTAACCTTGAACTTACCGTGCAAGCGAACAGGGCGTTATGCCACGTGTCCTTGTTCTCGCTGAAGAAGTAGCAGCTGTGGCCGAGCCGGATGAAGTTCGGCGGGCACACGTAAGACATCTTCGTGTTGTTCCTCTGACCCTCCACGCTGCCGCCTGTGAAATATCACAAATGTTAAGTACTGCAGAGAAATGTTATTGTGTTTCTGCCTAGACCTGGGCAATGAGAAGGAGAAGTATAGGTACTCGTAGTTTCAGTAGTTAGGAGTTACTGGCACGAATTTCTCAATTTGTTTAGGTGGTGGACCTTCGTGCACATTCAAAAAATGTGAAGGAAAAAGGTTGTACTTGTAAATTACTCAAAGGCTTTAAGAGAAAATAATAATATACCAAAAATCATCTGAACTAAAGAAATGGCTTTTTACAGGTATATAACTGTTCGATAAAATTTCAGTCAGTTCGATAGGAAAATAATCTGCCGTATTCGTGTTCCTTCACTACGAAAGAACTAAACAATTTTAATGTTTTGCACGAATTTAACAAAATCCTCTAATTTAGGATCGACGACACCTAACACTAATGAGGTTGTTTGAATCAATCATCGAGTGCGTGGCTAATTTAAAGAACAATTGATTTATTCTTGTGATACACTAGATTTTATGTAACCGGCATGCACTATAAAGCTAACTAAATAGATTCCTTTTTATAGAATTATAACGGCGCTAAAACTTCCTTTCGTTTTTGACGTCTAAAAGTATAAATAACGACGAATAATTTAATTTTTATTGCGTGCACGTTTTAGTAGTGAAAAAGGAAACGTTTTATTTTACCCGAAGCCCCATCAGCATGAAAACAAAATATTCCGCAAACGAAAAATTCAGGAATAGAGTGAAAATGTGCTAGTTTTAAAAATAATTGCACTGCAGCGATAAACTTATACGAGTTTTGAATGAGCAGCCGCCGTGGCAGCATTCGTGCTGCGATAAAATTAATAGTTCCATTAACTTGGAGAATACATTTCACCGCACATCAGAGGTAAAATTTTCATATTGAAAGCGCCTTTAGCGAAATAAACCTTGTAAATTTCCCCACTCTAGGCCAAAAATCTCTTTTCGTATAGAGAAGAAACGAGCATTGATCTCGCCTCACTTGCGTGTTGGAAATTTCTGATTCCACTTTCATCATCCACATTCGTTACACCTACATCTACCCTTGATTACATTTCCTTACGCCAATCCATGCATCGGTTGTCTGGAAGAGATCACAATTAATGATAAGACCGCCCATTGTACCCGCTATTAATATTGTTTTCTCTCAACTCGTTACTTGGTGTACAATAAAGAGTTTTTATTATTATTGTCATCATCATCATCATCCTCATCCCTAAAGCTGGGCATGGGCCTCTCTTTTCACGTGCCATTCTCGCAGGTCCTGAGCCAGAGTCACCTAGATTCGACCATTTTTTTTTGTTATATCATCGACCCGTCTTGCAATCGGACGAACGACGCTTCTTTTGCCTTGCCTCCTCCTTGATTTCACTCTTACTCATTATATCTTCGAATAACCTAATAAGTACATTTTATTTTGAAAAGTCATATTGCTACCTAATAGCATGTGTTCTTGTAACGTTGTTGTAAGGAATTAAATGCTTGTGTCGCGGGCAGTATTCGAAATTTTCAATTCACATGCACAAAGAACACCCAGACTTGTAACAAGCATTTGTGAACCACACTAATGCTTGTTCCATGCGGGGATCGATCCCGTAGCACGACGCCCACAATGGTAATTGGCGTGGTGACCTATACCACTCGGCTATCCGTGTAGTCAAAATTATAATATAATATATTGTAGAATTAAGGCTTATTTTCGAAATTTTACACGATGACGTATAACCGACTGTACCTACATATTTATATGTGACTATTTCATATTCAGTTTATATGCTTTCAAGAGAGAAGCGAAATTTTGTGTGGTTTCAACGAGGCTATAATTTAATTAGCTGCTTGTTTCTCCAGGGAATTTTGAATTTAATACGTTGAGCATTTTGTGGGAGTATATCGATGGCCCCACAGAATAAACGTGTAAGTCAAAAACCACAACTTTTCAGGAAAAAATAAAAACGATTAAACTTGAATAACTGTTGTTTGGTAGTATATAGGTTTAAACAAATTATATTAAATTAAAGATAAAAAAATATATTATTACATTAGATATTTATATTTATTTTAATTTAAACGGTTTTCCGACAATTTATGAAAAACCATATTATATTTTTATTCTTGTGAATTTCTATGACTAGATAACAGTAAACTTTCATTACACGGTTATTCTTGTAAAGTGTCAACAAACAAAACTAATAATATTGTATTACACTATTATTCGACAATAATCAAGTTTCTTTAATACCTAGTTACAAGCATAAGCACGGTTGTTTACAGTAACTTACTGTATTGTTTGATTATTGTAAAGATAAAATGCATTTATATCAATGTTCATAAGATCGATTCTCATTTATGTAATGTACTTTTGTTATTGCATGGTGTAATAATGTAAACTTCATTAATTATGTGAAAGGGTGAAATTAAACGAAAAAGGTTTAATAAAATAAGAATAATATATATAATCAAGTAACTATCTATTTGTATAAACACTAAATAATAATCACAATTTAAACAACTTAAATCTCTTTCATCATTAGGAAATAGCTAAGTATTAGCTTCAACTGATAACAAAAAAAAAACCGAATCATATCGTAATCTAAAATACTTAGTCTTCCTCGTCACTATCATTGGTCTGAGGACCCTGTTGCTACCAGAGCAAATTTCCGTGCTTTCATACGTTTTTGCCATACCTATTATTGGAATCAAAATAACAGCTCTTAAATGAATTTTAGGATCCATTCATGTTAAAATTTTATCCGTGGTGCTTGGCAACTGGGCCTAACTCAGTTGTCTTATCTTTTCTTTGCCTATGGCCTATCTTTTCTTTTTGTCTCCCGCTTGCAATGGAGGGAAGTGGAAACTATTTTTTCCGACTATAGGACTATAGGAGGTATTTACTACTTCTGATTAATTTCGTTGCGGGTTCCAAGACAGTCAATCGTTTCCCTGGGACACACGGCACACCGAGCTTAACTGTTTCGGTGGTATTCATTGGTTATCATTGTAGATCCTGGCTTACAGGAGTTGCAATGATGGGTATGTGTGGTGGGCTAGTCCCTATAAAAAAATATCATTGGTGACAGAGATCGAATTGTCCAAAGGAACTAAGTTTCTATAAAAAGTTTGGTAATGGTCTAGTATGGCTCCTGAATGACACAAACTTATCAAATCCTTATGTAAAGGAAGATGTATATACAAGTCTTAAGTTTCCAGGATCTTCAGTAGGTACTCCTCGCCACCTTCTTGAATTAGATCTTACTATGATTTGCATCTCCCGTAATTCGTCTCACCTGAAATAAACTGAATCAAGATGCTCGTGATAGAAGTTTACTTCTTTTATTTTACTCCAGTAAATTTTATCGCCGTTATGGCGTCGCCGTTATACCGTTTATTATTGTTTTATGTCTTTAAATACAAATATCTGGGTGCTTGGGTAAATGAAGAATGGAACTGCGAACAAGAAATTCGGACCCGGATTGAAATTGCCCGAGCGACCCTCAAACGGATGGAGAATGTTTTGTGTAGCCGTAAATTATCCATAAAGCTCAGAGTGAGAATGATACATTGCTACGTCTGGCCTGTGGTCTTGTATGGTTGTGTAGCTTGGACTCTAAAAGCTAGCACTCAAAGATTTCTCGAAGCCTTCGAAATGTGGTGTTATCGAAGAATGCTACGTATTAGCTGGACACAGAAAGTTTCCAATGTGAGAGTCCTCCAACGCGTCGGGAAAGACCGGCAATTGTTGCAGACCGTCAAAAAAAGGAAAGTTGCATATCTGGGCCACGTCTTGCGACACGACCGGTATCAACTCCTTCAGTTGATAATGATGGACAAAATTCAAGGGAAAGGACGCGCTGGACGGAGAAAGAAGTCTTGGCTACGCAACATCCGCGAATGGACAGAAATCGCCATCGTAAAAGAACTTTTTCGCTTGGCGCAGGACAGGAAGAAGTTTGCTGAGCTGACGGCCAACCTCCAGTAGTGGAGAGGCACTTTAAGAAGAAGAAAAATGTCTTTAAACCAATTCTTCCCTTTTATCAGCTCTTTGAAATCTATAAAATTATTCTGTGTCATTTGTTTTACTTGGTATTTATGCCCCAGTAACTTTGGCATTCTCTATCAAACTATACATTTGATTGGGCGTGTAGGAGGCAATGCAATACTTTAATTATAAATAAAAACAATTTTAAAACTTTCATTCCACAATTATGACACATTAAGAATAAAAAATGTATGCTTTATTACACGAATAAACGTGTAAGCTGCTATTATACAAAGTCGAAGAAGTGCACAAGTCTTCTCAAAAGTTTTCTCGTTGTAACACGTTTATTCGTGTGAACTCGAGGACCTAAAAAGCGTTTAACATTAGCATATACTTTTATACTTGTGATAAAATTCCATGATTTTTCCCTAGAATAAAGGAATCAAATGAAATAATAGGCGTACTTTGAGTCAAAACTTTATAAAAAAAATTTAGAAGGTGCTGCATAGGTCAAAGAAACGAAAAATGCAACAAAAAAAAATTTGTGTAAGAGCTCTTGCACGTTTATTCTGTGGGGCCATCGATATTATGACAGTTATTTGAACATAGTTACAACTTTACTATGTGTAGAATATTTGTGGTCTATTTAATGGGATAGAGAATTAAAAACTCATTATTTATAAATTATTTCTTGTTTTTTTTTTTAATTTTCATGGAGAATAGTCAAAACTAACACACGGAGCGAATTCTTCAAATATTAATAATAATCATTTCCAACTAAGCTATATTGGAGCTTAGCAACATTAAACATCCGTACACATTAAAATATAAACAAAAGGAAACACAAATATAACATTAAGCAAAACATTGTTTGGTTTTTAAATATTACGTAATGGCCTCAGTTTGGGCACCAATAAGTGTAGTTTGAAGTCATATTATTACTTCTATTGTTCTTCTTATCGGTTATCAGAGGCTACTGTATATAAAAATCTATTAGTCTAAAGATATAAGTGGGTGGATTAAACAGATTCGCGATCAAGTTCTTTACCAAGGCCAGACGGAGATTTTAATTTAAAAAAAATTAAGACTGTCGTTTTAGTTTAAAAGCTTTGATTATGTTCGTGTTTTGATACTTTTACAGATTTTATTTATGGATAAAATTTTTGAGATTAAATATAGATTACATTTTCTTGAGACGGTTAAGGACTTTTTAATGAAAGAGAGATTGTTTTTTTTTTTTAATTAAAAGTTAAATTAATTTTCTTGTCCTTTATTTCTAATTTTATTATTTAGTCAGCATATAATGATTCTCAAATCAAATGATAATATTTAAGTCAAATCAAACCAAAACATGAATTACCAACACTACGTAAATAAATATTTGCAAATTATTAGGGAATCGCCTTAGAGTAATAAACAAGTAAACTATAGAGTGCGATTATCGAGTAAGAACTGTTGGCAGTAGTAGTAGTATGAACATGTAAAATCGTTAAATTAGTATACCTACTTATCAAAACAGAACGCACCGTTTTATAAAAACTATCTCAATACCAAATATTATACTAATAATATCGGAAAAATCACATAAATCAGTAAACGAGCGTAGAACATTTAACTAAAAATGTGCTGACGCTTGGCAACAGGGGCTACTAGCGATACGCACGCTCTATGCTTGTCTATGATTACTCTAAGGGAATCGCCTATGACTTTTCAAATGATGAAGGAGAGGAGAGGGTTGCAAAAAAATTGCTGCAAAAATTGGTCCGGCAAGAACAGGATCCTTATTCTTTGACTCTTCCTCAACTTGAATCATCTAATTGGCAGAATGCGGTCCTCAATTCTATTAACCTTCATCGCCTGTTCTATTTCGTCAATCGTGAATAGTATCAATAAAACATCAACACCATGATTGATAAATGTAAGTCATTGACTGTTGACACAGAAAAACCTAATCTAAATTCAAGAATTCGGTTCAGACTATCTGGCGCGATCGAAATATAATCTAAAAATATTATTTATTGATACGAAAAACATTTACCGGAAACCGGGCAAGAACATGACTTATGTGATGGTATTAAAGAGACAATTACACGTTAAAATATTGGCCGGAAAATATTTAAAATGACCTTGAGTGTCAGAATATTTAAGAACGTGAATGAATGACTCTCGTTTCTCATTCAATTAGTTGAATGAAGATTTTTCATTTTATCTTCATGAGTAAATCGTTGAAATTACTTTTAGCATAATCGTAAATTACGGTTTAAGGGTTGTCTCGAAGGCGGATTTATATTTTGATAAAAGGAGTGCAGTTTTGAAATAATGACGTATCAATTGGGATATATTAATGTTACCCCAGTTTAAGTAGCCGTTAAGTTTCATGCTGTCTCTGTCACTTAATTGTGGAATGTTGGGAAAGACGAAAGAAAGTCATTTAAGCACGTCTTAAAGTTAAGGTTTCAATTGAGTATACGAGCTTGAGTGGGACGATATTTGTCATATTTCTTTTGTTTTATTTTTATTGTAAAAGGTTTCAATTGGTTGAATAAGAGGATTTAACAACTTGATTGCCATAATGTGGCTGACACTGATAGTTTGTTGAGAATTATAAGTTAATTTAAACTGTCACTTGCGGCCGTGGGTGCAGTTTGGTAGCAGGCTTTTATAAAAGATCGATTTAGAGAAAATCTTGTTAAAAAGTGTTAAAGATTTTTATTATCTACAAACTTATTATACATAAGTACAATATGACATACTGATGATATACCTACTTGAACTCAGTGGCTAGCTAGTCATGTAAAGACAAAATTATAGAGAGCAGGAAATGCCGCTCCAAACGTAGTTTTTTGCTGTAAAACTTTTACTCTGGAACTATAAAGTCTAGAATTACTTTTGTAAGATCAAAGGAGTGCTAAACTAATGTAGGTCATATCTTATAATGTATGTAACCTCTTAAACTAGAACGGGGAGTTAAAGCTCCAATGTTTGTCTAAAATATATGTCTCGTTAAGCTGAAACGACGTTAAGCTAGTTTAGTGCATGCGGTAGTTATGTGACCTAGCTTAGATCCAAAATTACCTAGAGCCAATTATGGACGAAGCATCTGGCATTTTAATGTTTTGAATGGTTGGGATCGACATAGACAACATCGACAACTATGAAATACCAAATTTTTACGCGTGATAATAAATATCGGTATTTATTACGCGTTGTCCATAAGCCTCTATAAATAATAATTAACTGAAAGAGTCACTTGTTATAAGGGACTTCAAAAAGTTGCAGAATTTTCTTTTTAAAATTCTGTTTAATGGAAAATATCTACGATTAACAAATTAATTGTATTTGCTTTATTTTTTATTACTTACATTGTGAAGAAAAGATGATGAAGAACACTGCAGCGATAGCCGCGAACCTGCATCTCCGCTCCATAGCTTCCATTTCACTGATAATTTTCACTAGTTCAACACAAACGCACCAAAAACACTAACACTTTAAAGTACTACACAAATCCATATTTTTTTAAATCATTAAAAAAAAGAATTGGAATTTTTAGATTTTACTGTCATGTCAAAATAAAAAAATCAAATTTTTCGATGCACTAGCGAATCTGAAACAAAAGAAAAGTGGTTTGAGTATTTGAATTTAGAACAGTGTGTCAATTGGAAATAGATATGTGGTGATTTAAATGGAATCGACTGGTATCTTATCTACAATATTTATTATCTTAAATTGACTTATCGGTCCGCGTTAAGTGATGTAATTATGCGATTGCTTGTTGCATTTCCTAATGTTGGTAAAGGTAACGATGGCTTTTATAATAATGAAACTTTTTCTTTTTTTTCTTAAAAAAAAACGACTCCCGCACTAATGAATTAATCCCTTGTGTCGCGAGGGGTTAAACAAACATTCAAATAGCATGCAAAAACAACACCCAGACTTGGAACAAGCATTTGTGGATCACACAAATGCTTGTCCCATGCGGGGATCGAACCCGCGGCACGTCGAGCACACAGGTAATTAAAAGGCTTGGTGACCTATACCACTCGGCTATACGTGCAGTCAAGTCCTTGTTCTGTCACCGACCTCAAATCATTAAGAAAAGATATCTTAACTTAAATTAGAAATTATTATTTATTAACAGTAAATAAAATATTCAAGTACAAAACCCATAAGGGTCAATGAACGTAAGCCGAGAACATTGGAATGCATAGTGATCTTAAATGCTTATAAAGCACATTGTTAGTTATCCAAGTGTTTGCAGCGTCGTCATGTTGCGAGGTAACTAGAAACTGCTTACTGCAACATACAATGATAGGATTGAATGAAAACGCAAACATCAGTCGTTCATGTTTGGATAGAGAATTCGAACTGTCAGCAGATCTTAAATTGTTTATCAATGATTAAGTTAATCTTTGATTATACCTAAAATAACACGCATAATGGTATTTTTGTTTACTATGTATATGTGATATTACGGTACCAGGTAGGGTAGGGGTAGGTAGGTGGGTGGGTAGGGTAGGTAGGGTAGGGGTAGGTAGGTGGGTGGGTAGAAATTTCAGCAAACTTTTTTACTATTTAACGTGTTTTTTAATTTATTGATACTTAAATATAAAATAGTTAATTTTAGAATTTAATATTGATAGCTAAGACAGGACAACATCTGTCGGGTCAGCTAGTTTGAAATTTACAGAAAAAAACTAATAAACTCGTAAAGTATGTTTTACTGCAAATTGCCTATTCGTCATTGTCAGACAAGATAAAGCAATTGTCCAGACATTTGAAGGAAAAAGTGAAACTAGCCTCTATTGGCCGCAGGGGAAATACAAGTCTCGGTAAAACTATCTCAAATGACGAGTTAAAGGCAGCCACTTTTTACTATTTTTTAAGACAAGAAAAAAAAGTAATAAAAAATCCTTGTGTAATATTTTTTATTCTGCTAAAAAAGAAGAAATTTAAAAAAATGTCAACGTTCCTATTGTTTATACAAATTTTTGACAAAAATAATAGGTCTTGACAATCACAAACTTATATTTGAAGTTGGACACAGTGTCATACATCGATATATGGGAGAACTGTTTACAACTGCAAAGTTAAGTTTATTTTTTAAATTAATCGTGATGATCACCAAAATTTGTGGGGAACCCTTAGTACGCGATTCAATTTCGTACTTATCCGGGTTTTTATTAAATTACTTTTTTCTTGTACTTGACTGAAACAATTCTGATTAAAAATAAATCATACTCAAATCTTTCATTTTTGCTTAGTTTAAGTACTAACTATTGTAACAATTTGATTAAAAATATACCTTTTTTTGGAGTCATACGACAATCACTCAATCTTTGTAATTAGGTTACCAGACTGTAGTCGAATCTAGGTAGACCTAAGTCGTAAAAAACTTAACTGCGGCCGTAAAACGAACTATTTCAGATATTAAAACGGATCTTTAATGTAAGCTGGGAATTATGATTTAATCACACTAATCTTTTATTATTGTGGAAGGTGCTTATGTTTATAGGTTAAATACCTTGGTGTGGCTAACACCAGCTTTCTGAAGTGAAAAATTTGTCTAATTATCTATCAAACCTCAACTGCTATGAGTACTTATAATCAGTTACTAGTACTTTGTAGTTATAGCTATAGATTCGAAAGATAAATACCTACTTATGCAAACAAACTGCAAACTTTTTGCTCTATATGTTTGACCTTTAAGGTCTTCACTTGTTTAGTAGACATGGTCCCACATGTAATATATTATTATGTAAACTGAGAGACAGAGTGCTGCTGGGGAGTTTGTTGCTTCGTTTCTTCTCCACAGCCAGAGCACTTAGGAAGCGGTGAAGTTTGGTGATTTGAGGTACTGTAATAATATGTTTGACCTTCAAAAATTGGTATCTAGTAGCCCACTTTAAATAAATTAATTTTAATTTTGATTTTTGATTTATGGAAATATAAATAATTAAGGTTTACGACTTAATTAAATTAATGTCGTAGAATGCAGGAACATACTCGTATTAATACGACTGTATCGTATAAACTAAGAAAGCAACTTATTGTGGTTTATAATATTTTTAAATTGCATTTCGATTTATCTGTAATTGAAACTAAGACAAAATATTTAAAACATTTTTATAAAACTATCATATATAAAACAGTTAAAACATAACATAGTGCCGCCCACCGTGGGTTATTGTCTTTATGTTTTGTTAACGCGTTTACGAACCCGACTAACCCAGTGGGCTAATTTCATAAGTGTAACGTGTTCAACGGCGACTGCACCAAGATAATTATAGTTTTCATATTTATCTATTTTCACACGTCCTTTGGTGTTAATTTAAATATTTTTCGACCATTGTTCCGCTATTTTGTTAAACATGATTATCAACGATACTTTAATACGTAGGTAAAATCTACGTATTTTTTTAATATTCAATAAAAACGGGACCCAAAATAACAAATCAAAGAGATAAGTGCAAATAGGGCTGGGAGGCGTTTACGGTGGGAGTCTCACAACATCTAATAATGATATACCTAAGGTCCAAAATACACCTTAATTTATCACACAGAAATAGGTTCTATGATACTGTCAGGCTATTAAACCAGGGTTCGCCAAAGTCATGTATCTGTAGCAAAGTATTCACGGCCAGACTGCAGCTTTATATAAATCACTACTCATGTATATTCATAAGCTAGTATTTATAAAACAGTAATGTAGTCTAGAGGAAATATTATCATAATCTTAAGCATGAAATTGCAATTCCTACGCTCTGAAGTCACCGCCGGCGCCTATATTGTTTTAATTTAGATTTTCCATAATGTCTGCCTGCTATGATGTATACAGTCACGTACACAAGTTATTGAGATACAGTTTATTACATAAGGCGACGTAATTTTTGCATAAAAGTGGCAACCAAATCATTGTGCGCTGATATTATTAATATTTATTACAGTAAGGTTCTATCAGAATTTTTGGCATATAAAGTAGAGTTATTTAATCCGCAGTATTTTTTATTGTGCTTTAAATTGTCGCGTATTTTTAATATTAGAATTATGTTATAAATAGGGGTTTTATGACCCTTTTTGTTTGCGATTGAAACGAGTATACTGAAACTGAGATTACGGTATATTGATCGACCCATCACAATTTCTAAGGCTAACATTCAGTAAAGCCATTGTAGTTGCCTTATACAGAGACAATGCTGACTATATTGTCAAATAATATAGACTATAAATCATGGACCTAACAATATTCTCGAGCCCTTTGTTCGTTTCCAATTCTATACGAATATAATTCTAGACTTTCTAAAGAAACGTTCCTAGCGTTTGTGCAGACTTTAAGTATGAACGAATCGTGTAATGTATAGTCTCATTTTACTGTCAAAGTACCCCATAAATCATGGGGTAGGGTTGCTAGATAAACACACTATTAGACCAATTAACTTTATTCATTGACGAAAGTAAATATCTTTTGCCTAGCCTTTTTTCAATATATGCTGGGGTCGGCTTCCACCTGATTTCTTAGAATCGGTTAAACTATACGGATTACCTTTAGCCTCTTTTCATTTATTGACGAAAATAAATGCTGTTGTTACCTAAATGTTTGCTTTATTTATTTTTTTTTATTATATTCGTTTTTTAGATAGGAAATAAATATATTTTATATCAATAAATGATTTAGGAAGCATCCAGTTACCAGTATCTATTGAAAATTATGATTACGTGCTGAAAAATTGTTTGCGTTTTTTACTAAGAACGCTACCAATATCTCCTTATATAACTTTTTTAGCCCTATTCTTACATAGTAGAACTCATGGCAAAAATCTTAATCTAACAGGTACTGTGTGTTTACCGGACAACCCTTCCACCACGTGTTCTGAAGTTCGTGACCACCGACCGTCAAGGCACGTTGTGCGAAAGTTAAACAGCACTGAGTGTGCTCAAGGGTTTTGACAATTCACTAAATCTAGGCTATCATAAATATGTAGTAATTATTTAAGAAAGATAATATTTAATGCGACGTTTAAATTAAATACCTACTGCCTATTTTAGGACTTACATGATAACTAACGTAAATATATGCCTATATTTATAATATTATGTTCATTTTAAAGTAATCTATACTTATACTTATACTTATCTATACTAATATTATAAAGCTGAAGAGTTTGTTTGTTTGTTTGTTTGTTTGAACGCGCTATTCTCAGGAACTACTGGTTCGAATTGAAAAATTATTTTTGTATTGGATAGTCCGTTTATTGATGAAGGCTATAGGCTATATAATATCACGCTACGACCAATAGGAGCGGAGCATAAATGAAAAATGTTGCAAAAATAAACCGTTGAAACTAAAACACGCGAAAAAAGTCGCGGGGGACAGCTAGTGATAAATAAGAAGGAATACATTTTTCCATTCTCATTTTCTTTTGTTTTAAGGGATCGTCACAATGCAATAAAATTCCCTGTCAAGCGATAAAAATATCCCCGAGTCTTGAGACTAGGAGTGTATGCTCGAAAATCTCAGTGTGTCCTATCAGGAAACTTTAAATGTTATTTACACTAGATAATATAATAACCTGATTAAAATGACTATCGATTACAACATTTCACAGGTGGTTGATAAGCTGAATCAGTGAATCGAGTCGGTAATCGAATACTAGAAACCGCAGGTGCAGTCATGTGAAAAAGACAGGACACAATATAATGTTTATTTACAATATTTTTCTTGTCACATTACTGCATAACATCATCCTTCATTTGTTTTTTTACTGTCACATTCTTGCATAAAGTCGACCGCAAATGTGGTGAGCTAGAACATTACAAGTTCATTGCAATGGCGCGAAAAAGTTCCTGTTTTAAACTTAGTTGCATCTTTAATATTTATTTTTTTTACCACAATATACCTACCTACCTATTATATTTCAAATAGAAAAATAAAAACATTCACTCTATAATAATAGACCATTAATTATTTGTATTTCATCTCTGGTAATAATATGTATTGTTGACTAGCTGTCCCCCGCGACTTTGTTCGCGTGTTTTAGTTTTAACGGTTTTTCATTTTTGCAACATTTTTCATTTATGCTCCGCTCCTATTGGTCGTAGCGTGATGTTATATAGCCTATAGCCTTCCTCAATAAACGGACTATCCAATACAAAAAGAATTTTTCAATTCGAACCAGTAGTTCCTGAGATTAGCGCGTTCAAACAAACAAACAAACAAACTCTTCAGCTTTATAATATTACTAGCTGTCCCCCGCGACTTTGTCCGCGTGTTTTAGTTTCAACGGTTTTTAATTTTTGCAACGTTTTTCATTTATGCTCCGCTCCTATTGGTCGTAGCGTGATATTATATAGCCTATAGCCTTCCTCAATAAACGGACTATCCAATACAAAAAGATTTTTTCAATTCGAACCAGTAGTTCCTGAGATTAGCGCGTTCAAACAAACAAATAAACAAACAAACAAACAAACAAACTCTTCAGCTTTATAATATTAGTATAGATATATATAATAAGTATAGATTAACAAATAAATAAAATGTTTAACATTATCTAAGCCCAATATTAAAGCCATGTATGATAATGTTGTGTGAAATATTTTATTTGTTCATTTACTTTCAAAATATTCTGACATTTAGAGGTCCGGAGCCAAATTAACATCAGTTAGCTTATTATTCCATGAAATCGTATTAATTTAAAGTAGGCCTAATTAAATTATAATTTAATTATTCTACAAAACCAGCCTACCAGTTTCATAAAACTAAACCACTTAGCCGTTTTATTATCCTTCGTTTAAATTTAGAGTCTATTTTTCATAAAAGTTTTAAAAATTTACATTTTTCTGATAGGGTAATACTTTATACGTTTTTAATTTCCGAATACATTTATTTAATACAGCCAGTTCCTAAGATTTAATGTAACAAAATATTATGCCATAGATAATAAAATGAAACCTTCTTAGTCGTAACATTTTATTATTTGATTTTTTAGGCTAATTTTATTGATGTGTTTGAATAATGTTTGATGAGACGTTGATGAGTCGTATTTTATTATTAGCTATAAGGATCTATGGGTGCGGCCATTGTGAATGCTTTGGCAATGAACATGGCTAAATCACAGTGAATAATGACCTAAGCTTAAGGTGCTGTTTATCCAGACACCACAGAAAATGGTATTTATATAATTATGGATGGGTGGATCTTTGTACATAAGAAACTTCAGAAGTCCAAAACTTTTGAAAATTAAAGATTATTTTATTGTAAATTACTTAGCTGTTCTACCAAGTCGTAAGTAGGTACCTACAAAAACCTACTTATCTATAAATATGAAATCACTGCAAAATATAAACTTTTATTAGCGTTTTATAAATAAAAAGAGCTTGATAAATAAAATCTATGGGTTCATTAGGTACAGACCTTACATAGATAACACATTGCGTACACACTTCCACGTTTAATTTGGAGTGGACCTTCTATATTTATATATTTTGTGGTCCATAGCCTTAGATTTACATACGCCTACGCTGACGAACCGAATGTCATATCAATCTTAGGTAATATTTTGCTGATGTGCGCGGCGCTAGAGAAGCTGTCACCGCTTCGTTTAGAAGATTGCAAGTTAGTTAATTATTTGAACATCAGAAATATACGTGTATTTATTAGTTTTTGATAAGGCAATGACCGACCTATATCGGATTAAAATTTTCAAATGAATCTTTATTACGATGTCAATTTATCTTAGTTTGATGTACTAGATTTTTCTTAAAGATGATTGCTAGAGATTCGCAAATATTTTTAAGTATTGCGTTAGGGTAAGATAAGGGTAAGGTTTAATTTAAAAAAAAGGTTTTTTTTTTTAAATAAAGTTCATATTGGACGATATACCTACCAAAAACTATATTTTAATATGTTACGTTATTTGGCTTAGATTTTTTTTTATGAAAATTAAATTTTATGAAAATTAACTTGATTTTTTTTACAATAGCTGCCTACTTACAGAAATGAACCAGTCGTAGTATAATTTTATGAAAACCGTATATTATTTTATTAAAAAAAAAATCATTCACTCACGAAAAAAAAAAAATTCTAATTTCCAATTCTTCCGAATGCCACTTCAAACACTGTCGGTTCCAAATTTTAAATCGCTCGGATTTACCGCAAGAGGTGCGCGCGGTCCACACATGTACCACCAACTGATCCTTCAGACCGACTGCGTTTGGTTACAAGCATGTTGTACAATGAAAGCTACATCACTACAACAACTTTTTAAAATAGAAATCGCCCATATTTCAGTTCGATAAGGTTGATATTCGTATTACCACTGTCACGCGGTGGTCTAGTGTAGGTATATACTGTTAAAAAAACATCGAACTTCAAAGACCCTACTTATCTAGGTCCCATCTGGGTTTAAGATAAACATTTGAAGTTCGCTGTCCTGTAAGGGTGAATGTAAAATGTCAACTGTCAAAAAAATCCTCCTTTGAACTTGGAATTTTAAATATCTGGTCTATGTCATACAGGTTTTGTTGATAACTAGGGCTGTGATAATATGGCAACCATATCTGATCTAATATGCATTTTTTAATATAGTTTTCATTTAATAAAAAATAAGGATTCTAAAAAGAAGATTAACAGGCCACAGAAGGGAAACGTGAAATTATGATAGAGTTAAAGTGAAACTACATGTGATTTTTTTAAGAGAAAAAGAGCCGTTAGATATATGTCAGAACAAAGTTGTTGTTTATGTATGATATTAGGCATATATGTAGGCCTTGCGAGGCTGTTAATTTTTTACACATAATCCTGTATGACCTACCAAATCATTACATTATGTACAATGTGATTCAATGTCTCTGAATTTATTACAATATACTGTATGCTGTCCACGCGGATAAAATATCTACAATAATCAAAAAGATAAATAATAAATATTCACATTTATAAAGACGTATTACTGTTAAAAAAACATCGTAAAAGTTAAATCTATGCATAAAAAATAGAAGCCATTAAATAAGATTTATCCTTATTTTATGATTAAAAATAAGGAAATAAAAAAATAACATAAAAATACCTAATCTTTATGATTAAAAATAGGGAACTAAAAAAATATAAAAAAAAAACTTAATCTTTGTATTAATGAGCGTGTTTGTAATACTTGACCTAATTACAAAGATAAGTATATCCCTTTGACGAGTGTAAGAAAGGTTTACATTGGTGCACTGATTACGTAATCATGTCTCTGCATGTTATCATTTACAGAATTAATCAGTGATATATAACATATACAACTGATTTTACTGATGAATAATAATTGTTTTGCAATCCGTGATTTTCTATAAATAATAAATGTGCACAATAAATGTGGACGACATCACATACATTGCTCTGAACCCAAAGTAAGTAGCTTAAGCACTTGTGTTATGGAATTCAGAGACAACGAAGGTACCACAAACATCCAGACCCGAGACAATATAGAAAAGTGGTTTTCTACATTGACCCTTCCGGGGATCGAACCCAGGATCTCAGAGTTGCCACACCTTGAAAACCGATGTATACGCCACTCGACCACGGAGGTCGAAATATTTAACTATTGTATTTATATATGCAACAAGAGCTGCATATAACAAAAAATAGCAATACTAAGTAGCAGTGTTGTAATATTGGCAAATAGCTTTTATCTTTTACCTTCCGATACCAAAATATTGAAATGTAGTTTCTACGAATCACCTTCAGTACACGAGGTGATTCTGTTGTCGTTGTACAAACAAAACTATGACCTCTGTATCAGTTATTAAAACAATTGCAATTAAAAGTTCGACGAACAAACAAAAAAAAATCGAATTTCAGTACCTACTATTACGAAAAACTCTTATTGAAATTCGAGGTTTTTTTTTCATTTGTTTTTTGAATTTCTAATACCAATCGTTCTTATGACCGATATATGGCCGTATCCTTTATTTAACGGTTCGTTTTGCTTAAGAACTGTAGAATTTTCTTCATTTTGCTTAGAAAGGTCTACCGTCCGTAAGCAAAACAAATCGTTTCTTGAATATAGAAACCAGTTATGTCAGTAATGGAAAGCAAAATCATAATGAAAGGAAAATGAGACCTGGAAAATTATGATAAATAGCCGCATCAATTATCATCGTTGTGCTCAATACTACACGTCTTACAGGCTGCTCTTTTAAAGTCATGTACTTCATTATCGATTTCAAATAAAAATAAATCGATTTTATGTCTTTTATCCGGCAGGAAATATTGTTTATTTTAAACGCCAACATCTGAAATAACGTTATATTGATCATTCGACCTTCCAGGGCCTGACTGTCTTTTATTTTAGGGATTGTCATAAACGCGGCGGTTATGACATCATCAGAAATCACGTCAAAGTAAACACCACACGGTGTCAGCTTACTAACTATTGATTTGTTAGAGAACGCGATTTTGTACAATGTCCGGTTCATGTGAGTTCTAAGAAACAGATTTTGGATAGAGTACTTACTATTCTTTGTTTACACAAATCAATGGAATAAAGCAAACGCGTGTTTTAAATGGACAATGAGCTCTGTGTTTTGGCTGTGCGTGATTCTAGATACTAATAGATAAAGTAGGCTCTAATTTCTCGTAATTGGAGGCTTATTTGACACTAGCTGTTCCGACTTTGTCCGCGTGTTTTAGTTTTAACGGTTTTTTCATTTTTGCTACATGTTTCATTTATGCTCCGCTCCTTTTGGTCGCAGCGTAATGTTATAGCAGCTTATAGCTTTCCTCAACGAATAGGCTATCCAACACTGAAATAATTTTTCAAATCGGACCAGTAGTTCCTGAGATTAGCGCGTTCAAACAAACACACTCTTCAGGTTTATATATTAGCATATATATAGATTTGATTGAGATAGACCGATTAGTAAGTTATTGCATTTGATTAGGTATGCATTTAACTTTATATTAGAATATGTACCTATGAACAAGACTACAAATGAAAAATGTATTCTTAACTATTGATAACTCTATTCAGCCGATGTACCAAATTACTAGTAACTTTTTTAAAGAATTAAGTAGTATTCATTTACGGTTAACGGATGTCTCAACCTTTTTCGAGTGTCAAAAATTTTAATAACGCCAAATTGATTTATTGTTTCATCCGATTTGAGAGCTTCTCTTTATCAGCTTAAACTGCCTTATAAATGATGATTTATAATGGCGTGTCAGGGTCCTTGGTTAAGTGGTAGCTGCGAATGTTTGTTTTATTACTCACTGGTGTGAAATTAAGCGAACTAAATGGAAAACCACTAAGACTTGATGGGAAAACCAACTCGTACTTAACGGGTTAGGTTTTACAGAGTACTTTACGCGTATAGTACCTACCACAGACCACCGAAAGTCTCTCTTACAATATAGGTACCTTAGAGTAAAAATAAGTAAACTATAGAGTGCGCATATCGAGTGTGATCAGAGCCCCTAGACAAGTGACATTTCGACAAGCGATATCGCTGATGGAATTGTTCAAATATATTATGGAGTTGACAAGTCCAAGTCACGTGACTTATCGAAACGAAATGTCATTTCCATACATTAAATGTCATTTGAGCGATTTCTATCATCGTTTACGCTTGTCGAAATGCCAGTTGTCTAGGGGGGCTGTAGGCAGTATAAATAACAAAAATCGTAAAACTAGTGTCTCAATACAGAGCGCGCTGTTTTATTAAAACTACCTACTACTCTCAAAACCTTAAATTACCCTAAAAATATCGGAATCGTCGATATTTTCGCATAAACGTCTGTCGTTGCACGGAAAATCACGTAAATCAGTAAACGAGTCTAGTACTTACAGCTAAAAGTTTGCTTACGCTCGGCACATCGGGCTACAAGCGATGCGCGTTCTTTATGTTGTCTATGTATACTCTAACATAGGTACCTACCTACCTATATAACACACAGATGGGGTACCTTTTTATTTTCTACATTTTTAATAATATGTTATTGAATTAAAATACTACTTAGGTACTATTAATTAATTCCTGTTTGAAATAGTTTATAATGAGTTATCTTTTAAATATTTGTATAATAACTATCGTGAGGAGTATTCATAATTATTTAAAACAAAACGGCTTACTCACGTATATTCTCGGGATCGCCCGACTAGTTTCAAACTCAATAGGAGTCCCTAATCATCATGAGCTGACGCGGCGGCGGTGGTGTCGCGAGTCGAACTAGTCGGGCGATCCCGAGAATATACGTGAGTAAACCGTTTTGTTTTAAATAATTACTTTTAAATATTATAAACTAAAAATGTTTAATATGTTGTAAATATATTGTATTACAAACAATTTTATTACAAATTGTTTCGCATTATATTAAACTTAGTACTTAAACAGCTGCCTTGTAGAATGCCTACATGTATTATTTACCTTTCAAAAAACATAAATCTTAAACATTATAGCCTGTCGTAGGTCTTTAAACCGCGAGACTAAACACAACTTACCTAAATACTTGCATAACCTTTATACATACAGTGTTTCAAAAATATATTGTCTGTATGTCTGTTGCTATTTACTAAAATATTGGACTGATTTCGATACGGGGTTTTTTTAGAGCTATATTTTTTCTAATTCGTAAAACAAATTCGCCTCGTGCAAGCCTTTATTTAGGGAATCAAAACTGAAAACCTAAAGCCTTGGTAATTATAGATGCTATTTTTATAATTTAATGGCCTAACTTTAATTGTCTCGAACTATATTTGGAATTTTGGAAAGCTATGTAACTATTGAATTGATTCGATTATTGAATCGAGTGGCTATAAACGGTATTCGATACCATACATAGTAATCGATAAAAATGTTGCACATATTCAAAAATCGAAAGTAGTTCTTCAATTGATGTCGCCAGCATCATAAATTTGATATAACGACTCCTTCGAAGGTCTTAGAACATTGGAACTAGTAAATTTTGCAATTATATTTCTATTCAAACATGCCAGTATTTCGTAAATTAATCAACTAATTGAGTCATAAGAATTTCTGAATGATCTATAAGTTCTAGGAATGTGGTAACCTCTGAATTACATAGTAGATTCAGTTTGTTACGGATAATATGCAAAACAGCTTTAACGATTTTGATAAAACTTTGTGGGGTAAGTTTTAGCTTTTTTTAGTCGATCTTTTTCAAGCTAGCTTCAAGTTAATCAACTAAATCAAGATTTATGAAAATCTTTTTATTACATAAATTGTGGTACATAAAGGAGTTAATAAGTATATTATTAAAAATTGATCTTTAACACAAATGATAATGTCTATATATCAGACCCGAGTTGCCAATACCATTGACATTAATTTTCACATAAAAGTTGACATTTACAACAACGCCAATGTATAAAATATGATTAAATAACGTTTATATTTTGTAAAAATATTAAATTTACAACCGACAAGCACTTTCCCATTTATAATCTGCAAGATAAACAACTACAGGACATGCTATCGTGTATCTTATTGATGGACTCTGTCGCCTTCCGAGAAGGCAAGTGATAGCAATTGGAATTCTTTTAGACTGTTATATGTAGCGGGGCGACGGCGCGTGTAATGTTCATGCCGATGGGATAGACTTGTGATCAACAACTTTATAGAGCTTTATAATGATCACAAAGGAAGTATGTCTTGTAAGTTAAAATGCAGATTTTAAATTAACGAAGGTGGGGTAGACATGACCTAATTATTACTTAAATTCAAAGTAAGGGCTATGTATTTGAATGTGATTCTACTATATGTATTGAAAAGCTGTCGTATAAACTGTATGGAACGGTTTTGAATGTTAAATTTTCATTAGAAAAACATTCTGCATTGTTTTATACAGGTACTAGCAACAAACTACAGTGATTAATGTGATTATATTGACATTAGGTATACAATAACACTTACTTAACAGGACAAAACAGGTATTAAAACCTCTTTAGTACTATATTCTGATTTAATCCTCCTCATCATAATTAAAACCAAACATAAAAGCTCTAACAGCGAACAATAAAAACGCTAACCCTACACTCGCCGAGGCAGCTTGTTGAATTTATGTTGTTTACATGTTTACACATAATTACCGAGTTGACCACATAATTCACGGCACCCATTACCGAGCGGGAACTAGGGGGAACCCGCCTGCGGTCACTTTATTTATTACCAGCTTTTTAGGGTTAGTGCTGAAAATTATAAGGCCATTGCCCGATTAAGTGGCCTGTATTTATGCACTGCTGTTTACATTAATAATTTTATGCAAGCTGTCGTCTGATTAGAACACCGTTTAGGTATACAGAAGTGCTAAAATTTATCAGAGAATTTTTAGAAGGAACTGCAAACTAAATAGTTTTGTCATAGATATTATTGGTGACACGACCCGTGAATGTATAAAATATGGGAGAGATTTTTATGTTTCTTTTTAATTATGAGTACATACCTAATGGAAATTACTATAATTATGATATTTGCTTTTTATGACTTCGCTAGCAAATGGATAGCCAATAAAATTGTTCAAGATGTGGTGCAGAGATTGTCAAGTAAATAGAATTGCAATGATTTGATGACCACCCAAGACGGCAGTTCGTAGATGTTTTAGTACTAACTGTGGTTACTCTTCGCACAGTAGGTTATATAGTCATAGATAATTATGTTCAATAACAAACGCAGTTTCCCTTTGATTGTCACCATAGCTGATAACAATAATCAACTTATACGTTATACTTATACCAGCAGGCACACCTGGCTTCGTCTTTAACAGCACTCTTATTTTCAAGGCCTTAAGGTATATTTATGCAAGTTGTGATAATACAGGTGCCGTCGACCATGTCTAGTGTACCTACTATTAAATTAGTTCTGGAGAACAAGTGGCATCTCTCCTAATGACTGGGTCATTACTCGATTCTCTGCAGTCAAGAGAATAGCAATTTCTCTGCTTGTACTGTTTTCTAATGCGTTGCAAATGTTAAGATTGGCTTCGACCACGACATCTGTGTTGACATGTTAGCTAATTTACTTTTACTAGGTAGGTAATATATGAATGTAATTTTAATTTTCAGAGAGCGTAAGTAAACTGGAAAGTAAGATTCGTGTTGGTATAAAATGTAGATAGATATTTCATGTGCCTTAAAAATGTGTATTATAAGTGGTACGAAAATGTTCAAAATAGCAGCTCAAGAAATGTTAGATTAACAACTAAGCCTATAGCAGTCCACTGCTGAACCTCAGGAATTAGGCCTCTCCGAAGTTGCGTCAAAACACCCGGACCTCCGCCTTCCGCATCCAGTCTGACCTAGCTACCAATTTCAAGACCTAGGTCCGTCGGGCTGGGGGGCTTTCCACACTACGTTTGCGGATTCACGGTCTCCACTCAAGGACTCGTGATGTCTTCTCCTACTGTGGTCCATCATAGTTTATATTTTAGTACTATTAGGTACCCACTAATGATGCATTAGTAAGAAAAAAGCTACGATGATCGCATTTTAGGTATTCCGAGTCATAACTAATTTTAAACGTTAACCTTACTCAACGTACAATGTCTTTACGAATTTTTTCCAATAAATTCTAATCGCGAGATCAAAAATAAGACACCAATTTAAACAACGTTTATTTTCATAGAGTTATTTATAACTACGTATTCAACAGCACGTTGCGAAATAATAAGATTCGTTCTTATAAGCGACGTTAGAATTGCGAAAAAATAAACTATTTCTTTGATTTATAGACGATAAATATAATTTAACAAGTTATTATTATGTTTTACAAAAATGCGAACGTATTATAACTTTAGTATGTTATTATAGTTTTGTGTGTCTGTCAGTAAGAATAGAGCCCTTGAACAGCTTATTTATAGGTTTAAACTATGAGAAAAGCCTGTACAAACATATAAAATTATGATTTGTACCAAATTGTTCGTTTTCGCCGGTTTATTTATTTTCTCGCTCATAAAATTCCCTGTTCAAGTTCGTACATCGTCATAAAATTGTAATAGAAAACATATTGGTAACTGGGCTTATCATAGGGAAAACTGGGAAACTGTACTGATATCGATCAATTTAGTTTAGTATATCATATCCCTGACATTCTACCAGTAGTAATAATATTATTAGTGTGTCACTCCTAAATTTCTTAGAAAACATATTTGAACTCGTTGCCAAGTGCAATGTCTTCTTGCATCATTTTCACAGAATGTGCCAATAAATATTAATTCTTGTAACTATACATTTATCTCGTAAAGGTCGCCATGATCGTGTCATTTATACTTTAGGGAGGTACTCACTTTTTCCGGCTACATCATAAATATTTTTGGATTCTACCCTCACTCGAAAATAAGAAATAGAATTTGCGTGGTGTGACTTTATTTAAAACTTTCGTAATTTATTTTAGTAACAAGTGCGAGTTCAAATTTATAGTGTAATGTGGCATCCAATCATTGTGTTATGTCAGTACATAAATATAAACGCGCAGGATTTTGTGTGATATTGTGACTTGTGTCGCGTTTGTTACTTCGGTTACCCTTACCTCGGAGAATAAGTTAATTAAAGAATGCTACAAAATTGCTAAGTTAACTAAGAGACTATTTTAGTTTAGCCAGTAGGTGGGTGAAACCTAATGGAAGGTGAGCGTCATTGTTTAGTGACAGGGTCGCTTCTTTACAATGTGTTTTTACTTCACCGGCACATTCGGCTGTGACCTGATACACTGCATGGCACTACCACACAAACAAAAGAAGGAGAATTTGCAGACTTCTAGATAGAGCAGGTAAGTTTTCAGATTCTAAATTGTAGAGCTCCTGAGTGAATGATATAAATGAGCTATAAGTATCAGTAATACTGATGCAATGTATCACTCACTCACCCTCGTACATAATATATCAGTAGCGCAGTAGCTCACTTACTCTATTCAGTATCACTGCGGCGTTCCAATTTGTTTGTATACGATGACACGTATGAAGAAAAAACAAATTTAATACTTTTGATCTTTAACTAAAAACGATGTATAAATGTCACTAAAAACCAACCCAATTGAGCTTATTAAAGAGCTAACTGAGATAATTAACTAAAAGATGAAAAAGTGATTTATACCTTGTATTCAAAATACATATAATATCAATCTTTTCAGCTCAGTAATATATTTTGCGCATCGCTATTCTGTATTTAATATAGGTTTGATAAGGGCTGATGCCAATCCTGTTTTGCACGTATCTATACAAGCTTGAGTAAGGTGTTTGTTGCACGTTAAAGACAATGTATCGGGTTTCATGAGCGATTGTGTCCGTCACAGCTAATAATAATTATAGCTAATAAAGCAGATGTATTGTGTACTAATTTACCGTGAATATGATCTAGCGGTCCTTAGATAATATATTACGAAATTCAATTATGCCTTGTGTAGATTGATAGTTTATATCGCACAATCACCTTAGTATAGGAAGGGATAAACTCTGTGACTAATACCCAGGTGATGATGTCACGAGTAATAAGCATGATGAAAAGAATTAATTAGAGACCGGACAGGAGTGGCCAGTTTTTACGATCTCTCTAAAGTACGGAGTCTGAAAAGTAGGTATGATGTCCATGAAGTCAGTATTTTCACATAAACATTACATACTATATCCTTTTATGTAGCAAAGCCAACGTTCTTAGTTATTTTAATGATCAAAAATATTTTTATAAGAATTACTAGCTGTTTCCCGGGGATCCGCCCGCGTGGTTGTCGTTTATAGCGGCAAAAAGTAGCCCATGTCCTTTCTCAGGCTTTAGACTATCTCTGTACCAAATTTTATTTAAATAGGTTTAGTAGTTTTGGCGTGAAAGCGCGACAGACAGAGTTACTTTCGCATTTATAATATTACTTAGGATTGACGGGTTATTTTCAAGCAAAATACCTACTACCGTGATTGCCGATCCAATATAAATACCGCTAAACTACTAGCGGCACTGGATTGCTGAAGAGTATAGACTGTAGGGTGACCAAATATGACACCATTACAAGATTATCCTTTGACATACCCAGTGAAAAAAATTGTAATGCTACTTTTTATATTTATTTTTGTATTAGTCGAATTAGACACATCAGAGCGTTATTAAGCAGTGGTCGTTTGCTTAGTTAAGTTTTAAACCTTTCCACCATTTATGTTCTCAAGATTTTGGTCAACAATTAGTTGTTTTCGTTAGCCCTTGGACGTTGTACGTAATTGTCATTTTCAACGTCCTAAAGGTGTTGTTTGAGAACTTACAATATTTACCTTATCATAATTAGCTAACAGTGTGGTTTGTCTTGTCAAAGTGTGAATTTAAGTAAGAGGCTGTTAATTTTAGTTTGTTTTGAATCATTAGATTTCATCAGAATACAGCCATGTGTAAAATGATCTTAAGGTCAGATAAATAGCTATTTTGTAAGTCGTTGATTTTTTGAGTTAAATAACAATTTGATTATGACTTAATTAAACCGAATTTTATTTAATGTTTAAAAAATATAATGTTGCCATTTCGGTTCGTTGTATATCAAAACTAACATACTATACCCTATTCTAATTAGACTCGTCCCAAAAAAATGTGAACAGATGGCCACCGCAAGCTACCACTTGTGTTTTTTTCAATTAGTACAAAAATAGTACAAACAGAGACCTTGATGGGAATTATCTAAGAATTATGGTGTAGCGTGGCCACCTGCGCGATTGACGTGCCGTCGGCGCGGGCGCACTAGGAATGTATTGACGTTCATTTTCGCGCAATTAACGTTTATTTTTTTCTCTTCCGGAAGCTTCGTGTTATTTATTTAAATTGTAACAACTATAGAATGCAGGTAGTGATGTTAAACGCTCTTCAATTATTCGATATTTTTTTGTTCGGTGTTTATTTTCTTGATAAACTACAGAACAGATGCGGTGCTGATGTAAAAATGTAAAGGAAGTCTACAACTTGATAATTGATAGTCACGTGACCTTAGGTGTGTGAATATTATTTAGTTAGATTTAAAAAACAACTTTAGGTTTTCACGTTTTTTGAAATAAATCTAATTTTGACATTTATATCTAAAGCTTTTAAAAAATAATTTTTATTATGAATATTTCAATCAGGAACCTACTAAACTTGTTTTAAATAAATAAATGTGTGCTATATGCTTAGACTAATGTTCCATCAGTAAGTTATATAACAAGATTGAAAAAAGCTAATGATTTCATCTCCTACTAAATAATTAACATACATACCAAATACAAGCGGCTACCGGTAATACCAGTTATCACAAATCGATTTCTGTCAATGAATTAAAGATTCGATTCAAATCGATCACTCGGTAACAGCTTATCGAGACAATTGTAATCCGCGAAAGTTACTCACTAGATCCCTACTTAAAACTTACACTTTTTATGGGAAAGGGAAATTAGTTAGTTCTCATATAATTTATATGATAACTGCCCCATATCAGTCGTGAGATCCGATTAAATTCATAATCGATATCCAATCGATTTTTAATGACAGATAATTTTATCGACTTAACTGATTTGTTTTTGTATTATATTATAATAAATTATCTCCAATTTATAAATCTTTTCTGGTTTTGAGTGAGCCATTTTGTTATATTATGATTTATTAATTAATTTAGAAACTCTGGATAATAAAATCGTAGGTGGTATGGTACCGTCTTACGAAGTCATTTTATTAATAGTCAATTAGATATTATGAGAATAATAATATAAATATTAGTGTCCTAATTACAAATATTACTTGCATATTTAATTACTCCCAAAATTTCATCTCCGTACTTCACGGTAGGTACACCCACTACCAACTTAAAACAACATTCAATAACTAAGTTTTTATTAAACAAACGATTATAATTTATCGTATGTACTTAATTGACATAAACATATAATGTTACAGCGAGTAACGTATGATCATTAAAGAGGCTAGGTCGAAAGCTATTATCAGTCGCGGACACGTAAATGAATGGGCAGCGCAGCGGTGCAGCGTGTATATTATTATGTCAATTTAAATTTATGCACGCATAAATTCTGCTGGCATAAAGGTCGGCTTTCTAGGCCAAATGACGTAACACACTAAAATGTATGTGTATCATGCCTGTACTTTATGAAAAGGTAGGTGTGGAGAGGCCCAAAGCTGCCCTTTCCCTACCCTGATTTCACTAAACAGTGCTAGTTCCGTACCAGGTTATTGTACACTTACCCCGTCCTAACTTAAACATCTTTATTAAGAGTGGGAATAACAAATATCTATTGGGGTTAAACGGCCGAGACACGGGAACCAGGTGAACGAGTTCTCATTAAACATTTGATAATATAAACATCTAATAAAATAAATATAGGTAGGTACCTATATTCTCGACTACATATTTCATTTTAAACTAGCCCGGACAATACGAATCACGACAGTCTCGACTTTACACTTAATTCCATAAATCGAATCACAAGAATCAAATCGATAAAGATCATTCATTGTTAACCGATACATTTTAATCGATTAGCGACTCGATAGCCGATTATCGTGAAACAGATTGATTGCCCATTATTGGATGAATAAAGATCAACATTTTTATTAATACGCCGCGTAATTTAGGTTATTACGGTGGCCGATTTCCGGTGTTTAACTATGATAAATAAAGATGGGAACATGATGATTATCGAAACATTTTGTGGTCATAAATTAATTGGTACAATGCCATCGCTGTATATTTGTGTTTGATCTTTGCGATAGTCTGAGAATTTTACGATGTATATGCGAGTGGGTTGGCTGTAAAATTAATTAGCTGGTCTAAAAGCCTTTGAATAGAGTCTCGAAATATCCTAATTTAAAGTTAGGACACTAACACATTAAAAAATGAATGAACACAAATGTAGCGTCGTAGTAACCGTAATTTATTTATAAGTATTCCGAATTAAAACTAATTTAAATTGAAATTATATTTTTTTAATATTAATTAAGCAAATACGCTTTAATTTAAGGTTTATTTTGGTAAAATATATTTATTATTTGACACTTATTTGTATTTAATAAATAATTCACATTAATATTTTAATATCAAAGGTTCTAGACTAGAGATACATATTTATGGAAATAATTTATTTTTGTCGGAAATGATGACCTCATGTTAATATTTCAACACCACGGTGAGTGAGTATGATGTAATTTAATTTATAATTGCTACGTTTTAGGGCCCATAAAACTATTACACGTTAGCACAGCAAGTTGTAGAAATAAGCCGGCATTTTAAATGTCTATAAATGTGTAGGTACCTATTATTATTTATGTATAAATATAATAACGAAGGTGAAAAAAATAATGTATAACAAAAACATTTAAATCATTCTGTATCCTTGTGATTAGAAACAAACGTAGATATCTAACGGAACCACTTTCTTCTGCCAAAGATCAAGGATTAAGGTTGGTTTCGCTGACAATGTCTAATGGAACCGCACCTTTCATGGAGTCTTTCAATCGCAGATTTAAATAATCAGTTGTAACTAAATGTCATAACTATATGTTATGTAATAGGAGTTGTTTGTTTGTAAAACAGAGTAGATATAATATGTGTCTACATAAGATATATCTAGTTTCAAAACAAGAAATTAAAAATTAATATTTAATTAAAGTGTTAAAACATTACAGTGTCGACGACATCGTAATTTAAAAATTGGTTGATTGTTTTACCAGGATTATATCGAATAATCAGCTAAGATTTAATAGATAAAGGCAAGTGTAAGTAGTGGACAAAATGTTCCTCAACATGACGCGCAACCAGTAAAATAAACATTTATATAAGTACAATTAAATTTAAACTATGGTACGTCATTGTAACAATCATTTATAACATGACGCCGGACATGTTGCTTGCTCGGCGGGATATTCCACGTTCTGCTGAGAGACATGTTCCGCAACATGTTGCTCTATTAGTCCGCTAGTCTATCAAAGGCTTTAAAAGTCTATCAAAGGTTTAACTGAGAAATTCTATATTATTTAAAAAAGAATCTCCACCTTCATTGTGAATGTAATTTACATGTCACACTTAATTTTCTAAACGCATTTATCGCGCATTAATTTACGCATTTATTTACGCATTAATCTTTGAACATATTGGATACATCCTAAACATTTAGAGATTGAAGTTTATTATTATTGTACCCTGTACATCATAAACATGGCGATTAAGATAATCTGTTAGATTTAATCGACGATTTAACAATATTATCTGATGGTTACGCTCAGTCATCCATTGTTTTGTCATGTAGTTATGTGATTGATTAATGATGATGATGGTAATTTGAACTTATTTGCAAGGGCCATCGTCATGAATGCGTTACTAAAGCGCTTATTACACTATCCTAAATTTCTTCCTAATTCAGACACTGAATGTATAAATTTTGCATTTGATTTGTTTGAATTAAGGTGAATGCGATTACCTTCTTATATTCACAAACTAAATCATTTAGGGTCCAAATTACAGGATAGTGTAATAAGCGTATATGGATTATAGAAAAAAAATGTTAAATAAAGCAGTCTTTCTTTTTATAAAGAAGTTTAGAAGCTTTAAAGTATTTCTACAAGTAATTCATCAAGTTATAGACTGCTATTATAATAATAATTTTCATTTATTAATGGCCCTAAATGTTAATAAAAATCTGCAATTGCAAACTGACGTAAAATTTCATCATAAATTTCAAAAGAACCTTTGTTTTCATTTCAAATAGGTACGACTCTATAAAACTCTCGACTGCAGTAATACTAAACACGTTGCCCAAAATAAGATTAGTTGATTGCCCAGCACTTTAGCCTGTGGTGTAAATTGAGCTAAATGCATTGCAAGACTGTTCGTTGCATTAAACATTCGTTGCTAATGCTCATCCACAATTTCGGACTAGCAAAGAGGTTTTACCTAAAATACAGCACTTTACTTAATTTCTAAATGTCATAACTCATTTAATATTTAATAATTTAGGAAGACTGAATGCAATTTCAATTTCCTAAATTTAGGAAACTACTTATTATAAGCGCACTAGTTCCAGAATACATCTTCTTGTGCTTTAAGAATACTGGTTGGTTTCTATGTAAATTACTGCTGACTATTTTAAAAAATAACAAAATGAAAATATATCAATTAATTTTTGTAAGTTCGCAAATTACCTTTTTGACTTATACAATTACGATAGACGGGATTCATTTATTAACACCATAATATAGTTTGGTTAGCATTTACGCTTTTCACACATAGATTCTAAAATATATTTACGCAATATATAGGTAAATTGTACGTACGTAACACTATTAAAATAAGTGCCGTTGACGATACCGTACCTACGTAGTTCGTATGACACACGTTTTACAAACAAGCCAGTCAATAAAAGCTAGATCTAGTATTTACCAAGGCTGAAACCTAAGTAGACTATGTTGACATTTAAAGTAGATATCTAAAGAGTTCTAAGAAAACCGTAAACATTGTTATTCTTATCCTAGCACTTATCGTAAACCATTGTTACATTCTAATTGTGGAAAGAGCAAGACACGAATGTCAATGAATGCGCTAATTGTTAGATTTTGTCTAATTCTTAGTAAAAGGCTGGTGGTTAGTCAGTTACACTTTGAGATTTACATCGCCTTTCTTTTCTTAGCATTACCCAAAGACTAGAAACAATATTACATAATATATAGACGAAGCCTTGTGCTCATACTTTAACCGAAAAAAAAATTACGAAGTGAAATATTTACAATTTTTTTTTTGGTTTTTAGTTTCTTTCCTTTCCGTAGGTGTTGTCTATCAGAATATTCGTGGCTGTACCTAGCCATCAATTCAATTAAACTAATTTTTAATGGTGCAAGTTAAAATTTTGTATTTTAATGGTAGGTATCCGAATGGTATTGTATAAAAATCTGAATACATTAAAATGTGTCATTTACTTATCGTGTGAAAAGTCATTTTTCTTATTGAATTTAATTTTAGATTCTTATTTCGTTTCAAATAAGTCATGGAAGCGAAAATTGCAGGTGATTCACTATTTTCCTTTGATACCAAAATAGCATGGAAAACATTACTCAAGTTACTATTGCAATACTCGCTAAATGCATTCAAGGAGAGATTACATTCAATAGGTGCTCGAAATTTAAAACGAACTGAGAGTTATACCGATGACTTTTACCTTTTAATCATTCAAAACTTTAAAAAATCTGTTAAGCATACTACTCACTAACAACTATCAATCTAAGCAAACCTAGAAAAGTAGGGCCCTGCCTACACAATAAGAAATTATGTTCATAGTCTAAAAAAGTTAATTCAAACAAAAACAAAGTTTAAACTTATATAGAGGCCAATAATATTATGCGTCACTATAAAATCGCTTTTGATCACTTAGTTTTTTTTCTTAAACAAACACATTATATTTGATTGTACGCTAAAAGAAACATCGGATATTATTAGTTTACAGAATTCAAGGCTAGAAGCTGCTCTATTACTAATCACTAAAAATATTTCCCGCAACAAAGTTGCAGTATGTAGTTTAAACAAACATTTTTAAATAAAACACTTGACTTATGTAATGGTAAAACGGTTTCGCGGGAAAATTAATTTTACTACTGGCAGCTTATACGAAACTTTATTTTATGTTAATTTAAAATTGGAATTTAGTGAACGTGTATGCATATTCCATTTTATTAAACACTTTAATTTTCAGTACGAGGTGCGGTTTTAAATTTGGAATGACGTAATGATTTCGTTTATATTTTCGTTCGGCCATTTTCTGTGTTTTTTTTGCGTCTCTAGCGACAGTGAAAACGTTGTTACGTTTATTTTTCTCTTTGTAACGTTTTTTCTCGAAACTCGTTTGCCTCAAGATACATATTATTTCCATGGTGATAATGTGAGTTAAGTATATTGGCCCGCATTTTATGATTTTAACATTGTTTCGCTAACTTGCGAGTTATAAATGTAGTGATTTAAATATTTGTTAATTGTAAATTGTTAAATGGTGATAAACTAGGGTCACTTCAATATACAGTTTAATAAGCTCCATGAAAGGCTTCCAAGTAACAAAGGCCGTAATATAAAAGTTATCGGGTAAGATGTAATCTCCAAAAAATGCACCGAAAAGATGAAAAAAAATACGTGAGCTAAGTCGCGGCGGGCCGTCTGCAAAGAAACGCGTGGGTGCAGAATTGCAGACAGTTTGACCTAACTCTCGCCCACGTAGATTATGACTGTATAGTTCATGACATAGTTTTCCTACGTTGATATTTCCTCGTGTCTACTAGTTTTGCTAGCTTTATCTGCATAAACTTTGTTTTAAATATGAGGCAACGCCATTTGCCTATCCTTTTTCCAAGCGATGTTGGGGTCGGCTGCCAGCCGTACCAGATTTAGCTGGATACTGTATTTTACATGGAACGACTGCCTATCTGACTTCCACAACCCATTTTACTGGGTACAACAGTATCCCATGGTAAGACGTGCTGTCAGAAATGTAATAACTTAACGACTTCCAAAAGATCACACATCCTAAGATGAAGATGACGGTAGGGACCACGTGCTTTTCCAGGAAAAGAAGGGTTTGTTTATTTTTACAAATGGTTACCCATCCACGAACAAACCCTGGTGACCGTGGCTTATCCTTTAATATCTGTATATTAGATATATATCGTACGGGTTACATTTAGCCACGAGCCCGTCAGGCAATAAATGGGGCATTGTCGTAAACCTAATTTTAGTTATGAAAATTAATTGCATAGTTATTTCTATTATCTATTTGTATACCATATTATTATTAACTTTGAAGACTTAAAAGCATAGAACTTAATGAGAATATTTAACCGTAAATGAGATATAACTAGAGCTCTACAATCTACTTGTAGTCGTACCACGATTCTATAAAGCAATCAAGATATCATCGCGAAATAACTGAAATAAACAAACTATAAATAGTGGAGTATTAACGGTAAATGTAAATAAAGCCGAGTTAAACCAGTATAGTGGTGAAAGTTCAGGGATATAGGGCAGTGTCTCTGCCGATGCCGCGATAACAGGCCTTTGTTGCGAAAATACACGGGATCGTATTTTGGGCGGCACCGCAGCTGTTCGAAATATGTTAGCGAAAATTTTATGAGCATTAGCCGATATTAAATTTGCATTGTACATTTAGTTTGTGCATTAGTTATTTGTGAATGTCGTATGTTTATAATTTTGTACGTGGTAATTTTGTGAGTGTGGGAGGTTTTAGAAAATATATAATAAATGAGTACTAAAACTATTAGATAATGGTTATTTTGGTGGTTTTAAAAGATATTGTAAAACATTACAGGAAATATTTAATAGAAAGTAGTTGCCAATTATTAGATTAGTTCTAAGGCGATTCATAATACGCCGTTAATATTATAAATGGTGTTATCGAGTGAATTACTTATCAATGTGCATTTGCACTATTACAATAGCACTTAACATATCAGATAATAATAATTCATAAGGCTTGGTTTACAAGTAGGGCTAAAAGCATTCCAAACAAAAGAAAACCAATTTGCCGATTTATAGACAATAGGGATGTTGACTAAAATAGTTTTTTATGTCTAAGTGTAGGTATTAGTAGTAGAATAAATTAGATACATATTTTTTTTTACTTAACCAGAAACTTAGAAAGATACATTGAATTGAAATGTCGCATGACTTCACGATGTCATACGTTTCATGTAAATCGTGACGTAATTAGACCCCAGTCCTAAACTTTCATTCGCTGTATTCAAGCGATTGTTATTCTTCCCGAATAAAACGTTATAATCATAACACCTTTCTGTTCACACAAATGTAAAATTTACAATAAAAAATAAAGATTCCTTGAATAAACTCCTACAGGTGTGACGTCACTGGTACTCAGTAAGTTACCTATTTCAAAATCAATTTATGAGAAAAAAAATTACAGAACTGTTTTGCTTTCTAAGAATAATAATTGTACCTTTATGTCTTACGAGGAAATATATTTTTAGTAACATTTAACAATGGCTTCTAAATAATTACTTGATACGTGTACGTGTGTACGCGTCTTAATAGCTTCGAGTTTTCTTAGAACACTATCGCGATTTTATAGCAAGGCCAAGATAATGCAATAAATACATCGATCTTTTGTTATTTTTGGGAATTGGGCGTTGTTTACTTAATCCTAACCTAACATCGTGTACGATAATCAAGGATGGTTATTATAGAAATATTCTGAGAAAGCAACCTTGATATATTATCAATATTGATAGCGGGTTTTCGTTTTATGTTCAGACAAGTTGACTACACTGCTCTCATTCTATCGTTTATCATGCATTTATTTATAAAAAAAAAAAAGCATAGATTTCAAATTCAAATTCTCTATAGAAAACTTGAATTAAGAATCTGATAAGCAGTTGTTAAACACCCCCAAGATTTAAAAAAAAAGGCGAATCTCTGTAAAATAATAATAAAAAAATGTAGGTAACATTATATTCCAAGTATAAAGTTTAATTATGCTTTGAGTCCAGTATGGAAAACAAAAAGTTACAGTGGAGTTTCTTTCATATTATTCTCCATCAGAATCAATATTTTAGAATTAGAATTAAATGAAAACTTTGTGCTTTTTTCATTTTCTTTTTCTATTTTTTTAACTTTAATATTCTGCTCCACTTTCTAAACTTAATCAGCCATCACAGTAACTCTTCGTTTAGTTATATAACATAAATGAACTTACAACAAATAGTAATTTGAACATGTCAAGTCTATTATATTTTATTAGCCAGTTTTGACGCCATTGCATTTTATCGTTTTCAAACGACTCTCAATAATGCACAATGGACACTGACGTTTTATAGACATTCTTAATTGGACTTCTAGTCTATTGTCACTTAAATCTAAATGGAGCTAGTAAACGCTGCAATGAAGTCCACTAGACTTTACCGTTACCGTTGGCGTAATTATACGACTTCCTATATCTTGTATATCTACCCAAACTGTTTTTCTTTTTTTTTGTGCTCTGGTCTTTTTGCAGTAATACTCAATAATGGTTGTATTTTAGAATACACGCGACTAAGCGGCGAACATGTAAACGGAACCGTTAGAGATATTCTAATTCCACGCGCTTCGCTGTCTCCTCGCTAGAGATATTAAAGGCTATTTGTACGCATTTGGCGATAAATTGCAGACTTAAAGAGATCTATAAATCAAGGGTAGCATCTATCGCCAACGACATTGCACCGTGTTGAAACAATCAGCAGATACACAGTTTTTGTATGGAATGTTAGCTGTTTTCCGGTACCTAAGTAATGGAATGTTAAAAACCCCTATAACTTTCCTTAAGAATAGTGCTATCAAATGCAAACTGCAAATGTTTTAATCCGTCAGGTAGTTTCAGAGATTAGAAAGTTCAAACAAACAAAACTGTAGGTTATGTTTTTACCTGTTCCTTATATGGTGCTTTTTCTATCAATTATGGTCTCCGGTTCTTACCTGAAAATAAATAAACAATTACCATTAAAAAGATTCATCTTGATATATTTTAGATTAGACAATTAAAATTAGGCTAACTGTGGGAAAGAGAGAGGGAATAAATAAGAGAAATATGTTAAAATTATCAGTTATCCGCTGTGGTTGGTCTACAGGCCATACAAGCTTTCAATTTTGTCCATTTCCATTCTGCCGTTTCCACTTGCTATTTTTTTAAGTCTTTGGCCACCTAAATTATTTGTCAGTTCTAACCCGGTCACTCACATGCGCCAATACATTCAAGCAAAGCTGGCGCGCTTTGGTGTCTGTTAAAAAACCGACATAACTTGGAAATGAAATCATTAGCAAATGTCGTCCTACATTTGTGAGTTTGCGTATTCGTGCGAATGTGAGTGACCGGCTTAAGAACATATTTTTTTAATATAATATAGACTGGAGCTCCTATAATCGCTGTCAAAAAGACAGTAGAAGATCAGGATACATATCAGTACAGAAAACTATCGCGCAATTATAACAGAAGTAGTAACTACACAGCTCGGAATGCATCCTATCTTATCACTAAGTAAGGCGGCTATTAATAAAGCGCTGCAATATCTTTATTAGATACCTACTGTTTATCGAGTTTATCTACCATGTTAATTGCTGTTTTAGTAGTTGCCACGCTAATTGTTCTATGTTAAGTATTAGATACTCTTGTTTGTTATAATATCTTTTGTATAGATCATAGAGGAGATCATGAATAAGTGATAGGTCTTTGCTTTTTCCTTGCACGAATTGATCAACAATGCGAGTATGAAAGACCAAAATAATCATTTAGTTTATTAATTTATTTATCTCTTACAAACTATCTTTATTATTAGGTAGGTATATAGTAGTAGTAGTAGTTGTAGGTAGGTTTAAACGTATATCATAAATACAAACCTAATAATTAATCAATACATCCGAGTGAAAATAGATAAGTAGTGATTAAGCGTCAAAAAGAAAAAAGTAAGTAATCAGTTATTTTACGGACATCATCGTACATGTGTAATAATTACAGTCATGGTTACAAATTATTCAATCTGTCACACGAATCATAAGTGGTTCAGCCCGATCATAAAGTCAAAATGTTTTATTAATGTTGATTATTATAATTAATATAATCAAGTTAAAGATTAACACCCTAATCCTATAATAAAAATTAACATATATCACAGGCAATTTGAATATATCATGATTAATTTATTTTTACTTCTGGAAAATATATTTTTGTATCAAAAACATATTTTATATGTGTTTTGTGTAACGACTTATTTTTAATTCGGAATAGCAAATCATTAAATTACGCAAGTTTCCACGTGCGACACAAATTTAACGATTTTAAAATGATATATTGGATCTAAAGTCTTAAGCACGTGGTACTAAAACACGAATATGTTAGAATTATTTAGCACACATGACATATTGCTGCGTAAAGGCTTCGCCAAACAAAACGCGTACTTCGCGCGCGTCAGAGCGCTAGCCTATCACCGCGCTATAGCTTCGAATTGTATTGTATATTGACGCTCTGACGCGGCGTTAGATGGTTTGTCAGGGCACCTGACAAATCATCTAACGCCGCGTCAGAGCGTTTCGTACGGCTAACGCTCTGACGCTTGCTAAATACGCGTTTTGTTTGACAAAGATTTACTGTTATTAATGAGGACTGCCGCTCACCAGTTGTCGCCACTGGCGCGTCTGCTGTCAAAGCGCACCAACAAACTATGGAATGAACTAGCGTGTTATTAGCACCTCTGAAGGCGACTTCATTTGTTTGATTTTTAAAATAAGCCCAATGCCTATCATACAACCCTGACTTCACGTGATGTAGATCAGATGCTTATTATTCGTGATCAAAAGCTTTACAATCAGCTAGGAAGGTTCAAAGTATTCGTGAATACAAATAAACAAGCCCAAACAGAATGTGGAACTTATTTATGTAGGTATGCAAAATTTCATTTCAATCGGAATCGGACACCAGGAAGTGGTTTTAATTTAGCTTGAAAGATTGACCTAAACAAACATTGAAAATGCAAATTTAAAGAAAAGCTTATATTAAAAAAAAAGTTATATTACTAGCCAGGCATATTTTAACAAGGTAAGGTAAAGATGAAGGATAGTCTATAAACTAGGAAAAAGATGAAGTGAACAAAAACAAAACACAGAAATGTTATTTTTAATGATTGTCAATGGCTATAACACTTTTTATTGTTCTTTGCAAGAACCTCTACAAATTCTTTTAACATAATCTTGTATTTTTATACAAGTATTTTCATATAGTTCAGGTCCTAATACTTTGAATATACAGAACCACGATAGATTAATAAGTTAAGCATGTTTACTTACCCGAGTGACCTCTTTACCAACGAGACGTGTCAGTGATGAATGAAATATTATGTCAGTGTCGTTCGAGACACGCCGACGTGAATGAATGATGAAAACATAGTAAATGTCGAAACTACGTAGGTTAAGATGGATTTGGAGAAAGTTAGAAAAAATAGGGATAATAAACAGGGTGATCTTATTGAAGGTACTAAATGCTGTTTTACAGAAACATTGAGGCTTCTTACACCAAAAGCAAGGTTAAGCAATATTTCACAAATTTTTTTCGTGTTTTAGAGTTCTTAAGATTAAAGAGTATGTATGTAACCCGCCGACAGGGCAGAGTTGAATTTGCACTCCCTAAAAACTACCACTTTATCACTTCATTCCGACGCAAAAGTACTTTTTCAAATTCGTGAAATATACCAAATTCATTTTAAAACCTATTTTGTGATCAAAATCAGTTGCTTAGTAACGGCTAGATTTCTAGGTCGAAATAGAAGACTTATCAATAGGTATGTGTGCTCATTTTCAAAGAACATTAAGTTGTTTATAGCGAAACACAATACCTGTAACGCCGATAAACTTTGATAACGGAATCGATTTTTCGCGTCATGCATACAACGTTGCCGTACATACAACAAAGAGTTAATGAAACTAAATGAGGTAGATTATTGTTATTTCGGCGTTACATTCATCCATCCAATTTTGTCTTGCCATATAGTGCTTGGGTTTTAATTTTAAATTGGAGAGTGGGATGGCAAAACGAAGAAGCCTCAAGGATATGTATAAGTCTTTAAGAACTGACGGCAAAGGGACTGTAGAAAAAAAAACTGATTGTTTACCGTATTCTGCTTTAGAAGATCATCAACAATTATTTTCAAATCATATTATTATAGCTTACATTCATAATATTCTTCAAAATTAGCAAATTCGTCGGTGACATCAACCGATCCTTCCTCGTTAAAGCATAACTCATATTTGTTTATAGTTCAGAACTCATTCAGAATGTGGGTCAAGTGTAAAGCAGTTGGTACCGTTCGCAGTAATCCAAATAAATTGGCCAAATGTTTAGGACAAATAATAGTGTGGGAAGGACGGAGAAGGTCATACTCTAATTGATGTGCTAAAAATATATTAAATGAATGATCTAGATTGACCTAGAATTCGTTTTGTTTGGTTGTTTAGGCAGCCAGCAATTTTTGGGTGGATGAAATCAAGATATTTAAACATCTGATTTAATATTTTATTTAAATAATTATTTATTGTTTAGAATTTTAAAATATGTATGAAATTGTTTAATATATCATTCTTATCTACAGGGTTTTTGTCGGTGTGTGTCTCTTTATTTATTGTTTTAAATTACCCTTTTTGGTCTTAGTATTACATGAGAGGAATAGGTATTAGCTATTTATCTATTTTCTGCAAAACACCTAATCGACTATAATTCTTGTCGTGGACTCCATAATAGCTCATTGTTATCCAACCAACTTACTGCAGTTGCAACTTGTTGCAGTTTTGAAAATAATTTATTGTCTTACGCCAAATGGTAGTCAGTAGTCAGTAGTACCAATTTATACACGTATTGGTAATGTTAGGTCTAAGACTGTCATTTCAAACTGAATATTGTGGAATTTAGTTTAAGTTCTGATGTACTTAATTCTAGTACTGTTTTCCTAATTAAATAAATCAATAATAAATGTGGACAACCTCACATACATTGCTCTGAACCCAAAGTAAGTAGGTAAAGCACATGTGTTATGGAATTCAGAAACAACGAAGATACCACAAACACCCAGACCCGAGACTATGTAAAATAGTGGGTTTATCTACATTGACCCGGCTGAGGATCAAACCCGGGACCTCAGAGCGGGCGACACCTTGAAAACCGGTGTGTACGCCTCTCGACCACGGAGGTCGTCAAATTATCGTCATCATCAAATTACTTGGTTTCATGTAATCGTAGAATTTTAGTGCTTAGTAAATTCACAAATAACTTTCGGTGATCTAACATTTCGGTAAGGCAAACTTCCTTAGCTACCATGACAGAGAATGCTATCTTATTATCTTTCAAAGTAGTCGTTTGTATGATAATTATAGATGATTGAGAGATAAGATTATGTAAATATACTAACATTACGAATAAGTTGACAGATTTGATTGTTGATATTATAGGAAAAGTTATTATAGTATTCGTGGGCGATCCAAAACAGACAAAATCGTAAGTGATAATAATTCTGTAAAATATCCTACTTGGATTTTCTGTAACAAAATCGATAGGTAGTTTTGGCAAATGAACAGTGATTTCCATAAATTTGGCAACGTCCACCGGGATGTGATTTTGAATTTTTCTAATTGAATTCTAAAATTGCAAATAATTTAGTTTTATTGGGGATTGATTCAGTTCGTGCTGTGTGGCAGACTCTTCAATTGATCATTTAGTCGAACTAATGGAGATGTATGTGTTCTGTCTGGTCAATTCTAAATTTATTTTTATTCAAGGTTACCATTTTATATCAATGCTATGTACTGCTTCAGATTTTACCAATCTATAACGTTGGGTTAATGACATAGTTAAGTTAACAGGAACCACCTGGATGAGGGACGCGCAAGACAGACAAAAATGGCTGAAAAAAGGGGAGGCCTATACTCAGCAGTGTCTGATTCTGGGCTGAAATGATGATGATGATAACAATTATAATAAAAAAAAATGTCATCACATTATTAATTTATATTTCTTTAATAGGTCACACACTGCCAATATTTACCATTTCTTTTATCGCGGGTCTGGTGGCAGAGATTTATTAAGAAATAAGCAGAACCTTTGTACTTCTGTTTTATTATGTCGTTATAATATTTTTTTGTCTGTGCACATAAACAATGAAATAAAAACAAAAAAACAAATAAATGTTCTCTTCTAAATTCTAAAAGCTTCGTTATTGAAAAATTCAAGTATTGTGTTTACAATAAAGCAGTAGGCAGACACTAAGTGAGGTAACAGGTACTTCAAATCAATGGTAGAAATCAAAGTTATATGTATTTACATAAACAACCGGAATTCAAAATCGATTTGCGAAACGGTTCACGAAGGTTGGCCGTCGATTCCAAAGTTCCATTTATAGTGGCCCAAGTGGGTGGGTTTGTGACTAAGAGCATTTTTCTGTCAAATCAAGCATTTGCATAATTACACTCACTTATGTAACCATTAGTTTCAAGTCTTCTGAATTATAGCGAACCCATATTTGGAGTTAGTTTATTTTTACATTTGTTGTGTTGTAAAATATTAATTGCATGTTGTATAATTTTAGGGCTATTAAGTTTCAATGTGATGTTTTAAGAATTTCGTTAGATGATTTATAACTTGGGCGAGTGTGTGGTCTGGACCACATACAAAGTATCTCCCACAGAGATAATAATCTTTTCTTTGAGGGAAACGGCATAATAAGAAAATGTATTTGCTATGACTGATGAGCATCTTTTTATAACCTTTAACATATTTCTAATATCATTAGTAAGAATTGCGCTTTTAATAAGTATTCAATATAGTAGTTTAGCAACACCATCGTCATAAAATAAGACACTATTACACCAAAAGGAATTATATCTAAGTGCAATTTTGTTCAGATGAATGGCTGTAGTACATCCATGTTTGTACCATTTGCATATTATAATGGGCAGTCGAGTGTCTACGATAGCAGGATCATAATTACCGTTTATCTTCGCTATACATATACCTAGGTACGATGTTGCGTTTAGCAGATTTAATATCTTATGAAAGACTGGCTGTTATATGAAGTTTATCGACGGAGAAATTATTGGACGCTGACACCTATTCGTTATTAATATTTTATGGGACTTGTGCGGTAAGTACCAACAAGCACTACCGCTTGTTGGTACTTTGCTGGTGTTACTAATGATAATGACTAACGTTTTGAACATTGTGCTTATTTAGAAAACGTGAACAGTAAAATGGATTTTTGGTATTGAGTTTTCATACACTGTAATGACACAGTTAGGGTATATAAATTTTTAACTTTGGTTAATATGAAAGGGTGTAGTGGTATGAGCAGGAACGTTACTGAAAAAAAAAACCTGTAAATAGAAACACATGTATCTTTTTTTTATTCTGCGTTTTACATATTTGATATAATTATGACACAAGAATAATAATAATATAATAAGAAACAAGATTTTCTGAAATACGTCACTCGACTCACTTGATTTGCCGGATATCTAGGCTTGAGCTCGATAACTTTGTTTACTTGAAGTCTCACACCCAAGGCCTGATGCGTGACGTCATGCTGATAAATTCCTCATAACTATAGGCCACTTCACATACTAGCCAGATTGTACAACCTTGGTTTTTATCAGACCATTGTAGGCACGTCTGTTATTAACCTATCGTGAATGTCTTTATAGTCAGATCAACTTTCACCATAGAATGTTACAAGCAATTTTCCTTACGAGCTATAGATTCTTATTTTTTTTGCCATAATTATTTTTTGACACCCTGGCAGACGGGACTCGAAAAGTAAAAAAAATAGTTAGAAAGAATAAAAGCAGACGTATCTAGATCCTTGAGAGTCATGATGAGAATACGCTAGCGATCCCACGACTCCAGCCTAGGCAGAAGAAGGGGTGTTTCTAGTCGGTGAGAGTCCGACATATCCCTACGCCGTGCCCTCGGCGTGGGTTTATGACTTTAGCGTTTCACCCCGAAAAAAAAAGACGTACCTAGTTGGCCTTTGTACTACAAGTATTAAAAAGGTACTACAAGTATTAAAGAACCTTAAAGTTTATAAACGCATTGCCATCATCATCATGAAATCAACAATTATAAGTAAACTAATCAAACATGAAATAAATTAAAGCATAAAACATGAAATAAAATCAACTGCAACCATTTCAAAATATCCAATACAGATTCTAAGCAAGCGTCAAATAGCTACCAAATATTCAAATCCGAATACGGAAACTGCACAGCCCGATATGATCCGAACATTCCTAGGAGTTTCGTAACACGAAGCGACGCAATCCTATCGTGTGGTGATAACATATCTTGTTTGCTGACACATAATATTCCACCCAGTTACCTACATACTGCAGATCAACAACCGTGTTATAATAGTTGTTTCTTGGACTTATATTTTCTTCTCTTTTCAGTCTCTTGTAAGGATATGTTTAATGTCGTTGATGCGTTTTCGTATGTATAATTTAATGGGAGATGAAAACAATGTTTGAGGCCTTTTTTACTTAAAGTTTATTACATATGTGGACACTGGTAATAATGTTATTTCTAAATTGCAGATGTGTCCTCATTAGACACATACAAAGCACGTAAAGCCGTTGGTCCTGCGCCTGATCTCTCTCCGGTCGTGTCGGATTGCCGTCCCATCGGACTATGAGAGTGAAGGAATAGAGAGTGCAACTGTGTTCGCGCATACACTCGTGCACTGAAATATCTCCCGCGCAGATGGCTAATCTCTGTTGAGAGAAGCCGCCGTGGCCGAAATTCGGTCAGGAGGACATTATTATTATTAGACATATAAAAAAAATAAAAATTAGGTCCTTGCAGTTAGGGCTAGTTTTTCAAACGCCAGTTAATTTTTATTCATGGAATAAAATTGACGTATGACAGATTTTTTACGGAAGACCTGACAAAAATTTCAAATTATTCCTCGAATAAAATTATCTGGCGTTGAAAAATAAACTCAACTCAAACATAACTATTATTTTATTGTATTTCTTGTATAAAATTACGTAAACAGATTCTTGGCGTGTTTAAGGGTCTTGAAATTGGATTACCGCCTACAAATGAATTTATCTTAATATCGACCCACTTCTAACTTGATGCAGCTACTGTCTTATTTCCTAATACTAGTCTCAACATCATCAAGGAAAATACGCAATTCGATTTAACTAATTCTTGTATTATAGAGGACCAGTTCTAGACTGAATCGTCTCAAGGGGTTTAACAAGACCAGTTAGTTTTAGACTCTGATGCAAGTATGACAACCACGACCAATGGGTTTAGTAAAAGCTGCAAGGAGGACATTGAACATGACCGCAACGAATATGGCTTAACCTCAAATGCCCTTCGATTTACAATCAGCTTAATTTGATACACGAAAATAAAACTTACGACTTTGAATTAAAGACTATCTGATAATGTCGAAGTGTTACCGCTGTGTGGTTGATGGTCAATATAAACAGACATGGAAAATTGAAAATGACATTAAATATTTAGTAATATTTAGTCTTTCTTTTTACCCGACTGACAAGGAAGGATTATGTTTTTTTGCGCTTATCTTGTATGTTTCCATGATTGTAAATTGATTTGTAACCTCGTGTCCTCCAAACTGCTGGATTGATTTCGTTAGTTAAGGTATTGTTAGATTTGTCTGATAAACCCACATGTCGTTAAATACTTTTATGAAAAAAAAATGGCAGAATTTTGGTCATAATTGAAATAGGTTTTTATAAAAAAAACATATGCGACTTGTATATTTAAATGTAATTTGGAATGAAAAATGATAAAATAGATACTTTTTATAAAAGTTTTCAAATTTTTTTAGCCGCATTTTACTAATACAACTTGTTGAAGACTGTTATCAAAATGTTCCGACTAAAAATACTAGGTACTAAACTAGTTTATTTAAACACACAAAACCATATTTATACTCTTCCATTTACTCATAAAAATAATTGAATTAATACCATCCGTTATTTACAAGTAACGAACGCACTACTAACCTAGTGGAACATATTACAAAATTACATTCAAAATAACCTTTTTGAGATCCGTCCATGTCTGACGTCCGGATATGTAAATCAATCTACTGCTCTATATTTCACTTTTCCGCATTGTAATACCTAAACCATGACAAATATAGAAAAGTAAACTTTAGTAACTCGTATATAGAGTACCTTTTTGGGTATAATTTTTCGTAGATAAGGATTCGAATGACCGATTAGGTGATATCGTCGTACGCATTATACGAGAGATAGTGGGGATTTTAAAAGATTATTGTATTGGCATTCAAGTACTCGATAAGTTATATTCAACTTTGATAAAATTAAAAGTATGCTTAACTGTATCTTTGTAAAAAGATAAAAAATCTGCAAGAATTAAAATAAATTGCTTTAGACCACGGCCATGGCAATCTGATAGAAACGTTAGGCCATCAAAGGTAATAAAATGTTTTGCGTTAATTCCCGTTACGCAATCCTTACTTCCACAGGTAGGTACTAATATTAATAATACGAAAGTAACTCTTGTCTGTCTGGTACGCTTCCATAGGTAAACCGCTAAACCGATTTTTATGAAACTTGCTATGGGCTAAGCTTGAACTCCAAAAAAGGACAACGGCTTGTTTTTGCCGCGATAACTGGCGTCCACACGGGCGGAGCCGCGGCCAAAAACTAGTTCATTATAAACCTGCAACGTGACAGTTTAAAAGTTAGATGTCAATGAAACATCAAATCCCAAGAAAACAAATGACTGTAGCAAAATAAAATATAATTGACAAAATAATAAAAACCAAAACATTAAAAAGTCCTAAATATGGTTCTTATTCAACAAAGTTAGGTTAGGTAGTTGTAAATGAAGCACAATTATCGTAATTAACAGTGGCCAGTCAGGTGCAGCGCTGCCCTACTTACTGAAGATAAACTTACAGGCTTGCGACATGTTGGCAAATGCATTACTTTGTTTAATTTATCAACTTTAAAACCACGACTGCGATAGTGCAGGTATATTTCAGAAGTAGGCTACTTTGTGTCTTGTTTTAATAATCCATAGAAATAATATACAGAATTATGTAATCTTGATTATTTATTTGTAAAAGGATTTTTTTAAAATTGATTTGCGATTTAAAATAATATTATAAATTGAAAATGAATAAGAAGTCCATGTGGGCAAATTCACTAAAGCCTAGCTTGTTGGTCAATAACAACCGATTTCAGCCGATCACGAAACTTATCACATTTAATTGTAAAATGTAATTTTGAAACAAAGAAAGTGTTTTTCTAGAGGACATTGATCTGTAACTTTAATGTATTATATGAAAATACTTAATTACCGACGTCTGCAGTCTGCAGTCGACGATTAAGTAAAGGTATTATTCATTCAATTCGTTCAAGTGAAAAAGAAAGTAAAGAAACACTTGTGATATATTAATACTCTCTTCTGCCATACCATAAAGAGTATCATATTGTATAAATGTTTCGATATATCCATATAAAGTAGATGAACAGAATTTTTACAGAATTTATTTTTACAGAATTTCAGATGTGTTAAATATGTATTTGATTTTACAACGACGAATAATGATGAAGTATTTATTATTGTTAAATATGTATTGATCGCACGTCAACTTTTTGTGTATAATCTGGTCATTGAACCTTCAGGTAACAAAGACGAATTGATCAGACATAATATTATTTTTAATGTTTCCTCTCTGTCCCGATTCCAGAACTAATTATGGGACTCAATATTCCGGTAATTATGATGGTCACTGTTATTATGTAATAAAAATAACAGGTCTCCTTAGAATAGATAGAAACGATAATAAACGCGGAGAGTGTCGCCATCAAACACGTTTAGGTTAGAACAGGTACCTTAGCTAGGTCGTAAGGCTAGACCACGCATAAAGTTCCTAGCCTAGGCTATGCTATAAACAATCCGCAAGCATACCGGCCTTCCCTAAATTTATTCTTATGACATACTTAAAGATATAAAAATACTAGCTGTTGTCCACTGCTCCACCTACGTGGATGTCGGTAAGCGCGACCAAAAATAGTCTACGTTCTTTCTTGGGATCCAAGCTTAACGTATACTAAATTTCATCAAAATCGGTTCAGCGGTATAGCCGTGAAAGCGTTACATACAGACAAACACAGTTACTTTCACATTCATAATAATTAGTATGGATATGGATAATCTGAGCCATGATTGTCACTCTGTATCTCAATTTTCTCCTTCCATTATTCTTTTTTATGCTTCTAAATAAGAGTTAAAGTCATCTCGCCATTTTTCTTTTAACCTGGCCTGACGTATTTTGTTTTGTGACATTGACGGTAATTTCGTCTAACAGTGATCAGACATTCGACAAATGTGTCCGGCAATAATGCTTTGTTTTATTTCAAGCCAGCGTTTTTAGAAGGATGAGGTAAATTAGCAAGTCATAAAATGCTTCCAAAACGCTTTCAGAATTAGAATGCTATTAAAAAGAAAGCTGGTATTGCCAATTCGTATTGTTTGTTAGTAGCCTAGATCAAATGAACTAGGTTTATTTGGTCTGTGATTAGTGCAAGGTATTTCGATTTCTATAGCTTTAAAGATAGATAATACTAACTGTAGATATAAGTGTACAACATCGTGTAAAATTATAATAATAATAATAAATTAATAATGTTGTTAAAATATTATTAAATATCACTAACATAGTGATACTTCTCCGTAATTGGTACACAAATGTTGTTATCTTATAATCTAAATATAATTACAAAGACTTAACTCAAATCAAATATTTAAATTACCATTCAAATTATTCGTTGTAGTTCAATCCATAAAAAGGAAATAAACGGGAAACTTTTATAAAATATAAACATGTCATTAATAAGAAAATATAGGTACTTGAAAATTAGTCAGTTTTCATCTTTTTGCACATGACTGTACCAGACTGGTTGAATGAGCCTCACAAAATGCGGATGAATTTCTTAAATACCTGCTTATACAGTAACGTGTCACTTGGTTGAACATTTACCTGTAATGAAAAACAAACAATTAATTATTTACACACGGTAACTCAGGATAAACACGCGATATTGTAACGAGAAATCTGAGATTCCGAGAAAACGATGAACTGGGGACGTATCAAGTGTTATTAAAGCAATTATAAAATAGTGCTGTCTGTATACGTCTATCTCCCAATAAAATAGTAAAAGTTAACTATGTTATTTAGACGGACCTATCAGATTCTTTTTTTCGGGGGGATTTCCCATGGTCTCTTGCAACCTGAGGAAAGCGGAACGGTATGCTGTTTCTTACCAGTTATAATCTTTCCATTAAATAAAATATTATTAATAAATATCAAATAGGGACTCATGCAGTTGTCAAGCTAATGTTAAAAAGAAAAGACTGCCCTTACTGGGGTTCAGGCGGGATTGCACAGCAAACTACCACGAGGTCCCCCAGAATTTTTTTGAACCATGTCGCAACTCCACTATTACGCTCCAGTATCGATTATTATTGATCTAGAACCTCACACACCAGAAGTTAAGCCACCATCCAATTTGTATTAAGAATTTATGGTTTTTTTTCAAGTTGCACACTTAACTGGTTACGTTATGTTATTAGAGATCGCGATATGGTTTTACGTAATCCAAGTAAAAGATTTTCGTATTGATTTTATGAGATATTGATGATGATTGATTTATATATGCTTTTGATGGGAAAACGTAAAACTATGACAGCTAGGTAAATTTGAATTTAATCAACATTAAGAAAACGATGTAATTTAAATTGTGCCTTCGAAAGTTGGGCTTTATAGCTAAGGGCATTTGTATAGAAGATAAAATAAATAATAGTTCTAAATTATATTCCAACTGGCTCGCTCCAACAAGAGTTGAGAAAGTATAACAAACTGATAGTCGTAATATCTTGAAACATAAACAAAACAACAACCGGGCGTAAGCAAGATAAATTTTCTCAAAACGAAAACAAAGTCTTAAAGCAAAGAACACATTTATAATTTCAATTTAAATACAAATTATGTTTAAGTTATGCAAAGCGATACACAAAGACGGGCGACGACTGTCAAGTGTTGTCACAGCTCATTACACATGACTTAGCGAACGCGGACGAAATACGTTTTTCAAATGTTTTAACTTGAGCGCTTACAGATTTAATAAGTGAGGTTTAAGTTTGAACACGATTATTATCAGAATTACACGTTAATTTTATGTATCTGCAGGCCTATTACAATTTTTTTTTGTTAGTTTCTAACACAATGACAACCATGCCTTTGTTTTCAGAATGAGGATGATTCGAATTTTAAAAACTTTTCTTGGGAACGGATTTCTATAACAGTTTTTTAAATAGACATCTTTAGACAATATTAATTAAAGTTCTTACAAATATACCTAATTATTACTGTTGGTGTAATTTGGTATTAAAACAAACATCAGAATATTTATTAAATCGTTAATTTATCTTATTCAAATTGGACCTCATTTGACAACGTTTAAGCTTATATATCATCAGATTAATTGCGATTTCACAAAAGCTTAAAGATTGACAAATTGCTATAATAACAGTGTCAGTATTATTACAACGTTCAATAATTAAATTTGCTTCATAACCGTTACTTAAAACACCTACACTTATTACTCCTACTAATAGACAACCAATGATACCTACATATCAATGAATTTGATAATTGACCATAAAATGGTATGGAACCTTGTATGTACACCCATTTACGGTAGAACTATCATATAATTTGTGATGTTAAAAATCCCATTAGACTTAAGTGTGCTCATTAAAATTAAGGAACGGGTCAGATAATATCAGTTAAACAAGCTGCCGTTAGGATAATTGTAGATCCCCCATGTTCTAGTAGGCTCCATTTTGTTCATTACAACCGTCACGCGATCGTTCACACGTGCTTATTAGTGTATACTTTGGTGTTGATTAATATGATAAGTGTGGTATTTTAGAAGATGACCCTAATAGGGTGGACAATGCACTCATTATGGAACAAACGATAGTGTTTTTGTTGACAGTGTCCGTGTCATAACTGATGTAAACATGTTGATAACTTTAAGTGGTATTATTATAAGTAGTTGGTAGATGCAAGAGTTGTTCGTAAAAACTATTAAGTAGTACAAGAATGTGCAGTGTAAGCCTCTTGGGCATTTATTTATTATGAGATAACTGTTCACAATGTTCATATTGACATAATTTAAATTTGTTTATTTTAACATCACAAAGATGAGAACCAGTGTTGTGTAGTATATGGTCCAGAAAATACCGAATATTTTTTATACACAGTTGCAAAGTAATTTATGAGCTAATTTAGAATTAATTCTACTCTCATAGCTAATTATATACAAATCCGTCAAGCTATTACGAAGTGATTAGTGGCAGCGGTCCAAACATCTTAATATGGACACATCAAGTAACGCGTTAGCGATGGAAAGTGGAAGGAATAAAAATGTTGGACGAAGATCAATTAATTTACTGTGCCACTTGGAATGTGGAAATGAAAAGGAATCGTATAGGGTGTTAATCCAGGAATGCTAAGTTCGTGTAACTTATCGATAACTCGAATTGTAAAGCTGTTGATGTTATTAATTATGGTAGTCAGCTTTCGAATGGTCTTATAAGAAAAAATATAGATATACAAGTTGTAGTTTGGTGTATGGAAATTATAGCAATGTGTATTGTGTCGGACGATGGACGTACGTTTCATGAATGTTTAGTTATTACATTACTTCCAGAAAGTAGATGTTTAAAAACCTTTCAATGTAAAGGAAGGATTTTTCAAAAAAAAATAAAAAAATAAAACGTAATGCCTAGTTTCTTATTTCGGCATTAATGAACACATAATACCTTTACTTAAAACGGCTGCAAATATCTCTACTCGTTCTACTTCTTTACTCCTAAAATATTTAGATCGTTTGTTACAAAAAAGTTCCAACGTTCGGCCATGACTGTAATACAATTAACATTATAACATTAACGCTGTTTTTGTTCGCTGATTCATCTAAACCGGTTTAATGAACTAACTTCTATTGTATCAACATTTTGCATTCGCGACATTTTTTCTTCATCCAAATTTAAGGATTACAGCAAAACTACATTTGGTTTATCTCGATGACATTAAGAATTCCGAATGTATAATACCATGGAACTCGCACAATAGAATTGTTCTGTTTGTGCTTTGATACACATCTGCATAATATTAGAGCTGACGTAGAATTCGCAAGTTATTTAGCATATTTGGCTTTGTCATTTAAAAGTATTTTAAGTTTGTCTGGCAAAAAATGTCATCATATTTAATATTTTAGTCTTATTTATTAACGATTATTTAAGTAGACAAATTCCAGTTCCAAAAAAAAGAACATTTATTTAGCATTTAATAGGATTAGATTCGAATCACACCTAGGTTTGAGTCACTGTGCATCTGAATCATGACGCACTCCCATTGCGTCTATCGTTTACGTAATTCATTCTTACATCGGGATGCGTCTTCCCGTCATCTGTACAATCTTTCTCGTCCGTAATCAAAGTCAGTGAGTGAAACACGTTTTCGCATCACGCCTAAACACTGTTGTTTGGCACGAGCCGTAATCTGCTGCTTGGTTCCGGGGTCAGGATAAACCGTTAACTTTAGGTAACGTAAGCATGGTTAATGCTGTGCATCAAATTAATTCCTTCCATTTTGATGTTCGCGAAGTCTTTTAAGATTCATCACTATCCACATCACATTAATAAAATATAGGAATTTATTTAAATTAAATACTTAAAAATAATATATGTACCTACAGCAGTAAATGTGTGGTCTCAAGTAAAACTTTTATGATCTTGTTTTAATTTTATGTAATTCCTACATAATTTAAATTTTTGATGGCCAGACATACGTCAACTAAATCCTTGTGCTTCAAAATTGTAGTGTAAAAAAGTTACAATGTTTATTCTAGACAGATAAAGTCTTTTTCATATTGCAACAGTTTAAAAAATTTGGACATTTTATAATAATCTTTTGAAATTCTCATTTACGAAACAACAAGCATAATAGTCGCATGACATTTACGAAATTTTTTGGACATTTTTGCCAAGCCCGTACATAGCCTCGGGGAGCAATCTATGCGTCTATATAAACCGATTCTTCTGCATTAGCTTTAATAACAGTTATTTGTTCACTGACCTCTCTGGCGCCGTGTAATAGCAAACCAGGATCTTTTAAAATTGTTTTTACAATACCAACGTGTTTTGCATTAATAATGTGCGTAAGTTTTAACGTTAAGCCGTTCTGTGGGAAGACTAGAAGTTGGTTGATTATTAGATTAATAATAATAGCTTTCATGTGTTTGTTTCGAAGCTACATTACTGCCTATCCCGCTGTTGGCCAAGGGCTTCGCCTTTCGTCTTTCAAACTAATGACGAGTGAGTTCAAACTCTAATCAAATTGTAACTAAGAATAAAGATGTTAACATCAATACGTTTCATCAATCAGTTTCTTTTCTACCTGTCTAGCTCTTTTTGTGTTAAAACTCTTTTGTTGAGCGCAGTAACATCATCATTTGTCTCCCCATCGCTTGTGTCCGTCCAACTTGTATGAAAAACTTCACTTTTGCTAATGACTTGCAATCATTCACCGTGTGGGGTCCCGCAGTTTTTCAAATGAATATCTCTCCTTGATACCGTTTTATTTATATTTAAGTTTTCATTCAGAATCTGGAGATTTTAAGGTTCTCAAATGTAATGTTTTTGATTTCATGAAATGTTATCGTCTTAGGTATTTATTTATTGCACTTCATTAATATTGTCGTTACATAATGCCTGAGGAATTTCTCTGCTTGTCAACCTTAGGGTGATTCAGTGATAAAACAGTATAGGTATTGCGTTAATGCATTCCAATGCAGTAATTATCATAATTAGTCTTATCTCCTTATATGTTACCTACATTCCATATCAATTGATATATTGATTAAATAAATGTCATTAAAACGTTCATGAAATCCTACGGAAACTTTTGAGGAATCATATTCACCCACATATTTCTCAGTGTCATTCCGGTTATCATTATTATCTAGAAAGCTAATAAGAAATTTGGCTTAGTGAGCTCCTATTAATACATCTTATATTGTTTTATGTTAAAAACGCTCATTAAAATCATCCAGCAATTATTATTCTGAAGTGCACTTTTATAACTATACACTGAACTTTAGCAGAAACCGGTGTCGGGACAAGTATATCCATCAAATTAATTTTAACTTATTAAATATAATATTTAAGCTTATTAAAGGAGTAATCATTGTAAGAATTATGTATTTAGCGACGTCATGTAATGCATAATACATAAGCATTACATGACGTCACAAAATGCAAATAAATATTTATAACCATACTAAGGTTTTTGTCTTTTGGGTAATAACAAACAAAGATTCGAATTATTAACGACTAAAAACTAATTTCTTATCTTTTTGTATTCAAAGTAAAATGGAAAACTGGTTTCATAAATGTAAACAAAATATTTAAAACGATCAAATGACCAATACACTATTTTAGTTTTAAACCAGATCTAGCAAAAAGTATTACCAAAATCTATAAACAGCCATTATATCTTATAAAACACTTATGCTAATATTCTTTTTATGAGTAATTTGATAGCAATTTACTATTTACGAGGTTCTTAAAACTAGCGTAACCTTGAACTTCTAATCGATCTCAATCAGCAAAGCCGAATATAGAGGAAACGTCATAAGTCACTTGACGATAGTATAATTGAGCATTTAGATGACAAGACCTTGAAATATAAGCACTAAACGTTTTTGCTATATTATTCGTTGCCCGGAATTTAAAACTATAATAAACTTGAAGCAAAAAGTTTGATTGATTTAAAAATCGAAAAACTTTTATGAATGTTCTCGACTCTCGGCAATTTTTTTATGGAAATTGCCTAAGCCTAACTAGTGTCAGGATTCTGCGTGAACCTTCTAGCGAGGTCTTATCGTTTTTTTTTAATCTGTGTATCACAGACCTAACACTACCTAGGTAACGTGTTGATAAAGTTTATGGAGTACTGCGATAATCCGTCCAATAACCATATTTATCTTTTGCAGCTTGGTTTGATACATCGATTGATTGACATTGTCTTTATTTTTATAGCAGTACAGACAATTTCCACTATTATTCGTAACCAGTGTTTAAACCATACCACTAACAGTTACTCGGCCACTCACTTCAGGAATGCCGGAACGTTCCACACATCCATCACTCTTATCCAAAATATTTCGGGCACTACACACGGATACCTAAAGTACTTCCCCCAGTTTCGGTGAAAGTCATCCAGTTATAATCAGACCGCGGAGAGTCATGTCGTAACTTACATATCTCCGCCAATACCAATGACAATCTCGTATTAATTTATTCGGGTTAAAGCGATAAGCCGAAAGGGTAAATTTAATTGGCTTTCCCAATGTTGAAATATTCGAAGGTTCACCTTTGGTTAAGAGAAAGGGATTGTTAAACATCGATTGTAATTACGGTAAGAGGTGTTATACTTGCTCTTGTTGTCTTGTCTCGTTATCTGGAAGCTGAATATCAAAATACCGGGTACAAGTTACATGATGCAATGCTTAATTAATTGTATCCCACAGATAAATCTCGACTTAAATATGTCGACGAAATTGTGAGGCAAAATTGTGTGGTTGTTTCCAATAATCTATTCATCTGTGGTTTGCCGTACTAGTGAAAGGTGGCTATAATTTTGCTGCAATTTATGTCAAATTTCTATCCCTAGAATCGAAAACCAATGGTTTAGTTGTTGATTACAAACAGAGAAAACAATATAAGTTTGATTTTTATAGTGTGCCAAACGTTTGCTTTTATTATATCAGACCAGCCGATGAAAGCTGCAAAAATTTCCAAGACAAAAGTAAAAGTTCAGGTAAAACAACCTTTAAAATGATGAACCCTTTAGAATCCCTTAAACCTACGTAAGCCCTCAGTTCAAAGGGTAAGAAAATATTCGAAGATCAAAGAAAAATATGAGAATATCAGAAAAGGGTTATTTTCAGGGTCCCTAAGTAAGTTGCTACTTACCGAGCCTCGGGGGATGTCAACTAAGTGATGTCCTACGTAATAAAGAAAAAGCAAAATAGAAATATTTGGTAAACAGTTTTTGACTAAAACTATTATATTATAGATTTGGAGTAAAAATAATTTATAGTCAAGATAAACGGCAGAAAAATGAAGGTTTATAAATGGTGAATGAATCCATACTAAGGGACAATATCTATTATTAATTATGAACATTAACAATTAATAAACTAATAATTCTTAAATCGCCTCTTAAGAGGGAAAAAAACCGGAATAGTTCTAAGCAAATATTCGACCTACTGGCAAGCATTTTCCCCAGCCTTTTTTAAGGTCGGCTTCCAGTCTCACCGGATTCAGCCGAATACCGTATTTTACATGAACCTCCACAACCCTTTTTACTGTGTAACACAGTATCCCATAGTATGACTGGTTGTCAGAGTTGTAATGACTTAACCGACTGTCAAAGATCTACGTATGACATTGATAATAAACAATTGAAGTCTATAACATAACCACACAACAAATTAAATAATGTGAGAACAGTAATAATTAAGAACTAATGATGTCATTGTTACTTATTTGATATTAATTTGTTTGTAGGTACAATTTTTTTATCGTTCCTAGTAAACTATTTTGCTTCATTAAAAACTTAGAGCAACTGTATTTATTTCAACTAAAGCAAGTAACTTTTCCGAATGACGTTGCTTTTTATGTTACTCGACCTTTAGGGCGGTTTTCAATTTGAAAAGCACTTATTAATGGAAATATTTAATCGAAAACTGTGCTTCATTAACTCGACTAATAATTATAAATTATCGTACTTGTATTGTATAGTGCATGTGAAATTGTTATCTCTGACTATCAAAGTTAACTGATTTAATTTGTAGTAGTTTTTTATCTATACTAATGTTGTAAATGGAAAAGTAACTCTGACGGTCTGCCTGTCTGTCTGTGTGTTACGCTATCACGGCCAAAAAAACTAAACGATTTTAGTGAAAGTTGGTATGGAGTAAGCTTGAATCTCAAGAAAGAACATACGCTACTAAACCGATTTTGATGAAACTTTGTATGGACTAAGCTTAAATCCTTAGAAAGGACATAGGCAATTTTTTCCGCGTTGACCGACATTCACGCAGGCGAAGTCTCGGAAAAAACCTAGTAAGAGTATATCATCAAAGCACCATACCATACGTTATACCACCACACAATACGTTAATCTATAACTTTAAACGTCACCATGACAGTGACAATCTCAATGAATTAACAAGTTCATCTTACATTAAATAGGAAGCTTTATTAACCCCAAATAAACTCGACCTTTTAATGAGGGCTACAGTAATTGTGCTCACCAGTTGGCGCCACTGGCGCGTCAGCTGTTAAAGCCCACCAACAAACTATGGAATTTGACATTTTCGGACATCATGTGCGACTAGCGCCTCTGGCGGTGAATTTGATAACGGGGCTACCGTTGATTAGTTGATAAACCAATAGACACTGACTTGATGAATGAACGTCGGATCATCTGAATGAATGAACATGTTCATTCACTCGTAATGCCTTAAGACGTCACCGTGTCAGGTTCAATGAAGATATGATTGATCATGATTAACGTCAAAGCTTACTAAGTAAAGTTTAGTGTTTAAAGATTTTTAAGATTCGGTTAACATATTTAATGCGTTTATTCAGTCATGATGCTTATGAGTCATTGAGTTTTGTTAAGATTAATGTTATTCTTATCAGAAGCGTAATAGTCCCTGTAACATATAGAAAGAGACAAAATTAGAAAAAGAAAAAAATAATAGCCTACCTGTTACTTACTCTTAATCAATTAATAAAAACGATTACGGGAAAATACAAAATACTAACGCAATTTTGTTTTGATATTCCTGTTATTTTTATTTCATAATTGAAATCTGATGAATTACCAAACTACTGAATCGATTTTGATGTTGAACTTACTGAATTTATACGAAACCTCTGAGATATAAAAAACACCCTACTGTATTTTGAGATCCATGGAATCCACCGTAATGCCGGAGAGATTTTTAAGTCGGTTATCAAATTCATTTCTTAATATTTGCTTATCAAGAAGCTTTTAGCCTAATTAGCCCGACAAAATATTTCCTAACAATTAAAACATTAATTAACTAGTCAGCTAGAATTACAATGACATTTTGATTAGTAAAGTATTCAGACTCGATCAAAGAGATCAACACAAGGTGTTCGACATATCCAGTTACTAGGAAGCGCATGCACTCCTGCGCACGTTGCATCACATGCTCAAATAATGCACCATACACCGCATGCCGCATGTAGGTCGATGGTAATTATTTATAAATCACTTCATATGTACCGATGTTGTGTAAATACTTTGCGTAAATATTTTTTTTATGTACATAGTTTGTAGGTATAAATTAAAAAAAATATATATCTCGCTGCGGTAACTCCGAGGATGGGTGACCATTTCTAAACATACCGAGACCCTCCGTGAATCGGAAAGCCCGATAAGCCTTTCATTCTTTCCGTCATACGTTGATCTTTGGCAGTAGTTAAAGCATTACAATTCTGACAACCAGTCTTACCCTGGAATACTGTGTTACCCAGTAAAATGGGTTGTGGAGATCAGATAGGCTGTCCGGAATCCGGTAAGACAGCAATTCAACATAGATTGGGAAAAGGCTAGACAGACAGACGGACAGAAGGAGATGTAGTTGACCGTCGTTTGCAAAAAGAAAATGTTAATGAATAGCATCTTTTCCCACGAAAAATAAGATCTTATGACATATTTTCCGACTAAAGAAATACCATTACTCTAAACCTAATTCTTCATCTAAACTTTGGTCTTTTTTTCAATATCAGATATTTCCCGAACTTAGTTTTCACATCATTACATAAACATAAATTTCAGTGACTCAAAATAAATTTCGCAATTCATTTGACTCACTTAAAACAACGCATCCTTTACTTAGCCTACTTTTGATGCAAGTCAGACATGCAGTGACTGATATACTTCTGCTTGTTGAATTTAAATGGCTGTTGTAATCCTAAAGTCAGGCAACTGACTCAGCTGAATCAAAAACGTGACTAACGAGATGATAAAGGCCGTTCTTAAGAACGAGATATACATTTTTTTTTTAATAAATGTGGACAACATCACATACATTGCTCTGAATCCAAAGTAAGTAACTAAAAGCAATTGGTTATGGCATTAAGAGACAACGAAGGTACCACAAACACCCAGACCCGAGACAATGTAGAAAAGTGTTTTTTTTACATTGACCCGGCCGGGGATCGAACCCGGAACCTCAAAGCTGGCGACTGGCGTTGAAAACCGGTGTGTACGCCACTCGACCACGGAGGTCGTCAAGTCAAAATTTATTTACTTTAAGTTCGAATACTGAAATATCAATTCGTTTTAAATACCCGTTAACTCTGATGCTGTCTCTGTCTCTTTAACGTGTGAAGTAGTGACAGATAGACATGATAAGAACGTTTTAAAGTTAACTGGCGGTTCAGTATTCGGGGGTTATAATATCTGATAAGTACATAAAATTAATTAAAGGCAAAAAAATATTAAATCATTGAATTTCATATTCGTAATTACCTTCCAAGTGATTTATATTCAAGTGTATATTTTATTACTATATGTATTTTTAAGAGTGTATATGTAGATATGATGATGAGATGTGGTATGTAGATTTTTTGCAATATGTATAATAAAAACAACAAGCGACCTATTGTTTTTTTAACGCATTAATCTGACTTCGGTTTTAAGAAAACAATAAACCTACTCGTAGTTCTGTACATAATGAAGTACTTATAACAAAAACTCACACTTTCAGACATTTACGATCGCAAGTATCTTAGTGAAAGGTTTCTCTTTGAAGCTGTAATTTTCTTACATTTGATGACTCATTAGATGTTCATAGCCTTTACTAACGCAACTTGTATTAACCACCTATAAAACTCAGCGGTCATCGACCTCATCTCAAGATTACATGTAATTTAATAGCCATCAAGTTCTCCAGAAATGGCGAGCCACTTCAGCACTCAAATTCTGCTCAAGTCGGATTTAATCTCTGAAAGGAAAATCCACCTATAAAACAAAATGAGGCTTGTTAGTGCTACAGTAATGAAATATACAGTTTTAAGTAGAAATGCTTTAAGAAAGACTGGCCTGTTGAGTGTTGGTCTAGTGATTAGTGACCCTGACTGCTAAACCGGAGGTCGTGGGTTCGATTTCCACTCAGGACAAAACTTTGTGTGATGAGCATTATTATTTGTTCTAAGTCTGGTTGTAATTAATCTATATTATGTTATGTCTTTAGAAATATGTAAGTATGTTGATCAGTTGTCTGGTTGCCATAATACAGGGTCTGCCTAGCTTGGTATCCGATGGCCGTGTGTCAGTTGTCTTAAGATAATATTAAGTTCTGTTTCATATGGTATGTACGATTTTCGTGGTAAATATTTAGATATTTACAAAATACTTGTTACAGAGTCGTAAAAATAGATGCTTTTCAGATAATTACTAATATTTCCTCCTTTTACCATACTCCATAGAGTATAATAAATCAGCAGTGCTCAAACTTAGCATTGACCATTGCCAAAATTTCAAAACTATGCTAAAACTAAAAGAAAATCTATGGGACGATTTGTCTAAGACCTTATTAATGCCGCATTACAAAATCCGGTCATAGTTTTACATAAGCATTCGATACTTTAAGCATAAAAGTATTTTTAGACTTGATGCTCAATTCTTTTAAACTGAGTTGGAAAATACTTATTTAAATGTGTGCGTCACAATTCTTTTGTCATTGTAATGATCCGTGGTGATCCGTGATGATCCTCGTTGATGTCACCTCAACGTTACCAGTGATCCCGACTTAAAGCATGCCTTGAATTCATAATTAGCTAAGTTTTACTCAGATTTTTCCTGTAGCTCATCGCTAAATTACCTAAACGTATTTCAAAATGACTGTATTATATATTAACTAGAATACTTAGAAATATATAATCCTTAAATAATTTTCTTTCGTCCCAAATTACGCAATAAATATGCAATAACTATCTTTAGGAAGTAATAAAAAAATATTTAGGAGAATTCATGCAATAGACTTTGATATGCCTATGATGATCATCTTAAGCAGAATTACACGCTTTATAACCTTGATTGATTTAAGAACTTTCCGAAAGATTCTAAAGTTGCTTTTTAATTGACAATAAAACTTAAAAGTATAAAAGGGCCTCCTGATAGATTGAGTAAATTTTTCACTGACTACAAAAAGAGAAGGTTTCATTTCGTCAGTTTGTTTTTTGTTTATGCGTAACAAACAAAAAAACAATTAAAGTCCGGTGAAGCAGTCAAAGCGCTCAGGCTAACTGCGTAAATCTCATAAAAAAAAAAAAAAAACAAATTCCGGCAATTGTGAATCTATTTCAAAAAATATTTTTGTCATCGATAGGGTAGGCCTCAGAAGTGGTTCTATTTCATTGAACTCTGTTCCTTTTTTCATTTATGTGTAATCAATTATATCATATCATGACATAACATTTCAACTATGACAGTTGGTCTGAAAGTAAACGATCCTAACTTCAACGATAAAAGCACAAAGAATCTGTCAAAAGTGCATTTACTGTACAACAAATTGTTCCCAATCAGCTCACAATAGCCTGTCATATGTCTCAAAAGATTGATCACCACCAAACATTATTAGCAGCAATAAAAATACAATAACTGTCCAAACGTCCAGACAACGATTATCATAAGCACTTTTCTGACAGCTCATGTATGGAAATGCAAGGCGGATTACGTAATCTATTGTACGGATCTGAAATGCAATTTGGAAGAGCTGTCACGATTTTCTGCACTGTGATGCAAGAACGGGATTTTTTGTGAACTAGTTTTCTAGTGTTTAAGTATTCAATGGATAGTCTGACATGTTTGTTAACATTAAAGTTTCCAAATGGACGGACTAGGTATTTTTGAAATTTCGTAGTAGATTGCAAAATCGTTTCCGCTTTGTCCAAGGTAAACAAATGTTAGAAGCACTACATTTTGGGACTCAGGCATACCAATTCAATTCCGATTACAACCAGATAAATATAAAGTTATCAAGATTTTAATACTAAGAGCAAGGAACAGTGCCCCTTGAACTGGAGCATCAGCACACATCCTAGTCGCAAATATTTAACCCCATTTTACTTCCAACTAGCTCCAACTAAAATCGTTCTTAATCTTATTACCTTAAGGTGTTCTTTTAAAAAACTGCTGCGTATAAAACGGGAGATTTACATACATTATATAAAAATCATGTATCATTGTAATCTTTGGCACCATTGTCACTTATTGGGTTATTTCGAGGTTACAAGATGCCCTGGAAGATATGATAATCGTCACAAGGTTGCGTACAATTTGGAAGTTGCGAAATTGACTTAAGTTTTAACAATATGTAAAGTGATTCATTGTGCTACCTACTACAATGAAAAAGATCAAGCATCAACCAATGCTGAATAACTATACAAATCATCTGTAAAATGTATAACAGAAGCAGGTATGAATGTTGTAATTACTACTAAAGTTATTTAATTTCATAGACGATAACATTCATAATTTACATTCAAAAATATTTATTTTGTGGAATATAGGTGTTTGAATAGATGTTTACAGTATTATGGGGAATGCTATGTCCTGTCAATAAAGACGTACAAACATGTAACTTACAACTATTATACTTATAGTCTAAACATAGAACAAAAAAACTATAATTATATGCTTAACACAGCTAAACAAACTTATTTTACTTGTCAGTAAGGTACTCCTCTACCGAATAATATGTTTTACTAATTAAAAATTTTAGAAAAGCAATTTTAAATTTACTTAAATTATCTATATCTCTAATTGTTTTAGGCATCTTGTTGTATATACGCGGTGCCATACCTATATACGTAGCCTGTTCTAGAGTATAAGTGTTCTGTAATACCACCACGGTGGCAGATACTAGACGGAGTCAGAAGAACTTTATGTTACGTGTCAAATCTTTGGGTACTTCGTCGCCAGAGTCAGCGGTGGACTGACATATATCCAATGCTAGATTACTATACATAGCATCATTCATATTCTTATCTAAAGCGGCAATGACTACAATATTTATTAGCAATGCCATACAATTATGAAAACAATCTTCTGCTTTCAAGATTCATCAGGACCAGATCTTGTAATAAATTACATGTACCTCATCTTAAGTAAGAGACAAGACTTAGTCACCGTTTACGACATAAACCAGAAAGATATATATAAGGCTTAGACTTCATGAGTAATAGTGTACAGTCAACCACATATCATCAGCTACCCTTTAGACATTGATACCAGTACCACCTTTATTTCAGGCCAGTTAGGTCGATAATCGTAATTCGTTCATTCTAATTGTGTTTCACCGTACAACTTAACTAGTTGTATGGCGGTATGGAAATAAGACCTGAGACACATAATAGGAATGAGATGACTTATAGTTTCATATTCAGCGTATATAAATGTAGTTTTTAGTAAAACAAAGTGAGTTTTAAATAGAGATAAATTGTGTTATAAAGAACGATAGAAATACACTAGCTAAGATTTGTTTTACAACATAACCATTTATTATTCATTATAACAAAACGATTCAACGATAATATACATATCGAGGGTAAAGTGTTAAAACCCAATAAGTGCCAAAAAATCAAAAATCGTTTTATTAAAAAATCTTAATGCATTTTTTACGCTCTTTCCAGTGGTATAATCCAATAAGTGGAATTCGCAGTAGAAAGAAAAGTACTTGAGGTAATAACCCAATAAAGTGACCGTGTTTAGTCAAAATTTAAAATCTCAAACCCTATAAAGTGTGTTATCTTGATAAATAATATTTTTATTTCACGCTCAAACCATATAAAGCTATTTATTGGTATTGAGTGTTCAATGATTTCAACTAAAATTACTCAACGGCATAAAGGCAATAACCACTATTTGTATTTATCGGGTTTTAGCTTTACATACATAGGTAAGAAAACAAACAAAACCAAAAGCTAAATCAAAACAAATGTGTTTGTCGGGTTTTATTGTACGATTATATTTCAAAAGAAACAATTTATGTTTAGTTATATGGTATTCGCTCACTTCGTCAACTAACTTTCTTCAAACTTTGTTGGGAGAAGAACCCAATAAATTTGACTGAATGAAATTGACCTATCAACTTTTTGCGCTACCTGTTTTCAGTTTGCACGCGCATACTGTTTACGCCAATTGTTTTCGAAATTCTTCTGTTTAGTCTTTGTGTTTGCTACGATCGGTGATCGAGGAAGAAAATGAGTGCAACTAGCTTGCATTAATCCGCTGATACCAGGTAAAGTGAGCTAAATCCAAATATTTAATTTGTTTTTCTTTTTCGGCTTTTACGAGGTTCTCGTCATGGGGTATAGTGATATCAACAATCATTGTTTGATGCTCTGATCGGTCTATCACCACTATATCAGGCTTATTGGCTACAATAGTCCTGTCAGTGATGATAGATCGATCCCAGTACTATGTGACACGACCATTTTCGAGAACTGGGTCGGGAACATACCTGTAGTACGGTACCTCAAATTCCACAAGTTGGTATTTCAAAGCAAGCTGCTGGTGGATAACCCTGGCCACTTGGTTATGTCTATGCAAGTATTCACCGTTAGCAAGACGAGAACAACCCGAAACTATATGCCTTAAGGATTCACCGGGACAGTGACATGCCCGACAAATGTCAACTGTGCCATCCTTTATGATATACTTCGGTTGTTGTTTGTCATGATAACTTCATCCATAATTGCACATACAAACCCTTCAGTTTCTCCGAAGAGGTCACCGAAGCTTAGCCAAGCCACGGACGCTAGGAAATCTACTTCGGGCCCATGGAGGGTCCGATAATAGCGTCAGTGTAGCTTAGTAGTCCTTGCTTTGCCATACATCCTTGCGGTTCTTGACACTTAGTACGACAGGTTTGCGCCAGTTCTCCTTGCTTAAGGAAAGCGGTGTGAGGCTCTTATCCACTACCACCACATCTCGATGCATCCCTACGTCAACTTGGAGGAATTACCCCCTGAGGTTACATACCTCGCGATTATGGAGGGTCTTAGCATTCAAAAAGCCTCGACCCCCACATTTTCGCGGAATAATAACCTCATTACCGATTACCGTGGGTGGTGCATTCGATTTGCGGTTAGTAGTGTGCGGACTCTCCTATCCAAGGCGTCTAACTCAATCTGAGTCCACTTGAGTGTACCAAAGGAGTACATCAACACTGGCATGACCCAACCATTAAAGGCACGCACCTTGTTACCTCCTGACACAAGACTTTTCAGTACTTTGTTCAGGCTGCCAAAGAAACGTGTCTGTAATGATTGTTTCATGTCAGCAACGTTGATGCCTAACGCCTCTGACATACCCAAGTATTTGTAGGTATCCGTTGCAGAGAGCAACCTTAGGTTTATAGAATCCGAGAGCTGTATGCCCTGGGATTTCATAATCCCGCCTCGTTTTACATGCATGACTGCACATTTGTCAACACCAAATTCCATTCTAATGGAATTACTGAAGCTTTCAGTGATCTTCAGTAACTTCAATAGTTGGAATTTATAAGAAGCAAATAGTTTAAGGTCGTCCATGTATAACAAGTGGGAGATGACCCGGCCCCCTCTCCACAACGAATAGCGTAGCCCTAAATTATTATTTTAAATAGACGTTTCCAGACTGATTTCTAAAATTTTTATAACTGATATTTTATTTGGAAACAAGAGAAGGATGAAAAATATAAGAAAAGCGTTGTAAAGTTTCTGATGATAAGAAGTGAAATAATTAATTTTAGAATGTTATTTTTAGTTTCTCATTTTTTGTAGGTAAGTACTAAAATGAGTATAAGAATAAAGCTTTTTAAAATGGGTATTATGTTTTTTTCTTAAGCAGAATAATATGTTTATAACCTAAAATTTGACCGAATCAAATTAAAATTATATGGATTTAATCTCATATTGCGCTTTGTTTAACCCAAGTCAAATCGCATTAACGAATCAAACACCGTAATTTTCGCTTAATACGTTGTTGACAAATTAAGTTAGTCTGAATATAGAAAAAAATTATTAACGAATTAAGCGGAAAAAAGGCCGTTATTGCGAAATCTCGTACTGTACCGTAAAAAACTCTTTAGTTAAACTATACACATTTTTATACCTTCAAACTAAAAAATATATTCATAACATAAAAAATCTACACACAGCGGTGATTTTCATTTTGAAAACTTTGAAGCTAAATATCTCAATTTGACCCAGGTGTCGCTTAATCTGATATTCCATAACTACGTCCAATTACATTCCGGTCAATTACCAATTAGCATTGCTAAAAATTAGGATCTACAAAATATGTGCGAAAAACTAATCATATCAGAGGAACTCCACGCATGGATACGTGGTATGAAGACGTACACCAAGCCAACAGCCTATGAAAGAATAATTTACCATGTTTTCTTTTCTGTTTCTTAAAATAAACCATTTATTAAAGTAATGTTAAATTATAATATTATCTATTATTATATATTATAAATTATTATAATTTCTTTTGACCTAAAACCCAATAAGTCGGTACCCTTCGCCACTTTACACTTATTTATGATAAAATGGACCACCTTGGAAACTTAATAATACTGTTATACACTAATTCAATGTATACACTTTTACCACAAATACTCATTATAACGATATTATTTGAATAGAATAGGTATTTTTGTCCTTAAAACATAAATATTGAATATCTCGAAAGTGACAATTTCATACTTATTGGGTTTGAGCACTATACCCTCGATAATATGTATATTGTCTAAATCTGTCAAAGGAAAATATGTATGCGAGTCAAACGACTTCCGCACTGATGAATTGTTTCTGTGTTATGAGAAGTTAAACATATGACTATCTATTTATTTATTTAAAAACTATCTCGAAATTTTGTGGCAATTCTTCGACATTTTTATTCATACGGGTTTCATTTGTTTTTTACGCCTAAATCGCCTAAATCCTTGACCAATGAAAAAGCTTTCTCCGTTACTTTCACGAAAGTCTAAAAAGTGTAACTAACAGGCTTAACTAATCAAAAATACTATACACCAAATACATAGTTTAAGAACATCCACACAGGTTGACAGTAAATCATTAGTTGAAGTTAAATAAATTCTTGGAAACACCGCTTGCCAATAAAAACAACCTTTTGTCAGTTAACAAGCATCTGTATTACGCGATTCGGTTACAGAATAGCCTATTTGACATAATACCTACAAAAAATACAACCAAGACATGTTTTTTTCTTAAACACGTGCGTACGATTCATTTCGTAAATGTCTATATTGTTTGTCGTCCTAAAAAAACATTTAATATATCGTTTAATATTATTTTTAGCAAACACTTTAGTTTTGAATAAACTATAGTTTCGCGCAAAAAAAGTGTCAAATGTTTTCGCTGGCGTTAAGAAAGGAATCTTTATTTATTATATTTTTTTTGTTATAAATCATTCAAACAGAAGTTAACAGGTTATAAATTACGAAAGTTAGTCATTAATTTATTTCTGAAGCGTTTTCTTTTGCTGAAATGAGTTTATTAGGAGCTGTCATGGCTTGAGAAGTATTAATGTCACATAGGATTATAGTGCGGGTATCGTTAAGAGCCAGAAAGCTCAATTTAATTCAGAGTTGACGCGAAATGACCAGATACAGCTGGTGCTAATTCTCTTATAATTCTCTTCTTCTATTTAAGCTGATTTCATGCGCAATGACAGAGTTAATCTGCTTATAATTTATAATAATAATAATTACTTACTTATAAATTAAACAATTTGTCCGTGTTATTTTAATTCTGTAAAAACATATGTTTTTTTTGTCATATTCTTTGCCGCAATGACACTAATTTTTACCTATAAGGGCTGATTATTTCAACGCCAGATCATTTTTATTCAGGAAATAAAATTGTTGTTTGACTGATTGTGTAGGAAAAACTGTCAAAAATTCAACATTTTTCCTTCGATAAAATTATATTTATGGCGTTGGTAAAATCAGCCCTAAATCATTTATTAAAAATTATATACTTAATCGACATAACACAAGGCGTTACGTTTATAGAAACAAGCTATATCATACTTCAGTAAGTAAACTACAGTTCCTACTAAAAATATGACTAAACTTGTCTTACTGACAAACCTGCACTACACCATCTATTTTCGACTGGATGACATACCGAGCGGTCCATTGTGAATTATACGCGATTTGTAACACAAATTATACAATAAATAAAACGTTTTAGATATCCATCTGTTTGGTCCGGATTTACAATGAGTTAGTGACACACGGGTGTTTGGTGCAGAGGACAAGCTCGTAAAGTTAGGGCTTTGTCAGTATGCTTTGAAATTTGTGTTGCTTCTAGTAACATTCTACTTCCTGAAGGGTTGTAGGTACCAATGTAATATTAGTGTTCTGAAGATGTATGTATGTCGTTTGAGTTAAATGCATTTCCTCTTGTGTATCCTTAACTAGCTGTCCCCCGCGACTTTGTTCGCGTGTTTTAGTTTCAACGGTTTTTCATTTTTGCAACATTTTTCATTTATTCTCCGCTCCTATTGGTCGTAGCGTGATGTTATATAGCCTATAGCCTTCCTCAATAAACAAACTATCCAATTCAAAATAATTTTTCAATTCGAACCAGTAGTTCCTGAGATTAGCGCGTTCAAACAAACAAACAAACAAACTCTTCAGCTTTATAATATTAGTAAGTATAGATATACTTAATATTATAAATGTGGAAGTATCTCTGTCTGTTTATGACGCTTTCACGACTAAACCGCTGAACAAATTTTAATGAAACTTGGTATGGGATTATCTTGGATCTGGACCCAAGATCCAATCTCCACTACCACTGCCTTCGGCAATAAAAAATAAAACTGTATAATATAAAACGGTCACTTTAAACAAACTTTTTTAAAATTGTGAATTACGAAAAAAAAAATTAATTACTTTATTTTTTTTTTGTATTTCCTGTTGGAAACTAGCGTAATAATCGCTTTAAAATATTTTTTATGGCATTTTAATTACCTACCCGTATTCCAATATTTCAGTTAATTATCAAAATCGAGGTCTACAAGTGGTTTTTCTGGGTTATTTTAAGGATAATAAAGACAGCTTTAGATAATTTTTAAGTATGTATTTTGATTTATCTATGAATATTCTAAGTATTATAGTAATTTTAAGAAGGTTTACGACCATGGGATAAAACGGCGACGATTTTTTTTATCACAATTTTTTTTATTGCTCATAAATTATCTTAAGGCTTAATTAATGCAATAAATTATTTATTTCCAAAATGCTCTACTTAAATTTTATTTAGTTTCCTAATTTCAAATAATTTGCATTAAAATTAAAATTAAATTAAAACAGCAAGGAATCCTTCGTGTTTGACTCGACTTGGTTTAATGGAGCGCTGTCGAACTAAAATTTTACCTGCCTCCCCTAGACTAGTGAAATTTCTACAATTGTCAACACAGGTCGCATTGCACCTGCATTGCACAAATGGTTGGAAGTGACAAGTATAAGTCACGACTTCACGAGACTCATCTAAAAGAAATGTTCGTACATTTAAATGTAAAAGTAACTCAGTCTGTCTGTCGCGCTTTTACGCCAAAACTACTAAACAGATTTAAATGAAATTTGGTACACAGGTAGTCTAGAGCCTGAGAAAGGCCATAGGCTACTTTTTGCTGCGATAACCGACATCCACGCGGGTGGAGACGCGGGAAACAGCTAGTTTCTATATATTTGGGTGATTTTTATCTTCGTTAACGATTGTAGAAATGTCACTTGTCTACGGGGGCTGCATTTTCAGTGCTATAGCATCAGCCAATCAGAAGAAAAACTATTTCATAAGCAAAAATACATTTTTATTGTTTTTCTAATTTATTTATTATTTTAAATTTTAAAGGTATAATAATAAAAATGCTATTCGTAAATCGATGCATTAATTCTCCAGTGATAAATAAATATTTTTTAACAAAAAATCAGGAAGAATAAATGCTACATAATTTAATGTCATTAAATGTCAATGTGCACTATAAATAATAATGAGTTATTTTAATTAATTGAAACAATGTGGCTAGTTTTGAATATATTCAACATTTTATTACGTTTTTGTGTTAATTGTATTACAATAGAATTTTTACATAGTTTGTAGCCTTCAATATAACAATGATAGTAAAACCATGGTAACAAAAACACCGTCACTTCAAACCAAGGTAAAAAAAATAGGTTCAATTTTTTCTTTTTCAACATAATAAGGTTTAGGTTTTAATCACTTATGCCAGTTATACATTCGTACAAAACTGACAACAGGGATCCAACAATGAAAAACGGCGCGTCCACTTCCTCAATCCAGTTATTTTAATTAAAGAAAATCGCGATACTTAACAATATAACTTTAAAACACCGCTATCGTTCGCCGGTGAAACTGCAAAATGTATATGAGACAGGTGTCTCCGTCGGACGGCAAAAACTGATTTATTCCGACCGAGACCGATTGAAATGTTTTATTTACTCCGCATTACTTTTGGAATAAAGATGGAACGGTTGGTTGTGTAAAACGTCTTTCGTGAATTACAACTTGGGAGGTAAAAACGCGCATAACTTAATTAAATTTTAAATTACTTATCCTTAATCATAAAAAATTTTAGTGGATTTTTTTTATAGCTTCTGAAGACTCTTATAGATAAGATAGTTGGTATTACGTATTTTATAAATTTTATGTATGTAAATTAGCATAGAAGGAAATTATTTGCGACACATTTAGAAAAATACATATTAAAACACAAAATAATAGAAAAAGATTCTAATCGACAGCTGTCTCAACAGATAGTTATCCACTATCTACGTTAGATTACTTGTGCCAAACACAAAATTAGTAAAAGATTACAATTTATTTGACAATAATTTAAGAGACATTGTCTTAAGAAACATTATCTTTGGCGATATTTATTACCTCGGCCCTGGTCTGTTTATTGAATAATGGTCGTTAATCATTTAAATGACTGCAGTGAAGTCTCGACAAAAAGGTCGCAATTGACTTGTTCCTTGTCCCGCGATATTTTACATAATTACCCAATTTACAGCCACCGTTTAAAATATTGTGAGTGACTTTCTCGGCTAGAGTTCAGTACGTTAAATTACTATTTACTTAATTTTTTTTAGAAAAATATCACGGCAGATTTAGTACACTTGCTAATTTGTCGAAAACGAAATATGCGTGCTGCATATTAAATTATTTAAAAAATCGTTAGCTTTGAATTTTTTTTTCTACTATTTTAGTTATATTTTCAGACACAAGTCTATCATTTACGTTAGGTGAACTTAGTCATGTGATGCCATGTCGGAAACCTTGTCGTTACTGAGATATTATAAAAAAAACTTGTAGAGAATTATCATTTTTTATATTTTTTTTTTGTAATTTGGGCTATCTGAAAATCGGTTGTTAGTTAAAAAAAAAGAAATGATGATTAACGAACCCTAAAAGGTTCGTTAATTTTTAATGAAAATTGAGCATCAATCAAGTCGCAGGTGCAGGAGCGCTGAATTATTTGTCCGTGTGTCAGGTCCAGCCTCGTGACGTCATCGTTTGTAGGTCACGGTCCCATGTAGGCAGCCGTCAGATATAATTACAATTAATAAATTAATCGTTTATTATAAAAGCTCATTCTTATTGCTTAATGGACAGAGGATTTATTGTCTACATTTTTTATAAAGGTAAAAGACTGTGGGAGTGGAGAAAAATGGAGGAAGCTATTATTTATTTACCGGTAATACCGATTAGGTCTATGATTGTTTGTTTTTACCGGTATTTGTAAAATTTATTAAATAATTTTTTACACGCTGAAAATATGTAGGTAAACGTAAAATTCAAAGGCTTTGGCAGTGTAAAAATAATCTGTCATAAAATCATAATTAAAATAGTTTCTCAGAAAATGGCATTAAAGCGCAACAAAATATAGCAATAGTTATAAATTATAGATTATACCTAACCCTGAAATAGCAACATCGTAAAATTCAAAATTCTAAATTTAATGACGTTTATAAAAAAATTAAGGCCTAATAAGTTTTGACAGTGATGTAATATGTCGTCACTTTCTACAATACTGACAGTCTGTCAGTGGTACGTCACCTCGGAACTAATTAGTAGACCAGTGACATGTTGACACAAGTACAATGGCCTGACACACATCTTTTGTTAACGAACAGGAGAAAATATTTGCCTCTCATGGCGTTCACATAACTTTTCGATGTTTATGGACGCGAAAGACGTCGGACTATCCTTTGAAGTGTGCCTTTGGTTATGGTTTATATACGAAAATGATACGGTTATTAATTATTGTAATAAACATACTAGGTTGTAATTTTTTGGTACTACAAATATTATAAAATTTTCTACTTAATTTTAATTTACACATAGGTAACCGAATTTCTTAGTTTTTATTTTATAGTGGCCTACACATTTCTTCAGCTGTGACATCTACTACACTAGGTCTTACTATGTATACAATATGGTGCAAAACTACTAATCGTTGGACATCAAATGCAAAATTCTCAGCTTTTTAAATAAGATAACGCAAGGCAAAAACATGAGATCAATCTTTATAAATATTCATGGCAAACAATTTAAAATGATAATAGCAACCTTATGCAAATCAAAAAATTGCACCAACTATAAAATTCACGATGACGTGTATTATAAAATTGTAATACAAAATGATATAACGCGAATATGAGAAATATGACATGTGATTCATCGATTACGAAATTGAATGAACTTGACACACGATGGCAGGCAACGGGTTAACCTTTGCGAGTTTTGTTTACTACCAAAAAATAAACGTTGTATATCTTAAATTAAGTGTCATACAGTTCAAAATTGCTCGTTTACTATTTAATCATCAGCAAAGTTAGTTGGTAATTAAAAGCTCCTTGAGAGGTGTCAACGCGTTTTTAAGATGTGCGTTTGTTTGTTTGTGTGTAGGTAAGTTTTAATAGAATTCTCGTGGGACGGGAAACAATGCGTTTACGTATCCGTTAATATTTTATTGTTAACCTTGGGCCTTATATTGACATCATCAATTAGAGATACATCATTTTTTTGTTTTTTAAAGGTGATGAATTGTTAATGAAGTCTCGGTTGTAAACTTTCAACACATTTTAAGTACTTAAAATGTTTTTGGTAAATGATAAACTACTGCGTTACCTTTTAGTACGTAGCTTAACTTAATTATAATCTTGACAACCAAGAAACTTAAAACGAAAATGTAATTGCATTGTAATCTAAACTTTAATTTTCTTAGCTACATACAAGTACACAGTATAATCTAAATTACATTTAAGTATTTTTTTGTAATAATTTTCTTAAATTGTTTCTTTAAATTAATTAGTAAATTGGAAGGACTGCTCAGTGCTCTTATTAGCAGATAAACAATGGATATTTATTGCTAGAATGCGCATTGTAATTTGTAATACATAGCTCTTTCAAAAGGCAAGGCTCACACTGACCGACACTCAGTGGGCAGCGCCATTACCTCCGGTGGATTGCGCGGGCGTCTGTAGTACTATCAGTAAATCATATCGTGGGAAGATGTCTAATATTTATTACCTAAATCAATCGATAGTTAACTAATATCAAAACTATGTTTATCTATGTTTTTAAATACAATTGCTTAGTATGCTATTAACAATGTTTTTTAATAAACACCCTGGTTAAGTTATTGTATTAGTTTTATTATAAACTAGCTTTTGCCAGCGACTTCGTCCGCGTTTCCGTCGTTTTTCGTAAAAAAGTAGCATATGTCCTTCCTCACTGTTCAGTGGTTTTGATGTAACAGACAGATTAACTTTCGTATTTTAGTAGGGAAATCACGTTACACAAAAATAATCCTTATAGCATGATTCAGTATTCACGCGCGACGGCGCGATGGCTTATTATCGTATTTCATGTATAAGTTTGGTGTTTCTATACCGATTTCTATGATTCTTTTTTTATTGAATAGGTAATAATGTAAACTTTTTTTAATTAGAGATGAGTGAGAGTATTATAAACGTAAGAGTAAACAAATATAATCAGAAATCTCCGAACTGCTAAGCTATCGGGAGTTACACGTGTTATTGTGAGTCAACCATAAAAGATAGACATATGCTGTTGTCGGATATTTTTTAGATAATTTTATGTAGAACATTTCCGTCATACATGATTTCTATGTAGCTTTAACCATTAAGGCTGCATACGCGACGGAAGCTTAAAAAATACCGTTTTCCCAACATTTCCCTTCACTGCTCTGCTCCTATTGATTGTAGCGTGATGAAAAGTATACTATAACCTGCCCAGGAGTATGAAGAATAAATGTACCAAGTTTCGTTAAAATCCGTCGAGTAGTTTTCGTTTCTATAAGGAACATACAGACAGACAGACAGACAGACAGACAGACAGACAGACAAAAATTTTACTGATTGCATTTATGGCATCAGTATCGATCACTAATCACCCCCTGATAGTTATTTTGAAAATATATTTGATGTACAGAATTGACCTCTCTACAGATTTATTATAAGTATAGATATAGATAAAAGCCGTGCAAAATTATTAACGACAAAAACCATCATCGCTAACATAATTTGTGACAAATAATAAAAATCACGCATAAGTGCGAGTAGGACTCGTGCGTGAAGGGTTCTGTACCATTTTATGGAGCGTTTTATGTACCGTTTATTTTTATTTATTTTTTTATTTTTAGTGGCAACAGAAATACACGTTCTGTGAAAATTTCAACTGTCTAGCTATTACGCTTCATTAGACAGACGGTCGGACAGACAGACGGCCAGCGGAGGCTTAATTATAGGGATCCTTTAGCACCTTTCGTGTACGGAACTCTAAAAAAGAAAGAAAGTAGGTACGCTTCGTTCCCCAAAAGCTTGACACTCGACACCAAATATTTTCCTCAAACATAACATAACGATGTCCTTCTGCATCCCTACAGTAAAAGATATTTCCTTTGTCATACATGCGTATTGACACAGATGCATCTGCACATTGAAAAGGTTAGGTTAAATAGAAATGTCACGGTTTAACAGTTAACTCAGAATTAATATTCATTAGTTTTGTTCTTCTGGTGGCGTTCAGAATTTGGTATTTGAGTGTTTGACTGTTTTATGTGTGGCCCAAGTTAAGGGCAATAGCGATTGACTATACTTAAACCTATTTGTTACAATTTTAGCAGATAATATAATCAACACCTATTCTTCTTCTGTCTAGAATTTTCCAAACTATGTCTCTCAAACAACAACATTAAACACCGTACACGATCGTGCTCAATGAATACGCCTGGGAAATGGTCAAATAGTTAAAAATGTAATTAATCTAGTTCATACGTAAAATTACATCTGAATATGGTAAAGACTGAACTATTACCTCAAATACTCATACACTACAACTATGTACTTCTTCGCGTTTCAAATTAACCTTAAACTCTTTCCGACCATAAAGTTGCCACCTGGATGGACGTCTTGGTGAGTGCAGGACGAGCTGAAGATGCGCCATTTATTGCGCCGGGGCACAAAATTCACTGGATATGTGAAGGATTAATGATGCCTCACTGGCTGAGGTTTACTTTGCCACTACAAAGTAACCCACATGGGTCCGTAATCGGTTGAGAGATTTCCAAATTGGCCATTGCAGGTCGTGTCCCGTGGGCAGTTGTTGTGTCGGCGAAACGAAGTGTGGAGGGGTGAGGTGCTTAGTTCTCTACAAATTGTCTCTCTCATCCGAACTATGTACTACAACTATTAACAAATATCCACTTCTTTCTCATTTGTATGTCCTACTGCTCCAATTCCAAACGGGGTGGAACGTACAATGCCGAATAGATGAACGTAGTGCTAATGTGTCACTAGCTACATTAAAATGAGAACATCACCAGTCGGTTGTAAATCTACAGCTGTGACACTTTATGTACATAGCTTGCCTGTAGTACAAGTGATAATAATGTAGCGAGTCATCTGCCGCCATCTTGTTTTAGCTATGATTAAATAAAACGTATGTTTCTGAAGTTTGTTGGCAAAAAGTAGAGCTAGAAAATAACTATTGTGTCAATATTTAATACTTAATTATACAAAAACAAATAAGTAAGTAACACTCAAATCGACAAATGTGCAATAAGGTAAAATATGTAACAAAATGGATACGATATTTTTTTAAAAGATATCAGTATTTAGCTTTGATTTATCTAAGTTTATTCTTCGCCAGATTGGAGGCCAAAACGGGCTTATTAGATTAGATTAGATTAGATTGGAGTATAAAAGCTACATAACAGTTCTTAGTTCATTTGTTCTATTTTTTTATAACCGCTACCTTTTTTAACTTGCCCCACACAAAACTTTCACAATTAATTTTTGCCGTATGATCTCACCAGCCTTGGGGTTGCATTTATTGCAGCCATAAAACGCCGCCATTTTGGTTTACCTACGTGAACAATGTGTTTAACCTCGGATACTGAGTGCATCATAGTATAGTGCTATAATATGTTATGGCGACCGCCCATGACGAATTTACATCCTGAATAGGACAGGAAATGATGGACTATGTTGAAGTAATAAAAAAAACTCAAAATGTACTGACTGCGATTCCATTTAGTACAACACCGAATTAATAATTACCTGAAACAAAAAAAAACAATACATTATAAATTGATATTACGAAATTACGGAAAGGCATGTTACTTATTAAAATCTGTGTAGACGGAAAGACAAAAAATCCTTTTTACCCTGTTATTTAAATGACACATAACAGTCAAAATGTTTGATATTAAAATTTATTGAAAACATTAACAATAAGGATGTTATTGTAGTCATTGTCATACACACAACAGTCTTACAGCTAGAGCTTTAGATAGTATATTTAGTTCAGAAATCACCTGTAGGTAATACAGTAACGTACAATAAAACATCGTATTCTGACACTACCCTCGATGACATTATGTTTTTTTTTTAAAATGACTGTCAATTATTCTCTTTCAAAATCTTTTAATATTGCCGACGGATATTTATTGTGATCTATATTGAATAAAGATGTTATAGGATATAAAACAATCTAATACTATTCCTGTACGAGTAATTTTAATCACTGTGTCGCTGGGTGTTTCACAAACATTCAATTCGCATACAAAAATAACACACAGACTTGGGAACAAGCAATCGCGGATCACATAAGTACTTGTGCCATGCGGGGATCGAACCCGCGGCACGTCGCACAAAGTAGAAATTAGCATTGGACTATCCGTGCAGTAATTGTATTGTATTCTGATAGCACTTAAAATATTATATGTAAGCAGTTTTAGTATTTTCTACTTAATTAAAAAAAAAACATTAAACATAATAAAAAACCCCAAAAATCAGATTTATAAAAAAAAAGAGCTTGACACTAACTGTTACTAAGTAAATACAAGCGATAGCTCTCAAAATAAACTAAGAGACAAATACCACGAGATAATTTTTCAGAAAATATAAGTATTTCTGTTTTAAAAACTATCTATTTTAATACGGTATCTCATCACCTCGAAATTATTCTCAAAAAATTCGTCATTCACGTACAAATTCGGAATCAACATCAGATTGTGTCATGTTCTAAGAAAAACAAAAAGAAAATGGTGTCTCAATGAAAATTCTTAACATCTTAATGATAAATCAAATAGGAGACTTCAAAGTTGGCCCAGTAACACATTTTTAATGAACACAAATAACTCGAAAGTATTTATGAATGAAGTACGACCGACAGAGCGAGTGACTCATTCCCATTCACGAACAAAAATTAAAATTTTATAATTGGAACAGATATACGGGTTTTGTTTTTATATATTTGAGTGACAGACTCATCAAGGTTTGAGTGCGTTCCGATTATAACTATGCGTATGTATATACATTGAAATGAATTAAAAAGTTTTATTTCACTGCTTGTTGTTTTAGCAAGTGCAAATATTTTAGCAAGAAAATAGTTGTAATAAAATATGTATGTACGAATGCAGTTCAGTATAAAGTGCAGTGTAGTAAATGCAAAGAGGATTATTCTTATTTTTTTTATTATTAAAATTTTTGGATATCAAAAAGACAATTTTAAGCCTTAAGTATTATTTCGACGTGATAACAACACATTAAAACAAGCTCCCTGTGCAGTAAGCCAGTTTGTATATGGAGCTTTTGTATGCCTCTTTACGGAAGCGATGCAGTCTTATGATAACTATAATCTTTGGGTAAACAATACAAAAGCTACGTGTTCCGTTACTAGTTCCCTATAAGTACAGAATAATGATACCCAATTTACATTTTAGAGATTGTATGAAAATTTTGTTAGTAAATATGTAAATATTAGAAAGAAAACAAAAACACGTAACGTTATGAACAAAAAACACAAAATTCTTCTCGTGAAAATAACAATAAAAACCGGCCAAGTGCGAAGGGTTCCGCACCATTAGCTATAAAAATCAAGGTCTTGAATCAACACGATAAAAGGATATGGGAAAATTTAGATTTTCGCAAAAACTTGTAAATACCAAAATTTACCAAAATTTACCTTAATTTTCTCATTTTTAGTTTTTTTACTTTATTTCTTTTTTTTTACGCTTAATAGCATCTATAGACCTCACTTTCTGGTATAAATTTCAACTTGCTAGGTCCAACCGTTCCTGATAAAATCGTTGGTGACACACGGACTGATGGACAGGGAAGTGATCTTGTAAGGGTTCCTTTTTACCTTTAGAGGTACGGAACCTTAAAAATGATAATTCTACTGTTTATTAAATAAAATTGTTTTATAAAGTTCTTAGCAGTACCGAACCCAATTCCTTAATATGATTTCTATTGTACGAAAACTAGAGCAGAACTTGCAAAAATGTTTCAGTTGTTTTATGACCATTTTGCAGATATATGAGATTTTTATGAAGTTTATTATTATTACCGACAATTAATGTTTATTGATATTATTTGGCTGGCACCCGACGCCATTGATATTTTTTTACTATAGATAAGGGGTAGAACGTGTGTCTAATGCATGGGATGAACTACAAATCGTCATAAGAAATGCTTGCCCTATTATGTTTTACGAAAAAGCTATAATAATATAGTTTAAACATACCTTTAGTTTTACATCGACAATGAACTTCAGTCCTTTTTTATCCGTGACTTATTTTTATTTTATTTAACAAAAAGATTATTGAAAGTTCCTAAAAATAAAAAGATTATCGATAAATCGATACTAATTTGGAAATCGATTTTCGCATAAAAGTCTGTCGTCACACGGAAAATCATTTAAATCAGTAAACGAGCGTACCTAGTTACAGCTTAAACATTGCATCAGCAAAATGGGCTACTAGCGATACGCGCACTCTATTTTTGCTTGTCTATGGTTATCTCTTAGGTTTATTGTGATAAAATTAATTAAACATGACTTGTGGCGTACAGCAGAGGTCAACACAATCATCGATATACCAGTTTTATCATAGTTTTATTATTTGGTTTATAATTGTCGTAAATCTAATTAATAATCTTTACTATTAGTAAGATTGTAGGTATATGAAGTAACTAGCACATGCCCGCGGCTCCACCCGCGTGGGTGTCGGTTATCGCGGCAAGATCCAAACTCAATGCATACCAAATTTCATTAAAATCGATTCAGCGGTTTAGCCGTGAAAGCTTAACACATAGACAGACAGAGTTACTTTCGCATCTATACTAATATTATAAAGCTGAAGAGTTTGTTTGTTTGTTTGTTTGAACGCGCTAATCTCAGGAACTACTGGTTTGAATTGAAAAATTCTTTTTGTATTGGATAGTCCGTTTATTGAGGAAGGCTATAGGCTATATAACATCACGCTACGACCAATAGGAGCGGAGCATAAATGAAAAATGTTGCAAAAATGAAAAACCGTTAAAACTAAAACACGCGAAGAAAGTCGCGGGGGACAGCTAGTTAATAATATAAGTCATGGATTATTATTGTTATATTTTAGAAATGAATGGTAACGGTATTGTTTGGTTTGTATAGTTGAATGAATGTTGTGTAATTCTACACTGAACTCGTGTATCTTGTTACGAGTTTTAGATAGTATGCAATGTTGGATGTTTGCGATATTATTTACGTCTATTGATACGTCTTAACATTGAGAGGTTTTGAATTATAAGTTACAGTTGTTACGTTCTTGTTCTGTTTACTTTTTAAAAAACACTGTTAATTTTTTTTTTGTTGGAGGATCTGGGTCATAGCATCATCATTTAACAACTTCTTTTGTAATAAATTTATTTAAGAAGTAGGTATTAATCAGCACCCAGATTCACTCGCCCTTCACTCTACACATGAATTTATTTCTTTCTTACATATTATTATCCAAAAATAGATACTTAAGCGCATATTATGTCAGTAGCTCACTAGAACAACACAAGCTGCTACTTAAAAAAAAGGTTAACAAAAAAAGGATCGCGTGTTAAATTCGTCCGGACAGCTGATCGGTAGAGTAAACTTGATTTATATACCAGGCGCTTATAAATAGCAGGAGAATTATGGCAAATAATGAACACTATTCATTGCGTGCTTGTAGAGATTAGAATAGGTTTCAAAAGACTGTAGCGAGCAATGTACCTAAACACGTTTGGGAGTAAAGCTGGAACCTAATATATTTTATGAACATCATCCATTGCTTACTAAATGAGTATATAATACAGTGTAAACTCTATATAGCGACACTGAAGGGACTGTGCATTTTATGGCGTTATAGAGAGTTGTCGTTAAATGGAGAGAAGAAACATCAGAATTAGAAAAAGAAAAAGTTTATTTCTGACTATTGTTAGTAGTTATGTGCATAAAAAAGAATGTTATTTGAACGCTATTGAGTATAGTCTGTTATTTTTGTCTGACGTCTTTTGCTGCACCAGTAATTTTGTTGTATTTTTTTAGTTATTTTATTAATATCTAGCAATACTGAGGCATCTTGGTTATAAAGGAAATTATTTCCAATAATTTTGCTGCTTCCAGAGCTTCTTTAATGCTCGGCGGAGGCTCAGGCTCATCCGTCTCATCTTCTTCATCACCTTGTTCTTGATCCTCAGTTTTTCTCACTGAATCCAAAATTTCTTCGTCTGTGAGTGAAGCCGTTGTAAGCAGGCGGTCGTCCACTTCAATGTAGGTTTGAAGATTTACCGTATTTCCTGCCATGTTGAATTGTTGAATCCACTCAGTTAATGGAAGGTCGTCGTCGCTTTCAAACTCAGATTCTGTTTCCACCTCATCACTCGTAGAATTGGTACAAAGTCCAGCATGTCGAAAAGAGTGCTGTATAGTTGTGGGTGTCACTTCTTCCCAGGCTTTAGATAAAAAATTTACTGCATGCAGCATATTAACAGAAGTTTTACCCTCAGATTCGACTAGCTCCATCAATAATTTCCTTCTGTAGTGACCCTTGAGGCTTTTAATCACACTCTGGTCCATTGGCTGTAAGACACTAGTCGTATTTGGAGGAAGAAATGCCAACTCTATGTTTTGAAGGTTTGATATAAACGGGTGGGCAGGGCAGTTGTCAACAAGAAGTAAAATTTTTCGTCCCTTTAATTCTGCATCCCACTTTCGCACTTCTTCTTCAAAAAGTTGACTGGTCATCCAAGCTGATTTATTAGCTTTATACGTCACTGGCAATTTTTTGATGTTCTTAAAACAGCGCGGATTTTTCGATTTGCCTATTATTAGTAGCTTTTTTTTCTCTGTGCCATCCATATTAGCAGCCACAAGCACCGTAATACGTTCCTTGGAAAGCTTTCCTCCCACACACTTTTCCCCTTTAAATTTCAGAGTTTTATCTGGAGTCAACTTATAGAAAATTCCTGCTTCATCAGCATTGAAAATGTCACTTGGGGCGTATTTTTCTATGAATTTTGACCACACTCTGTTAATCCAATCATGAGTCACATTTGTATCAACACTTCGTGCTTCCCCACTTATTTTACCATAGTTGATATGATGACGCTGCTTGAATTTTCCGAGCCATCCTTCTGATGCTTTGAAAGAAGTTAAACCAAGTTCATCAGCAAAATTCTCCGCCTTAGCTTTCACGAGCGGCCCCGAGATAGGCATATTATTCTGGCGCTGTCGATGAAACCATGATAGTACAGCTTTATCCAAATCTTCGTATATAGGTTTCTTTAATTTTTTGGAAGATTTTCCCTCGCCCGCAGCGTGGAGGATTTTTTCTTTATTTTTCCATATTGTGGACACGGTAGAGCGACTAAATCCAAAGCGTTTGCCAACATCACTTATCTTCTCTCCCGTTTCTATTGCGCGTATCAGTAAAACTTTTTCGTCAATACACAGTGATTTTCTTTTAGTAGGCATGTTTACAGTTTGCAAGTTTGTGAGCAACTAAGAATATGATAAGGTATAGATAATCCATGACTCCTAGTTATGAGTCATGGTCAATAACAGTCTACACGTGCAAGCAATCCCAATTTGTAAACAAAAGAATGAATTTCTTAGAAAGTTCGGTATGCATGATGCCGACAGTCGAGTTTATTGCGGGCTAGGATAATAAAGCGACAATAGATCGTACACAGCTGCGCAGTTTTTACTAATTTTAGCAACTTAATTGTTGTCGTTATTGAGAGTGGGTGTAATGCTATATAGAGTGAAACATTGTATGAAAAACAAGCTAAACCAACCAAAGCCAATTGATTTCGACGCTTAAGAGAGTTTGTCGTTAAATAGAGTGACGTTACATGGAGTTTACACTGTATTTCTCCAACAGGTTACAACCATCAATGTAATACAAAAATCAATCCATATCTATGTATACTTTCATACTTATATTATAAATGCGAAACTCTTTCTTTCTGCCTGTCTCTCTGTCTGTTACTCCTTCACGGCTAATCCGTTGAAACGATTTGGATGATACTTGGTATGGAGTAAGCTTGGATCCTAAGAAAGAACAAAGGCTACTTTTTGCCGCGATAACCGACACAAACGCGGGCGGAGCCGCAGGCAACCGCTAGAATGCAATAAAGCTCACTGCATCTGTAGAAGGGGAACATTACCGGCAGGCGACGAGTTGTCTCGACAGTTTGGCGTGAATGAACTGCGGTAATGGCTTGTTGCTCCTTAGAATATAGAATAGACATTAGAAATTACCTTTTTTGCGGCGTTTTTAAATACTTTTTAATTTATTTTTGATGATTCATTTCAAAAGAAGAATCTAGCTCTTCATTTATTTTATTCTATTGGGTAGACTAATTAGCAAGAGGCAAAAGAAATAATGTATGTCTTTGTAGCGATGATATTTTAAAAATAATATGAATATTTTAAGATTAATAAAAGCTAGTTCTAGTTTCTAGTTTGCAAAAAGAGGCCTATTTTGTATAATTAAAGGTAAAATGTTGCAAAAATAACAGTAATGTATCAGTTGTATGCAAAAATTAAAAACATTTTGTTTATTTAGGTACTGAAGAAGCAAGACAACGAAACTAATTTCAGTTCAACTCAATCATTAACTGCACATCTGTTGCTGAGAAACATAAATAAAACTGACATTTGGCGACATACCGTCTCATAGTCGTCCGAATGCATTCAATTTGCGACTTATCTTTGAAAAGGGTCTTTTGTCAGAATACAATGGCAGTTCACACCATTACCGAAACAATGCGTGTGGAACGTGCCTTATCGGGATTAACAGTTTTAATCAAAGGGGAGTGTAGCTACCACTAGGCACTCAAGCTTAAAGTTGAGTGACACCTGATGACTTCAAGCCCTTTTACCAGGAGGTAAAAGGATTTTACATACACTCCGGTAATTTGATGTACAAGATAAAATGAAGTAAAACGATATTTCGAAAACTTTTTAATGATTAATTGCAAATGCAACAACAAATTGGGATGTTGATTAAAAAAATATATGTAACCAAATACGGACAACGATACAATGATTTAAAATGTCGCATTACGTCACGATGTCGTACGTTTTGTGCTAAATCGTGACGTTATTAGCCCTCACTCCTGAACTTTGATTATATGATTGAAAACGCAAAGAATACGTGTTTAATATTTTTTTATCCTCTTACTTCATACTAAATAGATTTTTACTTTCATTCCCAGTCAATTTGCCTATTACCAACTTAGCAGTCCCCACGATAGTTGAACAATGGGAAGGTTCGCATGTGACACAAAAACCACCCCTAAAAGAACTGAACAAAATCTGATATTAAAATCTAATGCACCAATCTGTCCACACAAATAATAAAAGGGTGTCAATTCCCAAAGTCACGCGACTATTAATTACACCACACAATTTTATTGCACGGAAAGACAGCAACATCTGTCGCTGAACTCCGGATGTTAAGTCACTCGACATTTGGAACTAATAGCACGAATGTGACACTAGGGTGTTATATTGCAGTATTGTTAGTGTAACACAAGAAGGGATTTAAAGGGACCTATTAAGTTATATTAGTGTGGCGTTTTAGTGAATGGTGTTGAATATTTATTATTTTTATTGTAGATGAGATTTGTGTTACAAATGCGGGTTATTCGTTTAAATTTTTAATTGAATGTTATAAACGTGAAGGTTATATATTATCTTTTTAAGTTACAGAAAACAAGACATCAGTTTTGCAACAGGTAAATCCGAAAGAATGCTTATGGTCTGTTATTGTCAATACACTGAGTAAATTTTATACAAAACTAATGAAAAAGGTAAACTAAGACAATACTGTATAACCCAGTATATCGGTTGTGGAGATTTGGTATATAGAGACTTTTTCTGATATTCGTTTTTTTTTGAAGAGCTTTACGGGATAGCTTTCTGAGGTTTCCGCGAATATTAGACACAGCTTTACCGGACTTTTGGTGAGAACCTTAAGGCCTGGAGGCCCAATTCTATTGCTCTGACTCCAGTCAGAAAAACTGACTACGTCAGCAACGTTCACTAATTATACCATGTGTGGGGTTCGGACCACGACTTAGTGCGTTGCTAACAATCTTAATAAGGCAAAAACAGCAAGGGAGGGCTGCATCTAAGTTTTTTTGATTTAGGGACATATTTTCATTTCTAGTTTGGCCGGCTTAAGCTCGCTTGATCTAGGGACGTTTACGTTACTATGATTTATATAACTCGAGTTTGTTGTTTTTGAAGAAGATACTGAAGGATTTACTGCTACCCTATACTATTTAGAGTTCGACAAGTGAACATGTTTCATCTTTATAAAATAGATACGAAACTCAATCACTTACTGTTCACTATCAGCCTAATTCGTATTGTCCATTCATACAGTCCGATAATTTCACACAGCTACAATATCATAGATCATAATTAAGGTCTCATTTCCCGACAATGGTGTCGCGTCACCAATTGAGCGGGGTGAACCGATACAATTGATGTTACTCAGAAATTCAATTGAAGCCATCAAGTACAATCGCAAGCCATGGGATATTATAGAAACAATAATATTCGCCGACCTATTGTTTGAGTCCTGGGAGAAAGATTTGTAAAATTCCCTAAAGAGAATTTTGATTGTTCAAACATGACCTAATGTCAACATCTTATGATCCATACTTCCATAATATTATTATAAATGCGAAACTAATTCGGTCTGTTACGCTATCACGGCTATACCGCTGAACCAATTTGCATGAAATTTGGTATAGGGTCACCTTGGATCCCAAAAAAGGACATACATACTTTTTACCGCAATATCCGACACAACGGGGGCGGAGTCGCGTACTACAGCTAGTATGTAATAAACTTTTACTATGTAGGTCAACTGATAAGACCAACTGGCTTAGGACAAACAAACATAAATTTTCACCTATCTCGACTTGAAGTGAGATGGATTGTGGTCATTCCGCTTTCATGTGATTCACTCACATCTTTCATTGCTCTTGATATATCGCCATGATTTAAAGCAAAGTCAGTAAACTTTCATAAATATAAAATAAATGTGGACAACATCACATAAATTGCTCTGAACACAAAGTAAGTAGCTCAAGCACTGGCGTTATGGAATTAGAGACGACGAAGGTACCACAAACACCCAGACCCGAGGCAATGCAGAAAAGCGGTTTTTAGATTGACCCGTCCATGGATTGACCCCTACAGAGTTAGCGACACCTCGAAAACCGGTGTCTACTCCACTCGCCCCCGGAGGTCTTCACGGGATACAAGGAGGTTTCATGGTTCTTAAATTATAATTACTGCAGACTAAGAAAGTCTGAAGGAACTAATTTGATGTGCTTTAAAAAATTTGGCCATATTATAGAAATGTGGTTTGCGCTTTTAAATATAAAAATAAGTAAATCGAATTGATCTAGAGCATCTTCTCAATTTTGTCCTTTTTCAACCCATAGGAGAGCAATTTATTTGGGATCAATTGGACCCTTAACAAATAAATAGCCGATTTAAGTTTACAAAAATAAGGAACTGTAACCTTCATTATTAGGTCAAATGCCGTCATTCTGTAAACCTCACCCCAGCCAGCGTCAAACAGTAAACCTACAATAAATAGCCATCAATGAGCTTATTGGAGTCAATGTCGCTAACGCTCGTAAATCAATTAACCATTGTGTTTGTCAAACTGTTCTGCCAGAATATTGGACTAGTGACTTGATGACGTCACACCGTATGTTCTTAAGATTTTTGTGTTAGTGCAAATAGAAAATATGTTTTCTTTCTTTCAATGAATGCGCAAACTCAATTTACACGTGTTTAGGTTGGTACTCAATAAAGCTTTATATCTGTATAGCTATAGTTCATGGCCACTCGACCGGTCACCTACGCTGTGAATGGATTACGCAAAACTTAGCGACACTGATTCTAATAGAACTGTTTATATGTTTATTAAATAAAAGATATATCTCTCAAGGTTTCTAGTTGTCGGTAGGTTAATATCTGTAGATTTGCATCATTTATAAACTAATATGGCCATTTTATATGCGTGTAACATTTTGATATCCATACATATTACTAATTAAAGTAGGATAATTTTATTTATGTTTAAAAAAACACCTAAATTCGGAGATTTTGGAGATGCCTGACTAGTTTCGGTATCCAACGACAAATTCATTACGCATCGGAGCTGCGCGACGTACCTACATATAAAAATACAATTATGATATTATCCTTACAAATATTATAAATGTAAAAGTAACTCTGTTTGTCTGTCGAGTTTTCACAGCAAAACTACTAAACCAATTTAAATAAAATTTGGTGCATAGATAGTCTAGAGTCTGAGAAAGGACATAGGCTACTTTTTGCCGCGATAACTGACATCCACGCGGGCGGAGCCGCGGGAAATAGCTAGTAACTACAAAATTATACCTATATCTAATAACAAGGAAAACCCAAAAAATAATAGAAAACTATAATAACTAGAAAATAGAGAGAAATTATTCATAGCACAGTTAAACGCTAATTATCTAGGCGTCAGACTCACTTTGATCGATTAGCAAAATTAATTGTTTACATTCTCACTAAACAAACATTTGTTTTCTAGGCAAACACAGATTTGATTCTAGGAAACTAGGCACAAAGTCCGTGTACTTTATTGTAGGTATGTTATCGGTCAAAATATCTTCTGAAATATCCTCCATCTCCTCGCCGGGATAAAAGTACCAAGGACCAGATAACATTATCACAGGATACACTTTAATACATTTATCAAACAACCTCGATCTAAAAATAACAACACACACTCTACGTAAAAGTGGTGGTCACTCAGTAATCTCATGAAAAATTAACGATAAGACAGGCAGACACCTCTGATAAAAAATACAATGGAATGTTCTTCATTGAATTATAGAAGACTAGCTTTTGCCAGCGACTTCGTCCGCGTTTCCGTCGTTTTTCGTAAAAAAGTAGCATATGTCCTTCCTCACTGTTCAGTGGTTTTGATGTAACAGACAGATTAACTTTCGTATTTTAGTAGGGAAATATAATATATCACGTTACACAAAAATAATCCTTATAGCATGATTCAGTATTCACGCGCGACGGCGCGATGGCTTATTATCGTATTTCATGTATAAGTTTGGTGTTTCTATACCTATTTCTATGATTCTTTTTTTATTGAATAGGTAATAATGTAAACTTTTTTTAATTAGGGATGAGTGAGAGTGTAATAAACGTAAGAGTAAACAAATATAATCAGAAATCTCCGAACTGCTAAGCTATCGGGAGTTACACGTGTTATTGTGAGTCAACCATAAAAGATAGACATATGCTGTTGTGGGATATTTTTTAGATAATTTTATGTAGAACATTTCCGTCATACATGATTTCTATGTAGCTTTAACCATTAAGGCTGCATACGCGACGGAAGCTTAAAAAATACCGTTTTCCCAACATTTCCCTTCACTGCTCTGCTCCTATTGATTGTAGCGTGATGAAAAGTATACTATAACCTGCCCAGGAGTATGAAGAATAATTGTACTAAGTTTCGTTAAAATCCGTCGAGTAGTTTTCGTTTCTATAAGGAACATACAGACAGACAGACAGACAGACAGACAGACAGACAGACAAAAATTTTACTGATTGCATTTTTGGCATCAGTATCGATCACTAATCACCCCCTGATAGTTATTTTGAAAATATATTTGATGTACAGAATTGACCTCTCTACAGATTTATTATAAGTATATATATAGATATGTTTTTGGTAGGTATATAACCATGATAGTTATGAAAAGGAGAAAATATCTCATAATATACTTATTAAAAAGAAAAATCAGCTATTGAATTTTTCCCATGTACTTAATCCACGGCTATTTATAATCATAAGTTACTGAATTATACAATAAAATTATTTACGCAAAAGTTTTTAATTTACTATTATCTACCACGATATCCGGCCTCAATGATAGATCTATTCTAACAAATATTAAGTTTAGGTAATTATAGATACGATTAGACGGATGTTACCGGCCGGCCCAGAAAGAGGTGGCGGGATGTCTTAGATGCATACGACTAAGGCAGGGTTGAGGTGATGTTCTGGCCCCTATTGGCCGGCGGACCCCGCGGTTGGTGCGTGACGAATTGCAATGCATTACCACGCACCAACACGAAACGCGGATGACGTAGCACGGCGGTTCAGGTTTAGTCAGTAAGAGTCTGACACTACCCGTTCGCTCCCCCGAGTGAGCGGGTGTCCATGAGGATTCCCCCGCCCAAACAAAAAAAAAAAATAAAATAAAAAAAAAAAAAAAAAAAAGTGTTGAGGTGATGCAGGATAAGGTTAAATTTAAGGTCTTGGTGGAGGTCTTTGTACAGCAGTAGGACAGTACAGGTTACAAAAAAAAATGTTTCAATCCGGAAGTGCCGACAGAAGTAAAAAAATTAACAATTACAATATATGCTATACTCATATTCAGAGGTGTCGGTAACGGTAACGGTAACAGTGTTGCGAGTTCAATTGTTTTTTCTCATCTCAAAAATGCCCACTAAAGAAAATTCCACTTGTAAAAATAATTATAAGAGATTCCTCGTTAAGTTTCTACATGCAAAAGAAAACATTTGCCAATCATTAAAATATTAGCGCGATATGACAATAAAAAACAACTTACATAAAAAAAAACTAAGTAAGACAAAAAAACACAACAAGCATAGATTGCAGCGTAGATTGTAGTAGGTACACAAATTTTAATTGCAGCATACTTTCACGACAACCGTATTCCGTGATCGTTAAAATTAAAATCTTTACTAACTACTTCGCGCTGTTTCGCAACACGAATAACTTTATTATTCGAAGAATATTACTGTATTTACCATCGTGATTTATATAGCGCACCATTAAAATCACACGCATAATTAGTTCTTCGAATGTCCGTCGATTTATATTCTGAAATTATTTCGTTAATTATGTCTTTTAAGACAGGTTTCAATCAATCATCTTTTAAATTAATTTAGACTGTTTGTCTTTACACGTTACTACTCTTCGATTTCAACTTCTTAATTTCATAAGTACATCTTTTTTTATGAGAATCTGAAAAATAATTTCTATTCCATCAAAAATATACAACTTTAATTTTTCTTTTGATTGGTTGAAATAAATGCATCAATAAAAAAATATATATTTCAAAATCAGTAAATTTCCGTTAAAAATTTCTTCATTAAAAAAAATAGAAATGCGCTCGCGAAAACCGAGAAGCTATAAGTCAATAACACTTTCGAGACGCTACTTACTCACGCTAGTATAATCTGCGATTAGCTGCATTATGATGCAATGGATTCTTGTTTCATTGCCAACAATAAGATTAATGCGAATGTCACAATATTGTGGTGTCAGAACCCATTTTTACTGCTCTGGGAAATATTGGGAACACAACATCATTTGGGGAAGAACAACAGGTTGCATTGCGTCAAGCTAAAACTGGTAAACTATAAAGTTTATGCAGGAACTATGACGTCGTGGCTTTAATTTATAGGTCACTCTAAAAATAGAAATAGAACACGATTGCAGGTCGGTCATGGAAAAGATATCAGGACCAGAATGGCACATAGAGAGAAGCCAATGCCCAGCACTGGCATGACAGGGGTGTGAGATGATGATGGATAGATTTTCAATCTCAATCGACTTAATTATTCTCTTCTTGTGAGTTCGATAATAGACATAAATTCATTAATAAATATCTTAAAATTTAAAAAACGCGCTCTTTGTATTGTAAGATATGAATGGACAAGTATACAAGAGCAAAGCTAAAACTTCAAGATTATAACTAAAGTTAATTTGTTTTTATAAACCATTGATGGGCAATGTGAACCCGTAGATAAATCTAACCCGCAGCAGTTATCGCGAGGCCAAGCAATAAACCAATGCCAATCGGAACATCAAAAATGCAAAACAGTTAAAGTTGAACAACTTCTATTGAATAAACCTTTATATTCAGTAGTGAATACACATCTTTATACCCAAATCATTAATGTTAAAGATAATTCTGTTCCGTAAGATAAACATTTCGGTCCTAATAACGCAACTAATAAAATTTTAACTATAATTAAGATTGATGACTTCATTTTAATTTTGGGCTACAATAAACTTGTTCAAATTAAAAACCGTTTGATATAATATCCATCTGTTAGACACAAACAAAGCTATTTTGAGTCATAAATCATGAAAAAAAAAACCATTGATAAAGCTTTTCAAAATTTGACCCTTTGAAATGGAATTCGCGGTTCGTTTCTGAGAATCGCGTTGGAATTTTAACAATAGGTTGTAAGTAACTTGTTAAAATGTAATAAATTATCTTGAACTTTATTCTCGGAATCTATTTTTAGCATATCTTTAATGTTTTCATTCGGAAACCAAGAAGAAATAGATTATATAGGTAGCATTCTTAAACATTTTTCTTTACATATTTTTTTTTTTATATCAAGGTTTGTTTATAAGTTTATTATCTTGTCTAAGATTGTTCCATTTAGTTGGAAGAGCATTTACAACCTGTTGTAATAAATTAATAATGTTTTCGTTTTTTTTTTGGCAACATTTAGCGTGCACTGGCCTTGAAATATTTGGCATTGGAAGGTTGTTTACAATAAAAAGAAAGTAAAACGGATTAAAACCGAATTCGTTTATTTTTATCTCAGAATATTAAATTTAGAATTATACGAACTACACAGTACGAGTGATTAGGTAGACTAGATTTGTTTTTCTTCATTTTAAAACAGTAATAGCAGCAACAGCATATCAATTTGTTTCTATTTCGTCTTATTATAAATCGGATTTGATTTGCGGTTGATTTTTCAATTAACAAATATTTTTAAAATTGACGTCTGACAGATTTTGTATGTAAGAACTGTCAAAAACTTAATAATATTTTTCGGGTAAAATAGTCTGGCGTATAAAAAAACAGTCCTTAGTGATAAAATAAAAGCGGAAAAAAAATCCGTCATGTTTTAAATATTCTTGCTCATGAATTAAATGATATCTGAAAAAAATTGCAACCCCGACCATAGCTGTCTATTATAATAGAGACTTATAACGTATCTACTCTTCGTTTACTTATATTATTTTGGAGTATTAATATCATGATAGAAACCCAGAAGTTGCCATAGTTATGAAACCATAGAGCGAGAACTGTAACAAGAGTATTGTTCAAACAAGTACACCTAACGTGGAGATAACGCCGTGTTTACACAACGATACGTATTTACATATCCGCGAACTGACAATACTAGATGACATCACCATCTTGCCTTACTTTACGTAAAACATGACATTTTGATGAAATTCCATTGGCCGTATATCCAAACGCAACTCAACACCACAAAATCTTAAGTCGCCGTTCAGTGGACAAGTCGAAATTTAAGTAAACCTTAAAGTTAAGTTGCGTTTAAATATTCGGTCAGGTATTATAGGTCTAGTAGGCTCTATTTCCTAAAGGCAGATAAAGCCCTCATACTTCCTAGAATTTAATGTAAAAGAGAAATGCAATTAAAATTTAATTTAATATTGACACTGAAATTGTTTAATCTAAAAACTTTAAGATGCTATATTTTTAGAAGCCTTAATGAAGTCAAAATTACGTTCCGAAGATTAGCAAGGACTGTCTATGAGTTAACTCGTCAAGAAACGACTTAATAAAACCTACAAATTCTTAAAGTTGATTAAATTTATGCTAAGCCTAACCTTGACTGCGGGTCATGGTTAATCTCCTAACAGTATTATCAGTATTCACAAACAAAATCTGACTCCGCCAAAATTTCCGCATCAAAAATACAATTTCAAAGACGAATGCGAAACTGCGGTTAAGTCATAAAATTAAGAGCAATAAACAGAACAGCGGTGCATGAAATACATTGAGGCAAGCCAAAAACCGGTGCATAATGCAAAAATAATTTACAGTTATGCTTAACTACTCGTAAAAATATTTGAACGTGCACTGAACATGATCATACGAATGTACAAGTAACACCTGCATACGTAATTCTGCATAACGATAATAATATGATTACAGTGTCAATTTTGTTTTATTTCATTTACTTCAACTTTCAGAAAATGAGAACGGTTAAAATGAACGCCAAAGTAAGGCAAATAAAATTATGTACAAACCAAATTAAAATCGATTTCAATAGATTGGCCTTAGCCAGGGTTAAGCTATATTTTTCGAGAAATATATTTAATACGTTCACATTTTGTGCGCCACTTGTGGTACATTCTGTGATTCTTTTGAGTTGTACGTGCCCACAAATGGCTCACGAGTCCACACAATTTTGATGCAATTTGAAAGTTAAAACAAGTCTATCAAACTGGAATGGCTTGAAGAAGATGAATTTAAGATCAAACTAAGGCAGTACTTTTATGCGGTGTATGAGCTGTTTCCTTCTCAATATATGAACATTGTATTTCAAAATTAGTAGGTAAAAAACCGGGAAACACGTGAGGATTTTATTCCCCATTTAGTACTAACAGTATTAACGTATTAATCCTGGCTAAAGAAATAGGCTCTTATCTAATCGACATTGACATAAACAGCGAAATTTTGTTACGAATGGAAAATTAAATATAAAGAGAAAAAGGACCGGAAAAAATATATAAAGCCTAGCCTAGAGAGCACAAAAGTAAACCGATACTCGTATGTCGTTGGAAAGGTTTTTTTGAGCTCTACAACTTCTTTATCGGCAAAAAACTTTGATATTTATATAAAGTAAAAGTTGATTTTAATATTAAAACAGTAGAAAATTCCTTACTTTAAACATCCAAAAATTCCAAAATTCGTTTTAATTTTTTAACTGACCCAATTGCGACAAAGATACAAATATTTCTCAGATGCTTCTCAGAATACGGAGGCGTGCAAGCAAGTTGCCATTCCGCGGTCTAGACCGGTTTGACTCCAAATATCGATTCGTCTCATTCATGCGGGTGTGTCTCAGTCAATTACATAAGTATTTTTAATGAATACACTCCCAACGTTTTGCAAACAATAATAATAAATGTATTTGTTATGAAGCGTATAGTTTATAATCACAAGTTCCACTGATCCGTTTGTATAAATATTATGGATGTAAATTGACGTTTCTTAAATTAATTTATTGACAGTTTCAATGCACAAATAACAAGGAAGCGCCTTGTTGTCTGTTGTCTGTTTTAATTTTATTCTAAATAATCGAAATATTCTGTTTGTCATCTATAACAGTATAATCAAGGACTTCTCTAGATAAGTTTTGATTTTGTTAATGTTAAGCAAAAACAAAAGTAGATTATTCAAAAAGTGCGTTTTTTTTCGAACGAAACTTTTAGACTTATGCACGGAAGACAGTTTTGTAACAAAACTTAAGATTTTTTTAAATTTGATAATTTTCTATCATTTAATATACTGACACAATGAAAAAATGGTAAACCACATTACTATTTAAAATACAAAACAAAATACGCAATAAAAGTTTTTCTTTTGCTATTTGCGTACCAGTCAAGTAATATTTTCCTATTTTTATCTTAATTTTAATAATTAGGTTTTCCTTAATATCGACTGGCTTCGAATTCTTTTTAAAGTTAGTTTAAAAAATATTTTTAATAATTAAATAGTAATAAGAATTATTATTATTATTATAAGGAAACCTAAATAAATTTACTATTGGCAATAAAATGAATGTATATCGTAAAATAATGACTGCTATTTAATATATTAGTTATTACCCTTGAAAAGTTAGTACCAAAACATTAAATACTTGTTTAATGCTGATTCAAGATCCCTGGGGTCATTAACCATATTCATGAAATAGATATAAGATCGCAGATTCACATCAAGTATCAATTAGATTTATGAAAACCTATTCTACTCCAACAAAAATAGATGCCTTCTGAAAACTTAGATATCCTCTATGAAATTGTAACAATGTGATGATCATTGCTTGTTCTATCTTATATTTATGTAAAGATTTTTAATTTTTGTCCAGTTGTGGGACAGTTACAATCTGGTCTGATGTTATCTCTTTTAATGAGGGATCTTTTCGGTGATAAGATTGTGTATCCTTGAAAGCCTTACGGAGGAACACAGGTCCAGTATGCAATGCATCGTTAGGAACTTAGATACTATTGGTATGCATATTTTCAGATGTTTTTATCACACTACTGGGTCTACAAGGCAAAGGTCAAAGTTTCCTTCCTTCCTTTTTTTTATGCAGTGAAGGACCAATCTTCATATCGTTTATCCCGCCATCTTTAAACGTAATAAATCGTTTTATAACGTTTAAAGGATCGATTACCTAATACCTACTATTTTGGGCTTTACAATCCTCATACTATATTATTATTATTATGAGCCATTAGTGTCCCACTGCAGGGCAAAGGTGTTCCTTCCCTATTTCCATTTAATTCTGTTTAAGATTAACAGGGACCAGTTCCGCGCAAAGGTGTTGAGTTCGTCCCCCCATCTCCGTTTTTTCTCATGCTTCATAATCAACTGTGTGGTTGCCTTCGCCCTCATAGTAAACACAAAAGCTATCTTCCTCCAATTACACAAAACCCACGTTGTTTCCATCCATCACCACCAAGCGGAAAGTATTTCTCAAAGTAACGCTTGTCATATTTGCTTACACAACGAGCATTCTGAAGTATTGTTGTATCGTCTGTAATAACAGGTGGTCTTAGAATGTAACGAGGTGTCATGGAATACACCTCGGGTTATGCTAATGGCCATGGATTTGTTCATTAAACATTTACATTATTTTTGTCGAGTTCCAAGTGTTATATTATTTTTAATTTAAATTATGGATCTTTTTTCAATTAGTAATTGTTTTTCCTCTTGTGCAAGTGAAAATGAATTAGCTTATTTTTCAGATAATATTTTTTAGAAATATATGACATTATAAATGGTTTAACCAGAGACGATAACATATTTTTATTTAGGGTTTTGAGGCATCTGTCTGTGTAATAACATTTTAACACCGGCGTGGTAATATTTAATAATGAGAATAGACTACGTTGAAGTAATAAATACGTTGAATTACTTGTTTAAATATTTCTCATAATTTACATAATTATCTAAGACGTTATTTTAAAGCTATTATTATTAAAATATGTCGTAGTTATAAAGAACATTTTTCCATTAAAAATAAAACTTGTAATTTTATTTAGGTAAAATTACTAGCATAAATTAGGAACTGAAATATTTCCATATATCAAAAACCGAAAATATCAGCGACGACTTAAATATAATTAAAACAAAACGATAAAAAAATGCCGGTTCAATTACCTTAGTTGCTATGGAGACAAAACAGAGCACGGTCACACTAGGAACACACAATTAGTTGGAAAACTATAAAACTGTGTCGGAAAATCGTTCGCGAATCTCGTGTTGTTTGACTCCACGGAGAGGGCACGCGTGTTCACGACGCGATCGTGGTGTCGACTGCCGTCCTGCCGGACCGAGCGCCCATGAAACCATTTTCACTTCAGATGGGCTGTATCAGCTGTTTTTATGAAAATATGATCACCCTGTGTGTATCACGAATAAAGTTTTTTGGTACATACTTGTTTATGTGATTTGCTTTTGAGATTAAGTTTGAGTAAATTTGTGCAATATTCTGATATTAAAACAGTTTTAAAACCGTAGCGCATTTATTTCTGTTTCTTTTTTTTTATTTACTCGTGTACAATCCAATTACTTTAATTAAATATTACGTTATGAAAATACGATTACATAAGTATTACATTCATCCATGCGATCAAGCCTGATGTCATAGAATTAGCTAACCTTTATATTTTAATCTCTTAATAAAACAAGCGTGTTCATAATTATTAATTTGTAATTTCCCGCTATTCTTAATTAGGGAAATTCAAAAACTTAAAACCCATTTTTAAGGGCGGGAACACGTCTCCAAGATACTATAGTTGGCTATACCTACCATTTAATAATAATAAATTACGTCATCAACTACATTAATTAATTGCCATTACAATAAAATAACTAATAGGAGGGGCTTGTAGCTAAGTGTAAGCCGTACGGTTTGTCGGATGTTAAAGGTAAAGCCGCGCTTGCTGCGGTTGGTCCAAGGATGGTGACCCTTAGTAAACCTAAAAAGACCCGTCACGCTCTCAAGAGAGCACGTTAAGCCGTTGGTCCGTCTGTCAAACGTTGGATCTGTTAGTCGTCACAATTCTGAGAAGAGAAGAAGAGAAGTCATTACAATTCTGAAAACCAGTCTTGCTGTGGGTGGGATACTGTGTTACACAGTAAAATGGGTTGTGGGAGTTAGGCGGCAGTCGCCATGTAAAATACAATACAGTATTTAGCTGAAACTGGTAAGACTGGCAGCTGTCCCCAAGATAGCTTGGGAAAATGCTAGACAGAATACTTTATGCTTACTTGGCCTTATTAATAAAAGTTGCGATGGAGCTTAACAACGGATTAACAGATTCTAATTTTAAATTCTCCATAGAAAAAATTATCAAATCTCTCCATCACTTAAAGGTTTGCTGGTAGAAAACTCCATTATGAGTTAAGCTCGCCTCTGTACATCAAATTATACCTAAATTATTGTATTTTTGTAAATTGTGTATGTGTGTACAATAAAGAATAAGAATAAGAATAAAAATTGAATATAGAATCTGCTAAGCTGTCGCTAATCGCAGTCGAGATTTTAAATAATAAGGCCATCTACGTGTTACTAGAGTCAGTATATGAATACTTACTTAAAAGGGTTGGGAAATTTATAAAGTAGTCATTTTATCTATAAGGAGTCACTGTAGAGGTACAACCCTAACCTTTTGGTACGTTCCATGCACGGATTTGCCCTAATACGGAAAATGTAGAGCCCGATATTTGCATGTAGTACTTGCAGTAGGGACCTAATAATATCTTTAGTTCTCTAATAGGCTATAGTAATAGATACTCCTATAGAAAATATATTTTATTTTTAACAATATTGTCTTAAAACGTGGATTTTTCTTTACGTTATTTTTAAACGACTCCTGCATTATTAAATTTAATCACTGTAGCGCGGAGGTTCCAAAAACATTCAATTAACATACATAAAACGCACTCAGGCTTTGAACAAGCAATTGTGAATCACACGAATGCTTGTCCCATGCGGGGATCGAACCCGCGGCAAGTGACGCAGAGCTAAACCGGAAGAGGGCTTTGCCCAGCTGTGGGACATTTACAGGCTGGTAATCTAATCACCACGAAAGAATAATACCATATTATTTGATATATAAAAATCGAGTTAGTTACAACATTTATAGGCTTAGCTAGTTGTAAATAAAGTGGTAGTGGAAATAAACCCATCAACAGATCTGCCTACATGTTAACTTTAGGATTCTATCAGGCCTAAAACTACATTCCAATCGTGACTAAGAGTATATACCTAGTCAAGTATCTACAAGATAAACAAATATTATAATAAATCCATCACGCATACGCAGTCAGTACCACTTATCTTATAATAGTGTCATAGTTACTGAGAGATGGATGCCTCTGACCTGGATATTTTGTAAAAATTGGGCACATGATGAGTAATTTAGTGTACGTTCAACTGAGCATATTTCTTATCCAAAAAAGCCTCCAGTTCTTCCAAACAAGTGGCATTTCTACCATCATTAACAATAAAATATATCATAATTATTTAGAACAAAACGGTTTACTCACGTATATTCTCGGGATCGCACGACTAGTTTCAGACTCAATAGGTCGCGAGTCGTACAGTAGTATGACTCAGTACTGACTAGTAGTTAGTCGTTCGACTCGCGACACCACCGCCGCCGCATCAGCTCATGATCAGGGATTTCTATTGAGTCTGAAACTAGTCGGGCGATCCCTAGCAAATGCGAGTAACCCGTTTTGTTCTAAATAATTATGAATACTCCTCAAGAAGGTTATAATACAATGAAAGGCAACGCCCAAATATATGGAAATTAAACTTTTTCTCCATCAGTCACGTGACCGTGACTTGGCACCACCATGCATTTGAACGATTCAATCAATGTTAATGATCGTAAACATGCCACTTGTCTAGCAAGGGCAGGAATAGGAAATTTTCTGGATAACCATAAAAAAAATTGTGGGTTTCGACCTTCAAGCAGCTCTATCTTTGATGTAAAAGCTGATCTTTAACGTAAAAGGCTGTATCTTTTGTTAATAGGACGACAATAAAAACAGAACGATTCATAAAATAAAATGTGCAATTAACTATTTCATGGTGGCACATAAAACAAATTAATTACCTATATTGTAGATAACAATATCTAGATATTGTCTGTCTGTTGTATTTGTACACTAGTCTAGCCCCTTTGCATTTTGTGGAAGGAGTCTTTTTTATAAAGAAAAGTTGCCACATTTGATACAGCCAGAATTTAAAATAAATATAATTAAACAAACATAAATAAACTTCTCGTCTTATTATACTTACAAACGAAGTGTAAATAATTACGGAGTAGTGGTCAGCGGGCGGTCTGATCGTAAACAGCGATCTGCAGACATCCTATGGATGGACGTGTCATGAGGAACCAAAAAGACAAAAGACTATTATTCATACTCATGATAATGTTTATTTAAAAACATGTAAAGAAATATACGACATAACTAAAGTTTCGGGTCGAATCTGGATGAGACTGGCACAGGACCGCAGAGAATACATGAAAGGAGAGGCGTATGCCCAGAAGTGGGATGACAAAGGCTGTGGATGATGATGATAGAAATATAAATATAAATTATTCTGCCAAGCCTTTTACCAAGCTAAATTGGGGTCGGCTTCCATTCTTACTAGATTCAACTGAATACTGTATTTTACATGAAGCGACTGCCTATCTGACCTCTACATTTTACTGGGTAACTACTAACACATTATCCCATAATAAGACTGATTGTCAGAATTCTATTGACTCTCTCTAACGACTGCAAAGGACCTAAAGAGATATAAATAGAAACTAATACAAAAAAAGAAGATTCATGGAAACAAAATTGAAGTCCAACCAAATCGGCTTGGATGTGCATTGTGCTTTAAAGCTACTGATCAATGTTCCTTCTTGTCCAAGTTTGGCTAAACTAGGACAAGAAGAAACATCAGTAGCTTTAAATTTTAATTTCATTTTCAATTATCATCCATACCTAGACGTAATATGGTTGTTGACCAGCTCTGTGGTCGTGGCGTGAACTTCGGTTTACCCCTCCTTATTTTGACCATGATAGCGATTCCCAGTGATTGAGTTTACTCATATGCTTCATAAAGATCACTAATTAGCTGTCGGGAAGCTGACTCCATCACTGTTAAGCAAAGCCTTGACAAACGACGAACACAATTAAAAGTAAATAGCCCCATGTTAATTGAAGTCATTCAATAAAACCGCATGCATTACACCATCACAAAATATGACTTCATCACGGCGATTAGGTTTCATCTAGTACTATGGGACTCGTTACAAGGTCATAGTGACTAAGAAATGCATTCAAATGCATTATTTGTGGAGCATGACCGGTTTATTCTGAGACCTATTACAATGAAGTGTGATGCAATGAAATGTTTTCATTTACGAGCGGTTTGCAGACGCCGTTGTGTAGCCATGGCTTGTGGTAGACTGCGGAAGGTTCCTGAAATAACAAGTAGAACAAATTATCTAGACATTTTATCCATCATAGTTTGCTTTAACTAAAATTTATTATTATTATAAGGATAAAACAAATTAATTTAGGTAGTCACTCCCTAGTTTAATTTATTTTAAGGAAAATTTTAGGTAGTAGATTTCTTCCTACTCTGTTAGAATACTTTGATTGCTATTTAAAATGTGTTATTTAATGAGAATATTGTCCTGTAAATAATTAATTATGACTTATCTTTAAGAAACTGTACCTACACAAAACTGCAAATAGGTAACTTATACAAATTAGAAACAGTTTTTAATCTGGAATTTCTGCATTATCATATAATTTTGCGGTTGACACCTTAAGCCGGCTTCCACGGTGACAGCCACGCGCCACGAGAGAATCACTATCATATATGTCAAACAACAAATCACATAGTCACCCTACGCAGTCGACACGATTCGTTACATCAGAATTATAATAAAAATTTTATTTGTAACGATGTCTCTTTGATGCACGCCGCAATTGCCGCTAGTTTGTGTGGTCCCAGTGTAAGCGTGAGACGTGATGGTTTCCGATCAAATGTTTGTTAGCAGATTTTAGTGTTGACTTATTTAAATAATAATATTACCTGATAGAGAATTTCTTTTCAGTATGCGTAAGGTGCGATGTGATGTGTAATATACAAGTGCACTGCCATCATTTTGGAAAGGGCATTATTTGTGAAACCAAACCTATTTGTTAAATTATTATATTCGTGTGTCTAACCATAGCATAGACAAAACATAATGTAACATAAAATAAACATATTTTGACATAATGTACCTATTGTGGAATACAAAGATGGTACATAAATAACTTTAATAAAGGATTCTCTAGTACCTACATAATATATATTAACCTTTATCAGACAAAGTCCGGTGAAGCAGTCGAAGCCTGCGCTCAGGCTAACTGCGTAAATCTCTTCCAAAAAAAAAAAAACCTTTATCAGACCTATTGTGATCCAAACTCAGTTGCCACATCATTGTGTTTAAATAAACTATTTGGCATTTATACTTATCAAATGAATGTCAAATAGGTATGCAAATGCGGACAGGGGTAGAAACAGCGGGGGTTGAACATGGAATAAACCAACGCATATATGTATAAACTTAAGATTTATTTAGTTTTAATTCGCTGTCATTGGGACCTGAACCTAAACGCACAACAAACAAATTGAAGGTAGGATGTCAAGCAGTGACGTAACGTTGACCGATGCACGATCAATCTCCGGACACTCGACACTCGACACTTGGTACTCGACACTCGACTCCAGTCTCATTTATAACTGTATGTTGAGGTAACATTAAATATAATTTTGTTTACCTATGGAGACGTCGATGAAAGACACAGTTATGTATGAAACAAATATCTATACTAATATTATAAAGCTGAAGAGTTTGTTTGTTTGTTTGTTCGTTTGTTTGTTTGAACGCGCTAATCTCAGGAACTATTGGTTCGAATTGAAAAATTCTTTTTGTGTTGGATAGTCCGTTTATTGGGGAAGGCTATAGGCTATATAACATCACGCTACGACCAATAGGAGCGGAGCATAAATGAAAATGTTGCAAAAATTAAAAAGCGTTGAAACTAAAACACGCGAACAAAGTCGCGGGGGACAGCTAGTACCTAGATAAAAATATTTATAAAAGCTTTGTAAGTACTTTAAAGTTTAATAGTTCTCTGCATTTTTCCAATAGGTAATGTGGAAAACAGAGATAATTTAATTGTATGTGTACAGCTAATTAAAACACAACACGCTTTGGCAATATGTTACTATCAAATAGTTTTCCTTAATCGATTCTTGTTTGTGAATAGAAATCGATTTATTTTTCAATTACTAAGATTTAAGAATATTATTTATTCGATTTAAATGAAATACTAATCCTTTAGTTAAAAGTTATTAACAGCGGAAAAATCTATACTTATGTACTCTTCTTGGTAAAAATAGACATAGAAAATAAGAGGAATAAAGTTAAGAGATTGCACGTCAAAATAATGAATTTCTAAATTATGTATTTCAAAAGGGATTGTGACGTGTGATTGTGACGTAATGACATGTCAGAAAGGGACCCGGGGTAGGGGTTTACTGGAAAAACAAATATCTGCTAACTAACCCCATGGTTTAGTAATTCCCGTTTCCGTAAGATATCATGTTATTCTTATTTTGCTATTCGGGACAGAGACAAATCTAACAAGTCAAAAATTATGACAATTGTTCCACCTGCCCCCCTAGACACGTGGCATTTCGACAAACGTTAACGAGGATAGAAATCGCTTAAATGACATTATATGTATGAAAATAACATTTCGCTTCGATAAGTCACGTGACTTGGACTTGTCACTTCCATACATTTGAACGATTCGATCAGCGTTATCGCTTGTCGAAATGGCATTTGTCTAGAGGGGCTGTTCTTGAGTTAATAATGGTGTAACTAACCCGAATGTTTTATATCTATACTAATATTATAAAGCTGAAGAGTTTGTTTGTTTGTTTGTTTGAACGCGCTAATCTCAGGAAATACTGGTTCGAATTGAAAAATTCTTTTTGTATTGGACAGTCCGTTTATTGAGGAAGACTATAGGCTATATAACATCACGCTACGACCAATAGGAGCGGAGCATGAATGAATAATATTGCAAAAATGAAAAACCGTTGAAACTAAAACACGCGAACAAAGTCGCGGGGGACAGCTAGTTATAAATATAATCAAAGATTGAGAAAATTGCGTCTTAAATTAGTGTCCACGAATGTATGTAAATTATAATGAATCACATTATTTCAGTTTCATAAAAAACAATTATTATTATATCTATGTTCATAAAACTGTATAGGAATACAAAAATTACGTAATTTAAACAAAATATTCCTCATTTTTTATTTATTCTTGCTTCAATGTCTTGACAAAACAGCTCTTCGTATGTAGCTATTAGAAAGTACTATATCTACTTACATATATATAATATAAAGTACACCCGAAGCGAATTAACTTTTATTTTATTACTGAAGTATGACATTAATGGCGAGCATAGTCAGATTAACGGCTAAGCATGGCCGAGACGTGACTCCTGTACCAAATGAGACCTAGATCCTTTAAACCTAGACAATAAAACGATACTATGTTATGGTGATACCATATAAAAAGTTATGCAGAAGTTTCAGTCCTAGTCCGTCCTATATAATATCCTAGGACAACTCAAACATGGACATATGATCCCAAACTAGGCAGACCCTGTATTATGGCAACCAGACAACTGATAAACATACTTATATATTTCTAAATAAATACATATTATAGATAAATTACACCCAGACACAGAACTAATGATCATCACACAATGCTATCCCACAAACATTTGTCCCGGGTGAGAATCAAATCTATATAGATATAGAACTCTCTTTCTCAAATGAACAAACATTAAAGCGAACAATTAAACACTACTATTATCAAAAATCTATTATGAAATCGAATCTACATACATATAACATCTGTAACTATTTGGGTAAAAAAATGTGTAATATAATGTACCTATCTATTAATAAACGGTGGGTTACTTTTAATTAGAAAAGGCATCTACAATAGGTATGTTTCCTGGGTATGAAAAGTTAAAATCTATTTAGTCCGTCAGTTAGATAATAAAAAAATATTAGACACGTATTTTTTCTTTTATCAAAACAATAAAAAAAATACAAAGAAGATACAGCGCTTTAAAGTTTCGGAGTGGGGGCTTATGACGCCACACCTTGGTAAAAATTGTAGCGAGGAGTGACGTCACGCGTAATTTCCGTACTCTGTATTTTGATCATTTTTTGTATGCAGGAAAAAAGAAAAAGTACGTGTCCAATAAAATTCATTAATCTACCAGGCGGACATTAAAAAAAATTTAGGAAACATGCCCATTAACTACTCAATCACAAGAGTATGAAATTCATGTAACAATCAATGTGTTATCAAGAAAAATAATAACCTGAGAAATATGTACCTTTAATATGTTCTAAACGCATCAAAATTTCTTAAGTATAAGTAGGTATCGATTATGTCTATAATTTTATTCATAAACTAGCTGTCCCCCGCGACTTTGTTCGCGTCTTTTAGTTTCAACGGTTTTTCATTTTTGCAACATTTTTCATTTATGCTCCGCTCCTATTGGTTGTAGCGTGATGTTTTATATATTCTATAGCCTTCCTCAATAAACGGACTATCCAATACAAAAAGAATTTTTCAATTCGAACCAGTAGTTCCTGAGATTAGCGCGTTCAAACAAACAAACAAACAAACTCTTCAGCTTTATAATATTAGTATAGATATGCAAACAATATGTAATGTCAATGTCATAAAATTTATCACGGCGGAACCCCAAACAATTAAGCAGTTAAAATGTTTAAATTGCTAGTAATAAGAGTAGACCTTCTGTTATTAATATTTTTAGTGTCACCAGAAGTTACTCGTTCTGTGTAAGAAAATAACCCACTTTAATCTGAAAGTGCGATAAAGCCGATTTATCAACAACTCTCCATTTGCATCTTTGCTACAAGAATATCAATCTTACTGCTTACATAATAAAGGTTATGACGTATGCATAATAAGTTTGGAAGTAAGGTCCTTGTATTTTTGTTCAGCTATGCTACGTTAGTCAGTAGGTAATAAATTTTAATATAAAATAAATATTTATATTTTGATAAGCAATGGCATTGATGAGAATGATTAGTTACGAAGATTTTAAGGATTCGTTTCTTAGATATTTTATGAGATTATATTTTTATGAATATCGCGTAACAGTTTAAAAAATATTAGACTGATAATATTTGTGTACTTATTTTAGTTTTAACGGATCTTTAGTACCATTACATTTCTGTAGTTAGAAAACAGTACATAAGTGACAGGAATCGTAAAAACCCGGAGTGTTTTTGAGGTGTTTTTTTTTTTGTTATGTATTTTTAATAATTAGGAAAAAAAACGATAGTTTTTCCTAATTATTATATAGCCATGATACCTATGTAACCATTATATTCCCAATTATTATTAACAATGTTCCTAAAAGTTTGAAACCTTAATATCTCATAAGTAGCGCCATCTAGTTAGATTCAAACAAATCAAAGTATATCCACTCGCCGCTAGATGGCACTAACTTTAATTCAACTATTTATCAACAGATGGCAGCCCTTTATTCTAAGTTAAAATGTTTTTTTTTTTTTTTTTTATCTTTAAGACCATACTAATATTACACTAACTACTTCTAAATATTTGATTAATTACTTTTTAAATGGGCAAAAGAATAAGTTCGAAGGTGCTGGTGTTTCGAAGGTTGTACAAAGAATCTAATCACAAAATAAGTACCTACCTGATAATATAACAATTATTTTTGTACATCAGCTTAATTTCAAAAAGTTCAGCATAAAAAAGGAAAGGAATAGAATAAAAACATTTCAGGCGGACATCAAAGCCAACGTGACATGAAAATTGGAAAGAGCATCGAAATTGTAGAGCGATTGAGTTTCAAAGAAGATCCGAAATTGTAAGGTCCTGCTGTGAGGTCGAGCGCTAGGTTTATGGGAAATAACTGCATTGCGGCTAAAGGTCAGTTTCTATAATCCATCCATTTATGGATTACTTGTAGGGACACAGATATGCGAACTTAAAGCTCTAAACAAATTACATTTTAATTAGGTTGACGACCTCCGTGGTCGAGTGGCGTACACAGCGGTTTTCATGGTGTGTTCCCGGGTTCGATCTCTAGGCGGATCAATGTAAAAATCAACTTTTCTACATTGTGTTTGGTCTGTGTGTTGATACCTTCGTTGTGTCTGATTCCATAACACATGCTTTAGCTACTTACTTTGGGTTCTGAGCAATGTATTTGATGTTGTCCACTTTATTTATTTATTTATGTTATGTCCGTGACGCTAGTAAACCCATAATTAAATAGTTAGAATTAATAGATATATGACTTCCGATCCAAAATAATTAAATTCACAAATGACAAATAAAATCAAGGTATTTTATAGAGGATTCTGAGGGGCTTTAAACATGAGTCGATTTTTTCGAAACACCAAGGAACTTTTTAAAAATAAAGTAAATGGTCTTCCATCCACTGACCGACCTTAGTAAGACTGGATTAACGTTATTCAATCTGTTTATATTGCTTTTACATATACACGAGCCCAAAGTGCATCACTGATTGCAACTAGCCATGAGTCTGAACGTTTATTTATCTTAGTGAGAGACTAGACATAGGCAGAGATTAAGATAATTGAGTCTATAACTTAGTCTGACGTTCCGAGGTAACCTAGCCTAGGTGGTATGGACATGCGTGCGGACCGTAGGACCGCCGGTCCTTGTGAGGGGGATGAGGTAGGGGGTACGGGGGAGGTCGTTTGACGACCCGCGTAGGCGTCACAACCGCGGTGTGCAGCCTTCTAATGCGACGCGTATCATCAGTTACGCGAGAAATACTGAAATGCGTGAGAAAGAATAGTAAAACAAAACAAAATATTTTTTCATAACATGATACTAGGTAAGCATTAGTTTCATACTAGAAGGCACCTTCCTATAACAAACATAACAAACGTTAACATTTTTGACATAAAATGTTACACACAAGTAGGTATTTTTGATCAATAAAATCAGATACTAAAGTAAAAAAAAACAGTGGCACTCCAGGAGTGCCGACAGAAGTAAAAACTTGATTAATTACAATATATGTAGATACTTATATACAGAGATGTCAGTAACGGTAACAGAGTCGCGAATACAATTGTTTTTCATATCTCGAAATATGCCCAACGCGCCTAAAGAAATTTTCACGTCAAAATCATTGCAACATATCATATTTTTTTGTCCTAGGAAATACCATATAATAAGCCTTTAACAATAGCCCACAATAAAAAAAATCAGATAAAAAATAATTATTTAAAAGCCAATAAATCATCGGCACATAAGTTTATATTAATACCTTGTTACTAGTTTACAGTAGCGCGATAAGTGATCTATTAAACAATTAGTGTTATAACATAATACGGGTTACCAACTGAACGGTTGATAAAATCGCATTCCCAATTAGTTTGGTATTGCATGGAATGATTTTAGATGAGATGACTAACAGAATGCGAGCGAAGGGAGGCCTTGGGGCAGACAGTGCGACATGCCTATGATGCAACTTGGTCCTTACATCCGAATGTAATTACAGTTCGAGTGAATACACATTGGCACTTTGTTTTAAGAAGTTTTATGAGTATCTATTTCCTTTGACTTAATTAATTATATACCTATACTATTCTGTAGAGAGATTAAATAAGCAGAGTGTCATAAATGTCAATTTTTGGTGGCTGATTGTAAAAATGATACTTTAAAAAAAAAAAGCTATATGTATTTTTTCTTATAACTTAAATAATTAAATTAAGTATTGATATTCGATTAAATTGATTTGTTTTTAATCTAACTGTTAGTAAAGTTAATAACATAGTAAAATTTTTGCCACACTCATATCCAACAAACAAATAAATTTATTCCACAACGGTCCAAGCGACGCCAAAATTAATTAGTTTCAGTCAGAAAAAGTAACACGATTCGACGTGTTTTAATTTGGCGAACCTCAAATAAACTCGGACACAAATTTTGTTTAATTTCATTGCCTGCCACCAACCGTCATTTCCCACTAGGCCAACAAAAAATGCAGCATTCATTTTTTGCGGACTCCCACCGCCATGTTGAAAAAAGTAGACTAGCATCGATCCAAATATTGTTATACAGAGATTTTGTTTTTGCCTTTGTTTATTTTTTAAACTATTTTGAGAAGGTGCTTAATTTAAAGAGCCCGTGTTCGAATTCTGTCAAAAAAATTGTATTGGAATTTCGGCATCTAAGTATACTTACTACTTTAGGCAGACTAAAATCATATACAAAATGAGTTTAAGTAGTCGTAAATTTTATTTGATCTATTTTGTAGGTTTCAAATATTGTTTAGCTTTTCAAAATCACTTCCAAAAAAACTTGGATTTTTCTTCCGTGCAGTTTGTTCCGAATAAATATTGATATTCCAGAATTGTCCCTTTCGTATTGGACAAATATCAAGGATCTTACACGAAATCGCATAATCTTTTGCATACCCCCATAAACAAAAACCCAATGCGATCACCATCACTAATTTAGTAGAAACATGTAAAGTAGAGGTAGCATCTGCGTAAGGCAAGTCTGAGGCAAACAGGCGGCTTGTTAAGAACGCAATACGAATGCTAAATAACATCTTAACTTGTTAACCGACATATTTATTTGACCGTCATCGAGAGTTCTCGAGATCTTTTATTCAAAGGAATGCTGTTAGGAATTGCATAGATTAGGTAACTCATAGTAACAGTTTGAAGTTGGGATTTGGGTTTAGATAGAAATATTGAGAATATAATTGTGAAATAACACATTTATGTAGGTAGTTTCAAAGTGGATTCATTCATCCACCAAAAAAAAACTCTAATCTACCTAATAATTTTTCTTAGGCATTTTCAGCAATCAAGTAATGTTTGATAAAACCTGATTAAATACCTGAATTAAAACCAGGTATTACGATTCAAATTCCTAACTGCTAAAGCTAAAGCTATCAAACACTACAATAGGTTTACAGATTAAGCTTAAACTTAACCAAGTTGAATGCATTGTTTCGTATCTAGACCGCGATAACAGGTTAGTTATAAACAGGGTTCAGAATTATGTTATCATGCAAGTTGATTTAATACTAATGTATATTTAAGTAGGTTGTTTGGTTAGTTTGTGGTCCTTAGATCCGATTACTGCCTACTTATAAGGAAAATTTGTATACTGTTAACAATAACGGAGTAAACCTATCAGGTATGATTAATATTAATATTAATTCTTTGGTTTGGCAATAAATGCTTTTTCTTTCTAAAATATTATATTTCATTTAAACAGAAATAATACATAAACGTAACCGTATAAATACGGTACGTACAATAACGTAAACGTATAAAGATTAAATAGGTACCTACTGACTAGTGTAATATGTAGACTGGGCGCAATAATAGTTATGTAATATTGCGAATAAATTCCTTAAAGATACCTTTTTGATAGTGCATACTGGTGTAAATTTGTTCCATCTACATTTCATTGAAACAAAACTACACAAAATAGTCTATGTGGCAACTACTCATATTGAAATATGTCTAGCCTATAACTCAACAATAACGCATGAACTGCCATTCCGATGACAATATTTCCACACATGTGAAACAAAAGCCTAATGACTCATCAGGCACTGTTTCAGACGAGGATGCTGTCGGGAATTTATTAACTAGTTTCATATAGCACTGTTTGTCCAATCAAATCCATTGAACAACGCTCGGACGCTTTTAACCACCAAACAATATGGCAATCTACAAAGCCTAATCAACGCAGAACCCATGCAAATTATCTTTAGTTCTAACTCGAAGAAAACTCGTTCTAACATAAAGCACATTCAACCATAAAATTAGATTGAAATCTAAAGTATTAAAGTATGTCGCTAATCAAACACTACCGCTAGAAATCTTGTTTTAAATGGTTGCCAATATAAATCAGGTTAGGTCAAGCGATCGTGATTAACCTGTGAATATTAGTTTAATCATTTTGAGGTATTTGTGAATGGATTTCATAACAATTATTGAAGGCTGACAAAGGCTCATTGAAATTTGTCCAAATAGCATCAGAGATTTTTTGCAAGGCTTTTTTTTTCTAAAACACAGAAACTCTTAAAGACAGTGTACTGTTTAATGCTCATTCTTGACTAATTATCTTTAGAAGTACAATTTCAGTCAGGTTGCTATTAAAATTATACCGAAAAAAAAACTTCTTCAAAATTTCGACAAAAGCTGATATGGATTTTCGGTTCAAATATGATAAGAACATTAATGCTGTCTGTTAATATCAATAATGGTGGCAATGTGACTGCAGGTGCAGATTTTAAGCGAACAGGTGTGCCTGCATCGGTATCAGATACGTTTGATACTGCATTTAAATGCAGGTTCTGAAAGGGATTGGTATTGCTCAGTGCACGATATTTTAAATTCTTTTTTCTGATATTCATTTCAGTTCAATGCTGGAAAACGAACCCAAGGTATCTGATAATACTTGGTCTAATTTAGGTTACCTACGTAAAAGAATTTCTACCTATATTAGAGTAAACGTCAACAAAGTGGATTTTTTGTGTCCTCATTTTGACTCGGCAACATTTCACCCAGCTGAAATGAGGAGACTGTAATTTGTTCACGTTGGAACTTAATAATCCAGGTGAACAAATGCGATATTATTCTAATCTCTTAGTGGATGCATATCACCCACAATGCAATATGCTACTAAGAACTAAACGAAATGTTTCCGAGGTTAAATGAGGACACTAAAAAGACCACTTTGCACCCAGGTGAACAAAGTGGAATCATCATCATCATCATCATCATTTAGCCTTTCGTAGTCCACTGCTGGACATAGGCCTCTTCCAATTTGCGCCACAACACCCGGTCCTCCGGCTTTCGCATCCAGTCCCCTCCAGCGACCTTCTTCAGGTCGTCAGTCCATCTGGCGGGGGGGCGTCCCACCTTACGGTTACATTCCAGGACTCGTTTGCTCCAACGGCTGTCGGTCCTTCAGCAGACGTGGAATTGGCCAACGAAATTACCAATCATTTCCAAAAATAGTTATAAAAATATATCCAAGTATAAAAATAGATTTTTTAAAATAAAACACTGTCCTATACCAAATAGTCTTCTCTTACGATATTTGCAAAAAAAGTATTCATTATCAATCGATTGCAAAGACCTTTAATATAAAAACAATGATACGACCTCAGTAACGTCTCAAATTTAAAACCCACAAACGGATATAAAAATTGAGAAGGGTAGGTAACCCTTTTGCTGCTACCACTCCAATATCGTGTTACAGTCAAATGACCCTCTGGTGGACAGTACGCCATCAAGTCAGCTGTTTAATGGCGACAATGGGAAAACAATGTTATGTTAACTTAGGACAATAGATAAATAACTTACAATAAGGATTTTTTTGTCAGGATATGATCATAGGACATAATTCTAGTTTATCTTAGTACATAACCTGTAATATGCTGCTAGTGCAACCTCATTGTAAAAATTACTACCCACTAACATATTATTCAAGTTACAAATATAACACGTGAAAATAAATCAAACTTTAATATGTGAAGTTTCAAGTGAGTCCTTTGACCCGCAACTCTTGACTTTTAAAGGACCATTTTATTAGTGAGTACCGAATATAACAAGTTACATAAAACTTCTATATAAGTGCAAGTTTACAGATCAATAAATCTTGTATTAACACAATATCTATACAATTTATTAGATCTCGAGATATAATGCATGATTAGGAACTACTATTAAATCAATTATGTTTGGTGATCCTTTAGTAACTTTACAATTAAGAGCTCCGTTTAAAATCTCTTTAAACGTGTAAGATTTGATTCTAAAGAATATCACGAAATTTTTTCTGCAATATTGCAATATACTCCCAAGATATTTTGCTTTTAATCTACCAGAGAACAATAAAACCCACTGAGTTCAATCAGTTAACAACGCGACTCGAAGGACCAAATAACATTGGACCTTATACAACAAATAGCAATAACTTTCTTAATTGAAAATTCCACTCTATAAAAACCGTCGGCCGCTACTCGTTGAGCAAAAACTAGGTAATGTTCTTATGTTTACGCTTCGACTGCGGCTGAGATCGGTCAACCTAACGGGATTGTATGTAGCATGCTTTATTGAGAAGGTACCTACTCACCACGATACAGACTGAATCACTGGATATTCGTACAAGGATTTGTGATTTACTCCTTGAAGCAATCATTTAAATGATGTTCGGGTCTTTGCGTGGTCAATAAATGAATAAATTATTATTAAGTATGGTAACCAATGCATTTTTTTTTTCTAGAAAAAAGCGGCGGCAGCTCTATCACGCACAAAAAAAACATTAGACACACACAACATCAGTCTCATAGAAATTCGTTCTCACTTACTAAAATTATACGGTCCATTTACTTTATTACTTAACTAAAAACCCTATTTAATTTAGTAGAATAACCATCAGGTCCATTACGCGTAATTACTTCGCAACTGTTACATCAACTAGGTAGGGTTCGGCGATCTAAAATCTGAACAGTTTATAAAAAACCAGCTGTTGCCCGTGGCTCCGACCCGGTGCAAAGCCTCGGTGTCGGTTATCGGGGCATAAAGAGGCCTATGTCCTTTCTTGGAATCCAAGCTTACCCCATACCAAGTTTCATCAAAATCGGTGCAGAGGTTTAGCCGTGAAAGCGTAACACACAGACAGAAAGAGTTACTTTTGCATTTATAATATTAGTGTTAGAAGCTTGAATAATCTTAAATTGTGTTTAGATTTTCTTATCCGCCTCACCAATTTATAGTGTGTTGCTGCTAAATGCATGCTCTAATTAGACTTTTATAGAATTATGCAATAAAATAATAGGATAGTTATGGTACGCTTGTTAACAAAAATATAAATTCTATCAAATCACATGTAACTTCTAAAAAACTTAAGGTATGTTCTCTGCAGGATATAACAAGATAGCATACCTATGCAAGTTAGATTTGACAACACTTCTAAAGGGAACCGTCCCCTGTGTTATAAAATGACCGGGATCTGTGGCCAAGGGACTTTCATTCTTACATATACAGCTAATTAGTTGTGATTTGTTCCTCGCTAAACGTATTTATTTAAGTTTTCACCAGTAAAGTGATCGTTATGTGTGGCTACAACGGAACTAAGAATAAATACTACCTGCACCAGTAAGTAAGACTGGAACTGGCCGCACCTAATTAGCTTGCTAAAATTATCCGGAATAGTATTTCGACTCTTATCCGTCCCGAAGTCAATAATCATAAAATTAATTTCAGATATTTTTATTTCATTTAAAAATATTATTTAATAAACGATCATCTCTTTGTGTGAATGTGTAAACAATTTTTTTAATTACTGAAAAGAATTATGGATGTTGACTGGGTATGAAAATAAAAACTCTCTTTAGTTCGTAAATAAGTTTTCAAAGCAGGTAAAAACTAACAACAAGACCAATAAGAGTTCAAAAGTTGGGGCTGATTACGTCACTATGTTACAAAAAACGTATGACATCGTGACGTCATGCGACATTTCAAATCAATGTATCGTCGTAAGTTTTTGATTACATATAAAAAAATATGTGTCTATTATTTTAAATTAATCTAAAAGACGGATTTAAAAATAATATAGTTAACATCCCTATTAACACATTGACGTTTCTTTGTACCTTAAAACTTCTCTTTTTCTACTCTCCGTGCCCTCATTTTATTTTTATTAGATTTATTTATTGTTAATTGTTTGAAAGAAACAGTCCCGTGTAAAAGTTACGAGAATTGTACCTTATTTTCTATCTCCTTCCATTATTAAATTCCTAGAACACTGAATGCAGTTTATGTTTTTCTACGTAGTATCTAGGAATTGGAACAACTTCCATACCTTATTATATACCATTTTAAAATAAAATAGCTTTTTACTTCTCCAGGAAATAATGTTTTTGTTTTTAAAGAATGTAGTTCTAATTATTTTTTACTTACGATACGTACGATACGTTATTATAAATTATGGTTGGCCACCCTAGTGTTAAACCCTCAGTAAAAAAAACCTAAAGAAATATATATTACTAGCTGTCCCCCGCGACTTTGTTCACGTGTTTTAGTTTCAACGGTTTTTCATTTTTGCAACATTTTATTTATGCTCCGCTCCTATTGGTCGTAGCGTAATGTTTTATAGCCTATAGCCTTTCTCAATAAACGGACTATCAAATACAAAAATAATTTTTCAATTCGAACCAGTAGTTCCTGAGATTAGCGCGTTCAAACAAACAAACAAACAAACAAACTCTTCAGCTTTATAATATTAGTATAGATTTTAATTATTTATTACGCATTATTTGTATTTAAATAAAGAAATATACTTATCCGCACTTTATTTGGTCAAAAATTCCAAAAATCTGCAATACAGTAATTACGAAATCCGTAAAAACCTAATTAGAGCGTATGATATTAATATTATGTAAAGAATGTTGATAGTTCGCGATAATTAACTCAGTATGCGCATGGGCTAAGTTAATGGCGACCTTGGCAGACGGCAGGCGACCCTGCCCTTGACATCTAGCTTGAACCTTGAGTTAGTAACGTTGTATCCCAGGGGATTGGATTGAAACGCGGGATTTTTGGGATTATACTGTGTTTGAGGGAATTTTAATGTTACATTCGATTTTGTATCTTTTTTATTAAATTATTACATTGTATTTTGTCTTAAATAACAAATATATAAATTACATATGAGAATTAATAATAACTAATAGGCTAGGATATTTTTTTCTGCTTTTATTTCTATTTTATTGTGAAACTAGTAGTAAAACTCCCGCATACGAAGGTATTTATATGTATTACACATAATTATATATCTTCGTCTTGTACCACTCTATCCATTCCTTAAAACTGCATTGGAAACCGATGCGCAGTTTAAAAGATCCTAGCGTACAAACAGCAGTAGTGAATTTGTTTTATACTATGTATAGATAATTTTTGACAGCAGATAAAATTGCTGAATATTGACCATTACCTAATAATAAACTCACATATAGTCATTATTTGCCTCATGGGAAATGGAAAGGGTAAGAAACATAAAAATACGCGTTTAACATAGTCACGTCACTATCGTCACTATCTAACTCGATTCTGAAGTATGAAGATGATTTAATAAACGTTGACCCACAGAGCGCAGGGTCACCACACTTCTGTATTTCTGTCGTACTAAAAGCATCCAGCTTTATCTTTGTTTAATATTAATAAACGTTTGGTTTCTTTCTCTCTGCCTAACCTTTTCCCAAGCTAAGTAGGGGTCGGCTGCCTGTATTACCGGATTCAGCTGAATACTGTATTTTTCATGGGGCGACTGCCTATCTGACCTCCACAACTTTATATGTTTTATTAATTTATTATTTATTTATTTAATAACTAGCTGTCCCCCGCGACTTAGTTCGCGTGTTTTAGTTTCAACGGTTTGTCATTTTTTCAACGTTTTTCATTTATACTCCGCTCCTATTGGTCGTAGCGTGATGTTATATAGCCTATAGCCTTCCTCAATAAACGGACTATCCAATACAAACATAATTTTTCAATTCGAACCAGAAGTTCCTGAGATTAGCGCGTTCAAACAAACAAATAAACAAACAAACAAACTCTTCAGCTTTATAATATTAGTATAGATATTTATAGCCAAACTGTTAAAAGCCTTTTAGTTTACGGTACGTGTGTGAATGTAATTTACATGTTATGTGGTTATGACTTCTACCAACTCCTAACCGGAGTCTGTTGATTTACTTCCAGGTTCTTCAGGGAAAATGTTGTTCTGGTGGCAGGTGTTTAGCAAGGGATAAATGGTTAGAGTCAAATTTAGGCTTTCGCGAGGACGACGAATGTCATAGCGGTGTTCACCAAACTATGGACCAACTGCTTTGCTGCCGCAGATGCCTAGTTACCACCAGCAGAAGACTTAAAAGAGGCTAATCAAAGAGCATATCAATCTGGCTATGTTCTGGGCTGGTCAGATCTAAAGACTACCATCGACACGAAAGAAGAAGAAGAAGTAGTTATGATATCACTGTTATTAGTTAGATTGTGATTCTGTCCACTTTTGCTTACAATCCACTCTCAAATAAATACATTTTTGAGACCACAAGCAGCCCTAGAATTTAGTTCACGCCGGCTCGCGTTTACGATCTAAAAATAGTAACAATTAGCCTCTCGGGAGGTTTAAGGTCAGTTAGAAATAGTGGTGAGTGGCGTGTCCTTTACGCCTCCAGAGACCTATAACTAAGTTTTGTGTAGTAAAGTGTCTAAGGGCAGAAACATCACAAATTCATGTCAACGATTAATGAATGATAGTCGCCTCTACTACGATAAACACAGTGGCAATGTCATGACCATAGCATTAATGGCAACTTCTATGAATCTTACTACTAAAATAATATGAACTGTACACATATACATGACTGCACGGATAGCCGAGTGGTCACCACGCCAATTACCACTGTGCGCGACGTGCCGCGGTTTCAATCCCCGCATGGAACAAGCATTTATGTGATCTACAAATGCTTGTTCCAAGTCTGGGTGTTCTTTGTGCATGTGATTTGAATGTTTGTAAAACCCCTCGCGCCACAAGGATGAAATTCCTTAGTGCGGGAGTCGTTTTTTAAAAAAAGAAAAAATAAAAGAAAAGAAGAACATAATCCTCCTTTTTCGGCTTAGCCGCAGTCGGCTAAAAATCCTTTTATCTCTTTGCTAACGCACTAACTCTAATAACCATTCAGCTACCATCAGTTTTTAAAAGCAAGGAACCAACCTAAGTCTAGATCCAACCGGCCAGACGTGAGTGCAGTCAAACAAGTTTCAATAGAGAAAGTACGGGTGAATGGGTAGCTTTCTACAAATCTTTTACCTTGCACTTATCTATAATATGGTATTTACTAGCGCTTAACGATTTACTTAGCGATATAGAAACGCTGTAAATGTCATGTTGTAGTTAGATATACACGCTATGAACACATGTAAACAGATAATGAGTAGATCTCTTTAATACTGCCTTTTGATTTTTATTCTATAAGATGGGATTGCTGGGGTAGCATAGACAATTACAATGAATGATGAGTGTTACGGAAAATTAAGGATAACAATAAATTATTTGTTTTATGAATTATTTTAATAATTGTAAGTTAAACACGCGGGGAACTGATATCCTACAAAAATTAATAAAGATTAATTGAAAAGAAATCGACTCCTATTGTTGCCTGATAAATTGCCTTCCTGGAGAAATGTTATTTCAAAAATGTATCACCAAAAATTATATCTTAAACGATCTCTAATTTTTTAACCCTCGCATAGGCAACCTTAGCAATAATTAAAGTGTGCAATTCTTGGCAATTACAATACACTTTTTATATTGCCATACATTGCTTGGTTTGCATTGCCCAACGACCATACAGCCCAGCATTGCCGGAACATGTCTTTTAACACATAATTGCCAAAAATCGCGCAAAATTGCCCTTGCAAGGGCACTTTTAGGATAGGTTATCATTCAATCCTCCATAGAAACAAGTGATCGTCGATACGAATGTATCATGTAATATTATATAGTGGGGTGTTACCCTACAGTTACAGGCAATATTTGCTCGACAGTCGAGGCTTCGTTTCCTGTTATTGATAAAGTTTTGCCTCAAGTGCATTCTTTGCTCTATTTTTATACAAAGGGAAATCTGATACGCATGTGTTTTACATTCAGGTAAGGGATGTTTTTTTGGATGGTAAATCGAATATTTATTTAACATACACTACACACTTTATGAACATTATATTATTGTGTGTTACTAGATGGTGCCCGGTGCGCTTCGCTTCACCAAACATAATCTACAATTCGACCTATGCCTCAAAGATATCTAAAAATCACTGCCATCAGCGCTATCAACTCTTTCGGCACTATCGTAACTATGTTCGTCGGATTGGTCATGTTGCCCTGTCAATGTGTACAAAGTTTCATATCAATTTGGCTTGGTTTTAGAGATTTGGTGGATATACATGCTCACATACATTCTCTTTTATATTTAGGTGTTAAAATTTAGAGTCATGATCGATATTTATTAAAGTTTTCCCCGAATAAGGTCTCATATTGAATAACTAAATATGAAATAATTTCTGTTCCTTTTTAGGACCTTTAATACCTACTAACTCTTCAAAGTGTCATTAGTTACATCTATATAAAATAACCTTTTTTTATTTCTCTGTTTTGAATTGCAATTTCTAATCCTTGAGTTGATTACTGCCTTGAGTCAATTATTATACAACGCCAGATAATTTTTATTCGTGAACTTAAATGGACTTCCGACAGTTTTTTTGTCAAAAATCTAAATTATTATCTGGCGGTAAAATTATCTGACGTTGGTAAAATCAGCTCTTAATATGTAAATATAAAGAATTACTTCATAAACGTCGAATAAGATATAGACAGAACCTCAATTCACCCGCCCGCTTCCTATTACACTCAGACGGAAGAAATGGCGAATTATAAATCAATTAATTAAACGAATAAACTTTCAATGGTGCACTAATTTCGCCGAACATTTCTCCTACACTTTCTAATCACTGATTGTTTGATGACCAAGCATACAAACTTGATTTCATGATAGTGTCATCCACTTGACAACAAGTATCGCCGGAACCTTGCATTCAGTGCACTTTAATTATAATTACACTAACGATATTGCTTTGATGCTTTAATCTAGGTCAGTAGCGGGACTTCGTAAGAGTAATTCGAATACTTACAAATTGTTGGAGTTATCACCATTCAAGTGAAAATTTTACGATTTTTATTTGTCACTTGAAGATAAGTTAATGGCATTTAGAACTAACTGATTTGTCAGTCGTTGCTCTATAAATTTTCGAGATTACTAGCGGATTTTTCGAACATTTTTGTTCATACAAACCATGTCCTGACAATTACAAACACAACAAATAAGAAACAGCCAAATCAGTCCAGTCGTAATTAAGTGATGCTCCATCCTACATGTGGCATTTGATTTTTATTAATATAGTTAAAAGATAAAAGATAAAAGATAAATATATAGGATCATCTTCATCATTGCCGTCCACAGTACTTGTCACCCCACTACTCGAAATAGGCCTTACTTTTTATGAGCCTTTTAAAGAAAACATATTTATTTTCAAGAAAGACATCAGACAAAAAATATACACCGAGTTTTGTAGGTTACTGCAGTAAAATTTTAGTCAATTCTTATATACTTATCTTTAAAACCTACACCACAATAAACAAGCTGCGCCAACAAAAGGTATCTCATTCAGCTATATGCTGAATGCTGCTTTAACACACTTTTGATTTTCAATGAGAGACTCAAGTTCTACAATCTAATCCTCTTCCCGACCACAAACCGACGCTACTCTTGCCTTGTCTTGGCATCAATCAGCCACGTACCTTACTTTAGGTACTACAGTCTCTTCATCTCGCCATAAATTAAGAACATAAATTAGATTGTGATTTAAGAGGCAGATTTTTATTAATGATAAATTATAATTCATTAATGTTTTGTCCACCCGTGCGAAGTAGGGGCGGATCGCTAGTTTAATATAAAGCTGGGCACAAGAGCTGCACATTCCCGGCATGCACCGGTACTTTTACCTCTCATACAATATCGTCGACTGGTTTGCGGAGAACGGACTGCGAACTAGGGACATACTGACTTTAAGCATTTGACTTAAATTAACTAATAAGAAAATTAATATATCTATGGTTTTGTCTAGTTAATAATATATATATTTTGACATAAGCCCTAAACAAATGATGTCACGTTACAATGTTAGAGAACTATACTAATGGATAGATTTCTTATTACGGGCACGTTAATCGTGATAATTTTAACAATAAGTACTTAATTAGCGAATGTTTAAACAGTTTTCTTCTTTTGCCTATCTACTTCATCTACTGTTGCAATTATCAATGTATTTTTCGTGACTTTATTCTGCTACTAGCTGTCCCCCGCGACTTTGTTCGCGTGTTTTAGTTTCAACGGTTTTTAATTTTTGCAACATTTTTCATTTATGCTTCGCTCCTATTGGTCGTAGCGTTATGTTATATAGCCTATAGCCTTCCTCAATAAACGGACTATCCAATACAAAAAGAATTTTTCAATTCGAACCAGTAGTTCCTGAGATTAGCGCGTTCAAACAAACAAACTCTTCAGCTTTATAATATTAACTAGCTGTCCCCCGCGACTTTGTTCGCGTGTTTTAATTTCAACGGTTTTTAATTTTTGCAACATTTTTCATTTATGCTCCGCTCCTATTAAGCGTAGCGTGATGTTATATAGCCTATAGCCTTCCTCAATGAACGGACTATCCAATACAAAAAGAATTTTTCAATTCGAACCAGTAGTTCCTGAGATTAGCGCGTTCAAACAAACAAATAAACAAACAAACAAACTATTCAGCTTTATAATATTAGTATAGATAAGTATAGATATGAATGCAACAAATCAATGCTCATGAAAATCGGTCCACCCGTTCTTGAGTTATAAATGGTGTAACGAACCCGACTTTGTTTTATTTATTTAGAAGACTTAGATTATGCACTTTACCAAATTAGGTTTTAACATAAGAGGTTATAAGAACCTGGAAGTGCGGAAACAACCCAAGGTCTTTACCCAAGGCCACTCAGTCCTTGCAAGTCAGCTGTTTTGTTCAACTACTTACGCATTCGTATCGCGTCGTATTGCAAGCACTTAGCACTGAGTATAACAATTGATGTTCCGTTGTTACAGTTTTACGTCGGCTGTCGCTTGCATTTGATATCGAAATGTCTGTGTCATAAGTTGTTTGAACTATGTATAAATGTATGCTATTTAGTTGTTCAAAGATTTCAAGATCTTCTTGTTTTATGATACTAATTTAAAGTAACAAAATTTTGTTGATCGCGGTTCGACGAAACTTTGTCAACTAAATATTATCTATTTTCCTTCCACCTTCTAATAGCTACAAGCAATACGTCGTCGGATAAGTAATAAGTTACTAGGGCACCAAGTTCGAAATATTAATCCGTTCAGAGATATGCTCTATCAAACATGGTAGTTCAATAAGCCAAATAATGTTTTTTTTTGTAATATTGTATAATAACTTTCGTGAGGTAGGACTCGAACCTGTGACTACTGGTGCGTTGAACCAGTTAATTGTGCGTTAATTTCAGTGTCAAGTTCAAGTGTTGCAGATCGATATTTGGTGATAGTGCTAGTTAGTTAGCTACTGCGACAAACGAATGCACCATAACGGATAATTCTTTTTTTGTTATGTTCCATATTGCAAAGACCAGGTTTTTTATTAAAAAAACAATAAAAAGACGCATGAAAATGGTTTCAAATTCTCACACCACTCGTGCGAAACCGAGGCGGACAGCTTTTATTATACATATATTAAAAGAAAATAAATCTCGTATCGACAAGAATACAACCTTACTATACAAGGAAGGCGGTAGAAAAATAATTAAATAGGTAAACAATATCCGGTGTACAGGCGACGCCGATGTCTAGACACATACATAATCAAGGCTTGATGATTATGTATCCAGTCTGCTCCTGTTGAAGGTCCATACCTTGAAGATGTAACCGTAAATCAGTGTCTTGTTAGCACTAATTTTGAAATAGTTTAAAGCATTAAAATTAATTCATTACAATTTCGATACAGTTACTCTAATCAAGAAATGTCATTAAAATTAAATTAACTTAATACTTATTACATTCTAATACCAAATAATATCTTGAGACAACTCACACACGGCCAGGTCAGGTCACGACCAGTCTGAAATAAATATTTACTATTATTATGATTAATAAATTATGAAACCTATGTAAATACACACGATATAACCAGACTTTATTCCATACTATACATCTGTTTATCTTACCTACATTTACAATTCTAGAACTCTACTAAATAAGGATCTATTCAAAGAGCAGGTCTACATATATCTACATATATATCCTTGGGTATCTTTATGTCTAACAGCTGGTAAGAGTATTTGCCGTATGTGTAACAATGCAAGATCAAGTTCAAAGTGTTTTCTATTCATAAAGGCCGCGTTAGTCGATAGCTATGGGGAGTAATTGTGATGTATGTATATTGTTTAAGCTATAAAGAATTCTATCTGGTAATGTTTAAAGTTTATTTTTACATAAAGATTTTTTATTTAAATGTGTATCTAGCCTACGTTTTCTACTCACAAGTCTTATTTTTGTTATTAATGTAAGCCTCACTAAAATTAAACCTGTTTGCTAACTTATCCTCGCACACATACAACTTTCATGTTAGCATAAACTATATTAGTTCAATGTTAGGATAGAATCTATGATTTTTTATTACAAACTTAACAATGGTCTAATAACTATGCAATAATTAATAAGATCAATCAAATCAAAAGTTTTTATTTATCATAAAAATCAAAAAGAGCGCTTAAGAAACGTTAAAGTTACAGAACTAGATGACTCGGTTTCAAAATGTCCTTTCTATGGGGAAGAACCGGCAAGAAACTCCATAGGTTCATAATTAAATGTACATTAATATTTGCGTTAAATTTTCAAATACAAGTTAACAAAACACTTGCTATATCCACATTTATCAATCTTATTCTGACACAAAATAATCAGGGGTATCTAGACCGATTCAAAACAGTGACTCAAAACTTGGTATCTACCTAGGTCGGTACCATCATCCTTAAATAATTCCAAATATAAGATTTTTTTAATAAATAAATAAAAATATATTTCCCCTCCCCCTCCCCTTTTCCCAATACCCCCTTAACTTTATGCACCCTGCAATCTCCGGCCAGTAACTTGGAAGGCATTCAGTCGTCCCGCCATCTCCGCTTGCCTTTTCGAAGACGTTTGCAGCATCCATTTCGACAAACTATGCATTGAAATGATTTTTGTATTTTAAAATCTATTAATGTAACATATGCAGCTTTTCTATTTTCCAAAACTTTCTAAGCAACGTGTGCTTTTAAAATACAGAATATCGATATTGTATACGATGATGATAGCAGACATAATCTTGACTTTATTAAAAAGTATTGGCTTTATCTATGTCAAATTCTCTGATGAAAACTGGAATTAAGTATCTGCTAAGCAGTTTCTAAACACCATCTAGATTTTTATAAAAAAGGCCATTAATATTTAACTTAAATAAATAAATGTGGACAAGAATACATACATTGCTCTGAATACAAAGTAAGTAGCTAAAGCACTCGTGTTATCGAATTCAGAGACAACGAAGGTACCACAAACACCAAGACCCGAGACAATGTAGAAAAGTTATTGATTGACTACATTGATCCGGGGATCGAACCCGAAACCTCGGAGCTAGCAACACCTTGAAAACCAGTGTGTACGCAACTCAACCATGGAGGTCGTCAAATTCATTAACATCAAAACAAGGTGCGCAAAAGGAGCTGATATCAAACATGTGTGGATATGATAATGATGATAAGAAACTAAATAAATCACATAGACCTTTCTTACCTAACTAGATTAAGTGACACAAATTGGCCGAGATTCATTCAACACTACATTTTTATAGAAGAAGTATTGAGTTCAAAATCTTACTCTATACTATCGTATTCAATGATTTCTACGTAAAAGGCCCAATATTAGCTCAACAAGTTGATATTATATCAAGTTACTTTAAACTTACTTCATATTTTTGTATGTTCAAGGTTACATATTAAAAGAGTTTATGTAAACTCTGCAGTTAAAATTACGCAGATTTTTGTTCATTTTGTTATTGTTTACGACAACTATCTAATGCTGTTAACACAACAATGCTAAAATATAAATAAACAAATACCTACTTATTTTTTAGATATGACATAATTATGTAAGAAGTCAACAAAACATCTAATCTTTATAAAATATTAAAATTTCAAAGTAACTCGATTACAAAATATTACCTAATATAGAAAAACATTTTAATCAAAGAATTAGCAAACAGAGTAAAGATAAGAGCCAAGTATAACGTGTTGACCCATAAGGCCGTAACATTGATACTCGAATCAAGAGTCACGCTACATGAGATCCGATGTAATTGCTGTCCTTTATCGACGATAAAAATGTGGCGGTGACGTCACCGTCGCAGGCGCAACCCAAGATTAACCGGCGACCAACTAAATATAGAGTGTAAACATGCCTTAAGTGAATCATGTGCGCTCGCTTCAGCTGTAGTAAGTAAACAGTCGTGGCATTGAATACAATAATTGTTTTGTAAGTATAACGATTTACGTTCAACATTCTATATATTACGAATGAACGGTTCAATTGTCGATAAAGTATTACCGCGTGCATTCAAAACATAACCTCCAAAACACCTAAACCATTGTCCGGCGCGTAAAAAATGCAGGCCCGGTGGCCGCGGGCCGGCGACGCCGACGTACGCACCTTGGCGCAGCGAGAGCGGGCGCGCGGCCCACAGTCAGTGCCGAACCACGGGCCCGACGGCTCGCTCGCTACCACTTCAACTCACAACTTCTCGATAACTTATCAGCGAATAATTGCATGAAGTCATCGATTAAATTAAGTGTACCAACGTTCATAGCTCACAACACTAGTATTGTTTAAATCGATTCCATATTCAAAAAGTTGCCTAGGTTCAATGCTAAAGTTTGACAGTGGTGAACTCTACAAGTGTCCGTGAAAAAAGTTGTGTGCGATCCGATTGGTCGGTTTGTTTTGTTTTGTTAAGTCGTGTCCGGTAGCAGGATGAATGGGACGCCGGCTAGGAGGCCTAAGAGCGCTTTCTCTGAAATGGTGAGTGCAAGAGATTCTCTCCGAGACTGTCGGACTACATTTTTTGTCGACATATTTTGTCGGTGCGTTGGAAGTTTCGGAATAAACTTGCGTGTCAACCCTAACTTGCTGCACGGTTTCTGAGAGTGTCGTTACTATTGAAGGCCGGATATTTCCCTCGGATAGAACCCTGCTGATTTGAAAGGGTTACAAACAAACGATAACTTATAGCACTAGAACGTTTGCTGTTGTGCATTAATTGGTCAATAAAATTCATTTATGATTTATTGTTTTGTTTACGGTTTGAGAAGATGAGTAATGTTGTGTTGATATAAATGTCATTAACTTTCACATAATTTTAATATCTTCAACATATGTTTTTTGTTGTCTCATTAGCTTAACAGTTTTATCATTTTAGCTGGTTCACCCAATTATCTTTGATAATAAACCTATATTACTTAATCAATTACGTCCCAAGTATGTCACTGTGTATTAATTATCAATTATTGACAATTAATTTAGTTGCGCTGCCTATCAGCGGCGCAAATTTATCAATTCGCTTCGAAGTAGAGTCGAGTTTATTTTCATAATATCGTAGGTATACTTTGGAGATAGTTATCGTATTAAATAAACATTCTAAACATTAATAAACAGTTACTTGCTGGCCGGCAACAGAATGTTTGAAAATATTTTTATCTCTACAAAATGAGTTGTTTTACAAGTTTTGTGGATGACCATGAACCGAGAGACAGACGTATAAGGGTATACCACTAAAATTCCGAGTATTAAGAAACATAATGGTCTAGTCACTAGACTCGGGGCCATCGAGAATGGATTACACACACATAAGGAAGAATTAACTGGCGAACTAATGTGATCTTGTTTTGTTTAAATACTTGATAGTAAAACTACAGGCAGTTTTGTTCAGTCTCCAATAATCAATGCTTATTTAAGGCTTAAATATAAAAAAAATATAAATACTTTATTAAAGATATGAATATACTTAATTAAGTAACAAAAATAATGTAGAGTAGTAGAATAACATTGTTTATTTTGCCTGTATACAGGATGGTTCGGAAATGTGTGGTAATATTTGAATTACTGCTTCTGTTAATTTCCAAGAAACTTGGGCTTTACCATACAATATTATCATCAGCTTATCAAATTTTTTCAAGGGACGTCCAAAATTTATTTCGGATAGACTATTAATCTCTAATCTCTTATAAAAATTTGTTTATTACTATGGGCAGAAGCTGTATTCAACTCAAATATGACTACGCATTACCGTAGCACCCTGTATACAGGCAAAATAAACAATTTTATTGTACTACTCTACATTATTTTTGTTCCTTAATGCACATAAGCTATTGAGGATAAGGTGAACTGTAAAGTTTGCACTTAAATATTACTATAGTATAGTATACTATTTTCGGTAAATAAGTGCTTGGCAGTTTGGTTAGCGCTAACCACGTTAATAATAGTACATGGAAATGCTGCTTCAGTTTATATACCTAATATCTAATATGAAATAAAGCAATTTAGTAGATAGCATGTTGACCTAATATTTTTATTGTAAATTTTATATTTATAGCAAATTAATTTTCATCAAATTATTAAGGACAGATGAATTTTGCAGAAAAAATATTTAGCTATGCAAAGGATGATATAAATCAGAAGGATTGAATGTAGAGATGAATGGCAGGTAAATACACATTGCATCGTTTCAGGATAGGAAATGAGATGGTCTATATTAAAAAGATTGCAATTGCGGTATACATATTATTATCTAAATAGAAATTAAAAATGTCCTATAAAAAACATATAGTATAGACCCTTCCATAAAGTCCGGTAAAGCAGTCAAAGCATGCTCTCAGGCATATTTCTTATGTTTTGTATATTTGTCCCATAGTTTTAAACAGATGCATATAAAAAAAATAGCATGGATATTTATATTCTGGTCCTTTTAAAATATGACTGATTACGATAAGTCTTTATCATCAAAATTTGAGAACCACTAAAACTCTGATTGTTATACAAGCAACCCATTAGCTATGTAAATAAGATACCTTTTAACATTCATGGTCTGAAATATTATCGTGTCATGGTCAACACATTCGATGGTTTTAAATAATAAGCTATTGATCACGCAAATAACGACAGATAACAAAATATTAAATACCTATTTAGAAGTTCAATTATAAAACCAAATTTTCCAAAGATTCTCATATTTCTAAAATGAAAAATATACCTTCAATATATTTTAATAACGTTAAATATGTCAGTCATATTAGAGATTAGAGTAAAGTTCTCGACAAGGTCGCTGCGTGTTGGACCTGTGTCCCCACGTACGCCGGGTATTCTCGTTACTGAGGATAACTCGTGAAAAATAAGAGATACAAAATAATAAATATGTTATTATTTAAACCATTAGGTATATATATACAAGTACGCACATAAATTAATTAAAAATTAGCTCAAATAATGTTTTAACTCTTAAATAAAAATTGTAGACATTTTGTTTCAATTAATTCAAATCTAAACAAAATTGCGACGGTTTAATTAGTTAATCTATTAGAACTAGATTTAAAAAAAACAATATTCACATTATTTTTTATCTAGAATCATGAACTGCCAGAACCACATGAGTTCAAGATCAAAAACTATTTCCATTGTTGTGTTTTGCTAAAAAACAATATGTTTGCTCGTATTTAGCGTGCTGCAATATTTTTCATATCAACTTCTGTACTTTTTTGCAGTATATTAAACTTTAGGACAAAAGCAATGTGTGTTTTTGTTAGGCTATGCGAGCTTTCGTAGGTAAATAACTATGCAGTGAGTGTGTACATTCCTATAATGCAACATGCAAAAGCCTTATGAATAAGCAGTATTATATTGAATGTCAAGTTTTACATGAAGAGGAAAAGCTTTGTTACACTTATTATGTACACTCATTTTTATAGAATGTAATTTCATTAGATCATACGGATAAAAAAATCAGTTAATCGGTAAACATTTAAACTGCCAGATCCTAAAAGCACGAGGGTTTTGGTTTAAATAAACGTACCTACACACTTTGACTGGTTTTTGCATTCATATGGTTACATAGCTATGTTATAATCAAAGCCTGGTACCTACGTGGACAAATAATGGTTTAATCTATAGACCAAACCAAACTCTAGCTTGTACCGCGTTGTAAGTTCATAATGGTCCATTTTACACAAGCCATAAGAGGAAATTGGCCATGGCAAGGTAACGGTACAATATTAGCATAATCACCACTCTTAGAATTGACCCCAATCGCCGGTATTACCACAAATCTGCTCTCCTTTCATTTAAGGAAAACGTAATGATTTTATTTGCAAATGAGGTCACGCTTGACAAATTATTTCCTTACAAAAAATAGGTGAAGACTGACGTTTAAGATATTATCAGAGTTTAAGTAGACGAGCGATCGACTCCCTCCATTGAATATTAGCACCGTCATTTTTGCTTCACATTTAAAGCTGAAAAGTGTTTATTATAACATCAAAGTAAAGTGTGTAATTTTAAACTTTTTTAACTGTCTTACTGAGAGTACACAAAAAACAACGTGGGACAAGTTGCAGAATGAAAATATTATTTATTTAGATTTTCTGCAAGTCGTCCTAAATGGACCGTAGGCATGTAGGACAAGTTGACAAATACCTCAAGCTCGGTTATCCTTAAATAAATATCTGCTTTTGAAATTTTTATTATTATAACGGTTTCTGCAACCGTTTTCTGTTTTATTTGTGAAGGATCGCTGAAACTAAATGAATATGCAAGGGCACGTTGACAGTTCAAACGTTTCTCATGATGTGAGATGAATGCAATTAAAGCCGTGCTTCGTTCGCGAAGAAACAAACTAAATACATGTACAATCTAAATTATTTAGGGAGTTTACTGGTGAATGGTAACTTGCATTGAAGTATGCAGTTAGAACTGGCTGCGTCGATAATGATTTCACATAGCTATTAAATTGTTTACTTATTAATATTGCAGTATGTATGTTTTTTATAAAACAATAACTTTTATCACGGGTTATCAAATACTTCTGTATTTATATATGTTTAATTGGTTGCAGCTAAAAATATAAAATAATATAGGTACCTACCTATATTATTATATATTTATATTTTACTAGCGTCCCGACCCGACTTTGCACGGGTAGATGAAACATTAATGAATTATACACAAAATCCTTACTCTTGAATCACTCTGTCCATTGATGATAAATATTTGAAAATCCGTTTTGGGAGTTTTTGTGTTTATCACATTCAGACGACAAGGGACTTTTTTTAAAATATGTATATAGATATATATAGATGACTGCACTACGAAATAAAATGCGTTGTTTGCTGGTTACTTTAACTTTTGATTGGTATTTGTTGGATTGGTATTGGTACTCAAAAGACACTGATTTTTCAAAACGAATATTTTGACACTAAATCGGTCTACCAGCAGTCTTACCAAGGAAATTGTATTACCCAGTAAAATGGGTAGTGAAGGTCAGATAGGCAGTCGCTCCAAGTAATATACTGTACTTATTAGATGATACTGGAAGCCGACCCAAATATAGTTTGAGAAAACTCTAGGTAGGAGAAGACTTGGATCACCAAATAGTGCATATAGCATAGTAATAGAACCTCTTATTCAATTTAATTATCACGTTCACACCGATGGCCTGATAAAACTCTTATATCTTGTAATATCTTAAAAGGGCCTTAATTTCGTCTCTCTCAGTTACTTCACTTAAAATACCAGTGATCGTTCAGTAAAAATTTTAATTATTCTTATGACATAATTAAAAACACTTTGTCGCATTAACATTCTGGTATTCAAGTCTAGTTCGTGGTTATTATACGAATTTGTTTTTGCAGTCGTTCGATGTCGATTCAATACAAGTTTTTATTGAATTCTTTCTTATACTTATTAATTGTTTTTCGTCGCAGATCGCATGTCATTCCTGTTTTGTTAATTAATTGAGATATTGCTCACTAGAGCTTGTTTACAGAGATATTTCGAGGTAGCAATTTGTTTTAAGAATTAAGTTTTGAATATCGAACCTTATGTTGTCAATGCGCGCAAATATTATCGCGACTTTTAATGATATCCTTTAGCTAACTTTAAGGAAAATTTAGTTACAGTAAATAAAGTTTTACCATATCTATCTACATATCTGTATTTAATTACTGTTCTTTTAAAAGTAGGAGTTAAAATAAAAGATCCATGTTCTTGTTATAATTTCGTATCTTGCTTTAAATCTTTAAGCTAAAATCTCCAAATTCATCTCGATATTGCATAACAAACATGGCGTTAGTTTTTCTACAAGTAATAATTAGAATGTTCTAAAAACAAGTTCTTCGAATTTGAACTTTGATGACGGCAAAAAGTTAATGGGATATTTAGTGTGTAGGAAAATATTCCGATCTGAGTCATTTATTATAATTAGTTTTGCAAGTATTATTCTTCAATAGGTCACGCTTTAGAAATGATAATTTCATTTCTAAAGCGTGAACTAAAATATAGAGCTACCCTATCTTGTATGCTTTAACCTACTTAAGATAGAATTTTAAAAATTCATTCAATTTATTTACCTTCTTGTAGAGAATGGTCCAAATATCCTCTTTAAGTAAAGTTTACTTCTTTAGGTAAGTAAATAATTATTGTTTATAGTATAACATTTATTATAAGACTAGCTGTCCCCCGCGACTTTGTTCGCGTGTTTTAGTTTCAACGGTTTTTCATTTTTGCAACATTTTTCATTTATGCTCCGCTCCTATTGGTCGTAGCGTGATGTTATTTAGCCTATAGCCTTGCTCAATAAACGGACTATCCAATACAAAAAGAATTTTTCAATTCGAACCAGTAATTCCTGAGATTAGCGCGTTCAAACAAACAACCAAACAAACTCTTCAGCTTTATAATATTAGTATAGATTATCTATCGATTTTGGTGGATGATATGGCCACTCTTTTCCCCCTCTTATAACATAAGACCATAGTGGCACCGTATCATACATAACAAATGAGCATCACCGCTCATACGCATAATAGCATACTACATTACGATGCACCTACCTTACAAGGTAGTCTTGTAAACTATGCAATGTGTAATAAAGAAAGGGAGCCTTTACTAAGGATCAGTGCACGCCCACCTGCATATACCGGTGCCCAATGCCGGTGCACGGGAGACACGCTCCACAGCATCCAATAAACATTACACACGTGCATTATGATAATTTTATCAAGAATTCATGATCAACTATTGTGATTCAGACGAACACAATTTGGAAGTGTTTTGTCCGGTTATAAAGGATGATTCGAAGTAATTTCTGGGAAGCTTTTGACGTATATGACGAAAAATTTGCTTGGTATTTCAAGGAATGACTGCGTTTCGAATAACGATGTCATGTCTGGATGCAATTTAACTGTAATATTTTGATATATTGTTTATCAGTTGTCTGGTTGCCATAATACGAGCTGCCTAGTTTGGGTTCAGGTGGCCGTGTGTGAGTTGACCAGAGATATTATTATTTAAAAAAAGTGTTGTAAAATTTTTAACTAGACTATGAGTCTGAAGGGAATAAAAATTGCATCTTATCTTACGTTTGAGCTATAATATATTGATACTAGAGGTAGCTTTAGTGACTGAATATTAATTGGGAGTAAAATTACGGAGCATAAAAATATTAGTTTAGTATGCATAGGACGCAATAATGCACTCTTTGCTAGAAAAAGTGTAAACTCATAATTAGGTAGGAACTATCATAGAGTAAATATAGACAAGCCTAGAACGTGCGCATCCTTTGTAGCCCTTATGTCAATTTTACGATTTTACACATTCATACTAGTGCTAACAGTTCATACTCGATATCCACACTCTATAGTTTACTTATTTATTCCTCTAAGGATAAATGGTTCTTTTAGTACTAAGTGACACAGTTCATGGAATACATTTATCTACATTTATTGTGCACTATTCGTACTCTCTCTGATTTCTGAAGTCAGCTCAGCGTTCTCGTTGACACCCACGAGACGTTAAAGCATTATATTAACTTGTTATTGTTTAAGTTCTCTAAATACCTCACGTGGTTACTAAAACATCAGCTCACCTGTTGCACATTGCATATAAAGTTCTACAACACAATATTGAAGGGTGAATACATAAGTACGCATTGAAGAAGGGTATTAATCTGTTCACATTCTAAGTATGTAAAAACGAGCATCTGCTGTAGAGTTTGTTGCGCCGTTTCTTCACCACAGCTAGAGCACTTAGGAAGCGGTGTAGGGTGGGCGAATCGGGGTGCTGTCTATTTTATTATTTTGACATTTAAAAACTGCTACTTTGTAGCCTATTTTAAATAAATTAGTTTTTGATTTTGATTTGATTCGAGGGAATTATCAACATAAATATGTAAGATAGGTTGGTAAGGTAGATAGGTTTGTTATTTTTTTAAATAAAAGTAGTACTTAAGTTTTGTTTTGATAGTCCGTGTCACTGAAAATTGGTTGACTGTACTATAACAGGGTCAGGGTATAATTTAAAATAAATAGAATTCATAGAGTAAACACAGGGCACGTGCATCGCTAGTAGCGCATCCCTAGTGCTGAACGTAAGCAAATTTTTTGCTTAATGTTCAACGCTCGTTTACTGATTTAAGCGATTTTCCGTGCGACGAGACGAGATATTTATGCGAAAATATCGACGGTTCCGAAATTAATAAAACGGTGTAGTGGGTTTTAATAAAACGGTGCGTTCTTTTTAACACTAATGTTGCTATTTTACTTGTTCATACTAGTGCGTACAGTTCATACTCGATGTGAATTAATCAAGTAATAATGCGGTCAAAATTGGTTTAGTATGGATATAGCCACACAAATAATATTATCAGTGGCGCTGTAGTGAGACACTAGGTAGCTCTTTAAGTGGGCCAATATTTTGGGAAGTGCCTACTGTATTCTTAATATACTTCACACCGTCTACTGACTGTCTGGGCGGATTGCCCTAAATCCACCTCCCCTAGGCCTACCGGGATGCTTATAAAGGCGGAGGTCATTAGACCCAGGTAGGGAGAAAATACAAGGCCACCCTCGTTTCCACCTCATCGTAGCTTTAGGAACGTAAGTTGAGTATTATAAAAAGTGGATATGTAAGGAAATCAAGGTAAATAAATAAAAGTTATTACAGCGTTACTGTATTTATGAATTAAAGAATTTAAAATAGATTATAGAAATAGTTCGGATTGACATTGTCAACGGTCGCTGTAAATATTAAAACACTTTTATTTTATAAGCATGTAACCTAGCTACCTCAGAACTACTCGTATTGTTACATCTTTAGCTTGATCCCCAAAATGTATCTGTATTTTTTTATAACAGACAATACCACACTTTTTTTAAATAAATTTATGATTACTATTATATTTCAATGTGCGAAATTCAGGAAATCTAGCTTTTGTTTTGTAACGCGATGGATTAAAGTTATTTCCAGGACATAATTAAAATTGAATCCTATTCCAAATCACAGAATGGTCATTTTCAAACAAAACTCTATTGTTTAATTTCTGGATGCAAACATGTAATTTCCCGATACGGAATTGTATCGAAATCAATGCATATATCCAACAATACTGACAATCAACACTAGCTGTAATGCGTTTGGGACCAAGGTTGGCTAATGGATGCCTAATGGACCAAAATTGTCGGAATTATTCATAATTAATTTAAAAATTTATTTCCTGGGTCATCTGACTAGTTATAGATATGATCAACAGACAAGGTAATAAGTACCGGTCGTCTAAAAACCAGCGCTGAGGCTCTGCTTCTAGCATGAACCTTAGCATATGCTCAGCGCTGGCCGTTTTGCATATATACGGGTGTGATGTGTATTACCCCATACCTTATTAGTCTTTGTTGTCCTTTTGCGTATACTTTTACGCGTAGCAAGTTAGCAAATAAAAGTTTTTCTTTCCATCTTCTAGATAAAAAGATCTAAGATTAAGATATTGTTTAAAGTATGTAATGTAAGTAGGTTCTTAAATAAATATGTTACGATAATTTTAGTTATGCTATAATAATGAAGATGAAGATTTTTTGCTTGAACTAGCTAGTATTTGCAACTTTTGCAACCTTATTCTTGAGTTAAATTGCACGTAACGACTAAAACTGTGAACACAATTAATCAAATAAATTATTTACTGCACGGATAGCCGAGTGGTATATGTCACCACGCCAATTACAACTGAAAGCGACGTGCTGCGGGTTCAAACCCTGCATGGGACAAGCATTTGTATGATCCACAAATCCTTGTTCCAAATCTGTGTGTTCTTTGTGCATGTAATTTGAATGTTTTAAAAACCCCCTACGACAAAAGAAATAAATTCTAAAGCGCGGGAGTCGTTAAAAAAAACAAAAGGAGTATTATGATTTCTATGCTTTTATCGGATCGATTTAGACACAGATGGTCAGAAAATAAACTAGAAAAATAAACAGTGGAACACAGATGACTGCAGTAATGTTGCAAACATCGATTAATCTTAATCAAGTCTAGTACCTATATTTCTAGCTCGGAGTCTCCGCTTTATAAATAAAACGCAATGAAACGTTATTGCTTCTCGTATTATTGAAAATTATCTGATAATGTTAGAAGCAATTTTATCTAGCTTTACAAATTCAAGGCAATAGCTAGTAGCTATACGCTTCTTGATGATGGAAAGTTTGTTAATCTGTGAGGTTCGGGATACTTAATTTAATTATACTTAGTTGCGCGATCCCATATACAGTTATAATACAGTAAATAAATAAATAATTAAGAATTCATCTCACGAAAGTGATCAACATGGTTTTCAGCAAAAATGTATAAAGATTTGTTCATCAGTTCAGCAGTTTGAAAGAATTAAACTTTAACAAAAGTAAAGTATTTTAAATTCTTTATGGCCTTATCTATGAATTTCTAGACGGTGTTTAGCAACTACTAAGCAAATTCTCAATTCAAGTTTTCTATTTTTATCTTTGATATAGCAAATTCATCCTTAATTATGTTGAGTTAGGATTGATTTTTTTATATATCAGAGATGAAAAAGATAATTGGAATTTAGAATCTATTAAGCAGTTGTTAAACACCCCGTCAATTTTTTATGAATAAAGCTAATAATTCATACTTATTCTGTTACTAGCTGTCCCCCGCGACTTTGTGCGCGTGTTTTAGTTTCAACGGTTTTTCATTTTTGCAACATTTTTCATTTATGCTCCGCTCCTATGGGTCGCAGCGTGATGTTATATAGCCTATAGCCTTCCTCAATAAACGGACTAACCAATACAAAAAGAATTTTTCAATTCGAACCAGTAGTTCCTGAGATTAGCGCGTTCAAACAAACAAACAAACTCTCCAGCTTTATAATATTAAGTATAGATTTCATAACTTACTGGTCACATCCTATTAATTAACTTAACGAAAGCTTAATTTAAAAGTATGTAAAGGATAGCATACATTTCACAAACTTGCTAAACAAGAAATGGTGCAACCGACGAGTCGAGTCGAATGGCTTGATGACTCACTGCATGTGATATTTGTGTTCTATAATGTCAAATCTTAAGGTTACCTAAGGACAGTTGAAGGTTTCTGTGTTATGCAAATACTTATAAAACTGATTTCATTTCTATTGTTAACTAAGTAATGGAGGTTCTTTTTTAAAACTCAAGACGATATTCTGATTACATATGTCGCACGACGTTACAATGTCTTACATTTTGTGCAAGATCTTGACGACAGTCCTGAACTTTGATGATTTACTTCATTTGTTTTTACTTACTAAAAAAAAATACGAGTCGTATTTTTTTATTATAATTATCTAACTTGCGGACTAAATAGATTTTTATTTTTTACAACCATCCATGTCCATAAAACCCAATCAGAGTATTAAAAGTTGTAACTATTAGAAGATGCAGTTAAGTTCAGTTTGTTTTATCGATAGTAGGTATAGATATTTTTTGTCTTCTGCTTTTAGACAATACTACAGTTTACCTTTTGGATACAGAAAGCACGAAACATAATATACATTGTTAAGTACACATATACTTCTTCTAGCTAGCCTTTTCCCAAGCTATGTTTGGTTCGGCCTCCAGTCTTACCGGATTCAGCTGAATACCGTATCTTACATGGAGCGGCTATCTGACCTCCACTACCCATTTTACTGGGTAACACAGTATCCCAGGGTAAGAATCAATACATATACTATTATGATTATAATGGACATCAACGGCTAATTGCAATTGATCTATTAATCAATTAATCTCAAGCACTAAGGATAGTTAAGATTGTCCATAAATAGAACAATAATCCGAGAATAGGCTATGGGCTTACTTAGCCCCTTAATCTATACTAATACTAATATACTAATATAATATTATAAAGCTGAAGAGTTAGTTTGTTTGTTTGTTTGAACGCGCTAATCTCAGGAACTACTTTTTCGAATTTAAAAATTCTTTTTGTATTGTATAGTCCGTTTATTGAGGAAGGCTATAGGCTATATAACATCACGCTACGACCAATGGGAGCGGAGCATAAATGAAAAATGTTGCAAAAATGAAAAACCGTTGAAACTAAAACACGCGAACAAAGTCGCGGGGGACAGCTAGTTATACATGGAGCACACACAATAGAAGATGTACTGTAGGTATTCCTTAGAGTGGATACAATATACAAATAGGACAATGGGTTGTATTCGTGTAGTGTTAGAGCCGCCCCGGATAGATTTCCGGATAACCTGCATTATTGAGTGACACTGACTGCATTAGATAAGGACTCATGTGAAGACAATACCTGAATACATATGTTATTTTGTACTATGCGTTCTGGGTCTTGAGGCGTATCTAGGTCCTTGGTTTTTAGATTGGGTTCTTCTGTTAAAAAAACAGTATTTTGTAAGTTGTGGTAGTACCATTGTGTACTCTCCTTAGACTATACCTAGACAAGCATAGAGTGCGTGCATCGCTAGTAGCCTGTTGTGCCGAGCACAAGCAATTTTTTGTAAGTACTACGCTTGTTTACTGATTTAAGTGATTTTCCGTGCGACGGAACACGTTTATACGAAAATTTCAATGGTTCCGATAAGTATTATTTGAGTAATATTAGGTTCAAGATAGTATTAATAAAACGGCGCGCAGTTTTGTCACTAATTTCACCACTACGCTTGTTCATTATACTGGTGTTCATAGTTCACACTCTTAAGCGCTCTCTATAGTTTACTTAATTATACTGTAGCGTACTCTATAAGTGTACTGGATATGGATTCTCCGTGATTTGTACATTACATTTTTAAAACTAAACAAATAGGTAAGTAATAGATACACTTAGAAACATTTAAAAAAAATGTGCCTACCTACTGATTTCTATATTCTATTTTTCTTTTCTGTAAATTGATGGGGTTACAAAACCATCACTTTTAACGACAAATAAAGTCGACAAACAGTATAGATCTGACTAAAACGATATAAACATTGGCCTTATTAATAAAAATCTCGACTGCGATTAGCGATAGCTTAGCAGATTCTATATTCAATTTTTCTATGGAGAATTTAAAATTAGAATCTGTTAATCCGTTGTTAAGCTCCATCGCGACTTTTATTAAGGCCATATATGATTAAAAAAAATATCTCTACCCACCAATTTTATTCATTCGCATCAACACGCTAGTAAAACAAATTATAATCACACATAAAATAAAACCGTTCTCTACGACTCTGTACCATGGGGACAGCTTTCCCCGTACCAGTGGGCATTGCAACCTTTTTTGCTAGCGACCTACTGAACTTGTACCAGGTCCAGCATTGGCTAACTTTTAAGGCTTGTCCTAAAACTTAAAATAGTTATAAAGTCACAAAGCTATTCAGTTCTAGAAGATAGATACTGATAACAATCCATAAATTTGATTTAAATGACCTTATTGGCTTTATGGCGTTAGGGTAAGCTCTTTAAATTTAACAAATATCGCTATCTTTATCTTTATCTTTATCCATGAGTGTGCTGGGCCTTGACTAATAACGTTGGGACTATTCACTTCAAAACAAATAATAACAATAGACAATTAATTACGTAACAATTCTTCTTTTATTTTTCATTTATTTGACCATTGGGCATTACAACCTCTAATAATAGCTACTGAACTTGAACCGGGACTATCGATTTCGTGTCAACAACTCATCGATCGTCGTTTGTTTTGGTATTGTTTCCTAAATCGAGGTTTGTAATTGCGAGTAAATTGGTGTGTTGTGGTGGGTGGGTGATGGCGATAAAGACTCAAAACTAGGTTAAACGCTATTAGTACCTATTACTTCTACGCGGACGAAGTCGCGGGCTAAAGCTAGTTTTATATAATGGCTTACAGGTACTATAGTATGCTATAGGGACTACTACATATTACCGAGTGATTCATTGGACATCAATTAAATTATTTAGTTTAAATTGTTATTAGTGTTGTTCTATGTCTGGTGTAAAATTGATTATAATTATCATATTTATTTTTTAACTAATATTGTATATTTACATAGTATAAAACAAAGTTGCTGCCGCTATCTGTAAGCTCAGATTTTTTTAAGTACTAAACGGATTTCAAGAGGAAGATTTATAATATGTATAATACATTGTTGTTATTGTAAGTTGTGTCTTAGTGCTTTTTAGTAGGTACTTAAACATGCATTTAGTGTAAGTGGCTTGTGTAAACCGTTCTAATTAAAAATTAATTAATTAATTTTGTCTAACCGTGCGTCGCAAGTATTTTATAAACTTAAATGTTACAGAAAAGCTTGTCAAAAATAGTTTTAATGTTTCAAAGAATTTCGCAAATAAGAATAACTTGACTTTAGCACCAAATAAATGTGTCACAAACAAAAGTCTTACTTTATTTTATACCAATGAGACAACGTCCAAGATGTACGAGAGTGTATGTCAAAGCACGACCATAATGTACAAACAATATACAGCAATCATTCTGTTTTCAAAATGAGAGGATTACAATAATCACCGCAGGCACTGGCTGATAACATTATCGCCTTAATACATTGCAGAATGCCAAAAACCGTGCCAAAAAAAAAACCTCGGTAAAGAAGTCTGTTCTTAATTTAAAATTGATTATATGAAGTCGTTATTGATAAAACCAGGTGAATATTTTTAATCAACATATCTTTGAACATTTTAAAATAAAATAAAGGGCTTTATACATCGCGGTCATTTTTACGAACAAAAATTCTGCGAAACGCGCCAATCACTTCAATATTCGCCGAAATTAAATACAAACTTTATTTCGGGTTTATTTGTTCGCATATTTTACACCTTATGTGAATACAGACCATACTTTGTAACGTTATTAGAAGTTACTCTGCGTTTAATAGTAGGTATAGGTAAAATCTCAAAGGTACGTTTCTAGGTTAAATTAAGCTTCCTATGATTTATTTAATAAACAAAATTATTTTTTTTACCATCACTGAAAAGTAAACATCAAATATTTTACGTGGAGCACCCTCTAAAAATTACGCCATATATTTAAAATTTTTGCCACATAAAAAGCGGCTGTTTCTAAAGTGCAGTCAAGTTTTGCATCTGTAATTTGCTTGTAGCACATACGTTTAAATAATTAACCATTTACCTGGGCATATTTTTTAATAATTATATGCCATAATTTCATAAAATTTGAGAGTAAAAGTGATAGAATACCTATTATTACATACTTATTAAAATAATTTCCCCATTTTTTTATCATGCCATTTGTTCAAGTCGGTAATCATCTGAATCTATAGTTATACAACAACAAAACTATATATTGTACTACACATACAAACACAAAACAGTTGACTACCCGAAACAAATCAAACTATTCATTTACTTCAACCAGCGCTGTGCACGTATCGCACTGCAAACGGTCGCATTTCAAAACGCAACGGACCGTACATTGGAAAACCGTCCACTGATCCAGTCCATCTGTAACCGGATCACTTTGACGGCAAACCGGATTGACACCGCGTGCGTTACGGTCCGGCCGGCCGATGCTTTCACAGTATTTCAAATGCGTTCCTTTTTCGAAGGTGTTTTTATGGCACGTTTCTTTTTTGTTTCAAGTATTACATTTATATTTTTTTCTTTTTGAGAGCATAACGATACTTCTAAAACTCTTCAATAATAATAAAAAGCATGGTGTGATGTGGCCCTAATCTGTAATAAAAAATATTTAAATGTATTCCTTTAAATTAATATCAAACATTATTTATATAAAAGCGGTTTTGTTTTTCTACTTACGAATATATCTAGCATATTTGTTAAAACAATTTTGATGTAATGTAAAGTTCGGCTTAAAAACAGAAAATATTAAAAAAATAACTCAAGCAGCCATATTTATAAATATGTATGCACCTATTGTTACGTACCAAAGGACCGTAAACTGCAAGCCTTTTACACAATCGCCACAAATCTAAGCTCCAAATCCTTTTATGGCAGTGTTCACAATAGTTCGTCAGGTGATCCTGCGACCTTTACTCCCACCAGACCATATAACCACGGGATAACCTATGGGATAATGGGTTTACTTGGAAATCGGATAGCGTCAGTGTCAATAGATGTCTATCTGTGTGTACGATAAACCTTTTCAATTTGGACTCCAACAATGCATTGGAACTGACATGCAAAATGCGTACGTAGAATTCGGAATTAAAGTGCAGTATAATATATTTAAATTAATCGGCTCCTTTTTTATTTAAAAAGATTTTGACCTGCACAAAAATTTATATTTAGAAACTAATTATAATTTATTTACGAATCTTCAGAAAATATGTGTTAAATTCAATCTTATTTTGCACTACTAGAGATTTGAAAATAGGTATACGTATACTTATTGTATATTTACCACCTAAGTGACCAAGATACTGGTATTGTACTAATATATACTACTGAGACGTGTAAAATAATCTGCGTGTCTGTGTTATCGTGGTCAGACGGTTGCATAAGGAACGCATCAATCAACGCATTCTGTTTACCGATTTGCTATGCCACTCGGCGACTGTCTACAGAATACAGACGGTACTTTATATTATTTATATGGTGATGAGCTTAATTTAGTATGGATGTAGTTTGCATAGCAGACTACATACAACTATTAAGTGTACCTCAATAGGGGACTGGGTATGATAAGGAAACTATTTAGTCCACCAGATGGACAAAAAAAACTCTTCTTTTTTGTTTTATCAAATCAATGAAAAATATCGAAGTTAAAGCGCTTTAAAATTCAGGAGTGGGGGCTTGTGACGTCACGTGTTGGTAAAAATTGTAGCAACAAGCGACGTCACACGCCATTTACATTCAATGAATTTTCCTCATCATTTGTTTAATTAAAAAAAGAAAAATTACGTATCTAATATTTTTTAATAATCTATATGACGTGTTAATAAAAAGAAATATTCACACCCTATTTAAGATTGTTTTCTGTGGGAATCTATATCTTGTTATCTATCTTTGACACACCCAAAGAATTTGAACACCGTTCTAGTTTTAACTGGTAATGGGTACATCTAAGCCCTGAGGACTTAGGATTTATAATGCATATTAAATTATTGACTGCAAGGATATCGAAGTCAGTGGTATAGAGGGCACCACGCCAACTGTCACTGCGTGACGTGACAAACATTAAAAACGGAAATATGTTTAGTATTTTAAAAGTCTACTTCTAATACTTCATATAAAATCTATGTATACTAATATATAAAGCTGAAAAGATTGTTTGTTTGTATGTTTGAATGCGCTAATATCAGGAACTACGGTTCCGATTTGAAAAATTATTTTAGTGTTGGATAGCCCATTTATTGAGAAAGGCTATAAGCTATATAACATTATGCTGCAACCAAAAGGAGCGGAACATAAATAAAAAATTTGCAAAAATGAAAAACCGTTGAAACAAAAACACCCGGATAAAGTCGCGGGGGACAGCTTGTATGATATATAATTCATATCTTCACCGCCAAACGACGCGTGAAAAACGAAGATAATGTACCTCGAGGTTATAATGGTTGGTTGTGGCCAGCCGTATCGGAGGCAGAAGGCCCAATTGTGGTCATAAACGAGGCAGTTCGCCACCACAAAGCAGGTCTGTACAAAATGCAACGGTTTACTTATTTATAACGACCTTGCTTTGCCAGTCCGGTTAAAATTGCAAGTATGCGCTGATAGGATTAGTTCTATAACAAATTTATTTTGTTTATAATTTTATTACTAAACATTTTTTAAAGGTAATAGGGATGTTTCCTGGGTATGAAAAGTTAAAATCTATTTAGTCCGTCAGTTAGATAATAAAGAAATATTAGACACGTATTTTTTCTTTTATCAAAACACGAAAAACTTACAAAGATACAGCGCTTTAAAGTTTCGGAGTGGGGGCTTATGACGCGACGCCTTGGTGAAAATTGTAGCGAGGAGTGACGTCACGCGTAATTTGCGTTCTCTGTATTTTGATCATTTTTTTATTGTAGGAAAAAAGAAAAAATACGTGTCCAATAAAATTCATTAATCTACAAGGAGGACATTAAAAAAAAATAGGAAACATGCCTATTATGATGATTAAAATATGTAATAATATGTTAGGCAAAAAAGCTGCATTTACTTTTCCTTTAAAAAGTATGTGAATCACTATTAAAACGTTTAAAGATGTTTTTATACCTTCTTGGTTTCCTTTCAAAAAAAACAACGTTCATAAGTTTTCAAATTGGAACACGACATTATGTCGGACAACTATTGTCGAAAGTCTTGAAACTATTGCATAGTAATTTATAAATAAAAGGTTTTCAATCGAAATTATAGGAATTAATTTTCTTTATAAATCAAAGTTTAAATTTAAATAAATATTAACATTCCACACATTTACAGTTAGGCTTCATGTGTCAACCCTATTGCATTTTAAGCTACATGTCAACTATTGGAGGATTTTAAACGCTGCATTTAATCCAAATTGCTGGGCTCATATCACCTAATACTGGGTTTAAAAACCACGTCCACGTGAAAATACTAGATTTTAAATGTCATTGCTTTTTGTTCATAACTTTGAAGCGATTAGAGTTAACCATAAATATAAAATGGTTTTCAATATTTTGGGATGCATTTATGTCGAAAATATCTTCCATGTTGAAAATGGTTCAAAAACATTGAAAACAAAAATGCTTGCCCAGAATGAATATACGAAATGAATGTTCTAGTTTGTTTAATTACCATAAGAATATAAAAATACTAGCAGTTGCCCACGGCTCCGCCCGCGTGGGTGTCAATTATCTCGGTAAAAAGTAGCCTATGTCCCTTCTTGGGATCCAAACTTAGCTCATACCAAGTTTCATCCTAATCGGTTCAGCAATTTACCCGTGAAAGCGTAACAGACAGAATAAATGTAGGAACTATCCATTTTTTAAACTTTTCCTTGTTCAAATTAAAAGTTTTAACATGTGGATATAAGATATAGGTACATCTTTTTTTAAAACATTACATCCTGAGTTCAGTTCAGCCTTGAACTTCCTCTGTTGGGCATCTGACCTAATTCGATAATTTCGGAATCATTGGAACATTCCAAACCAATGTCGTCCGTTCCAATTTTTAAACATTGAATGCAGTTGAAATTGGAAAGTAGTTTGACGTGGAATAAAAAGACAAGAGTATTACAGGGTTACAAAGGCTCTTTTGATTCTCCTATTTTTAGTCTGTGCTGGACAAATATTGCTGTAAATTCAACTCGAAATGGTTGGCAGTTTGGCATTTAATATGTCATTGATGGTAACATCCCTTCTCTACATTTTGTGACCATGATACCTATTGCAATACCAATTTCATGCAGAATTTAATTTAAACAATATTTTCCAATGAATTTATAAGAAACAAAACAAAACATTGTAATATATAAACCTTTAATATAGTATTAAGAACTAAATATGAACGCAAGCAAGCTTCATATTATGCCAAACACAAAAATAACACACGAGACACAGACACATATTGTATTAAAAATATAAACATTTAAATAAGGAAATGTATTGTTTCAATTTATTTCATACATTAGTTTATATATTTTTCAGTCAATTGTTTCAGCTCTGATCTGAGATTGGCCGCTTACAATTCGTTAAGCCATGGAATAAAAAAAGACTCACAAAGAAAAAACAAATGAATGCATTTGCTTAACCAGTTTAGACATAGGTTTATAGTTTCTTAGATAAGTTTTTAATTCGCCCAAGTTTGTGTGAAACTCCTTGAAAGTAGCTTTGAATGGACCACATTATTAGTGGTGTGTTTAGAAGTGTTGGTCTATTAACACTGCCGCAGTGAGTTTGCACCGAATGGACTGCGTGTCACCACCTTAGGTTTGGTGTTTTATTTCTCCAATTGGCTACTTGATTTCCGGGAAAATATTTTAAAATATACTTAGTTTTATTTTATACTTTATACAATTATTATATTTATCAAAAAAGCTTTATTTAAAGAGATAATGAATATTATACATAATCCATTCATTTTAATTAAAATTTTAATACGCGCTAAAAATAGCCGGTCAAGGGACATTGAGTGCTGTGACGTCAAATCACACACAAAGCTAATTATTTTTACACCTGATAAATACCCAATTCTCCCATAATAGGTAACTGTAATTGGAAGACTCTAATCGATAAAAATATTGAAAACACGCGTTATAAATGATTCGATTTACTATCACCTGGGTAAAGGTACTTAATTTACCTACCCATTAAATGCAACATTATTTAATGAGTAAAAAATTTTTAGTGATCATGAGATCTTTTAAACGCTAGGACGTTATATGATCATAAACTAGTACTGAAATAGAGACATTACAAGCAGTTTCAACACCTATGTTATCATTATGATGCTAAACTTTATAAATACCAGTCCTCTGCAACCTGCAACTGCTTACTACCGGGGATTAAACCTCAGGATGGCGATCGCCAGTAAGCCTTTGGATCGTTGCCAATGTTCGCCGATTTCATGTTACATATAGCTGCGTCGTTCTAAAAGCCTCTCCTTTCTCCTATTCTGTAAATATAAATTGTCCTATGAATATCTGCAGATTTTTAGGGTTTCTGTCGTAAATGCAATACTTATGTCATTTGTTTTTTTATTAGAGATCGTAAAGTAAATACATAGTTTAAATAATGGTTGTTATAATAGATTACACATTGGAAACGAACTGATTTCAATGAAATTTATATGGAACCACTATATCGATGACAAAGAGAATATACTATCACTTTACTAACAAACATACAAAGAAAACCGTCAAGTTGAAAACCTCCTCCTTTTAAAGTCGGTTCAAAATGTGGACTATTTTTACGAAAGGTATGGTTGATTTATTCTGAAATTCTCTAAAACATTTAAATAGGGAAGTTTTACGTATAACGCACAATGGTTAAACCCGTTAAAAACTGTGACAAAATTCTATAATAATAAAAAATATAGTACTTATATACGAGTACATCCCTGCAACTAAAATAACTCCGTAAAGCAGTAAAAAAAAAACTGAACTTTTTTAAATGTTAAAATTTGATGTTCTAAAACTTTCACATGACGTAACATAATTAAAAATATTTTTATTCGCATTTAATTAGTGGTAAATGTAACGAGGTTGCGAGTGAAATATTTAGCTCGGTTTTGAGGTGAGCTGCCGTGAAGTGGAGGGATGGAAATTGTTTGATCTTTATATTTGGCTTGCGTTGTTTAAACAAAATTAATGTCGCATAAATTACATTTAAATTTCTCCTTTTTCACCCTGTGAGCGTAGGAAAACAAGGGATTTAAAAGGAGGATCATGATTAAAATAACGACTACTTGAATATCAGCGTTTGTTATCTACAATATTATAACACACCACTGCTTGCTTCAGGGATTTAAATAAAATAATAATTACTGTGCTATGTGAAATAATGATCATTAATCTAAATAATAAAAAAGCAACACCGTAATATCCTTTTTTTTAACCAGATTGAAATTTTATGCTTCTTACTTTGAAAATCACAGTATACCATACAACCTTGCCTTTACTTTTAAACTTACAGCGAGCAAAGCCACGGGCATCAGCTAGTCTACAATATGTACACACGATGCTCCAGACAGTTTAATTTAAAAATAAAACTTGTTGTGATGACCGTGTGGTAACGAGTTCATCATTACGTCATAATTCCTGGTAATCAAAACTAAAAACAAATACATCATTACTATGTTTATTTCGCACCCAATTATGGACATTCTTACTTCAAAATGTAAGGACAAAACACTGCAATTTTTCCTCATAAACTTCATAGTAATAGCATAACATAATATAGGCATTCCAATTTAACGATCGTTGATTCATTGTTTAACCTTTGGTTGCTATCAGAACTATTTATATTCATAATTTATGCAATACTTAGTCACAGTCGAGACCTGTGGAGTGTGGCATGATTTTGACAAGCAACTGCTGTAGGTATTCTTAAAGATATTATTTTTAAACACCCGACGGAAAATGAGGGGTGTTAAAATTTGACGTGTCTGCCTGTCTGTCCGTGGTATCCTAGCTCCCAAATGATTTTTTTTTCGTTCGAAAGCCATCGTAATTGAGATGGTTCTTTGCTATACTTTATGTAGATCTGTTTAGACTTTTTAAATGTATCAGCAATTTTCTAAAATTTATCTCTGGTTTTTTAATTTTTTGTTATTAATAGATTGTAATGTAAAGTGGGTTCATGTTACTTGACGCAGCAATGCAAATGTGGAAAAATAAAGGTTTTAATGGCAAAAATGTTCCGACGTTGCTTTTTCTAATAACTTAAATTTAAAAATATAAGTCTGGTCCGATACAGAAAATGTCCTCAAATAATTTATGCTTCTTATCAAAAGGATTTGAGTTTGTATTAACTCACCCGCATCATTTATCTCATTTTGCAACAATACAAACTTAATATTAATCAATCGTACCATCAATACCTATAAATATAAAATCTAATGCATTGGCGATAGTTTCATGCCTTATGTCATAAATGCAGCAATAGACTTGCCTTAAATAATGCAAAAAATAAGTGTATCACAAGTGCCTTCTCCTTAAATACAATATAAGGCTATGATGCAGGAAGTGGACCAAAAAGGAAAAACGATATAAATGGCTGTATTTTTTATTGTGTTGACGTAGAAGCTTATGTTATTTATTGCATCAAGAGTTCGTAGACCTGAGTATTTGATATTAATATTTTAAAACGATACTACCACGCAATCTAGAGAAAAATATAATCTTAACTGATAACCAGACGGTAAACAAAGTGGTCCTATAAGGGATTAGTTTTTTCTTAAACTCTAAACTCTAAAAACTTGGTAAAACAGTTTATTGGGTACAAAAACTGTTTAGATACAAAATTAAAACGTTATAGATCCTTTCAAAGGTTGATTATATCGTCCTCTAATCGCCTTTGTTTCTATATTTATCTGATCTAGTCTATTTCTTAGTGTACCGACCACGCGACAGACCGTTCAAAAATAAAAACAAATTGACGTGGGAACGGTCGTTATATAGTAGCGGTGACCTAACGCACGCGCAAACTATCTTCAAAAAAAAACCAATATGTCAACTGTGTACCATGTTCCTATTCAGTTTTGCTAAAGAACTTTTTACCTAAATTGCGACTTGTAATCTAATCCACGGTCTAAGGCACGGTCTTTACCGTGAGACCGAGACCTATTCGTACAGAGAATGCAAGAGCAGTGATAACCACAAAAGGGATATTGTATAGGTATTATAAACGTATGTTGCCTTTTTTACGACACCAAAAACTTATGAGGATACATTGGTTTGAAATGTCGCTTGACGTCTCGATGTCGTACGTTTTAGTGTAACGTGTTGACGTAATTAGCCCCCACTCTTGAACTTTGATTTGCTTTATTTGCTTAGTTTTACGGACTCAATAGATTTTTACTTGTCAAACCCCGTGCCAAACATGCCTAATATTTAAAATCAGTTTTAAACTAAGTAAGAAATTCCGCATAACTCTCAAAAGTGAACTAAGTACCAACCTAGGTTCGATCCTATCACCTTGTGCATACAAAACCAGTAGGCCACCGCCGTATATTTACAATGTCGAAATCAAGATCATAACATCTACAAAAATGTTATAAAACATCATTATATTTCCGTTCCATAATTAACTGCATATCGTAACGCTCTGTTTAAACTTACCTTCTTCAAGTCAATGTCATCATTACGTAAAATACATAAACTTGATATCTTCAACAATGTATCAAAGATGGTATCGTTGTTATAAGTATGACTGTTTGATGCATATGTCGCAGTAAGATAGATAAAGCCGTAATATAGTTATATCCCTAGGGATATAATTATATACCGTAACATAGTTATACGAAAGCGAATCTTTACTATCTCACTAGGAATATAGTTATAAAACGGTCCAAGTTTAGTGATATACTTATATTACTAGATTAAGTTTAGTGAAATAGCTATCGGAGTGTGCGGCGCAGGCGGCGCGCCGCCTCCCCCGCGGCGGGGGAGGGGTTCGTTGTGTTTACGCGCTCCACACGCAGTCAGTCGTACACTATTATTCAAAGTCATATCTTTTTTGTTTAGATTTCTTTTTATTCATAATAATCAGTAGCTTAGAATCGACTTTGCCAACCCCGACACATTTGGTTAGGTTGGTAGGTATTTTTTTTTCTGACCCTTAGAACTGACTTTGCCAACCCCGACACATTTGGTTAGGTTGGTAGGTATTTTTTTTTCTGACTCTTAGTACCGACGAACCCTAATATATTTATAACACTGAACTTAATCTAGTAATATAAGTATATCACTAAACTTGGACCGTTTTATAACTATATTCCTAGTGAGATAGTAAAGATTCGCTTTCGTATAACTATGTTACGGTATATAATTATATCCCTAGGGATATAACTATATTACGGCTTTATCTATCTTACTGCGACACATACATAGTACCTAGTGTGTTTTAATGTAGAAGGGTGGAAGAAAATGAGATCTTGGAAATAGAAAGGTCATGCTACAGTTGTGATATTTTATTTCTTTGATAGGTATAAGTACAAAGAAACACGTTAATTAAGCCAATTAAAACAGGTACAAAATTTGAACATATGCCCTAAAAATATAAAAAAGGGGCGAACTACTTACCTAAAATCTGTTAAAAAAGTATTTTTATTTCTTTTTCTATTTACAACGCGTAAACTTCAGAAAGCCATACTTACCTAAGCTAACAATTATTTTTTATAAGAAATCTATAATCTAATTACTTTAGCCAAAATAGGAAAAATATTCTCCTTAATCATATACCATATTTTTACAATTGTTTGGTTAATAACCACAAAAAGTATTAATTAAAAAACAAAATAGTTATAATGCAGCTCGTACATCATCGAAGCTCATATCAAAAATGAATCCTAAACGTACTCCAGATGTAATCGGAAACCCACCCCACTGCCTATATCCCCAGGGAAAACATGCGCGATTTTACGCAATAACTTCCAATACAAATACGAACATAACAAACACACTCTCCCATTATTTTCAAACCGACAATTGACTAATTACCACCATTTGGGAATACAAGCAATGACCAAACATTTTACACGACCGATGAAACAAAGGCCTAACTTAAAAAAACATACCTAAAAATATTAAACGAAGAGTTCAGAAATGTATATTCATCAAAAACAGAATCTGTTTACATAAACAGTTTTGAGCTTTGGGTCCTCGAAGCTCGACTGAACGGGCTTTTAAACAGATTCAAGCTTATTTAGTGGAGGTTTGAGGTCCCAAGTCTCGGAAACAAAGTCAGGTTAGTTACACCATTTATAACTCAAGAACAGGAGGACCGATTTTTATTTTTACCCCGAATAGCATATAACTATAAAAATATTGAAAAAGACACGAAAAAGAAAATATGACTTACGAAAACGAGAACTGCGTGGGTGAAACCGGGGAAGCGCTGCTAGTTCATAATAAATTCTCAAACTCACCAATAATAATAATGAGTCGGTTGGAAACGGATAAAAGATTCCCAAACGCAAGTTAATTAACATTCCTATAAATATTTATTGAAGATAGGTACCCAATGCCCAAACTAGATAGAAAGACCAAACTAGAAGAAATATCACAAAGACCATTGGAGTTTCAGCTGCCCATGCGCACAGGTGAGCAGCTCGCCCGTATTTCGCAAAAATAAAACATTCAAAATTGGAGTTGTGCCATAACATACACAGGAGTGTGATATATCGATTACGGATTATAATACTCCATCTGCCCCTAAACGTTACTGGTCCCGCGTAATACCTTACCGCAGCTTAGATAATCCCCTTCAACTTAATCAAGTTCCCTGCAACAAAGGAACTATGATATTGCTATACTATGAATATATAATTCGATCTAGAAAGTCCTTGAGTCTAGTAACTAGTTAAAGACTGGAAGATGATCGGATTTTCCCATTAAGCTTGTTATGTTAACATTACGATGGACTTGCGATGGTTGAATTCAAGGCTGTATTTCCAGAAAATGCTAATTTACCATTCAAACTACAAGGATTAAAACCTTAAAAATTTATATCTTTACCTTCACACAGTCAGCAAAAAAAGTCGAATGCACGGATCGCCGAGTGGTATAGGTTACCACGCCAATTACCTCAGTGCGCGACGTGCCGCGGGTTCGATCACCGCATGGAACAAGCATTTATGTGTTCCACAAATGCTTGTTCCAAGCCTGGATGTTCTTTGTGCATGTGATTTGAATGTTTGTAAAACCCCCCGCGACACAAGGATTAAATTCCTTAGTGCGGGAGACGTTTTTTTTTTAAAGTTACTACTCCTAGAAGATCTAAAAAAGGATAATTTTAGCAGCCGAGGAGCCCACAATACCCGAATGTCCATAGCTATTTTAAAATTCGAAGGTCTTATAGGAAATTCAACCATAATCATGGACGTTCGGAAAAGGATATGACGACACGCTATGTTTCCGTTATGAAGGCCCAAGATGTAATGAAATGCAGGATTCCAATAGAAAATTGGAAAATGGAACCCGAATGGGAAAGATGTTTGAATGGCATATTAACCCCAATGCTGCGACACTTTGTGAAAAGTTAAAAAGTTAAATTAAATATTCTTTTTCCATTCGATTTTTAATTTTACATTTTTATTTTTTTTTATTTTTGTGGCTATTTAAATACTTTTTCGTAGCTACCTACAAACGTCATTTACTTGTCAAATATGAATATGTTCCAATTTTGAGTCATTTCAAACTGAAGGTTGCCAATAACTTAATTCATTGATTAAATACTGACTCATTACTAAAAAAATATTGAATAAATCAACATAACTCAATAAATAGGCTGGTTGCGCATCTGATTAAATATGTCAGTTAACGTTGTGTTGGCGTACAAAACATACGCCGATGACTTCATGCTCTCAAATCAAAAGCTTTACGTAGGCGTCGGTGAAATAATACGAAGGCCAAGTGTGGTAACATTATGTTAATTCTCATATTTGTAAGTAACTTTACTTATGATGTAAACAAATGTTTACGTAAATAAATATATTAACCTAAACCTAAGTAAGTAACTTAGGTTTGGCAGGAGGGAGTTTTGGGAGGGCAAATAATAAAACTGCATACAAAATTAAATTTCATTAGGGAAAAGACTGCGGTATACCTACAAATAATATACATACATAGTAAGTACTACCTCAGTTTTGCAAGACTATCATATTTTTCTTTTTTTTTTTTTCATAATATATTCATACTATAAGGCCATACGGCATTAGCTTTTTAAGTAGCTTTCGCCATCTCGTACAAGGGTTTTAAAGTCATACGAGATTTTTCCTCTGCCAGAGTGCACGCGTCAATAAGTTGCAAATGGAGCCTTTGAAGCAGACAAAATGTAGAAAATCTCGCTTTGAGAATGTTTATAAATATTTTCAGAGGCAAAACATCGGCCTATTTTTAACAAAACGCGGTAAGGTCAGTGTTTAAAATCGGAACTTCAGTGACAATACAATAATAGGTATACTTAAAAATCAAATAATTTATTCAAACAATATTATTGTTAGAAATAGATCTTTAGAATTGGACCATTTTAATTAAGCATTTAATAATAAATACATATTTTTTTAATAATAAATTAATTTCAACAAAATAATGCATAATATTTACATTCTTTGAAATACATATTGGTTGGTAAAATACATACAACGGTTTTAAATATACATAAAAGAAGTTCAACAAGCTTGGTAACAGGTTCATGATATGCAAAAACATTATTATTATTGCATATAATTTTTGTCACACACAGCTAATAAAATAATCCATTAATAAGCCTTAAATCCTCCGAAATGGAATTAAATGGAAGCAGCAGAGATTTTGCATTGTGCAATAAATGTCACTGTATGTTTTTAAAACACTACGTCACACAGGTTTTACGTCGTAGTACGAAAGCTATTTTTTAAACCAAAAAAAATTATAAATTTTGAAACAGTTTTAATAACTATAGCAATTCGGATTCTACCTTTCTATAACCCAAAAAACTGAGTCTTATAAATCTATTCAGTAAATACATGTAATATGAAAACCAAACTTCTGAATCGATTTTGATGAAATTTATATGGGACCAACTCTCAGGTACTCTATCGATAACAAAAAAAAATCCAGTAAAAAAATAAAAAAAAATTATATTGTAGAATTGAAATCCTACTCCTATTGCAGCTCTGTTAAAATTGCATCAAACTGTCCAATTGTCAATCAAACCAATCTCCAATCTATCAAAACAAGGCTTGCGGATCAAATACACCATCCTCCTTAACCCAAGTACAGTTTGCGTGTGCGAAGGTTTTACAAGGCTTGTGTATATCCACCACATGGTTTACGGTCCAAATTTTATGCTTATCGTTAAGATTGGCTTTCTTTTTAAGCGCGTATTTTATGGGGAATGGTCGCTAATGGGCATAAAAGATGCCATTCTGGTTTAAATCGCTGCAGTCAATGTAATGATCAATAATAACATGCTGATCGTGGAGTAGGGAAGTTTTCTTTAGGGATGTGTATTCAGGGATGTGCTTTTCTGCTTTTTATAATTTATTTCTAACTAAATAAAAAAACTAAACTAAAGAGTACATCAATGATAAATTAATAAAAAGATAATGCAAACAATTCAAATAAATTAATGTCTATAGGGATAAGCCCCTCTACCTATACGTTATATACATAACACGCACACTTTCAAAACATTTTTATATTATTTTGATTAATAAATAGTTTTATGAAAGTATTTTAGATGTAAAAAATATAATTTTAGTAATAAGCTGCATATCTCTCCAACTTCTTTAAGCTGTGCCCTACCGGGTCCAAAATGATTCTAGCTCATAAATGTACCACCTGTATTTTGAAAGAATTGAGTATTGAGTATAAATAGGTAAAAAAAGAATTTGGTTTGGTGTGTTGTCTCTTGAATGGTATTTAATCCTTTCTTCCTCCATCTTATTGCTAGCTGTACTCCGTGGCATCGCCTGCATATTTGCTTATCTATTAAAAATCTCTTTATTTTGTTAATGTAATAACTCAAAAGAAGCATTATTTTAAAATTTATTATTTTGAGCTTTATATAATTTTGAATTATGAAATTGATAAGTTTTTATAATTACCTGTCATTGCCGGCAGTTGTATAATTGGATTCGAATATAATATAATGAAAACTGGCCATAAGTGAACTTTAATTTGAACAGAACAAAGTATTACATAAAATAATTATAATAATCGTCTATTAATTAATGCGTGTAATTCTAACATATTGTTCCAAGTATGTACTGGCCATTATGTAAACGAGCTTCTCGTTTACATAATGGCCAGTGCCAACTAACTTTGGCGGCCATTGTTAACAGGCTGTAACAACTTTGTCAAACGTTCTGCTTGACTAGAGCAATGTACTTAAAAATACATTACCTATGGCGCGTAATGGCTACAAATGCTATACTTATAATAGGCATGTTTCCTAAATTTTTTTTTAATCTCCGCCGTGTAGATAAATGAATTTTATTGGTTACGTATTTTTTCTTTTTTCCTACAAACAAAAAATGATCAAAATACAGAGAACGCAAATTACGCGTGACGTCAATCCTCGCTACAATTTTTACCAAGGTGTGGCGTCATAAGCCCCCACTCCGAAACTTTAAAGCGCTGTATCTTTGTAAGTTTTTATTGTTTTGATAAAAGCAAAAAATACGTGTCTAATATTTTTTTATTATCTAACTGACGGACTAAATAGATTTTAACTTTTCATACCCAGGAAACATCCCAATTGCTTCTTCTACATACTTAAGTACTTAATCAGTTCTTTTTATAACGATGTTAAATCAGAAATGAAAATCCTTAAATAAACACCTTACCTGGTGGTAAGTGAATCGGAATAGGGGAGTGGACTGAAATAAAAAGGAAATATCTATTTATTTAAAAACTTGTATTTTTTCTTTTATCAAATCAATGAAAAATTACAAAGTTAAAGGCGCTTTAAAGTTGTGGAGAGTGGGGGCTTGTGTCGTCACTTGTGGGAAAAATTGTAGCCACAAGTGACGCCACGCGACATTTCCATTCACTGTATCTTCCTCATCGTTTGTTTAATTAAAAAAAGAAAAAAACACGTGTCTAATATTTTTTCTGTGTGACGTGTAAATAAAAAAAAATTGTCCGATCCCCTATTGATTATGGAAGCCCATGGCAAAATCTAGTTAACATTAGAAGTATTAGCAGTGAACCCCGGGCTTTGAAATTTGTTTGGGCAATCTAGATCTACAAATTCTTTTGGATTCCTTAGTACTAAAACATTGGGCACCTCACTAGAAAAACTCTGTAGGCAGTTATAATGAATTTGACATTCAGACACTGTATACGTATTTCTTAGGTGGCATTTCAGACAATTTTCTAATGATTATTCAATTGTCGTGTGGGACCGTTATTCTTGCATAAATTGTGCAAATAACGACGTAAATTAAGGAATGTGTAATAAATAGTTTAATCTTGTGGGCTGGGACTAATACATCCTTTTTAAACTTTGAATAATGAGTTTTTAAGTTACCTAAGATAAGTTGATATGACGTGTACGTACGTCCGGCGCGCCTTGGGCGGTCGCCTCACTACCAATTAAATAAAGACTATGTTTTGATATTCACATTATAGCAAATAGGTATACTTAGCACAACAATGTAAGTATCTTTTGATATGGGCACTTTCACAGTGTGCTATATTATTTAGCACTACGTGCATATTAATAGCGTTTGTACGTTTTTTGGTAACGGCCTAACCTTTTGAACTTTTGGCAGTAGCTGAGTCTTGTGAGCATTAGGAAAGACTTTGAATATTAATTTGTTCTTTGTCTAATTATGTTTGGAAAGTTTTCTATAAATTCAAGTAAGCTAATATTTTGTTCGAAATAGGTATAGATTTTCCGGCGATTGTACTTAAACTAAAACGTCATGTACTTACTTAACTAATGCTAGCCATACATTAATACTGATGAAATACATTTGACAGTCCAAGCAAATAACACTGTTTAAAACAAAATAACAAATACTTATGTACATAAATCCTAAGTAATCCTAAATTTACTCAAAGAAGAATTAACATTCATCGTAAATGCAGCTAATTTCGTTCTCAGTAAAATATGAGTGTTCAATGAGTAATCGCTTGCTAATACAATTTTAAGTAAAAAACATGTTCGACTCGAGATCTTCAGTGGGTGTAATTACAAGCACAAACTTCCCATTGTATTTTTTTTATTCGTATTGGGATTTCTTTTGTGTCTGTGACGCCTGTAGGTGTGGTTTCTTTGAACTACCTGATATAAATCAAAGAATAATAGGATTTTTTGCTTACAGACCCGAAGAGGAGACTGTAAGCTTAACTTGAAGTTGTAAAATGATTGTGCAAGCATTATAGAATTTTAACCGGCTTTTATCCATATTGGCCTAACAGTAGACGCAAATTTATTTTTGTCTGTTTCTTACGTTTTTCTGGCTAAACCACTTAATTTATTTTGATGAAACTTTCATGACTATACTGCAAGACAACCTTGGCCTTGGAAACATAGCATTTAAATAATATCAAACTATCTCAAAGTCTAAGCACAAAATAAACTACTAACATAAACATCTGTCGACGAATAGGCCAACTTTGTTCGCTCACTCGAATGTTTCTAACAAATGGCTTTCCCATCCCATTGAGGAACGCTAAACGCGAGTCACGTGATCACGTCACGCTGGACACGCGTACGTGACACGAATGGCATTTGAATCGCAACACAAATTAATAGTCGCATCACGAATGGGACGCTTTATTTTACTGATTGAATTTTTTTGCTAATAATGTGTAAGTGTTTCTGGAAGTAGGCCTTTATTGGATCTGGATGTAATAGTGTGGGTTATCACGTTTGCTTTTCAGGTTGTTGACTTGCAAATTGTCGGTTTAATGTTGGGTGGCCCAACTTAACTATAGCTGCCTGCTTATAAAGTTGCAGTTTTCACTAAGTTTATAACAATACTAGCGGGTTAATGAAAAACGTTGAAGATGATCCATTTAATATCACTAAAAAAATGGCGTGTAAAACATCGATGACCCGCAAAAACATTAGCGTAGTTATCAAAGGTCAATAGTTTCTGTATATAAGCTCCTTGCTCTAGTAACAGCTACAAATTGCAAAATAATATACAAAAGCAAAAATTCCATAGTAAAACATTAAATTATTGTTATGAGAAATACCTTTAGTAGCCTAACAATCTTATTATAGTTATCTCGATAAAAACAGAACAAAGTCGGGTTAGTTACCTACATCATTTAAAACTCAAGAACGGATGACAGATTTTTATGATCTTTGATTTGTTAGATTCGTCTCCGCCCCGAATATCAGAATACAGTCAAAACGATGTCTTAAGGGAACGGGAACTAATTGATGAATTCGCGTTCTTTAATAAAACAAGAACCACTTTACGAGTTAAGCTATCCCCTTTTCACACGTCAAACGAGCTCAATTAAGCAGCGACCAACAAAACTACAAAGTCTTGACAAAATTGAGAATAATGAGTCCAAACAGACTGACTTTACCAAGCAGTGCCGTGGGTGTGGTAATTACACTAATTGGTACCTATTTGTGATGACAATTATGGCACTAGACGGATAGGCGCTTTGGAACTACCTATTTGGTTTGAAAAAATGTGTAGCGGATGATTTTAAGTTATTTTTTAAATTAACGAGATTTTATATTTATTTTAGAGTAGCTGTTTAAAACTAGCCTATGTCCTTTCTTAGGCTTTAGACTATCTGTGTACTAAATTTCATTCAAATCGGTTTAGTAGTTTTGGCGTGAAAGCGCGACAGACAGACAGAGTTACATTCGCATTTATAATATTAGTAAGGATGACAGACACGGAAATAATTGTTTGCTTAATAAAATTTTGAACTAACTTTATAATGTTTCGTAATAATAATAATATGTTGTGAGCCTGTGAATAGCTTAACTAAAGGTTTATTTCACTTAAGGTTCACTTATTTGTTATATTTCATCCATATGTTATAAAAAAATATATTAGAGCTCTAATTACCGATAACAGTAAAAAGATTGTAAGTAAATTATAACTAAATTAGCGCAGCGAAAAAAAAAACGCGTTTCTTAAAACAAGGTACATAAGTAAAGAAATGGAAAGTTCTAAAAAAGTACAAATTCAATATGAAGCTGGCAAGTGTCCAAAGAAACACTAATAAGAAAAGGATTTGTGATTAAATAAAACACACCCTAAGTATCCGACAAGAATACGGTACCTATTGCAGATATTATTAAACAGAATTTTAAAGTTTTTATAATTGGTTGGATTTGTACAGACATTTGTGTCGGTGATAGCATGAATAGCCGAGTGGTATAGGTCACCACGCTAGCTACCACTGTGCGCGGCGTGCTTCGATTCCCGCTTGGAACAAGAATTTGCGTGATCCACAAATGCTTGTTCTATGTCTGGATATATATTACATGCACAAAGCATGTGATTTAAATGTTTGTGAAACCCCCCGCGACACAAGGATTAAAATTTCTCAGAGCGCGAATCGTTTTTTAATTAACGGAAAAAAAAATTTTTTTTTTGGCATTTTGTCTTATGCACTATTCACACTGCGGGGTCAACCTACAAAAAAAGATTTTCGCATTCTCAGTGAAAGAAAAATGTTACCTTAATTTATAGTAACCTGAACTAAATATAATGCTTTATATTCAGGTTTTAATTGATATTAACAAAGCGCTGCATTCGATACTCAATGTAATACCTATAATAGTATTTTAAATAAAGTGACGCAAATGGAACTGCCAGTAATACTTTACTATCTTATCTGAATATTATTTTACTAAAAAGATTAGCAAGCTTTTAAAACCCCTAATAAAAAGCAAAAACCCCAAGGCCTAAGCCCCCAATCAAACGAAAGCCTTCGTAACTTCATTTGAGTGATGAAACCTTCGAGCTTCACACATCTGTCAAAAGCACAGGGAAACGTCAAACTGTCAGTCAAACACCGATGAGGCGATGACAATCGCCTAGTGGAATCAAAAGCCAGCCAGCCTTGGTAGGTACTGCAGTCCCCGCTAATTGCCTTGTGGATCCCAGTTATGCGCCTAATTGCCTCGTGTAATACTAGCCTTGTGATTTAGCTTGACGCTTTAGATTACGAATTGAATTCAAACATGCATTTCGTTTTAAATAACGTTAAATTGTTAAAGATTAAAAAAGGCATGGAAACTTTTTGGTTATTTTAATAGGGGACAAACATTCTCGTGATCAACAAATGCTTGTTCTAACTCTGTGTGTTCTTTGTGAGAAATTGAATGAGATTTGAATTTTTGAAACCCCGCGACATAAGGCTTAAATTACTAAGTGCAGGAGTCGTTTTTTTAAAGAAAAAAAACATAGCAGGAGTTAAAAAAAAAGGTCGTAAGTATTTCTAAATTCAAATGCATATTTCGATTAAATCAAAATGTGTAAAAATTTTACTCTTGCGTCTTCATGCAACTCTTCATTTTGAACAAAGTAGCTACTGTTCATAACGGAGTATAAGTTTTATAGTTATCACATCTTAACACAAGTGACTTATTCTCTGTTTTAATAACACGTGTAAGATCTATACAAATAAGTAAAAAATAAGTCGTATATACGTCGTATAAATGAAAAAGGGCATTAGTCATTCATACCTCGAATTACGCAAATAATAAAATAATATATCAGTAGTGTAGCATTATTTATGATGTGTGTTTTTTTGAGGTTCAGTTTAATTACTCTTTTTTTAACACGACTTCTAGATACCATTTCCTCGTCTGATTTGATTTCTTTCTAACTCAAGCACTGTCCCGTGGAAAAAATAAAAGGTCATATCTATAGCTATTCTCAAGACCCTGTTATTCGTTTGCCCTTTTCATAAATGATGCAACCCATTTGAATACATGGAAGGCATTAACCCTCCTCCAAACAGCGGAGCTGCAAATTGAGGGGCCAAGATATTCTGAAGGCATTGTTTATTTACTTTCATTGTTATCTTGTTAAAAGTTACACATTGTAATCATATCGTAATAGTGAAAATTCAAGTGATATGTACTTGTAATTAAATACAAATAGTAGAAAGAAAACCCTTAACCGCAGGCAGGACTCCAACCAGCGACTGTAGTTGCAGGTTCGAGTCCTGCCTGAGGTTGCATGCGTAACAAATAATTAAAAACAATAATGATATATACCTACTTATTGCAAGAGTTTACACTTCATACTCTTAATAATAGGTAAGCATATTGTCACATAGAGAAAGAAATGGCTGTGGAGTTGAGATTGGCCTGTCAACAAGGATATAGGAACCAAGGCTGTAGTTCACATTCTTTACCTACGAGTATGACTCAAATGTGTGTGAGAATAACTAGCTATTAAATACAGAAAAAAACTCTAAATAACATGTTTCAAAAATGGGGCCTTTATATTTTAATATATTTTTATTATTTGTTGTTATAGTGGCAACAGAAAAACACACCTTCTGATAGAAAGACGGGACGCACGGACATCGTTTGCTAATAGGCATCATTGGCATCTTTGGAGTAGGAAAACCTTAAAATATGTCTATTGATTATTCCTGGTTGTAGAATAATAACGGACACAATTTAAGACGTAAATTTTACCATTTTAATACCTTGCATAACATACAAGCTCAATATTTTCGGAACACGTTGATTTATTTGGCGAGTCAGGTGTCACGTAGGGTTGCCAGACTTCCGGCTTTATTTGACCAGGTTTGGCTAGCCTAACTATTTTCTGACCTGATCGGACTGACCGACTTTTCTTACGCTATTATTACGTCACGCAACTGAAAAATATGTAATAATAAAATATTTTAGTGCCTTAAAAATATATTGTGCATTTTTTTATCTTTTTACCCGAATGTCTCTCTAATATTTCTTTGTACATATAATTATGAATTTGCAATTCATTCGGGGAGATAAGTAAAGGAAATGTAATATAATCTTTTTTCTTTAAATGTTTTTGTGAAACAGTTTGGTGAACATAAAAAAGTAAAACCTTTTTCTGAGCAGCTTCCTTTTTTAAATACTAAAAGAAAATAAACTTTTAGTGAATATAGACATATATGACCTAGCATCCCTAGCTAAATCGAGTATGCAAGCCGCACGTCCGCGCTGCCCGACCGTCATCGCGTCAGTCGGGAGTGTTTATCAACGTCATGCGAGACGAATGCATCAGTTTCGTCATATGAGAACCGCGTCCTGTAACAAAACGCTTTACGTAAATACTATCCCTTACCCGTTAAGAGAGGTGCAAGAATAAATACGGCAATACTTTTAAATGACGAGGATATTTAACATGTATTTATATGTCGGCTAATGACTGAAAGCTTTTAACCCAAAATCAAGTTAGTATCTATAAAAAACCCATTGTCTTATAAGTCATAATTCACATTATTAATATTTCTACGTAATAAATACAGCGTCCTGGTTAATCATCTTGATAAACATTCCGTCACTGCAGTCTCAAACCAGACCAAGACCGAGAGCAAAGGAAAAATCTAGAAAATAAATCCTGATAAGTTGACAGTTTTGCAAGAACTTGGCAACATTCCAACCTAAATGTAGGTACAGGCGAGCAAAAAGGTGTGACGCGCGTGAAGTGCGAGCGAATTCCATAACTGGCAATTTTACTTGTGATTTCAGGTTAAACCATTGGCTTAAAAATATTTAAGGAATGTTTAAATTAGAAGAAAAAGAGAGGGAGGTTCATATTCATTCGTATTCTTACTTAAGACCTTACGTAAGTCTCTATAAAAATAAGATTCGATGCTATCCCTAAAAAACATGGCAACAATTGTTATAAAAATCCCCAATTTCACAATTAGGTATTCGGTGAATATATATTTTTGTAACTTATTTACATTTGTATGTATGTATAGATAGTCTTACGTTCAATATGATTATGATACTTTAATTACTCTTAGAAAATGAGTGCTATTATATTAATTTATTTTTACTTTTTTAATTCTTATCCTAAATACTTTGGTGACGACTGTACAGTTAAGTTCGTTAAGTCGTTTCCAACCATATCTTCGGTATTTTTATCTCGGTCATTAACTTAGTTATCTACAAGATTTTTTAAAGTTACTGCTTTGTCTTTAAATAAATTATCCTTATTTTGTAATAAGTGGCATTTATTTAAAGAATAATTTTGTTAGTAGGTACCTACCTATCCATTGATACGGCAAATAGTTTGTACTCGGATTATTGCCTGACAATATAAATGCATTCTCTGTAACAAAGTTTTGGGCAGCATTTGAATCTAAGCGGTTCTCAGAATTGGTACAAAATTTTGAATTTGCTATAGTACCTACTACTTTGACTGATAGCAAGAAGAGTAGGGGTGCGGACTAATTTATTTTTCTTTACGCGTCACATAGATTATTAAAAAAGAATAGACACGTATTTTTTCTTTTTGTATAATACAAACAATGAGGAAGATATAGTGAATGGCAATGTCGCGTGACGTCAGTTGTAGCTACAATATTTACCCACAAGTGCCGTCACAAACCTCTTCTCCTGAACTTTAAAGCGCTTTAACTTAGTCGTTTTTTATTGATTTGATAAAATAATAAATGCGAGTTTTTTTTATGTACCTGGTGGGCTAAATGCATATTTCCTTTTCATACCCAGTTCGCACTCCTATTGTAAGTCAAAATAATGTAATGTCGAGGTAAGACATACATCTTATCATTACATACCTATCCAACCAACACTAACAAACCAATTACCCAAATAAAGTTACCAAAATGGCTACTAAATAACGGGGCAGACAAAAGACTACTGTAAATTTTCTATCAACTTGACCGAGCCTAGTACAAATAGAACATCGCCAAACAAAGCAACCGTCTTGTGTACACTTGTAGCAGGCGTGTCCGCAGCCGAACGGGTACTAATTAACGACAACTTACTTAATTAGACACCATTATGATGAGATCATTAGACAAATACGGTGTACTTGTTTTGGGTTTGAGAAATGATTTGATTATTCTGTTTTTTTTTATTTAAAATGTAGTTTAAGTCACTTGTTTCTTTTTACAAAAGATTAAGTTTTAAAATAAAATTAGACAGCGTTGCAATTTTTTACCTTTCTATTATTTCTATACAACGTTAAAGACATTATACATCCAAAGATGTAGATTTAGGATAAATAAATCGTAGATTTTTGTTTCGGTTAATGTAAAATATCATATTAAAAGATATCAACTTTTAAATTGACACTTCGATGCGCTTCGGCTCTGCGATAGTATTTATTAAAACTTTTATACCAAAGTACATTCAAAGTCGACTATTATATTCGCTAATAATAAATCATCTTCAACAACAAAAATTGCAATTTTCAGAACCATTTTCATAAGAGTTTCGATCACGTTTTGACATATTTGAGGACACTTAGCCACTTACATCATTATCGGTGCCTACTTACTGTTAATATTCGTTGTATAGTGAGCGATGACGTCACTACTATACGTCCAGTGCCTACGCTGCCTCTCGTGGCTACTCCATCACATTTGCCAGAATCGAACCGTTTTAGTCACTGAATTGACTGACGCAAGGTGTAGGCTTACGACTTCAAGCGCTTTGTAATTACAAAGCGTTTTTATGTAGTATTTTAAATAGACCTTTTTATAATATTACCTAAGATAAAGACTTATCTATCTCCCTAGCGTCGTATCTGCTACCAATCTCAAGTGTAGTGTACAACTGCATACCTTCATCAGCAAAACCCAGAGCGAATACTTAAGTCGCTATAATTTTTACAGATTGAAATTGTCCAACGCATGATAGCCAGGAACAAAGGCCTAACTGGTTTTCACGCCATTAAGCGAATCAAATCTATTGATGGTTATAGTGAATGTCTGATCCACGGATTTATCAAAAGCGATGCACGCAACTAAAAATTCATAATAGTTAAGTATTTATACGATCAATCTATCTGAAGCTGTCTATAAATCGCATATCGACATTAAATAACTTAATTTGAATACTGTCGGATCTAGTTACCACTCCTCACTCCAACCACGGGGTATGAATCAGCTTATGCCGCGTCAATTCATTATCAGCTATACTCGTTTGCAAATTGGTCTTTGTGTACACAACAATAGGGACGCATACATTATACGTTTATAGTGTCCGCACTAAAGGATTTGGTGACCTCATTAGTACAAGATAGGTGTACAAAAGGTATGTAGAAAGCTAAACTGTTTATTGAACACTAGCGGTAGCCCTCGGATCCGCCTGCGTGGGGTCGGTTATCGCAGCCTAAAATAGCCTATGTCCTTTCTCAGGATCTCAACTTACCCCATACCAAGTTTAATACAAATCGGTGCAGTGGTTTAGCCGTGAAAACGGAACAAACCAGACAGCCAGAGTTATTTTTGCATTTATAATTATTTTCTGCCTATTCTTTTGAAAAGATATGTTGGGGTCGGCTTCCAGTTTACCAGATTCAGATGAATACCGTATTTAATATGGAGCGACTGCCTATCTGACCTCAACAAACCAATTTACTGGGTAAAACGAGCTCTACTAAGCATTTTTAACGAGAACACCCAGTAACTATTTTCGGCCCGATTACTTGTATTCGAACCCGAGACCTAGTGCACGACAGTCGCGCTTGCGACCTCTGGACCAACAAGGCAGTCCAAAAACTTGCATTTTTGCGGTATATTTTGAATAACAATTTTTACTAATCAAAATTATTTAAATATTAGAGTTAACACACCAAAAAAAACTGTTCCATTATCATTATTCATTTGAAATGAACGTTAAACTAATATGGGATACATTAACATTCTTACATGTCATTAGAGTTGTAATGAAGCATATCATTGAATGCAAGATGTCTTTATAAAGCCATCTGATCTGTGGATATGTGATCCGCAGATATTCTGCAACGGTTAGTAATCGAACACTCTACGAGATGTATGAGATGTTATGAGTATGAGACGTATAAGGGAACTTTTGGATGAGAAAGAATGTTCTATTTCATGTAAAATGCTGGAGGTTGTATCTCATATTTACATATTTACAAAATTAATCAGGAAAATAATGAGGAAGGATAAAATTCACATTACAAAAGAGTTATGAAAATGAAAGTGAATGGATATACAGGCAGAGTAAGACCGAAAAAGAGATGGATGGATTGTGTGAAAGATGATATTAGAAAGAGAGGAGTGAATGCAGAGATGACGAGAAGTAGAGATGAATGGAAGAAAACCACACATTGCATATGGCAACTAAGATATATAATAACATTCCAAAAAATATAAGAGATTCTAATAATGTGAATATCTTCAAACATAAATTGTCAAAGTTCTTGATAGAAAACTGTTATTACAGTGTTAGTGATTTTATATCAAAATAATTAGTATTAAGTAAATGCTATTTGATTCCCATTCATTTTGTTTAATTGTATGTATGTTGTGTAGTTTTGTCTAATTTGTATGCCCTATGTGGCGGATCACGGCATGAACACATTCTATTTATAAGATCTTTATACCTGTGAATCACAAATAAATGATTTGAATTTGAATTTGAATTTGAATTTGCACCGACCCCAAATAATTATAATTGAGAGCACGGCAGCAAGAAGAAGTACAACAAGCAGATGCTTATTGGGTTCCGTACCTTAACAGAAACTAGAACCCTTATAGGATTAGTAGTCTGTCTGTCTGCCGCGTGGTGGTATCATGATGGTAAACACATATTTTTAATACATATTTAGAAACTAGCTTACTAACTAGTGAGTTCAACTCGCCTTCACCGCCGCCGCGTCAGCTTATGATTAGGGACTTCTATTGAGTCTGAACCTAGTTGACCGATCTCGAAAATTTGCGCGAGTAAAGCGTTATGTTTCTAAATAATTATAAATACTCCTCACGAAAGTTATTATACAAACATATTTAATTTATATTTTTGAAAACCGATATTTTCGTAATTTCAACGCTGAGACTAACCGTTGCCAGCCGATCAGTATAGCAGCCAGCAGATATTGGTGTCCACTGTCCAGAACATGAACTTATCTATTTTATCTACAAAACCTGTAAAAGAGAATTAAGTTATTGACCATGAACCATTTCGTGTATAAACATAGATAACATATTTATCTATACTAATATTATAAAGCTGAAGAGTTTGTTTGTTTGTTTGTTTGAACGGGCTAATCTCAATAACTACTGGTTCTAATTGAAAAATTCTTTTTGTATTGGATAGTCTGTTTATTGAGGAAGGTTATAGGCTATATAACATCACGCTACGACCAATAGGAGCGGAGCATAAATGAAAAATGAAAAACCGTTGAAACTAAAACACGCGAACAAAGTCGCGGGGGACAGCTAGTTATGTATATAACTCATGTCAGTATCTGTTTATGTCACCCTATTTAACTACATCGATATATTTATGACATTAATAGGTACCTATTTCTTTGTGGGTGACCTAATTTGATAAGTTCCAGATATTATGCATATTAATTTGTAATTGATAACTTTGTTAGTAACATAAATGTGATATGAAAGTCGTGTCCACATAAATATACGACATTTTGTTTGACAAACTGCATATTTTTGTGTCTGATTTGCATGTTTGTAGAATCTCCCGCGACACAAGGATTAAATTCCTTATTTATTTGCTCGAAAAATCTAACTAAAATATTGTATGACAAACTTTCAATTTAACCTCGTATTAGCTACTAACTTTGAGTTAAAAAGATAACCCGGGTTTGTGCAAGCAGGCCTTAGTTATGTCGTTATTAGTTACGAAATATTGATGACTTTAAAGATATTTTAGAGGAATATAAATGCATTTATTGTTAGTTAGAAATAGGATGACGAGGATCATATAAATCAAGTGACTAGGTTTAATAAGTACTTTGCATTTTGATATCAAACTTGGCATAAATACTGAACTTCCTAACCTAGAGACTGCAGAGCCAAGTCACTTAAGGTGAATTTACACTAAGTGACTTGGCGCAGAACTGCACTTTACTAAAAGATTTAAAATTCTTCGTGAAGAATCTTGGCTTTAATAACAAATACAGGAACTGGTTTGGCCTATTTTGTTGTACAAAAATGTATTTTACTCTCTCTTATTTACAAAACTTGCAAGAGAAAATTATTTTAAATAATTATTAATTACCTTAGATCTGCTTTAGTGGTCGAAGTCGTCGTAAATTCTGGTATCCTTTTCTCAAGCTATGTTACATGGGAAAAATTTCATTGAGTTTGGCAAAAATCAAATGTAAGATTCTGAAATAACAAACTTTATACAAAAAGGTTTGGTTTACAAGAGACCCAAAAAGTAAATAAAAAAATATAAATTTATAAAAATCTTGACGGTATTCAACTGTACAGATTACAAATGTAAATTCTCTATAGAATACTTAAATTAAAAATCTACTAAGCAGTTGCCAAAGATTTTTATACATAAGGTTATAAATATATAGTAGAAATTATCGAGAAAATCAGTGTAAACTAACATTCTTGAAACTAAGTTAACAATTTCAAATGCTCTACAAAAGAAATAGAGCGAAAACAGAGATAAATCTAATTAGTTCGCATCCGCCATCACGTGGCCGACGAAGCAATTAAAATTATATAATAAAGAAGCAACATTTCACTTATAAAATATTATATTTTAACCTCACATTGTATAGAAAAAAAATACGTAAATGCAATTAAAAATATTGAAAGTTTACAATGAGAAAACATTAAAACATAAAATTGTATAAAAATAATTCAATGCAATTTTTTTTATTCTTTGAACTTCACATTACTAAAAACCATACAATCGAATCCTCATAGGATGCAATTAAAAATATCAACATTCAATATAAAATATCTTAGAAACGCATTTGAAATTTATTAATTGCTTTCATCAGAATTGCTTCAAAAGAATCTATTGAACAAATTTAAAAGGTTGTTCATAATATTTTTGCAGCTATTGAAAACGATAATACACGTGCTGAAGCAATTTCTAAAAGGAAAGCCTCTAAAAATGTCTAAAAGAAAATCGTACGCAACGGTTCTTTGACAGAAAAAGTCAATGCCGATTAAAATTCTTGACTTTAATTAAAGCACAATTACGTGACTATAACAAAAAAAAATACCAAATAAATCCTTACTATATATCAATACTAATATTATAAATTTGAAAGTAACTCTGTCTGTCTGTCGCGCTTTCACGCCAAAACTACTAAACCGATTTAAATGAAATTTGGTACACAAATAGTCTAGAGCCTGAGAAAGGACATAGGCTACTGTTTGCCGCGATAACCGACATCCACGAGGGTAGAACCGCGGAAAACAGCTAGTCTCATATAAATGAAAATCAATTCCCATATTTCGGAGCGTCATTTTGAACGACACAACCGATATAACTGTTAATTTTGACGTGACAACGTCTTATAAATTGGTTTGCCGGGTGACACTTCAAGAAACTGGGTAACGCTCCGCTCACGTTATGCGCTCACAATGAGAGCGAGTGAGAGGCACCGGGCATGGTTAGCCCGCCTAAGAGCGAGAGAGACAGACATTGACATTGACAGTCGTTGTCACGTAAAACTTTCGCCCGTATACCGACTTTACAGGCAACCAATTTTTTTGTTTTATTTTTTTTTATAATTGTCATAACAAGTTTGTATGGACCAAAATTTGCAAAAAATCCGCGGTAAATGACGAAAATTGACTACTAGTGTATCTAATAAAAAAAAAATATGTTTTGTATGTCCTCTATGGCTGCCAAAACCAAGTATCATATTGTGATGAAGGCAAATGTAAGGTAAGGTATTTAATAGCTCAAAAGAAAAATGTATAACATATATTTTTTTTTAACTCATCGTGAATTCTATCGCATGGTGTACCGAATGCGTCATAAAATGCATCCAAATGTTTCATCACAGCCCTTGTTATCTCACTGCACCTTCCACATCTGCATTTAGAACTTGTGATTTAATAAAACAAATTTTTATATAAAAATTTTATATGACATAAATAATACATGTATAACACATAAATACCCACACGATTTCAAATCCACAAAATCCAACTTTAAATACTTAGGATGTATGAAATAATACCATCACTTCTGCAAAAATAAATACTTATTTTAGGTTTATGTTTAATTAGATTAGTTTATTTTATTATTTTATTTGTGTCTGTATATATATATATAGTTAAGTTTATTTGAAATAAATAAAGAACTTATTTACATACTAAGATTTCTAGCTAGTAATTACGTTCTCGGCAGTTTATAAATTAGCGCATCCTAAAACGGAGTCAAAGCGAAATTGCAAGTTGCATCTAGTGCGACATTTATCTTGCATGTTTGTCTTTAAATCCGACAGGAGTAATATGAAATACTCTCTATATTAACACTATACTGACAAGCTTAATATTATAACTAAGCATTAAACTAATTCGGTATATAATTAAATAGCTGATAATTTTCAAATAGCTGTTTAGATCCATATCCATATTAATATTATAAATGCGAAAGTAACTCTGCTTATGACGGCTAAAGCGCTGAACCGATTTGGATGAAACTTTGTTGTGGTAAGCTTGGATCCTAAGAAAGGGCAGAACCGACAACCACGTGGGCGGAGCCACGGCCAGCAGCTAGTTATACATAATTTATAGCTAAGAAACATCTTGATTACTTTAACTTTCATACAGAAAAACCCGCATCTAAATTAGTCCGTGTCTTTTTATGATGTGACATACAAAAGATAATTCCACAGGCAGAAAATACGGTAAATTGAAAACACCTCTATTTTTACTGGAGGTTTAAAAATAGCAGTTTCTACAACCGCAGAGGTCGAATACACAAAACATTTTTTCGTACATATTTTTTTAATTACATCGCCTGAGAAGACCACAAAATACAAATTAATTTAAAGTATTTAAGGCTACCCTTAAACAGTTCTATTTTACTCAGAAAATGTTTAATCTTAGTTCTAATAGAAAGCTTTTGTGACAAAAATAACTAGCAAACGTTTTTATAAAAGTTATGGACGAAATAAGCAACGCTGCAATCTATTACAAAATGAACAAACTTGATGCTTGCATAATTTCTTTTAACTTTGTTATTTTGTAATTATGAACTTCGAAGAATTCTCCTCTTCTTTGGTTTTACTTAGTTTAATGATGAAGTACGCCAGCATCACTACGTACCTACTAGCATAAAAAGTTGAATTAATTTCTTTTCTTAACGATAAATGACTGAAATCGCCAGTAATGAGCAAGTGTGACGATCAATGCTCGTGCCGTCTCTACATGAGAAGAGGCCTGTGCCCAGAAGTGGGACATTTCTAGGCTAGTTTAATTATTTATTTATTATTATTGATAAAAAAAACCTAAATTATAACAGAAGGTAACTTTTGATAGCAAAACTTAATTTAGATTAGATTCTAGAAATCGACAAATTTTTGGGTTAATAAAAGTATTCGATAGCAAGGTAACTAGGAAATAAAAACTGGACTGATTAAGCGTTATCAAAGGTGACTTTCTAATAGAATCAAGAAAACGTGGCAGTTATAACAACACCACAACGTGCCTTCAAATGAAAACTCTCCAATTTACACACTGACTTAGTTATACGTAGTTCAAACCGCAATAAAATGATGTGGTGTTCTCAGAACCAAGATCAAACATCTATGTTTTCCACAAAAATACATTGTGTTTGTGACATAACTCCGCGGTTTTCCTGCCACAAACCAGCATTATAATATAATAATACCAGCCTATTAATGTCCCACTGCTGGGCACAGGCCTCTTTTCATATAGAGACGGAATGAGCACGGAAGGAATCACCACGCTTGCTCATTGCGGGTTGGCGATTACAGATTACAAAATTTGGAATCCAGGTTTCACACGATGTTTTCACCGATTGTTAATGATGTCTTAGAATAATTAAGAAAGTACATTTCACTTTGAAAAAGTCACACTGGTACTTGCCTGTAATGGGTTCGAACCTGCAACCTTGTGCACACAAATCCGTTAATTGAAATTCTAGGCCAACATGACAAAAATCCAGCATTGCACGAAAACTAATTGGAATAGCTCAAGAACTGTTTTATTCAACTGCCTTCACCCGGTTTGACTGGATCCTGCATTATTTGTATTCATCTTCTTTAATAGATATTAAGTATTCAAATTTAGCCTTGCTTAGTATCTCTGAGTGTTTCCTGAAATATACCGTAATGGTACTATCATTTATTAATCAAAGAACCCTTAAATAAATCATTATAGTTACTATTACTAAAAGCTACGGTATTAAATGCTAATTATTCGTCGATTTAGCATTGCTCAATTTGAAATACAACATCTTGATTTTAGCTGCAAAATTCTGTTAAGTTTGCGAAATTGAAAATATTAACCTGCTCTGATTAAAGACATGCTAAATACTTAGCTGTATGATGCTGGACACAGGAGAAAAATGGAGCAAAGTCGTATCTTAATGGTACCAAAGGGCAGAAGTCGAGGAAGGCAAATGTATGATGCGGGACACAAAAGGAAAATGGAACAAAGCCGTATCTCAATGGTACCAAAGGGCAGAAGTCGAGGAAGGCAAATGTATGATGCGGGACACAAAAGGAAAATGGAACAAAGCCGTATCTCAATGGTACCAAAGGGATGAACGCAGAACTCGAGGAAGGCAAAACTTAAGATGGAAAGATGAAATCAAGCAAACCAATGTGGAGATGGGTAGCTCAGGACAGCCAGCAGTGGAAATTGTTTAAAGAGGCCTATTCCACAAGGCAGGCTGAATTAAAGGACATATTGCCAACTTTTTCTTAATAATGTAGGTACTTAAAATCCTCTTGTTCAAAATTATTTATTATAAATTGTTACCTGTAACCTTTATTAGAATAAGAATTTATAGAAATATGCTCACTTGATACAAAAGGTTACAAGACGTCAATAGAAGCTATGTAGCTAGTTTCCTGACTTAAAACATGTCACGTTGGGTGCCTACACAATTGAAGACACACATTTTTTTCTAAAGTTTTAAATTTATTTGTTCATCACCGTCATTGTCCCCTACAAAACGATACCTAATTGTAAATAGCTCTATCCTCCTATTAGTAACCTTAAACTATACCACAAGTGTAACCTAGTGTTTGTTATTTCCTAAGATCCTTTAACACAGAGAACTATTACTAAAACAGAAGAAACGGCATCATCAAGCATTCAACAACATATCGTATTCATGGTACTGGTCTCTCTGCATTATACAATTGTGAGGTTGCCAGCATTGGGAACTGCTCTATGCTAAATTCAAAGGGTCGATGACCTTTGTTAAGTAATCTGTAGCAAAATGTTGTGCAGATATTTTGGGTCAGTAATTTATTTTTAGTTTAAATCTTTAAAAAGGTTGAGGTTTTTTTTTGAGGTTGGATTCTGATGTTGTATGGATGAATCTCATCAATCTACACCACAATGATAATATTATACATAGGTCATGTTTATTTGAGTGTAGAAAACACAAAAATATTTTACTGTGAAGTTAAATTATTACTTAAAACAACAGGGAAAAAGTACCATGGTATTTTTCCCTTATGTTTTTTTTGTATTGCCTTTTTGTATATAATATTTATAAATCAATGTTTTGTAGAAAACATGACACACAAACACAACATACTTCTGCGCCAATCAAATCTCTTAAGTTAGCAGCCACGGTCAACTCTAATAAACAATCTGTTTATTCATACTGATTTCTACGAATACCTAGTAACTTGGGAAGGTTTTTATAGACTGCCATAAAAAGCATTAACTAATAAAATATATCATCAATTTATAGTTTAAGTTTGAGCAACGTAATAAACTTTAAAACTACATCATAGTTTAGTTGGACAGCGACCAAAACCCGCTAGCTAACGAACTGAGCTATACTTTTGTTGCATACTTATCATCCTGAAACATCCAATTCTAAACATGAAATGGCTATCAACTTGAAATAAATAATTGCGAAAATCGACCTTACTACTTTGACTAAAGTGCTATCAACTTCTAAGTGTTACGACTGACAAGCTCCTTTACCTATTGTTGACTCAAAAAGTATTACGGGCTGATTTTTCAAACGATATTTTTTATCTGTGGCATAAAAGTGACGTCTGACAGATTTTGTATGGAAGTACTGTCAAAATTTCAAAATCATTCCACAGAAAAAATCAGCCCTAAGATTCTGTAATACCATAACATATTTGGGCACAAATTACGTTTCATTCCAGAATTCAAAATGGCCGTTTTTTTAAAAAAAAAAATATTTGTTAGCAACCAATTAATTTAGAACGAAAACATTACAGTCAGTGTGATTTCCTTATTTACGTATTTATTATCTACTAGCTGTCCCCCGCGACTTTGCTCGCGTGTTTTAGTTTTAACGGTTTTTCATTTTTGCAACATTATTCATTTATGCTCCGCTCCTATTGGTCGTAGCGTGATGTTATATAACCTATAACCTTCCTCAATAAACGGACTATCCAACACAAAAAGAATTATTCAATTCGAACCAGTAGTTCCTGAGATTAGCGCGTTCAAACAAACAAACAAACAAACTCTTCAGCTTTATAATATTAGTATAGATATAAACTAAAGGATAATATACATAAATAAACTGTAAATCCACTTGGGTGCATAAATACGGTGGTAAGGCACGCGGAAGCCCATTGTAGGCATTCCTGACAAGTTCACTGCTGAGGTTTATAGCTAACACTGACCTTTTTCTATCGCCGTTAAGTGCATTACATTGAATGCGACACATTCGTAGAAGAGAGTGTGGACAAGCCCTGACTCATATTCCCTGTATTTTAGAACACAACTATTAAAAAAATATTGACTGCATTAATTTTATTTTTATTATTATTCGGCCTAGCCTTTGCCCAAGATATGTTGGGGTCGGTTTTCAGTGTAACCGAATTTAGCTGAATACTGTATTTTACATGAAGCGACTGACACGACAAACCATTTTGCACAACATTGTTTACAAAATACTTGGCTAGTTTTTGCCTTTTTACTTTATCTGTATTGACATTTATTTTAAATTGATAACTTACCAAATCTTTTATTTCAAAAGCGACAGTATTTTTTTTAACCTTAGTACATCTATAAAAAATACAGGTACAAAATGTTGTGTCTTTATAATTATGTAATTATACTTTGTTAATTATTTTAATAAAATAAATGATTTGTATAATCAAGTTGCTTCGACAGAACTTAGCTTTACTGTTGCACGTAAAAAAAAAAGCTCTTAATAGATAGGAAGCTTTAAAAGTTTCTTGTAAAATCTATAGATTAAGGTACTATTTCTCTTTCACTAATAACATCTAACATTTTTCTAATAAAATCTTTTTTCATTGTTTCAGGTAAGTTGGGGTCTCCATAAAACACCGAATCTGAAGAAAGAGAAATACGTTAATCATTGTACGATGGTTCTGTATGTATCAAATAGATTTAATCTCGATAAGTTTTCTTGAACTATAGATAACTCTTTACAGTAATATTTAGTCCGTTGTTACCTAGAAAATGTCACGATGCAGGTCGATTAACAAACAACAATCGTATGAAGAGATGACCTTTGGCACCCTGTGACTTAAAAAGAGAAAAAAAGATGGTGATAATATGCTTAGCTTAGAGTATAAATGAACTATAGAGTACGCCGAATTAAGTATGAACTGTGAGCAGCAGTATGAACCACGTTGTAACATTAGTGGTAAAACAGAGCGCGCCTTTTTATTAATACTATCTCAAAACCTAATATTACCCTAATAATTTCAGAACTATCGATATTTTCGCATAAACGTCTGTTGCATGTAAAATTACTTAAATCAGTAAACAACCGAAGTACTTACACCAAAAGACACTTTTTTTCCGCTGGGCCCAACGGGCTACTAGCGATGCGAGCGTTTATATACTCTAAGGTATCTGTCTATACCATATAACATGCAAAATAGTAAAAACGTTTATGCTCACCGACAGCACGAAACTTGAGCAACATTGTACAGTTCCCTGGGATCCGGATCCGGGAAATACATCCACATCAATTAAAAGTTCATAAAACAATAACAAGTAGAAACTAGTAATAACATCAAAACTCTGTTCAATTTTTTACAAACATGGGTCTCGCATGCAACTCTAATTAGCAAGTATAATTATAGCGTACAAGTTGTTTTGGTAACACACGGCCACTAATTAAGTTCTCTATCAAATTAATGTTTGGGTTTTCAATTTTCATGCGTCATTTCTGTTTTGTGTTATTCCTGAAACTTCATCAAATTTCGATATTACCCATTATTAACCTTTTGACCGCTTGTGTCCCATTTATGCGACACACATTTCCGTGCCCCTAAAGCTCGTGTCGTATTTCTGCGAAAGAGAACATGCACGATTTTTCTTCGTTCTATTTTCTTCCTATTAACTGCGTGATACAACTAAAACCATTATTAAATAGAGATACTTATTTACATCAATTACTTAAAATTATATCTCGTAGCTCTAAGTTTTGAAAAAGTTAAACAAAAGTAATCGAATTTTATCGATTTGTAGCCGCAAGCTAGGGCAATTGATATTTAGTCAACCGCTTAGAAGGTTAACAAACAGATCTTTTTAATTACTTTATTTTACATTACTGGAACTGAACCTAAGTGCAAAAACTGAACTACGGAATTTTTGAAACGCTGATTTGCAAAAAAAAATGTTTTCAGCTGTCAAACTTCATGTTAAGCGCTGTGATTGGTTGTCAGTCTTTTGGTCAACCAATCATAGCCGTGATCAGTTAATTTTTCAACAGATTAAGTTGATCGGCATTCCAGAAACGAAATTGAAATGTGTATAATCGATATTAAAAAAAAATACTAAAGAGAAACATGACATAATAAGCACACATCACTAAAATTACTCAACGAATAATTTTAATGAAGGATTTTGCATTTGTTTTTAAAGTTCGAAAAATATTTTTCAATAGACGAGGTAAATGTCCATTGTCATATTACCTAACAAAACCACAAAACAATTCCTACTAGTGGTTGAGCCTATAAAAGGAACAATTGAATAACAATGGGTACCTTGAATGAGCCAAAACAGCCATTACACCTGCTGACCAGAAACTGTGGAATGTGTTAAAAGATACGATAATTATAATTGGTAGCAGTAAAAGATCAGCAAACAACGTAAACGATAATTGCAGGTAATTGTTAATTTTGCTGTTATTGTAACGTGAGAGGTCTGGGCCGTATTGGGACCTCCATGGAAAATATATAAAAGAATATTAGTCGAGGCCAAACTATAGTCGAAATTTTCGCCCAAACGCCTAAAAAACAGACTAAAATACATTGGTGCTATTTTTATAATTATTTAGGAATATAGACGGTTTACTCGCGCACAGTTTCGAAATCGCCCGACTAGTTTCAGACTCAATAGGAGTCCCTATTCATAAGACAACGCGGCAGCGACGGTTTCGCGAGTGAAACTGCTATATTCGCTTCTTCTTTCAGGTCATCAGTCCATGCTCGAATTCAATACCAATATAAAGCGGCTCTACTTTACACACCTCTCAAGCTAAATCCATCAAGCTGTTTAGGCTATAGAGCGTCACAAAGAAATATACATAAATTTATTCATATCTACACACGTTCTCACATACACAGAATTTATTTTGCCTTAGAAAAATTAAAAAAGTACTTACAAATTTGAAAAAGTCACATTGGTAATGGTAATGGGTTCGAACCTGCAATGTGAAACTGCTGGTTCAGTGGACGGATTAGTGTGCAAGATAGTGTGAGAGCATAAGGCACAAATCCGTTCATTGAACCACTAGGCCACCACCACACTCCTTCTGACATAGCCGAGTAAAAAATAAAAACATTTGCACCCGTCCCGGTCCGGTCCTGTACACAAACTACAAACCGGCCTCACATTAACAAAATGTTGACTCATCCGCAGTTAATGCTGCGTCGTCCTTACTCTTGACATTATGTAAATTATTGTAACCCTTAATCGCTTGACATAGCCATGTAAACAAGCAGAGAAAAGGTTATGGAAATAAAATTATTGCGCCATTCGCATTTATGTTCTGTAATCTGTTTTTAAGTGATAATCTTTTAATGTTTACGTTTGTGCATTTTTTGTAAGATATTTTAGTAATCGTTTCAACCAAATAAATAATAAATAGCAAGTATTTATGAAAATAGCATTATCCTACGTATGCTATATTGTACATCAAAAATTACGCATAATAATAATTTTGCTATTAAGCTAGTTTATTAAACCTTATAAGACAAAAACGGTTATTAACATTCCTACGCAAAACCAGTACCCAAAAGGGTAATCATCCGAAAATAATTAATCCCTTACACCTAATAATGTCCCCTTTGATCATAAGTGCGACTATTTAAACAATGACCGTGTTCCGACATTTTAAAGTTCACAGAATTATATTTTCGATCCGATCCTCGATAAACTCAGAAGAATCTATAATAATATATTTATATATCTATTTAAATAAAATATATATATCCATATAAATATATCTATATCTAATATCTTAATATCTTAGGACCACTCACACACGGCCATCTGATCCCAAACTAGATACTACTGATAAACATACTTGACACATTTGACCTGGATGGGAATCGAACCCACTCAATCGAACAACACACACGCAGTCAGGGTTACGAACCACTAGACCAACAGGCCAGTCAAACTGATTACTACATATATATGTATATCATTATTATTATTTTATTTACGCTTGTTAGACACCTTTGCTCACCAAAACATCAGTTCTTTAACATAGGTACCTAACAAACCGTACAGATCTATCTAAGAAATCCAGTCGATAACAAGTGAACGTGCTATGAATACATTAGGCAGAGCTCATGAATCCATCCCGATACAGCATTCATCACGTTTAGTAATCAGTCAGGCTGTGACAGACGCAAAGTGCAGCTAAGAATAGTTACACTAACCTTCGTGAATAACTCAGTAATGGCTTATAACCTGTCAACAGATTTGATGAAGTGTGATTCGGCAATTTCCAATCTAAAATTTTAAGTCAACAAAGCTATAACATTGTGTAAGCCGATAGAAAATGCTTAAGACATGTAAGGTTTATGCACTTTTTCTGCCTGATGTTTTCTTACCCTAATAGCTCCGTTTCGAGACCAAAACTTATGGCTTTTGCGACGAAGAAACTAGACAAATGGTTGTAATATCAGTTTTTTTCAAGTTTATACATAAAGCTCTATAGTATTTTCATAATGAAATCTTTATTGATAACACGAGTGGCTGCAGCGACTACAAATAAAAGCGAGAAAGTATTTATATAAAATACTAGCTGTCCCCCGCGACTTTGTTCGCATGTTTTAGTTTCAACGGTTTTTCATTTTTGCAACATTTTTCATTTATGCTCCGCTCCTATTGGTCGTAGCGTGATATTATATAGCCTATAGCCTTCCTCAATAAACGGACAATCCAATACAAAAATAATTTTTCAATTCGAACCAGTTTTCCTGTTCATTTCTGTTCCTGAGTTCCTGAGATTAGCGCGTTCAAACAAACAAACAAACAAACTCTTCAGCTTTATAATATTAGTATAGATTAAATCAGCCGTAATTGTCCAACTGCTTGGTAAAGGCCGTTCCTCATATTGGGAAACAAAAATTAAGCAAGCATTTGTTATTAGTAAACAGTAATACAAAAAAAAACCAACAAAAGTCAAGTTCTCATAAAAACGTAGCTTCAATGAAATTTCGCAAGTCCACTTGTTTTGTTTATTATTGGACCTTTATCAATTTCGTACTATTTTTTATTATAGAATAAATATTAACAGACTTTAAATAAAAAAAAAAAACTTGACAAGTAACACTAGCATCAAAGAATAAGATAAAAAACCAGTAATTTTCTATAAATAAGACAAAATTTTAATGGAAGCTGAACTAAAACTTTACTTAAAACATTTTAAACAAATAATTATCCTTCCAAAAAACACACAACGGGTAACACTGGACTACAATATTAATGTTGAAAACTGATCGAGGTAACCTTGTCCAAACTTTCTATAAACAAAAAGCATTTTCGAAAATTCTGAAAGTTTTAATCATGTTACATGATACTCGTTGCAATTAGCGGTAAAGATGTTACAAGTCTCGGGCGAGGTTCGAGAGACCTTTCAATGCAACCTTGGGACCTTTACTGGGAACCTCTAGCTTTGAGAACAAAGCTTTGGTCATATTTTTAAAAAAATACTAATTGATGTTGCTAATTGGGCGGATTATTGTTAAAAAGGGTGAGATTTAACTAGAGATTAAATATTCCGTTACTAGTCTCAAGTATTTCAAGATTATTTTAAATATTAATTGTCTGTTTATGATTTAAAAAGGTACTACTGGTTTTAAAGGTACACTAGCATTATCTTATAACATTGTAAAAACACTCAACAATTCCAAGTAACAAACAAAATAAACATTTTATTTTATTGAAATTAATATATAAAATAATAAATTTCATACATTATTTCCAAATAAAGTTAAAATTAATTTTGTGTGTGTGTGCGTGTGTGTATTGTAAGTTACATTTAAATGTGACACAAATAGAATGCAATAACAATTTATTTAAACAATACTCAGGACTTGTACTACACGATCCAATGTGTATGATAATCGTTCATTCGTGCGACAGCGCGACGTCACCCGAATCATTTGGTCGCCAATGATCGGATATAATCGTATGCACTGGTCCGTAATCGTATGCAATCGTCGACAAGCTACGATCGTGATGTATGACGTTTATTGGCATGTCTAGACAGACGTTAGTTTGAATTTATAAATAGCTAGGCTATATATGTGAAATGTGGTGTTTTAAAATTAAAATGGACGGAGTTTCCTGCTTTTAGGGTGTATCCAAAAGGGTGCTTAAATTCTAGTAGGGTGCCTATCGTAATGTAATAAAAAAAACTATCATAACATACTTTATGATAGATTTTTTTAAATAGAAATAAAATATGTATGATTTTTTGTCTATTCATTTTGAAGGTATAATTTATTTCTTAATAACGAACTCTAATACCACTTTTTTCTGGTCCGCAACCGCAACAATATGTATATATTGGCATATTTTATTGTGTGTAATAAACATTAAAAAAAAAAAACATTCTACCGGGAGCCTGGATTTGTAATATCCTAAGAGCCCACGACGGCCAGACCTTCGTTATTTTATAAAAGCTGAAAGTTCTTCTGTGCGTGTCCCATAGACAGGTAAGAACGACCAGGGACTATAGAGTTTGGGTAGTGGTTACTTGGGCAGGTAACAGGTAGTAAAGGTGTATAAAATAGTACCTTAAATTCGTTAAAGTATAAAGCTCAGTTTTTTTATATTTTATTAGGGATATCTTTAGAAATCTCGTCATCCATTGCCAGACACTTATGACAGTTGGTACCCCCTGCCAGACACCCCTAAACTTTAATAAATTATAATTATACTTTCGTTAGAGTATAAAAGCTAAATTTTATATATGTTACTTGGGGACCTATGAAAAAATGTTACCTCAAAAGCCGGACAGTTTTAATGGTTTTTACACCTTGCCAGACACATTGAAAGTCCGCTGTAGGTCCGAGCGCGAGGTAACGACTGTTCTAGCGGGTGCGAGTGAGATAGGGCGCTTAGTCGACTGCGAACTTTTACTGCGCATCATCTGTCTTTTAGTGATGTATTAAAGAATTATGTGTAGTTTCAAACACGTTTTGTTATTGATATTTGTGCAGTTTTTTTGTGAAATAAAAGTGTAATTTTAGTAAAAAGTGTTATTATGGGAGACACATTAATTTGTTTCGTGTGTAATTACAATGTCCTTAATGTATTTGGTGTTTATGACGCTAGACTGCAAATACTCATCGATACGTACACAGTCTCCGATGTAAACGAAGCTTTTGACCGGAAGAAGTTGCGAAATTTTGACGCTAGCAATCTACCACCTTGCAAAAGCGAGCTATTGCAGCAATTTCTGCGAGCAAATTATGTATGTACCATTTGGAATAATGCTCATCTGAAAAATCTAACCATATATCAACCAGACAATAACGGCTGGGTATTGAAAAATGGCAAATACCAATTCAAATGGCTTTCAGGAGATCAACTACCAAGTTATGTTAGTGATTCGCTCAAAACTCAATCAGGTATGTTATTATTATATATTATTATTGTACATAATTTTTTAATTATTCATAATTGTACAAAATTGTTTATTTTTATCAGAAACTGACGTAGAAGGCGATATTGAAGACGACCATGACATCGACTGGACGAGTAGTGACGAAGAAAATGAAAATATCGACGACAACGAATATTTTTTTTTTACATGTAATAATACTTTTTTTTTGTATTTTATAATAATAAAATTACATTTTTACTTTATATAACATGGCTATGAACGTAATTAAATATGTTTTTAATTGGATATCTTTAAAGATCGCAATTGACTAAGCGCTCGCGCTCAGACCTACAGCGGACTTTCAATGTGTCTGGCAAGGTGTAAAAACCATTAAAACTGTCCGGCTTTTGAGGTAACATTTTTTCATAGGTCCCCAAGTAACATATATAAAATTTAGCTTTTATACTCTAACGAAAGTATAATTATAATTTATTAAAGTTTAGGGGTGTCTGGCAGGGGGTACCAACTGTCATAAGTGTCTGGCAATGGATGACGAGATTTCTAAAGATATCCCTAATAAAATATAAAAAAACTGAGCTTTATACTTTAACGAATTTAAGGTACTATTTTATACACCTTTACTACCTGTTACCTGCCCAAGTAACCACTACCCAAACTCTATAGTCCCTGGTCGTTCTTACCTGTCTAGGGGGGACACACAGAAGAACTTTCAGCTTTTATAAAATAACGAAGGTCTGGCCGTCGTGGGCTCTTACTCTATAAATACCTACTCTCAAATCTAACTGATATTAGAAGTAATCAGATTCTACAGATCAAACACAATTACGATTCCAACCCGAACTGTTACCGGAAAATTCAACGATATTAATGTATAGTTAGGTTTAGTCAGGGCAGTCGTTGCTACATTAGCTACTGGCATAATTAATATGGACTGATAAATGTTACATGTCGTGATGATTATCAACTGTTGATACGGTGTGACTGACGCCCGATTGAGTGTCTGACATTACAGTTAAAGTCAGTTTACTACATCTTGATCTTTGCTAGCATTTAAATAATATTATTCTATAAATCTTGAACATTTAACCAATTATTTTTAAAGTAAAGCTTTTTTCTCGTATGTAGATGCAACAAAAATTGACCTCACATGAGAAGAGGTTTTTCTTAGTAGTGGGACAATTGGGTATTTGACAAGATTTTTTTTCTTTTTTTTTTATTATTATATCGAATTGTAAAAACGGCACACTACTAGTTTCATATCGAGCTAGTTACTATTACTTGTATCTCTCTTTTTTCACGGGCTATCCTCAGTATTGAGAATACCCGGTCCTTTGAAAGGCTTACGTGGGGACACAGGTCCAACACGCAGTGGCCTTGTTGAGAACTTTACTCTAAACTGGGATGGGGCATCAAGTAGGGCCCATCCACCTCTGCTCTATGGAAGAACAGACATGAATGGTCCAAAGTAGATACAGAGCTATTGTAAATTATGAATGGAAAGTAAAAATTTAGGCTATGTGTAGGTAAATGTTAGTGGATTGGTTATTAAAACTAAATCGGAAAACTATGGCACCTGCCTTCTAACACATATAAATGCAATCAAATAGGCAGGTGGTGACTCGCCAGCTCACCGGATGGGCCCCCCAACATAACTGCCACGATAGGCAGCAGGAGGCAACACCAGTGCGAGCGGCTAGGGGTGTCGAGCGGTGCGGCCCCGATTTCGATAGGCCATTATTATTATTTTTATAATAATACAAATTATATTGCGTTTGTGTTGTGTTTAATAATATAGGTATGTTTAAATATTGTTGTAGTGTTTAAATTAAAATAATATGTGGTAAGTACTATTTTTCATTTGTAAAATACTTTAGTACTTACCACATCTCAAGACTGTTCAAGCGTACTATAACATTGAGTGGCTACATTCTAGTCAAGTGTTAGTCATCACGTAAATAACAGGAGCTCTCCACATTATCTAGAGTAGGTTACTTCATTCAGACATTCTCTGAAACGAGATATAAATAAATCGATGACTATATAAATTCCCATTCACAAAAAATATGATTTACTTATGCATATAGGCCCTTATTCTTCAATTACCTACTTTTAATTATAATACAGTGCTAATGCAAAATTGATATTAGTTCATTCAATTTTACTGAAAAACAAATACTGCCGGAAGGAACTAACTGGGGTCCTATTCTCAAAAATTTCAGCGTCGAGCGTGGCCCTGTCCAACGTCAAAACCATGTCAAATATCATATAATTTTGACATTTCGACATTGTATTCAGTGCTGTCTTTGATTTTTGATGCTTAGAGAATTGCATGGCTGGAATCAAATCACTGACAGTAGTTTATCGTACTGTGTGTTCTATGTCTGTCTGATTTTAGGTAAATAAGCATTTTGCATTTGCATTGTAATTAAAATTGAAATTCATTCAAGAGAAAACCAGCTTTAAATAATAAAATTGTAAAAAAAAAATCCTGCGCAACTCAAAAAGTATTTTATTGATAGTGTATCGCGTTTGCTGTTTTTTGTCGTACATAGCCACAGCGAGGCGTGGCCAGATTAAGCTAATATTCCAAACTACAGGTCGACGGATTTAAAATTAAATGTATTCTATTTAAATAAACTAACACGTACTATATAAATAATATAAACATGAATAATGTCACGGCATCACGCTCGACGGTGGCGTGACAGAAACTCTTAGTTAATTACAGGCGCGGCTAATTCTCTAGTAATAGCCGCGTTTCAACTCACTTTCCATCCTCTAATTACTGGCTAACTTAATGGGGTAGAAATCTATACGCTTAGGAGAACGAGAGAACACCTCCTTTTTCGGCCTAGCATTTTACCAAGCTATGTTGGGGTCGGCTTCCAGACTTACCGGATTTATATGACTATCGTATTTTACATGGAGCAACTGCCGATCTGACCTTCACAACCCATTTTATTGGGTAATACAGGAACACCATCTTAAATTTATGACTGTACTATGATGTTGAGTTGAAGTCACCCTCACAACGTGATTCGAGTTTAATCCACGAGTGTCAAAAAATATACTAATGGCCAAATACATAATCTCAACTTAATTTTGAGCCCTCGTCATGTAATAATCCGAATACAGAAATGTCAATTAAATAAATGTGGACAACATCACCTACATTGCTCTGAACCCAAAGTTAGTAGCTAAAGCACTTGTGTTATGGAATTCAGAGACAACGAAGGTACCACAAACACCTAAACCCAGGACAATGTAGAAAAGTGGTTTTTCTACATTTACCCGGCCGGCGATCAAACCTGGGACCTCAGAGCTAGCAACACCTTGAAAACCGGTGTGTACGCCACTCGACCATAGAGGTCGTCTGTCAATTGTCTCATATTGTCTCTGTTACTTTAAGGTGTAAAGGAGCGACAGATATAGACATTTTAGAAAGTACTAGCTGGTCCCCGCGACTTTGTTCGCGTGTTTTAGTCTCAACGGTTTTTCATTTTTGCAACATTTTTCATTTATGCTCCGCTCCTATTGGTCGTAGCGCGATGTTATATAGCCTATAGCCTTCCTCAATAAACGGACTATGCAATACAAAAGATTTTTCTATTCGAACCAGTAGTTCCTGAGATTAGCGCGTTCAAACAAACAAACAAACTCTTCAGCTTTATAATATTAAGTATAGATTAAAGTTAAGTTGGGTTTCAGTATTCGAAGGCTACACTCACAGTTAACAGTAAGAAGCTGATGTTATTATTTACTTTGTATTTCTTATAATATAACCAATATAATCTTCTGTCCAGCTTATTCCCAATCTATTTTGGGGTCGGTTTACGGTATTACTGGATTCACCTTGATACCTTTGTTGTACATTGGGCCACTGCGTATCTGACCTCCACAACCCATTTACTGAGTAATACTGTATACGTAGAATATCTGGTAAAATAATCTATCTATTTACCTTAGCACATGCTGGACGCTGGCCTTTTTGCACGGTTATGATGCGTATACCCATACTTTTTTATTCGTGTTTGTTGTCTTTTTGTGTATATTTTTATGCATCGCATTTGTCGCAAATAAACCCTTTTCTTTCTTTCTTTTCGTAATTGCTTATTATCTTCTTTATAGTATATAAAACTAAGTCGCGTTAGTTTCACCATTTATAACTCAAGATCAGGTGAACCGATTTTAATGATCTTTAATTTTTTGGATTCATGTCAACCCCGAATAGCAGAATAAATATAAAAACATCGGAAAAGTCACGAAAAAAAAATATGTCTTACGGAAACAGGGACTACTTATGTGGGTGAAACCGCGGGGCACCACTAGTTTTTACCACGAGATTTTAGAGCAAGTTAGATATAGGAAAACGAAAGTAGAATATTTATTTTAGGCTTTTTAAGATTTCCGTAAAAGGGTCATTAGCTCTATGGTTGCCGGTCAATTAAGTCAAGTAAATTAGGTAATTTCATTAATTGCTTTCTAAGGTTCACGCGAATGTTAGACATTGACATAAAACTATACTTTTTAACGGATTCTATCGCGGTTTATATTTATATTTATTTCCCGACGTTTCGACGCCTTTACAGGTGTTATGGTCACGGGCAGAATGCGGTGGTATTCGTCTTAACAGTAGATGTTGCTTGTTTTACCTTTATTTTTTAATTAAGGCGTCGAAACGTCAGGCACTAAAATATCAATATTAACCGCGAAAGAATCCGTTAAAAAGTAGTTTTTTTTTAATTTCATTTAATTACTCACACTTTTATGATTTCACTATAACAATTAGTATTTAATATGACATGCAACTATAATAATACATATTACGGTTATAGTCCTGACCGCTACGCCCACGCACTTAACAATTATTGCCCAATTACAGTAATTACTTAGGCCATCGCATTAATATAGCACTATTGTTATTATGGCTTTCTAACGGTGAAATCTGCATATCATAAGGACTACAATACCTGAAGTATTATGCATAGTTGTTCTACACAGCTTGAATAAATAACATTATTGAACAAATCGAATTTGAAATTCTTTAGTGCAGCAGTCATTTATTTATTTAAACTTTTTGCACAAAATTGGTTAAAAGGCGGACTTAATGCCTAAGGCATTCTCTACCAGTCAACCAAACGTGGTGTAGAGATAGGGGTGGTAGGTGCAATAACATTTAAGCGGCAATAGCCTAAAGGTTAGGGTATATATAGGTACGGCCTACTGATCGAGAGGTCGCAGGTTCGATCCCCACCCATTGCACTATTGACGTGAACCCACTCCACACACAAGCATATTTAGCTTAGTTAGAGAGGTTAACAAGATGGCTAGTAATGTGAATTCCACCCACATGGCTAGTAACCGTTAAAAATAAAAAAAAAGAGATATACAAAATGCAACTTAATTTTAATACGGCGTTAAGTCTTGTACCGACTTTAAGACTTTCTGAAATTTATATCTACTGCTATGTTACACCTTAAAGAGTCAGAGACAGCAAGAAAAAACGGCTTTTCAAAATTGAGTTGCGATTAAGTATTCGGTCATAATTTTGCTCACAAATTGCAATGAAACTAAAAACTAATTTAAATGATCCAATATGTCGCTGAGTCATTTTTGCTTCTCGTAAGACATAAGCCTGACAGGGTCACATTTCTTCAGCTAACCAAAAACATATGTATTCTGTATTTGGGCATCATTTTATAAACAAAATGTAGACTGATTCATTGCGCGTGTGATTTTTAGTGGGTGGTCCATTTGATAGGCGATAGCGTATTTGTTTATGGACTAATTTATTATACCTAAATTTAGACATTTTTCTGAAGCAAGTGTTATTGAACTGACAACTCCAAAAGTTGTTTGTTATATATTCTGTGCTGGATATGCTTTTACCTGCGACCAAACGGAGAGCGCTATATGCGTTTAGGGTGATAATTTGAAATCAAGATTCCCTTAAAATCTTCTTTTTATGTTTCTTCAGCAAATAATAGCTTTAATAAACAAAACTAGAAACAAGATGTACAAATTATACAATAGTGACAATTTTGCTCTTGAGATAAGTTTACCTATTTAATTAACGACATCTTACCTAAGTACATATAGTTGGTAGTATACGATATGGTAGTAGTACCACCCAATTCAAATAAATTAAATAAATACAGGGCGCGAAAAACATTATTTTTAAGTGTATATCTGACCAGCATGGTTTCGCTTCCACCCAAAAACTAATACAAGAGTCAAAGTCAACACAGCGTTTGCAAAACCACAACTTTTCAAACCAACCAGCAAAATTATCATGCAATTAGCGGGTATTATCATCATCGCTATTTTCCTACAACTTGGACCACACACCCACCCTATTTGGAACACAAGGTCACAGTTGCGTAATCGAATATTTCGAGCTGTGATCTGATGGTTATTAACGATGACAGTTCTGCAGGCGTTTACTCGATGGGAACGAGTTTTTATAAGGAATAATATCGTTAAAATGATTTATATAACGCCCACTAAATAAGCATTGTGCTTAGTGATTTACATTAGGTACGTGTTAGAATAAAATTGTGATTAATTCTGTTGTTTCAATTACTTAATTTCAATGATTAATGGGAGCCGCTGTATTTGTTTAACGGTTTATTATCAACTAGTGTGGTCTTGTACATGCGGGTCTCATGTTAAGTTTTAAAGTTATTTCTCAATAGACTTTTTTTTTTGTTACGGGGTGAAAATCTAATGGCTTCAACCCACGCCTATGGCACGACGTGTGGATGTCGGACTTGCACCGACTAAAAACATTCTGGTCCCGTCTTTGCCTGTGCCGGAGTCCCGGGTTCGCTAACGCATGCTCGGCGGGGCTCCGATGTGCTCAGCGGGACTCCGGTAATTTCTTAATAGCCTGCTTTTTCATATTTTCTGGTGGGGGAAAAATAACTGACGACTTAAAGACACTTGGAGGTCCACCTGAATGTAGAAGTGAAAGAACTGAGTATTTTGTCATCGCGTAACTTGGGGTAAACTTAGGCCTACCAACTTAAATACTTATGCAAGAACTCTAAACCAAAATATCATATCGTTTGCGTCTTCATTATTAAAGTAAGCGTCATTTTCGGTCTTACCTCTAACATGACGCACCTACATGCGTATAATTCCTAAAGTTATAAAACAAATTCACAATAGTATTTGTTCGGACGAATTCAATAAATCCGCGGCTGAAACTCCGGCACACAGTCATTTGTTTAACAAATCAATAGCAACCTATACAGGTACCTATAAACTAGGCTATACGGTACGCCTACGGAAAATAATTTGATTACTATCTGTTGCGTGCGAGGATTTTAATTCATCGGTTTTCTGTGACGTTCAGTTCCAATGCTAGCTTCACTAGTAACCCGCAATTGACAGTTAATTTTAGATATTAAAATTAGGAAGACAATCTTCGTAAGTCGTTCTTACTACAATATATATTATACTAGCTGAAGCCCGGTGCGCTTCGCTTCTCCTAAAATATCTTTAATTCGACCTATGGTTCAAAAGATAAAAATCATTGCCACCAGCGCCACCTATCTGGCACTGACGTAACTATGTTTGCCAGAATGGTGTATGTGTGCAGTTTCATATTAATTGGGCTAATGATTTTTGAGTTTTAGGTGAACATACATACACTACTACATTCTTTTTTATTATATATTATTCATAAATACTTATAGCTATCCTCTGAAGCCTCCAGCACTAATTATTTGTTAGTTTAATTTACCTCCAGTCAATAGGACTGAACAAAATGTTTTGCCTATGTCCAATTGTTGAGTACTAGATACAATTATGCTTATCCCGGTCACTCACATTCGCACGAATACGCAAACCCACAAGTGTAGGACGAAATTTGCAAATGATTTCATTTCCAAGCTGTGTCGGTTTTTTAACAGACATCAAAGCGCGCGAACCTTGTTCAAATGTTTGCACGCATGTGACTGGCCAGGGTAAGACATTTAAGAGGAGACACTTTTATTAAATATTTATTTGTATTTAGCGCATTATTTTAGTAGTATCAGACTTAAACAAGACTCTAATCATTGTAAATAAATAGCATACTCAACTTTGGTTAACTATATTATAGGCACCTACTTTAGTAACTTGTAAATAGGTTACTACGTATTGCAGATGAATGTAGTCACTCTCAAAGTATCCATTTTTATGCTAATGCGTGCATAGTGCTAATGCAGCAGAATATCTCGACTAACGGCTAAGAATGAGCACAAAGGGTGATCAGCACGCTTAACTGCATTTAAAACAGGGAGATGCTTCTAACTCAATGGCTATCGAAAAAGTATCCACTATTGTTTTAAAAAGTAACAGCACTAATTCCATGCTCCAGGCTTATTGGTCGGAATATAGATATTTAATTCACCATCTCTTTTATTGAATAGAAATATAATGACAATAAGACTTTAAAACACACTCGGAATATCTAGGTATATTACATTAAGTATTACTTTTTTTAACAACTTCAAAAGAAAGAGGTTCTCAATTCGACGGTATGTTTTTTTTTTTATCTTCGGCAGTTGTAGATCAGCTTCGAAAAATATTATTGTGATCGATAGTGTATCAGAGGTGGTCCCATACTTATTTGAAGACGGTTCCTTTTATATTTATGTCTAATCAATTATTTTCTTTAGCGGTATATTCTATGTCCCACTGGAAGGCAAAGGCCTGTCTACCTTCCATCTCTCTTTGGTTAGATCTGTGTTGAACCAATTTCATTCGAAGCATTACTACGCAAAAATATTTTTAAACATCCTGTGGTGATTTCAGAGATTAGTACCTATTCGTAAATGTTTTTTTTTATTCATTTCGAATAGAATGCCCAGAAAAGGAATGCCAGATAAAGGATGTCTATATTTGTTAACATTTTAATATCCTAATAAAAAAGCCATTTCATACAAATAAAATAACAAATAATGCAATAAATTATGTTCCAACATTTTACAACAATCAATATCCTAATACAGAGCTATGGCTTATTTAATTTGTACTTTACAGCGTGAAGAAGCCATTCCAAAGAAGAGTATAAATTTAGAAAGAAAAAAAAACACTTCAAAAGAGAGTAGTTAACGAGTAAGTTTTCTTGAACAAGTCAAGTCAAACGAAATAGGTCGATATTGAGTAGAGTTTGCAACTTGTTTTTAAGTATAACTACAGCTTTGATAAATTAATATTTTATGTTGCTACACTCTTAGGAAATTTAATACAACTAAAACAATTTTACCATTATGAAGCGCGTCTAACTAGGTATTGTAACATTTGATTGAACAACAATTTCTTAATGATTCTGAGATATTTAAATAATAAAAAATAAATGATGGTAAGTAACATCACCTACATTGCACTGAACTTAAAGTAGCTAAAGCAATTGTGTTATGGAATCGGAGACAACGAACATACCACAAACACCCAGAAGCTAGTGACACCATGAAAACCGGTGTGGAGTTGTACCTACGCCACTCGACCACGGAGTTCGTCAAACATTTATTAATTACTAGCAGCACACCCCGGCTTCGCAGGGTATTTAACAAAAATTAAAAATAAATTATATAGCCTATGTCACCCGGGGATAATGTAGCTTCCCAACAGTGAAAGAATTTTTCAAAGCGGTTAAGGTTCAGAGCCAATTCAATGCAAACCAACAATCAAATCTTTCCTCTTTATAATATTAGTTTAGATTCATTTACAGTTAAAACGAAAAAGTCAAAGAAATGAAAATGTTCTGTAGGCACTGTCACTTTTATGTTCTTACTATTAAGGACAAGCATTATAAGCAATTTCGCCACCTAAAAGTTTATATAAGTTCCTAGAAACTTATCCTAGAATATAATACGCAGGAAATGAATAAGACTTAAATATGGAAATAAAAAGCGATTCAAATTTTAAATGCGTCGATATTTAGGAGCTATGAGTAGATTTATGTAACATGCCATTTACTGCCTTGTTTTAAGAAAAATATTTTAGGAAAAATACTAGACATTTGTGCCAGTGTTAGGATGCAATAACACAATACATATTTGACTTTCATCAAATAAATTGCAACGCGTTACGCTAGCGGGTTTTGTTTGCCATTCGATCGTTATTTTTCGGCCACAATCGCCCTCGGCACTATGTAGATAGCTGTGATTTAAAATGGAGTGAAATATTGCAGTGTTTCAATTATAGGCCTGGAGTTCAATTAATAATGAATAAACGAAAACGCCTTCAAATAAACGGCTACAATGTACCCTGATGTTTGTTTTGTATTTTGATTAATGTATAAGCAATATTTTTTTTTAACCTCCTTTAAGAATAATGATATACTTTTGTTTTCCTTAAAAACAGACACCTAGATAAAACAGTCATTACCGAAATAACTTTGTTTATATACACAGTTATCGATAACACTGTTAATTACAGAACCTTTTTTTTTCAAAGCAGCAAAGTTGTTTTTATGAATTCAATTTTTGCATTGAGTCTATCTAACAACCATATAGTTTGATAAGTAAACAAACGCCACCTATAAGACACTATTTGAACTAATTTACCTGCTTTTAATTTTATTGTAATGTAAATACATTTTGTGTTTTATATTATTTTATTTCAATGATTACCTTTAGATTTTATTTTCTGTTTAACATTTAATAGTTAATTTAATTATTGTTGGTATCGTATTTACTTTGTTATGATAGTGTGTATTAATAACGCATTTTCAAAATAAGCTTAACTTAGCTCTTAAATAAACTGTTATCGATTTTGAAGCTTCACAAATGTTACACGCAACACACTGTGTGATCCGAATACATTATAAAATATATAATGCAGTACCAAAACCATTTATTCAGAAGTTTCCGCAATCAAATTATGGAACAATTATTGTCCTTGTCGCCTAACTTGGAACGAGGAAAATATGTAATGAATGCAGTTTTCAGGTCATGTGGTCGATGGAACTGCACATTGTTTATTATTATATTAGTATTGTATACCCAATTTATTTCATAAAAATCATGAGAGCCGACGACTCGGAAAGTTAGTTACGCTACTCGGCAATAGGTGGCGCTGGTTGTAGCGTGCGAGCAACCTAGTCAGTTTGGAGTCATGTGTGAAATTGAAATGTACGGTACATTTACTAGATGGCGCTGTATTAGAATCTTAAGTATTTTTATAGTATAAAGCATTTATTTAGCGGTATTATAATAGTTTTTTGTGGTATTTAATATTGTATTCCTGTAATAATGACAACAACATAAGCTAACTTTCATTAATCACTAGTTTACAAATGCGATAAAAAACTTTTTATATTCTAAACATAATGTCACTGACCCCTCACTCGTATAAGATCAAAGACTGCTAATAAGGGAAGAAATTTAACAGGCAATACTACCCAAGGGTGTAGCAATTTGTCGAGTCATTTACTGTGGATACATTCAGATCTGTTTGCATGACCGTAAAGAGTCCACGCCCTTACCGTAACTACCCACTGTGTGCTCCAATATACACAGACCTGCCGTGCCCCTCTGACCCTACAATTAAACAAGAACCAAGGCAACTTTGTTCACAACTCGATGTGTCAACGTAAACTGGTTCAGAGGAACATCGTCCATCCATTGGCAGGTGACCACAATCACGTCACCTTCGCAATGGAATCGTAATCGTAAAAGTTGGCTAGTTTCCCGCGGGCACCGTCGCTGGGAACTACCCTCTAGCCCATTTAACTAAAAGCCTCACTTATACAAAATGATTTGATAACGAAAAATGAACTGGAAGTCCGAAAAGTTTTTGAAGAAAATAAAAAGATTTTTTGTTGTACGTCTCTGTAGAAGGACGAAGAAGATGAATAATATGAGAAGAAGGAGAGAATCAGTTGCCTCTGTTTATAGAAAGACTACGAAGTTCTTAACCTCGAACACAGCGAATTTTCTCAAGAAAAAGCCTTACCCGAAGAAATCAAGAATTCTAATGCAGACTGTTGAAGATTTCGAAGATAACGCAGAAGAAAATGTTGAAAAGGTTGAAGTGCCAATAAAGGACGAAGATGATTTGGGAGAAAGAGATCTTGATTTCTATTTAGGAGTCAGTAAGAGAGAAAGTTACTGGAGAGATCCAGTTGGAAAGGAACAAATAAGAAAGGACTACCTAGTCTACCACTGTGGAGTAACCGAAGAAGATTACGACAAAAATTATAAAAAAAACATCGTCTCCAAAGTGTCTTACGTCATACAACCAAGACTAAAACAAGTGCCTTTCAAGATTCACAGAAAACGAAGGAAAAATGGAGATTTAAAAGACGATTCATGGAGGGAAAAGAGTGGGATATTCAAACTATTTGCTTACAGACGGGATAGTGAATATTCTACGTCGGATAGTTACAGCGAATGTGATTCTAATGAGGATAGTAAAGGTGACAGACTGCAGTCTACTAATGAAGATGATTTAGAAGATATGATAGGATATCTCAATGAACTGAGGACTTGTGGATCTGATGATTTGTCTGAGGTTTGTTTGGGCAATTAAATAATTATTTCACTATCCAGTCTACTACTTTAGCAAGTCAAACTCGCATACATCTCTTGTTGATTTTGTGAATTGGTGGGACGTTACGCATCCAATGAGGTCTCGACATGATTAGAAGTTATAGGCCGAGTAAAACATCGTTGTTATCTCACTTTAATTTTGTTCAAAGCATTTGTTTTGAAAACTTAGATTATCAATTTTATTAATTTATACTAAAAATAAATAATTTCTTTTAAAAAACAATTACACCTATAAATAATATGTACTTAAACTTTTAAAGAAACCGTCTTGAAGCGACAAATGTAAAATAACAACTCAAACTAACAGAATACATTTTTTTTTGTATGTCACACATTGCCTAAAAATCTAAGTTCATGGAAAACAAGATAACAAAATCCATACAATTGCTCAAGGCTGGTTGGTTTTTGCTGCTATTTTATCTGTCGGCTACTTTTCCAGTCGTCGTCGAACTATCGGAGTCTGGTTTTTGGTACTTATAGATATTACAAAGACATCTTAGGTCATAATACAAAATTGTTTACAGCTATTTAGCTTAAAAAAAAAAAAATATGGAACATTGTTCCAATCACTTGATAATCGTGTGTCATATTTTTAATAAGCTGGAAATGATTCTTAGAACAATAATTAATTTGATTCATAAAAAAAATATTCGATTAAAAACAAATGAATGATGACAAAGTTTCTACGAATGAATTGCTTATTTTCTGTCTGACAATATTATCACCCTAGTACGCTTAAACCGTGTTTAAACAGTACAGGAATATTTTCCTCATTTGAATGATAGGTATCACGTACATGAATTTACTTTCTTTGTTTTAAAGAATTTTGTGTGACTAATAATTCAGGTAACCATAAATATTATGAGCCTTCGTAGAAATACAAAGAGTTGTTACTATTGTGTAGTGTTTTAAAAAAAAACTCGCAGTACTACACACGAATTTACAGCAGCAAAATTCAATAATTACATACTCGTAATCGTAGTAAGCCATGATACTTAACAAGGACCAACCAAAAATATATCTTTCACCATCTCCGAAGCACGTTTATTTCACGGTTTTCTTTTGTTTTTCATTTATCTATAATATGTACCTATGTAGGTATTTAGAAATATATAAGTATGTTTATCAGTTTTCTGGTTGCTATAATACAGGCTCTACCTAGTTTGGGTTCAGAAGGCCGTGTGTGAGTTATCGCAAGATATTATTAAAAACAAATGAAGAAAGCTGAATATTAGTTACCTGTTGGCTATTAAAATTCTGAATTCTTCTTTTTTTTTCAGGGTGTTCGGATAAAAGAAGTGTCGGAGGGTCGACCCTGCGACAACTGTCCTGAACTCTGCCCAGGATTCATTCCCCACGCCTGGAGGTAGGTCTTATATGTTCACACGGAAACCATTATCTTAAACCTTGATATAACCCCGAGAGTTTTACCTTGTGCATACAAATAAAGGTGTCTCTTCTCGTCAAAGGATATCTATCATCATTTACATACCTATGCATTAAATTTATACATTCTCTGGCAATTGGAATTCGTCATAATTTGCATGTTTTACACGAAACTTTTATAAATGACTTGCGCTAACTACGGTTTGACGCGGAGGATTTAAAAAAAAAATACGAAACATTAATAAGTTCCTATCTCAGTATTATATGAAGTATAATATTACAAATGAATTTTATTTATGAAATACCTTATGCCTTGTGGCACTACATAGGTATAATATTTCGAGGATCACTAAGAGACTACTACATTACATTCATGTAATAGCCAGTGAATATCAACGCTATCTCAAACTGGGCGGCATCCCAAAACGTATCATAAAATCGCGGTTTTCTTTTGTTTTTCAATAAAGGTGTCTTTGTTACTCTGTACAGTCAAACGGTGCGTCAGTTCTAACACCATTTCCAGCACTCTTATTTCAAAGGTTTAAGGTTTATTTTCGTATTTCTTTTCTACTCCTGACGTATGATCTACCGTCATAATTGGTTCGAGATGATAAGCGTATACGACAGACGGAGAATTGAGTCAATAAGGACTTTCTTTGTCCTCATCAGAGAATTTGGCACAGCACCCAATCCATTGTTTTTGAAGTCCTTATATTGCTCTTAATTAAGCGTAAATGTGTTATACAGTTTAATTTTAGAAACAGATCATGTTAGGAGAGTAAAAAAAAAACAATCGAGAAATGTTGACTGCATTGGCATATACTATTTATTTCTTCTTCTTATTTTCCATTTCCTGTTAACTATTATTATTATTTGGAGTCGGCGCAATGTGTGTTTTTCTTCCGATTTTCCCTTCTACTCGTCATCTCAGCTTTGGTATATTTGCTGTTAGATTAAAATATCCATCTCTATAAGAGAAAGGATTTAATCGAAATTCACGAAATAGTAACAGACCAAAAAGAGTGGAACGCCTATAGAATAGCAGAAAGGCCTTTTCCCTGCAGTACTTAGTTACAAGGCGCTATTTACAATTTGTAACATTTCCAAAAAAACGCCCCCCGGTTACATAAACAGCCTAAACCCATTACGTTATCAGCCCTGTGACCGGGTCACAGATAACTTATCAACCATTCACACAACAACGAACGTGATCGAAATCAACTAACGAGCGGATAATCAGCCTTGCGGTGAGGCCAGCGCGTGCGCAGCTCTTACACAAATGTCCACTCTTGCTCCCGCCGCCACAGCGAACGCACGCGCAACAAAACCAACAATGTGTCTCTCGTTAAAACAATTGGAGTGGGCGGATGTCTACAGGCGCATCAAAGGCACCGACAAAGAACCCCCCAAAGAGAAAAAAATCCAGAAATTCCCCTCGAGGGAAAGAAATTATGCCGTGAAGAGAAAGAATAATAACAACATGAGGTCTCACGTCAATTGCGAAAGTTGCGCGCGCGCAGCTGAGAAAGAAGAAAGATGATTTGTGTTGTTGTGGCTGTGAAGGATTCAGTGGATCTTAGGATCGATATGTGATACATCGAACTATAATTTCGATAGTGACAAGTTAATTTATAAACAGTGCAAATTGAGAACTGGTTTCGTAGATACAGACTCTTAAAGTGTTAAAACCTTTTTGCTCAAAACATTCCAAATTTTTGCTCAAATTTTTCGTAAACTGTTTCGCAGTCGTTTGTTTTATTGTTTAACATAATGACAGGATGTTAGCAAATAACTGTGGATGTTATCTACGTTAATAAGTGTTGCATTTCAAATTTATTACAAGGTCCCTTTATTTTTTTGGGGCAGTCAAATTGGCTGTCATGTCTGGTTTACGAAATGAAGGACTTATTGTGTTGAGTTTATTTTTAGACTCAATTGCTAAATGAAACTAAGTATATTTTATTGGTTTGTTAAATAGCCAATTGTTTATGTGAATATTGTAAATGTATGATGATTAATAATGTGTCTCGTTTCAAAGTAGGTATGTTATCAACCGTATTGTTGGTATAACGATGCCGGATGTCATTAAATGCATTCAATTCTACAACCTATCGGAATCCAATACGGTTGAAAATTGAATAAAACCTCACGATGTTTTGAGATTCACAAAAAAATAAACAAAAAATATTTGGAAATATTTGTATGAACGTGAATATGATACATTAATACTGTATCTGTATCTATAGTGTTGCATGTTAAGTGGATTGAATTGAAACGAAGGTTATGTTAAGACTATAAATAAATGAGTTCATAAGATCAGACCACTTTATTTATTTCTGTTGTTATCTAACACACAATATGGGCATTGTATCGGCTGTATAAACATCGTCTGTGACCTATTGTTGAGCAGGGGTCAAAGTTCTATAGGTACGTATCGTCTTTGTTGGTCTAACCAACCTTTTAGATTGAATAATACTTGCTTAAATAACAATAACAGTGGGTATAACATACATTGCTGTTCCCATGTTAATTTAATTTATCATTTATTTGCAGAAAACATTTCTCATAAAGTATTAGTAAAAAATAACTTAACCTAATGTTAGTATGCTTATACAACTACAACTACATTGGTATATGACATTATGTCGTATGTAGTCGCATCCAGTGGCCGGTGTTAAGAAATAAAATACATTTTTTAATTCACACAACCCTGCATTCTTCATACACTTAACTTAGGTGTAAAAACTAGTTGTAGTTGTTTATTACAGGTAGTATAGTTGTGAGTAATAAATTATTACTGTCAAGCAAAGCAACCAAAACATTTAAAGTCTCGCTAAATTGGTTATACTTCTGAATTATTCATAATAAAATTCATTTTCTTCTTTTCGACAAACTATCAAAGCTTGATTGACTTTTTCGTGATGAATTACATAATTGTCAAATTTCAAATAGGTACCTTAGAAATGGTATCTTGTATGGAATATTTGTAGGTACCTATTATTGAGTACAATATTAAATAACAATTACGACGTAACTATTATTATCTATACTAATATTATAAAGCTGAAGAGTTTGTTTGTTTGTTTGTTTGTTTATTTGTTTGTTTGAACGCGCTAATCTCAGGAACTACTGGTTCGAATTGAAAAATTCTTTTTGTATTGGGTAGTCCGTTTATTGAGGAAGGCTATAGGCTATATAACATCACGCTACGACCAATAGGAGCTGAGCATAAATGAAAAATGTTGCAAAAATGAAAAACCGTTGAAACTAAAACACGCGAACAAAGTCGCGGGGGACAGCTAGTTACTTAATATTCTTACGTCAACGCAAGAACTGGTTCTCACAGCGAACAATTAAAAGATCGAGAGATATCAACGCATAGTTTATTCACTTGGAAATGTTTTTATCTCTTTTCTGTAGACTGGAATAGACAGGGACAAGAATAGTTGAATATTTATGTGTGAAAATGTCAGAATCAGCTGTTCAAACAACGCTATAGCTTTAATAAACATCAGATACATCTCTATAAGAAACAAATGCAGACTGTAGACTCTATTGGGCACCAGCAGGGTTATTCGCTATGGCGGTTGTCAACTGAAGCGATTATTGCTTTATAAAAACACAGTGAACAAATTTCTTATCCTCTAACTTCGATGACCAACCAGATCTACTATTACGTAGTTAGTCACCGACGTTAGCCGATACTGTGATGGGTGAACTTTTACTTATATACCTACAGGTTTGTACGGAACCCTCGGTGCGCGAGTCCGACTCGCACTTGGCCGGTTTTTTTATCTTGTAAACATCGGTTGGGTTGGCAACTGGAGATACAAGCCTACAGCTCAAGCCTTTACTGCGTTGGGGCCCAGATTACAGTCTCACGGGATGCGGCTTAACACCAGGATTTTTAAAAAACTGCCTATCTCAAACTCTACTTATCTAACTGCCTATTAACTGATTATAGTATGATTACAATATGTAATTAACGAGCAATCATTCAATAATCGAATGCAGAAATAGTTAAATATAGGTATTGGATATTGAATTATAGCCAGCATAGATACTACATAAAACGGACCTCGTTTATATACCTTTCAATTTAAATAAATAATTAGTTAAAATCACAAGACTAAGGATGCCGTATAAGTACCTAAATAGGGATGTTTCCTGGGTATCAAAAGTTAAAATCTATTTAGTCCGTCAGTTAGATAATAAAAAAATATTAGACACGTATTTTTTCTTTTATCAAAACAATAAAAACTTACAAAGATACAGCGCTTTAAAGTTTCAGAGTGGGGGCTTATGACGCCACGCCTTGGTAAAAATTGTAGCGAGGAGTGACGTCACGCGTAATTTGCGTTCTCTGTATTTTGATCATTTTTTGTTTGTAGGATAAAAGAAAAAATACGTGTCCAATAAAATTCATTAATCTACAAGGCGGACATTAAAAAAAAAAGTTAGGAAACATGCCTATTCCAAGAAGGTCAACTTGATACAAGAAGATTTTGTATGTACCAATGAACACACATAATATAGGTAGCCTTGAAAAAAAAAACTATAATTAGTGGCATATTACTCTGAATATTACCATTTAGCAGTAAATTATATTCGCAACGAAACTTTTACCAGAATTAGGAGTCAGGTTAGACAACGGTATAACGGTATAAGTGTCGTGGTGGCCTAGTGGTTCAATGAATGGATTTGTCTGCACAAGGTTGCAGGTTCGAACCCAATACAGGCAAGTACTAATGTGACTTTTTCAAAGTTATAATATGTACTTTCTTAATTATTCTAAGATATCATTAACAATCGGTGAAGGACAACATCGTGAGAAAACCTGGATTCCAAAAATTGGAATCTGAAATCGCCAACCCGCAATGAGCAAGCGTGGTGATCAATGCTCGTTCCTTCTCTATATGAGAAGAGGCCTGTGCCCAGCAGTGGGACATTAATAGGCTGGTATTATTATTAGACAACGGTATCATAGGATTCTAAAATTTGAGGTTATAAATTAAAAAAAATATCTAACAAATTATTATAAAGCAATGAGATAATTACATTACAAACCATTAATATTTATGTCAACAACCTTAGATAAGAAAACGGCCCGATAACTATGCTGTTCAATGCAACCATCATTGTTGGACAGATAATAATGTTTTGAACTCGTTAGGACCATTCGGAATAGTTTCTAAGAGAATTAAAGAAAATATTCAATCCTTAAAAATTAAATCAGACCTTTTTTATATAAGGACTAGCCCACCACACATGTCGATCATTGCAACTCCTGTAAGCCAGGATCTAGAATGATAACTAATGAATACCACCGAAACAGAAAAGCTCGGTGTGTCCCAGGGAAACGATTGACTGTCTTGGAACCCGCAACGAAATTAATCAGAAGTAGTAAATAGGAGGAGTAGGAAAAATAAATCAGACCTATCAATACATAGGTCTTAACGTGACAAGTTCTGTATGAACTAAAACCATAGATGTCACGTGTCTTAATTTGATAACTAGCGACCCGCCCCCGTTTCGCACGGTAGACAAAACATTAACGAATTATACACACAAACCTTCCTCTTTAATCACCTTATCTATTGATGAAAATCATAAGAAAATATGAGCAGTAGTCTTTTAGTTTATTGTCTTCAGACAGACAGACGGCGGGGGACTTTGTGTTGTAATAATTATGTTACATGTAATATGTATGTATAGATAATTCGTTGAAGTACCTAATATAATCTATATATATAAAAGAAAGTCGTGTTAGTTACACTATTTATAACTCAAGAACGGCTGAACTGATTTGGCTGGAAATTGGTGGGGAGGTAGCTCAGAACCAGGAGAAGGATATAGGTAGGGTAGGTAGGTAGGTAGGGTAGGTAGGTAGGTAGGTAGGGTAGGTAGGTAGGTAGGTAGTGTAGGGTAGGTGGGTAGGGTAGGGTAGGTAGGTAGGGTAGGTAGGTAGGTAGGGTAGGGTAGGTAGGTAGGGTGGGTAGGGTAGGTAGGGTAGGTAGGTAGGGTGGGTAGGGTAGGTAGGGTAAGTGTTCAGTTAACGGGAGCGAAGCCGCGGGCACAGCTAGTAAATTAATAAGTAAACATGACATGGTCTTTCCAGTGCCAAATTATTAGTCTATTATATCCATTGTACTCACTCATTACAGATATTAATTTGGACAGGAAACCATTACTCTCTAAAAGGAGTTGGGAAGACCGCAATTCAGTTTTCCTGTTACTCATTTTCTCATTTTTCCTTACCTTAAATACCTACTTAGTTAGATACTTAAGACAATACAATTTCTACTAAACAAATATTTTTTTAGAAGCTAATTGACGGTCGTTTCGTACACACCGCTTTTCAAGGTGTCGCCAGCTCTAAGGTCCCGGGTTCGATCCCCGACCAAGTCAATGTAGAAAACCACTTTTCTACATTGTCTAAGGTCTGGGTGTTTGTGGTACCTTCGTTGTCTCGGAATTCCATAACACAAGTGCTTTAGCTACTTACTTTGGGTTCAAAACAATGTATGTAATGTTGTCCAAATTTATTTATTTATTTATAAAATTTTTAGGGTTCCATAGCCCAAAAGTTGCCAACTGGACCCTATTATTAAGCTTTCGCTGTTCGTCCGTTCGTCTGTCTGTCAGCGGGAACCGTAAAAGCTAGAGAGTTGAAATTTTCACGGAGAGTGTATTCCTACTCACTACAACGAATAAAAATAAAATATTAAAGAGAACCCTTTATGCGTGAGTCTGATTTGCACTTGGCCGTTATTTAAATGTATTTACATAATTACATAGTTTCTTTCCACCGTATCAATGACAATAATCGTATTGTTTTCTGTCTTTTGTAATTACATGACGGTTCTCAAACATAAATGTAAGCTGTCAAAATATCGTCAAAATGACATCAGTGAGCGTCATGACGTGAATGACTTTATTATTGGTCTAAAAACCTGTAGATGATGTTGTCATTAACACATAGTTTATAAAATTTTACTTGAAATCGCTAAAATATTCGTAGTTGGGAGATCGTGACGTCACGTTTGGTTTTTCAAGTATCTACAATTAACATGTTATTAAAAATAAAGTATTAAATTAACTTTTTTACACACTTGCTGCGATTGTTCGCTCGTCGATCGTTTAGTTGTCTCTAAAGGCCTTATGTTAAATAGAATTTAACTTTCGTCAAGAACTGTGGCTTTAATCTTCAATTAATTTTAATTCCAATACAATGCCAATGGACGTGTGATTTAATATTCTATAAAAAACTGTCAATGGAAAGAACTAACTGGAATCTAAACATTGACAGTATTTTTTTACTGTAAAAGTACGTAGGTACCTACTTATAAAACTTAAAAATGTATAAAGCAATAGGTAAGGTACATCTATTATGTAATAATGAAGAAACCCTTTTCCATATACATGAAACAGTTAATTACCTTATTAATAGGTGTTTTCATTACTACTTTATTGTTGTACATAATTGAAAGTGACTAAAAGAAATTACCTATTAAGACACACTTACCCATAACCCGTCATGCCGTTTGCACAAAAACAATAACAATTTAATTGGATGACACGTTAATAACGTCTGAATGATTAATCTTCACACATTCTTAATGTTGACATTTACCATTTACATTTATAACTAAGCTAGCTAGCTGCTAGCTGTTTCCCGCCTGCTTGAATGTCAGTTATCACGGGAAAAAGTAGCCTATGTCCTTTCTCATGCTCTAGATAATCTGTGTACCAAATTTCAAGTAAATCGGTTCAGTTATTTTGGCGTTAAAGACACACAACAGACAGACAGAGTTATTCTCGCATTTATAATATTAGTAAGGATTAATTAATTTCAAACGTCAAAGCCGAAATCTCGAACGTTTTCGACTTAAAAATTTCAGTCGAATCAAATCAAAATCAAAATATTTTTATTTCAAGTAGGCCTTTTCAGACACTTTCAAAACGTTTAAATGACTCTAGTTGCGCAGTTCCAAAATGTCACTTCTATGGAGAAGAACCGGTAAGATACTCCATGGTTAATCTTTAAAAAAAGGTAAATACAATGTTTAAAAATACAAATATTTTAAAATATACGACAACAACGCTATATCCGGAATAGTATTTATTTAAAACAAAGCGGTTTACTCACGTATATGCTCGGGATCGCCCGACTAGTTACAGACTCAATAGGACTCATGCCGCCGCCGCCGCCGCGTCATCTCATGATTAGGGACTCCTATTGTGTCTGAAACTAGTCGGGCGATCCCGAGAATATACGTGAGTAAACCGTTTTGTTTTAAATAATTATGAATACTCCTCACGAAATAATATTCATATGCACGTGAATTCTGCCCGAAGTTAATCTGCCTTGCTTCGCCATTTGCCTTTAGAAGGTATTTATTTCGAAGTCTGTATTGCACCATCAAGTGGACGTGGTAACGTTAAGTAAGACAACCTGCTTGTCTAGTTTAAGCTTTAAGTTGCATAATGCATACATTCCTCTTACAATTTATTTTATTTGATAAACCACAGAATAAGAAATGGTTTTGTAGCACTAATTGAAGACTTATAGTTAATCTATACTTATTTTTACATAGTACAAAAGAAAGTCGCACTCGCTGTCTGTACGATTAGATCTTTTAAACTACTCATCGGATTTTCATGCAGTTTTCAGCAATTGATAGAGTTATTCAAGAGGGTGGTTTATATGTATAGGGGCTACAGCTAGAAATATAATAAAGCTCAATAGTTTGTTTATTACAACGCGCTAATTTTTAAACGACCAGACGGATTTTAAAAAATCGGTGTGCTTTAAGCCAAAATCTCAAGGAAGGTTATATTATAGGCTATATAATATTACGTTACTTGCCTTGGGAGAAAAACAAGACGAGTGAAACCGCATAGCACAACTAGTTCACTAATAAATAGATGGCAACAAATAAATTAACTAAAATTTGCAAAGCTAATTAATATTATATTGAAAAAATTCCTTTAAAAAAAAATTGTGGTTGCAGCAAGATGGCTCTTTGTTTGTTAATAAGAGGATTTTGCTTTTTTTTTTAACTGCAAAACATATTTACCTTCGGACTCTGGCCGTGAATACTAAAAAGTAAATTAACTTTAAGCAGTTCTTAAATGTTTATCTGTCTTTACTTTACACTTCAGTGACAGAGACAGAATGCTACTTAACGGCTACTTAAAACTGATTGTCGTTTCTGTATTATCTGTATTCGTATACAGGGTGTAAGCAAAAGGGTATATCTAAAAAAGGGGTAAAGATAACATCTGGTATAGAGCTCAGTTTATAAAATTTCAACTCAAAATGAGTTAATAAATGTATATCAGATTTTTTGCAACAATTATTCGACACACACAGATATACCCTTTTGGTAGCATCCTGCATATTTATTATATTCTTTATTAGAGTCGAAAATCTCGTTTTACGCTCATCTCGACCACAGCAGAGACAATTCCCAGAAACCAATTAACACATCTAGCCTTCAATACATTGCGCAGTTTAAACACTTAAACTAAATGTAAACAGTTGAAGACTGATGACACAATTCGTTCAATGCGTCAATAAAAATGCAGACTTGTTTTAATAAATAGTGCCATGATCAATGATATTATCTTCTATATATCGGTAACGGTTTTTCATTTATGCTCCGCTCATTTTGGTCGCAGCGTAATGTTATATAGCTTATAGCCTTCCTCAACAAACGGGCTATCCAACACTGAAAGATTTTTTCAAATCATACCAGTAGTTCCTGAGATTAGCGCGTTTAAAACAAACAAACTCTTCAGCTTTATATATTAAAGTATAGATAATATCATTGGCCATGATAAAACGAATGTTTATTTTTATATTGATCTCAATTAAAACTAAATTGAAATGGCCAGTCTATACAACGTTCCTAGGTCTGAAGACGTATTTAATTTATGAATCAGTGAACATGCGATGTGTTAATGTCTTGCAAATGGAATAGGTACTTTGATTCTTCTTTATTTTCTGCCCGTTTTTTTCCCAAACTATGTTTTGATCTCTAGTTTCACCGAATTTGGCTTAGTGCCAGTATTTTATATAGAGCAATCCTATCGTACCTACGCGACTAATTTACTAATTAAACTCGTACTGTATCTCTCAGTAAGACTGTTCGTTAAAAGTTATAATTATTCCTTTTAATATTATTCATACACTTATAGGCAAAGTATTTAAAGCTTTGATGAGTCTGACATTAAAGTCACAAAATATTGCCTTTTTAGCATTGAGCAATACCAGTGAACGAATAAGTCAATTAAGTCAAGTTGCTCTACTATTGATGTGACTATATATAGTTATTTACAAAATTTCAGCTCAAAATGAGTTAATTCAATAATTGCCAAATTTTCGCATGAATATATGTATACCAGATGTACCTACTCTACATCCCTTTTGAAAACATATAACCTTTCTGTAACACCCTGTATACATATAATAGTCATAAATATGGCAGCACGACTTTTAACTTAAACACGACACACAATTCGCGTTTAGAATTCACATTTTTAAATCAATAATGCGCCACTGAATAACATCATTGAGTTTGTCAATATTTTGTTATGAAGAGGTGTATTTATATAAATGTTGTGTCTTTTAGGAAACTTTTGCAATACATCTCGTAAACATCAGTTGAAAGAAGACTAAACCGACTTCTGTGTTTTTAAACGATACCAATAAGAAGAAGGTTCTATTTTTGTTTTGTTTCAAATAAAATTAATTGGTACTGAAATTCACACCAGATTTTAAACGTGGTTATTGCTATAGTCACCCTTAAAAAAATGTAAGGCCCTTATTTGTTTGCGTTATTGTAAATAGTTCTGTATGTTATAAAATAGAAAAATAGAAAATAGAAAAGTCTTATCTTACACAATTTATAACTCAAGAACGGGTTGACCGATTTTCGTGATCTTTGATTTGTCCAGGATAGCAGAATAACTATCAAAAAATGTCTTACTATCTCTCTAGATATATGTAAAAGAGATACATTCCTTTACATACATTAAATTAATAATATAATTATAATAAAATATTTTTATTTAGATTAAAGATCCACAAAAATCTAAAATGTTTGCCTGAACTATCAGTGCTCTGCGTTCCCTCTCCGTGTCCATGTCTCCATGTTAGTGGCTTCTAAGTACGTAATAATTATTATACGCTCCAGTGCACCAGTCGCGATGTGACCTGACGCAATGCAACTTATAAATAACTGTAGTTGCGATAGCAGTACCCATAACAAAGTTAAAACTGACCTTGGTTCGTTTTGCGAAATAAAACTAACTTGTTGAACTGTTTTAATGTTAGCATTCGTGTCGTTGTAGCCTAGTAACTTTTATACTAAAGCAGAAAAAGTTATTTCTTGAAATACAAGCTAACTTAATACCAAATTTTATCAACATAGATTGCGTAGTTAGCCTTGGAAGCGTAACAGACAGACGGACAATCACTTTCGCATTTATAACAATAGCATGCATTTATTATAAGACACCGCTTTACCATATGTAAAAAAACTAAAAGCAGACACATTAGATCAACGGCACATAACTTTTGGTTTTCAAATCACATTCTACGCAGTTATGGTCAAAGTTCTAGAAATCTTGAGAAACACCTTAATTTTTTACCCTACATAAAACTGCATGCTATAAATTAATAGTAGGTAGGTATTGTAAAACAAACACAGGTCAAAGATTACAATGATTACGGAAAATGAATAAGAGCAAGATTACACACAAGTAATTGTCATTTTATGTCTTCAAAGAAATGATACAAAAGTATGTATGATACCTTAGTTCGAAGTTCATTCAGTGTTTAATCTGGGTACAAAATGCAACTATATCCGGTAGGGTATTATCATGTAAGTATTTTACACCCACCCCTGTGGGTGTGAAGGAGTCCTTGAAGGACTGAGCTGAGACCCACCGGAGCAGTGCATATTATGCGCTAGCGATCCCGCGGGTCCGGCTAAGGCAACGGCGAAACCGGAGTGTTTTAGTTAGTGCAATTCATAAAGCGTGTTAAATTAATTAGATTTACACCTTGAAATAAAAAGTTATCGTGTTCGCGGATGGTAGGTACATCGCCGCCCCTCCTCGCGACTTGGAAGTCCATGAGGAAATCTACAGGGAAAACAAGAAAAAGGGGACTTGTTTTATTAAAAACTCTTATTCAAATATTACGCCCTTTCAAGAAATAAAGACAAGTTTAACAACGACAAAACCATGATGTTTAACGAAAATAATAATTATTTAAAACTAAATGGTATTTATTTTTAACAAAAGTTAGCAAAAAATACAATTTTATCAGCGAATAAATTATTTTGATCAGCAAAATAATTACTTGGTCAGCCAGACTGTTCGAACTGGTCAGTAATAAAACACAATTAGTTACGTTAGGTCAGTTTATTTTATTGCTGACTTGGTGATTGCTTTGCTAACTAAACTGAGTTTTAGCTGATTTTCATTTAGCTAAGCATTTCAATCAGAGGCATGATAAACTGCATAATATTCTTTGTAACGCGTTTGTGTAGAAATTAAATTAAAAGTAGTAAAAATTACCGTCAAGCCAGTGGTCGCAGGTTCGAGTCCTGCCTGAGGTTTAAGTTTTTCCTACTATTCTTTGTATTTAATTACAAATATTCGCTCCGCATGCGTTAATGCGTAACAAATAATTTAAATAATAAATACCAATGTATTATTTCCCCTCCTGGGGGGTTACTCCTGAATGAATTTCAATTCTAATACAATGCCAATGCAAAATTATTATTAATTTAACAGGCAAACAAACACACAGTACAAAAAAAATACAGTCTATGTCTAAAATCCAGTTAGTTCCATGATATACCTTAGACAGTATTTTTTTTTATTACAAAGAATCTGTTTCACTTGTCCGCTAAACTAATATCAATTTTGGTTGATCGTTGGCATTGTCTTGGAATTAAAATTAATTGAAAAGTAAGGACACTGATAGTTACATTGTAAGTGAGTGTGTTTTAAGTAGCGTCACGTCTCACAGTGTCTTTATGGTTTCCGCTAATCGTAATGAGAATTATACTCCAGTCAATGATAGGAAGTTTATTGAGGCTCGTCTGTATTACTTCCTATTCTATGCAGCTCTGAGGTAATAGACTAGTATTATCCATATTACTATTGAGGGGCTCATGGCTAAGTGTAAGCCGTACGAATAGACCGATAATATAGGTTAAGCCGCGCTCGCCGCGGTTGGTCCGTGGATGGGTGACCATTTGTAAACACACCGAGACCTCTCCATGTCCTGGAAAGCACGTAAAGCCGTTCGTCCCGACCGTCATACGTTGATCTTAGACAGGCGTTAAGTGATTTTGGCAACTAGTCTTACTTTGGGATACTGTGTTACCCAGTAAAATGGGTTGTGAAGGTCAGATAAGCAGTCGCTTTATGTAAAATACGGTATTCAGCTAAATCCGGTAAGACTGGCAGCTGAACCTAACATAGCTTGGGAAAAGGCTATTATAAATGCTAAAGTAACTCAGTCAGAACTAAAGGCTCTGGGATCGTTTAAAAACATGTTATGGTAAAGTTATAACTGACTATAGTCAGTAAACCACTGTCGTTGTTGTTATTTCTACATTTTTTTAGAAACTATTGTAAAAAGAACCTTATATTATTTACTAGCTGCTGCCTGCCGCCCCGTCCACGTGGGTGTCGCAGCCTATGGTGATCCAAGCTTATCCTATACCAAATTTCATAAAAATCGGGTCAGCCGATTAACCATTAAAGCGTAACAGACAGGCATAGTTACTTCCATTGACAGTTTTTTTTTTAAGGATGATTCAGTATCCTTAAAGAAAAACTGTCAATGGAAGTAACTTATGAAAGTAACTATGCCGCTAAACTAATATTAATTATGCTTTGGCATGATATTGGTATAAAAAATAAAATATCTAGTAGATACTTATATAGGTACCTACTTTTAAATCCCAGAATAATCCTTTAAAAAGGAACATAAAGACTAGACTCATTTATTCATTATGCAGACATCATATATAAGTAGTCTTGATATACATTCTCTGAAGAATGTACCTACAAATACAATTCACATAAACATACGAATTACATGTCAGTTTTATTGATATAATATATTATCATATTACGTCGAGGCCGTGCTATCAATTCGCGACAATCTAAATCTATCCAACGGAACCATTTCAACAAATTGATATGAATAATCTAATTAGATATCCAGTATCATAAGCAATTCATGTAATTTGCGATATAATATCGCGTACATAACTTTAATAAAAGCGTTTTACCAAAAATCGACCATACTGCTTTGAAATAAAAGTGTTCTTATGTAATTTATTTGGTACTACTAATTTGTGGTCGACTCCAACACATAATCAATGTTTATTGGACATTAACACACCCAAATATCAATGATACGGATTAAAATTGAGGGAGTTAATCACATTAATTCTTCCTCTATCTTTACCGGCCATTTATAATTGAACACCCAATTTGCGAATTGTAAACATCGTATGAGGAAGGAATTGATTAAGTACCTTGGGTTTGAACAGATTATTATTTTAATCTCGATTATTGGAGACAGGTAGTACGGGCGATATGCGACTTTGTGTGTGTTAATTAGGGCTACCGTTATTGCGCTCACCAGTTGGCGCCACTGGTACGTCAGCTGTCAAAACCCATCATAGAGTAAGAGCCCACGACGGCCAGACCTTCGTTATTTTATAAAAGCTGAAAGTTCTTCTGTGCGTGTCCCCTAGACAGGTAAGAACGACCAGGGACTATAGAGTTTGGGTAGTGGTTACTTGGGCAGGTAACAGGTAGTAAAGGTGTATAAAATAGTACCTTAAATTCGTTAAAGTATAAAGCTCAGTTTTTTTATATTTTATTAGGGATAACTTTAGAAATCTCGTCATCCATTGCCAGACACTTATGACAGTTGCTACCCCCTGCCAGACACCCCTAAACTTTAATAAATTATAATTATACTTTCGTTAGAGTATAAAAGCTAAATTTTATATATGTTACTTGGGGACCTATGAAAAAATGTTACCTCAAAAGCCGGACAGTTTTAATGGTTTTTACACCTTGCCAGACACATTGAAAGTTCGCTGTAGGTCTGAGCGCGAGCGCTTAGTCAATCGCGATCTTTAAAGATATCCAATTAAAAACATATTTAATGACGTTCATAGCCATGTTATATAAAGTAAAAATGTAATTTTATTATTATAAAATACAAAAAAAAGTATTATTACATGTAAAAAAAAAATATTCGTTGTCGTCGATATTTTCATTTTCTTCGTCACTACTCGTCCAGTCGATGTCATGGTCGTCTTCAATATCGCCTTCTACGTCAGTTTCTGATAAAAATAAACAATTTTATACAATTATGAATAATTAAAAAATTATGTACAATAATAATATATAATAATAACATACCTGATTGAGTTTTGAGCGAATCACTAACATAACTTGGTAGTTGATCTCCTGAAAACCATTTGAATTGGTATTTGTCATTTTTCAATACCCAGCCGTTATTGTCTGGTTGATATATGGTTAGATTTTTCAGATGAGCATTATTCCAAATGGTACATACATAATTTGCTCGCAGAAATTGCTGCAATAGCTCGCTTTTGCAAGGTGGTAGATTGCTAGCGTCAAAATTTCGCAACTTCTTCCGGTCAAAAGCTTCGTTTACATCGGAGACTGTATACGTATCGATGAGTATTTGCAGTCTAGCGTCATAAACACCAATAACATTAGGGACATTGTAATTACACACGAAACAAATTAATGTGTCTCCCATAATAACACTTTTTACTAAAATTACACTTTTATTTCACAAAAAAACTGCACAAATATAAATAGCAAAACGTGTTTGAAACTACACATAATTCTTCAATACATCACTAAAAGACAGATGATGCGCAGTTAAAGATCGCAGTCGACTAAGCGCCCTATCTCACCCGCTAGAACAGTCGTTACCTCGCCCTCGGACCTACAGCGGACTTTCGATGTGTCTGGCAAGGTGTAAAAACCATTAAAACTGTCCGGCTTTTGAGGTAACATTTTTTCATAGGTCCCCAAGTAACATATATAAAATTTAGCTTTTATACTCTAACGAAAGTATAATTATAATTTATTAAAGTTTAGGGGTGTCTGGCAGGGGGTAGCAACTGTCATAAGTGTCTGGCAATGGATGACGAGATTTCTAAAGTTATCCCTAATAAAATATAAAAAAACTGAGCTTTATACTTTAACGAATTTAAGGTACTATTTTATACACCTTTACTACCTGTTACCTGCCCAAGTAACCACTACCCAAACTCTATAGTCCCTGGTCGTTCTTACCTGTCTAGGGGACACGCACAGAAGAACTTTCAGCTTTTATAAAATAACGAAGGTCTGGCCGTCGTGGGCTCTTAGGATATCAACAAACTGTGGAATTTTGAAATTCGGACCTGAAGTACAACCAGCGCCTCTGGTGGCGAAGATAGCTAACGTGTAGCCGTCATTAAAATGTGTTACTAAACAAATGCCAGTCAAAGAAGGAAGTTCAGCTAAGTCGAAGTCAAGAAAGGCATTAATTGATTTTTCAGTTACCTATATCTTGCAGAGAAGCAATCAATATTGATCATCTTGTAAATGAGTTTACGTTGTGAACATTTAGTACCTACAGTATTATTACGGATACGATACGAAAGAAAATACAATTATTTATGAACCATGATAATATTAATGTATCAACCTAATACCTAGATATATTGTGACAGATTTTTTTGGCACAGAAAAAGATAATCTCATAGGTTACCTGACTGTGTTCTCAATACCTAAATATAGTTTTTTTTTTTATAAAAGTCCATACTTACCATTATATTTGACTTTACAAAAAATACAACATCTAGCTAAAGTAAAACACGCATATTTGTATATGTACCTACCTAATTTGCATCGTCAACTAAGGCAAAAGTGAGATTATGAATAGCACTTATCAGACAGCTATTTCTTAACCTGAACAAGTAAAGTACTTACATTCACGACGTTTATAGGCTGATCTTTTAACGATAACAATCCTCAGACCGATATCAGAATGTAATGAAATCCACTTTTACGATGCATGTTACTCGTAAAATAACAATATTATTATAAAAGCGATGACTCACATCAAAGGACAAAGAACTAAGTTGTCGTTGTAACGTGTTTTGGCGCGAATTTCCTTAGTCTTGAGAGTTACTCATCATTATCTGCGCACACAAAAAATTAACAGGATGTATTTGAATAACTGTCAGCACTGCCATCTATGATTCAGTAGCGGAAGCTTTAAACGTAACACAGCGACATCTGTAGTGATATTTATAAAGTCATTGCTTATCTTTAAATACTTCAGTAGTTTTACAGTAGATGGCGCTTAACTATATTTCACAAACTCATTACAATTTCGATGAACTTTTTATCAACCAATGCGGGTAATAGATATTTATAGCAATTTGAAATTTGTTGCTAAAGTACAAACAAAAAATAAATTACCTAGAATACCTGAATCTTAGGTTAAAGGTAATCTTCCGTTATAACTAAACGGTGTACAGCGTTCGATTGTTTTTAAATCCTTTCTTTCAGTACCTATAATAATTATTATAGTAAAGAAAAGTTACAATCGAAATCAAAATGAAATTTAAATCAATGTCAGTATGACCAATTTTATCCTCTGATGAAAAAAAGAGGGATTTTAGTTTGACGTCTGTCTGGTTTTTCTGAGTGCTGCTGTAATATCGTAGCTCCTTTTTTTTTGTTTAAAAGCTGGGTTTTTTCAGTTCATGGACATCTATAAAAATATTTATGCTAAATATTTATTCTTAATTACACAATGTACTTAAATTTCCTAAACTCATACATTTACTGAGTAACGCCGAAAAACGTAACTATATGTAGATAAAATATTTATTTTTTGAGTAAACAGCACCCGAGTTGTCGCGATAATGTTGGTACCAAGATAAGATAGTGATGTCCTAATTTTATCAACCTAATTGTTTATTAAACCAAAAAGGTTACAATATAATTTATATTAAACGACTGACAGCGTACTTACCTAGGTACCCATATAATGGATCTTGTAAAAACAGCAAGTTACTATGCTAATTAACAATGTGATGCATGGGTGCCTGCATAATATGTTTGCTTTGCTATCTTAATTTTCAAATAGGTATAGGTATTAGGTATACGGGTAAATGAGCCTACTCTTATGTCAAAATTGATACTTAAGTGAATTTTTGTGAAATACTAAATTAATTCGAGACGTGATCTAATTAGTCTCAAATTAACTAGGTCTCTCTTATGTTAGTATTTTGAAAAGAAAGGCCACCAGACCTTCGGGAGGACCATCGAGTCTATCCTGACATCATACTCAAATAGATATTATAGATACTTAGGTACCTGTACCTATTACCTAACAATAAAATTCGTAAACTTTACATCTACATTCAAAACTAATGATCGATTTAAGAAACTCAACACTCGGTCCTAGAGACGACAAAGAGTGTAAAACTAAAACAATCCATTGTTTAGAACTTTAGATACATCGCGTCCCTATCAGCTGCTATTATCAACACCGGCTATGACATCATCTACTCTGTCCTCAAACACAAGATTATTACATTCGTCACTGCAAAAAAATCGTGCTAACATACTTAGACATGTAAAGTACAAAAAAATACAAACAATGAGAGGTCACGCTCGATTGGCCGCTCACACGTTCCGCAAAGCCTAATCCCTTGAACTTGAGCGAGCGGAACCGAGGTAAACAAACGTCGGGTAACCCGTTGACGAGTATTTGTCATTTGGAACGCACGCGACTCGCTAGCGCCAGTGTCGTACGCGCGCTCCGCGCTAAATCCGAACGCGACGTAAAATTCGCAAATAAAAAAAATATCAACAACAACAAAGCATTCCAGTTTCAAATTTCAAACAGTTTAGTGCATTCGGCCAGTGAGGAAATAGATTATTTATAGTGTGTGTTGGTAAATTGAGTGATTGTGATTTCTATGGTGTCAATTTGAAGTCATTGTGGTCCATGAAGGAAATGACGGCAGAATGACCGATAAAAGCTGATACGAGTTTGATACTGGTTGAAAGCAATTTAGAGATTTCGTTGGTAATTTTGTTTTATATTTTTTTTACGTGAATTTTTAAAATATCCGTAAACAATAACAAATCCTGTGCACGGTCTCTAATAGTTATTGTGTTCTTACGAAGTAAGTTTTTATTTATTATTTTTATGATTTAACCTCACCTTAAAACTTTAGAGGTGTAAAATTTAAACATTTTATTTGTGATTTAAAGTACATAATTATTGGTATAAATTACAAAACCTTTATTGTTGGCAATGATTGGTAGAGCTAGTAAATAATTATTCCCACGTTGAATTCATTATTGGAAGTAATTAACTTCTATCTATCTATTGTTGTAAGACAGATGACATAATTATATTTTTATTGCCTACCTTAATCGGGTAGGTGAAGAATAAACTTAAATAAGTACCTAGGTATTATCAGTTGATGATTAATCGAGTGACGATTTAAACAGCTTAGTTCCTAATTCGATTACAATTTAGTAGGTACTTACCTATTTAGGTATTCCAATATTGGTGTAGGTACCTACGTAGAAATTAATTTGTATTCTAATTAGACTGGCAATAATTTACTAGGTATCATAGTGCGTTCAGAATTTAAATGTTTTTTATTTTTATTTAATTTACTAGGTATCATAGTGCGTTCAGAATTTAAATGTTTTTTATTTTTATTTATTACGTTGGTACGCCAACAATTTGCCATTGTTCTGGAATCTCGATCGTTATTTGAATTCCATCACATCACACTTCTGTTCTATAAACCTATGATTGCGGTCCGGTTATATTCTAAACTGCAATATTAAATGAGTTACGATCGATTTTGATTTGTCATTGAACCTTGCGACCTAGCACCTGTAGAAGGAACGTAGGTACGAGGCATGGATTTCAATAGTCTTGGTTCCCAGCCCATAGAAATAGCTAAGTAATGACGAGTCGAGTCGTAGGCATGTGTATAACTAGAGTGTTATGGTAAACTTGATTGAGCGACACAGGTCGCGCAGGACTCGGACCAAAAACATTAGGTAGGTACCTATCTGGGCTAAGATAGGTAGGTACCATAATTCTTGTGCCTATAGCCTCATTTTGACAATACTACCTACCCTGGTAATTACCAAATACGCTTCGGCCTTGACCCCTGAAAAAGGAAAAGAAACTTGGTGATGTTAGCCGGTAAGAGCCTTGATTCCCCAGCCGCCTTCCCAAAACGGGAGAATTCATCAAGTAGGTAGATAGGTAGGTATATTATTATCAGTTGTCATTACCTACGTACCTAGCCTAGGCATACCTATGTATTTACCTAAGATCCTAGGGTGGGAAACTAGTTAACTCCTTGTGTTATAAATCGTCAAGGAGTTCATATAGGTCTGTACACCTACCTACCTATCAAATCGCTTAATAAAACATTCGGAGCATTTATGTCTCAGCTGATTGCGTATAATACCTATTAAACTCTTTAGTACCTATATACCTAAGTAGGTACTAGGACGCGATTTACGACACGTCTAATTACAAGAAGGGACTGCTTTTAGAGATATTGCAGCGATATTTTTGTCTGGAATTCGGAGGGATAACTTTATCTTTATATGGTGATGACGGTGACAATATCTTTATTCAATCAAATCAATTAAGTTTTGGCACCAACCACCCCAACTCAAATAGTTCTTACACTTTGAGTTGCTGTGCCTGCAATTTTTTTTTTGTTTCTGTACCACAATTTTTCTTTCCATGTCAGAGGTTTTATTGTAGTTTATCTTAGTGTATGTAAAACTCCCCGCGATTCAGAACCAAATTTCATACCATAGTAAGAGATTTAAGGAAAACGTTAAAAAGGCGCGGTTTTTATAATTTCCAACTCTCAATGTTTCCAATGAACTCTAGGAGTTATTAAAAGTACAAAGTTAATAACTACAAAATAGGAGCGATAAACACGTTCTAGTATATCACAGTTCGCGAGTACATTTCTTCCGCTCAGTGCGGCTACACTGTTTGTAAACTATCAAACGTTTGTCAAATACCATTTTCGCATTTTCGAGTGTTTAAAAAACATACATGCACAATGTCAAACAAGTTTGACAACTTTGACGTCAGTTTTACTCACCGTTCATGCTTTTTGACAATACTTGATTGAATGAAGAATGTTAACAAATTTTGATTATTAGCTCTCCATATTCTCTGTCAAAAATAAAAAATACTAGTGAAAGAATTACTTCGATACGTCAATTAGTTTCCGATTTAGAAGTAAAACAAGTTGAACCGCACGACGCGGGCTGCCGGTGACGTTGTGACGTCATTGTACAACACGCTCAGTCTGGCTCACTAAGTACGCTCGCGGACGCGCGCCCTTACCGTCGAAATTATACTTAAATACTTTTAAAAGTGTCCAATCCAAATACTAGGAAATCATGTGTTGTGCCTAAATGTAAAGATTGTGGTATTTTGCAAACTTTACCTGAAGGATCAGCAGTATTGGCAGTCAAAGGTTTCAAAAATATTACGCATTTGCTACAACAAAATGGACATACCTAGTGTGAGCTCTGATCAGACCTAGTGTGAGCTCTAAAGTAAAACCGACCAAAAAAAAAGTTTTGGAGACAAAAAAAAATGCAGCGTTACGGATACACGTAGAAAGAGCTATCGGCAGACTTAGATCACAGAATAAATATTAGTACTGAAGCTTAGATTCTTTGAGTTCATGTTGCCACACGCTTGGGTAGATCTAAAGCAAGTCGACCTGCTAGATTCAGTGGTGATTTCTGCATGTGGAATAGTTAGTCTGCAAAGCAGTCTATTTCATTTAAAGTAACTTCCTAGTGTTTTAAGCAAAATACATTTAAGTTTATTTTATTGTATTAAAAATATAAGATTTTGAGGTTACGTACGTTCCATTTTCCACCAATGTTTGTGTTATTTATAGAGTTTTAATAAAACTATATTACACTAGCTGTCCCCCGCGACTTTGATCGCCTGTTTTAGTTTCAACGGTTTTTCATTTTTGCAACATTTTTCATTTATGCTCCGCTCCTATTGGTCGTAGCGTGATATTATATAGCCTATAGCCTTCCTCAATAAACGGACTATCCAATACAAAAATAACCAATTAATCCATCTATTTTAGGTAGATTATCCGATTGCTCTTTTTCAAATCCTTCACCAATTTTATTAATCGAACAATATTTACTATTATTACACTATTAACGTAATACTCGGACGAAAACACAACAAAATACTGCGCAAGCTATAACACCTACTATAACCGCTGGCGACTTGATATTAAGCTGGGCGCAGCCCGCGCTTGAGCTTGCGGCGGCGTTGTGATATGACGTCACAAGCGGTCACGTGACTGTTTGCGGGACTCGATATTTTTTGAAACTTTGAATGCTTATAAAATCAGAACTACTAGGTATTTTTGACTACAACAAAAACTAGTGTATTTGTATACATACAGGCTTTACTGAGACAAAATTTCAAGCGATTTGGCATACCTAGTAACATTCTTCATTGACAAACTAGGAAACTTTTACAAAAAGTGCGCTACTGTTTATATATATATATAATATATATAAGTATATGATATAATACATATTTTAACAATATTTACAAGATTTTATTTAACTCGTTTTAATGACAGCTTGTCAAAAAAACGCGGTGTGACGGTAGAACTAGAACAAGCAAAGGTAATTGTGTATTCTGCCAAAGAACATGTTCTCCTTTCTACATTTCAAATGCATTTGTACCGTATTGTCTATAATAATTACTACCTTCTTGAATATAATTTATGTGTACAGACTGTAATTTCCCCTGTACCAATTTTACACGAAATGAGAATTAGTTGTGAATACTTGGCAGTGAATGTACGTCGATACTTCATTCCCAGCATGATACATGGTGCTATCTATCGCGGTTTTCAGGGCACCGCCGACGTTTAGTTTTATTAACAGTGTGTGGGCATTTAATAAATGTCGTTAAATATTTAATGTCTCAGGACATTGAATTTCTTGTGGCCTATTAAATTGTGGGCAGTTTTTCTACCGAGCGAAAGGATATATTTTTTTGAAAACATTACTTCAAAAAGTAGATCTTAATAACTCTTTGTTTTTCGTGGAACTCTAGCTGACTGAACAGTTTCTTTTGCCACCACAAGATCAATATATTTAATGATAACTAATGGACCACAAGATATATTTTCTTTTATACATTCTTACTCAATTATAGTTATTTCTACGACGTTTCTACTATAACACCGGCTAAGAACACGTACAAACTGAGTCATGCTTTCACGACTCTGACTCAACTGCTTGTTTTGGTAAAAAAAACAACCAAAAGCATTTTATGACCAGCCAGGAATTATTGGAATTTTTATCTTTCGAATATTTGTAAATGGACAGCTGTAACAGAACGTTTAATGATTCGTAATTGGAACGTTATTTGGACGGCGGTATTGACGTAATTGTGTTTTTAAATCAGCCTGGATTTAAAACGATTCTTCGTTCCAATTACGTTTCGATTAACGTTCAGTTATACAATATTCGAAACATACCAATTGTAGTACAAGTCCTGGCATGTCATTACGACGTTGTTTTTACTAATTAGATTTGTGTAGCTTCAGAACTAAGCAAATTAATATTAATAATTAAATACTGAGGAGAAAAATAATAATCTGCCATTTTTAAAATATAATACGATTATCATAACTAGAATTTTCTTTTCAAAAGATAATATTTTTTTCTTTGACTGACATTTATAACATGGTCTCTTTTGATTACTTTAACAGCACGGTAAGCCATTTTAATGCACTGCTTTTCTTTATCCAAGCATAGATGAATTTCTTTCTTCTTTCTTTCTAATTTTATTTTAATGTTCCGTAGCCAAAGAGTACCAACTAACAATTACTAGGCCTCCGCAGTCCGTCCATCCATCAAAATAAATTAAAAAATAAAGGGGGCTCCTTATATGGTACGGAACTATTTATGCGCGACTATTTCGGACTCGCACTTGGCTGGTGTTTTTCTTCTATACCACATGCACGAAGGTCAAAGCCAAAGCAACACCAACTACGCAACTGCACCATTACCAGAATAATACAAACATAACACAATATATTTTCCTTAAACGTGACCAAGAACAAAGTCCCTCTCCCAACATACACCCGAAGTCCTTTCGTTTAAAGTAAACACCACTGTTTAGTTTCTCTCACTAATTGGCGTTAAAGCAAATTGTTCTGAGAACTAATTCATTTGTTAAACAAATAGGTAGTACACTATGGTGTAGCGATTAATAACGAGCTCCTTTATTTCTCCGGCGTTGAGCGCCAAGGTAAATTATTCCCCAGTCAAGTTGACAGCTGTCAAGTTTGACAGCAGTCTATTCTTCAGACTATTACAGACAGACTCTCGCTATAAAGGTCGAATACTCAATACTCTCTCATCTGCTTAAGTGAGACTTCACTCCCAAAACCTGAGAAATTTCATTTTTTTTTAGGTAGAGTTCAGCCGCAATTAGCCTCGAGACTATCATTGCCTTACCGGACCAAAGAGAAAATAACTAGGTTTCCAATATTCAAGTTAAATAGTCAAATACACTATCATACATATTATACTGTGTTTTAGATTAACGGTTGTAGCTAGTAGCTATGCGTGTATTGTGCAACGTGCTATCTATCGATCGGCATAACTGTTAAGATTTCGCGTTGCACGATAATTAACGACACGGGAATTAGCGCTAACTTTTTAAATCGCATGACTTGTAGACAAGGTTACATTCTTAAACGGAATATCGTAGAAAGTAGGTGTCTGGTTTTTTTTAATTATATAGGATGCCATTTGATTAATAAGGTCTGTAAAAAAAATGAACACTATGAACAAAAACTATAAACATTCATTTTCCAAGTGAGTGGATACATAATAAAAACACAATTTTAAGGCAAAATAGCCAGGAAAAACACAGTTTGTCAAATCCCTTTATTTTAAAATAAAAATTTGAAAAATGAATTTACTTTCTCTTGCTAATTGGCGTCTTAGTAGAGTCATTAAGTGTGAACTAGTAAAAGTTGCAAGCGTGTTACCGTATGTACTGAAATCAAAAGCTGACAGCTGAAATTTTTACTGGTTCACAAAGAACAAAAAAATCTTTACTGATTTTAATATTGAATTAATTTTGATTGAACGCTGTCAAACGTGATGAATCCTGAATTTAATAAATGGCTTCACAGCGAGCAATCGTGGTGATTAGTGATTAATGCTCGTTAATTTTCTGTACGATGCGAGTCTGTATGAAATTTAATCCCAGGCTTTATTCAACCAACATTACAGGAGCCAACATTAATTTATCTATAATATGTATGAATTTAGAAATATATAAGAATAGAAATCAGTTGTCTGGTTACCATAATTCAAGGCTAAAAATCTATGCCTAGGTAAGGATCAGATGTCCCTCTGTGAGTTGTCCAAAGACATAAAAAAAAAATCATTACTATATTTTACTGTTACTCTCTTTTAATAAAACTCAAATAATTTACAAGAACAATAGCTACGCCTATTCTGCCTACCTCTTAAGACAACACTCGTTATAATATCTGAGATAATACGTTGTGTCATTCTGTGATCACCAGTTTAATAATACTAATTGTTACTTGTAACAGTACTAAGTATGAAGTAATCTAACACGCAATCTGTTTGTTCATAATAACAACAAACAAAGCTTACGTTTATCTAAATATTTATTATACTTTTGTCGTAAATTATTGTTTACATTCTTTATCGTTTAATACTTTATAGTTTACGTAAAAAGACGAAACAGTTGACTAGACTAGAGTATTAAAAACAGAAAACTGCAATTTTTTTTATCGTTTACTCAAGATTTTAAAGAATTACATTTATTCGTCTTTTCTCTTTATATTAGACTAGCTGTCCCCCGCGACTTTGTTCGCGTGTTTTAGTTTCAACGGTTTTTCATTTTTGCAACATTTTTCATTTATGCTCCGCTCCTATTGGTCGTAGCGTGATGTTATATAGCCTATAGCCTTCCTCAATAAACGGACTATCCAATACAAAAAGAATTTTTCAATTCGAACCAGTAGTTCCTTAAAATTGGCGCGTTCAAACAAACAAACAAACAAACTCTTCAGCTTTATAATATTAGTATAGATTAGATAAGAAAGAGGCGACATTAACAGTTTTTAAACACTAGGTAGGTATTAAACGAAAAAAAAATCATTGGTTGCCTGTAAAGTCGGTATACGGGCGAAAGTTTTACGTGACAACGACTGTCAATGTCAATGTCTGTCTCTCTCGCTCTTAGGCGGGCTAACCATGCCCGAGTGGAAGGGACGCGTGCCTCTCACTCGCTCTCATTGTGAGCGCATAACGTGAGCGGAGCGTTACCCAGTTTCTTGAAGTGTCACCCGGCAAACCAATTTATAAGACGTTGTCACGTCAAAAACCTTTTGCTGAAAAACCTGCGGAACAGTCGTGTTAAAAATTGGACAGCGAACAAGGATGCAAATCTAGGCATATTCAGAGTTTTAATATACAATGGCCCCGATTCTGTTAAACCTACCCTAAACTTATTTAAGGCCATCGTTATCTTTTTCACTTATACACAATGAAGAATGTTAACAAATTTTGATTATTAGCTCTCCATATTCTCTGTCAAAAATAAAAAATACTAGTGAAAGAATTACTTCGATACGTCAATTAGTTTCCGATTTAGAAGTAAAACAAGTTGAACCGCACGACGCGGGCTGCCGGTGACGTTGTGACGTCATTGTACAACACGCTCAGTCTGGCTCACTAAGTACGCTCGCGGACGTGCGCCCATACCGTCGAAATTATACTTAAATACTTTTAAAAGTGTCCAATCCAAATACTAGGAAATCATGTGTTGTGCCTAAATGTAAAGATTGTGGTATTTTGCAAACTTTACCTGAAGGATCAGCAGTATTGGCAGTCAAAGGTTTCAAAAATATTACGCATTTGCTACAACAAAATGGACATACCTAGTGTGAGCTATGATCAGACCTAGTGTGAGCTCTAAAGTAAAACCGACCAAAAAAAAAGTTTTGGAGACAAAAAAAAATGCAGCGTTACGGATACACGTAGAAAGAGCTATCGGCAGACTTAGATCACAGAATAAATATTAGTACTGAAGCTTAGATTCTTTGAGTTCATGTTGCCACACGCTTGGGTAGATCTAAAGCAAGTCGACCTGCTAGATTCAGTGGTGATTTCTGCATGTGGAATAGTTAGTCTGCAAAGCAGTCTATTTCATTTAAAGTAACTTCCTAGTGTTTTAAGCAAAATACATTTAAGTTTATTTTATTGTATTAAAAATATAAGATTTTGAGGTTACGTACGTTCCATTTTCCACCAATGTTTGTGTTATTTATAGAGTTTTAATAAAACTATATTACACTAGCTGTCCCCCGCGACTTTGATCGCCTGTTTTAGTTTCAACGGTTTTTCATTTTTGCAACATTTTTCATTTATGCTCCGCTCCTATTGGTCGTAGCGTGATATTATATAGCCTATAGCCTTCCTCAATAAACGGACTATCCAATACAAAAATAATTTTTAAATTCGAACCAGTAATTCCTGAGATTAGCGCGTTCAAACAAACAAACTCTTCAGCTTTATATATTAAAGTATAGATATTAAAGTATAGATTAGGATAATGTTTTGCCTAGTTTACCTTTACTATAAATACGTAATAAAAGTGTTTGCCTTGATTGGACACTTTACTTCTATAACGCAGTCATCAGTAGGTAAGCCTGTCAGGCGAGGCACCAATCATAGGTCACTTATTCTTTGAAAAAAGACCAGATTCCTCTATCTTTATATTGTGCACTTTCGGCGGCAACGAAATCACTATTTGTTGATAAATAATGCGCAACCAATTAATCCATCTATTTTAGGTAGATTATCCGATTGCCCTTTTTCAAATCCTTCACCAATTTTATTAATCGAACAATATTTACTATTATTACACTATTAACGTAATACTCGGACGAAAACACAACAAAATACTGCGCAAGCTATAACACCTACTATAACCGCTGGCGACTTGATATTAAGCTGGGCGCAGCCCGCGCTTGAGCTTGCGGCGTTGTGATATGACGTCACAAGCGGTCACGTGACTGTTAGCGGGACTCGATATTTTTTGAAACTTTGAATGCTTATAAAATCAGAACTACTAGGTATTTTTGACTACAACAAAAACTAGTGTATTTGTATACATACAGGCTTTACTGAGACAAAATTTCAAGCGATTTGGCATACCTAGTAACATTCTTCATTAGAAAAGGACAGATGAGAATTGACTTGTCGAATTTAGTTTCGACTAAAATTCTCACACAAAACTACCGACACGCAGAAACGTGTGCACTAAAACAGTGATGTTCAAGGCGAAAACTGTTTTGACATTTGTAAGTTAGTTGTTACCCGATGCCGTCCTTTTCTCACGCTGTATGTTAGTAAAAGATAGCAATGTAATAATTCTGATTTAGTTCATAATATTTATTTTAGTTTTATTATTTGTTCTTATGGGGTTTGGCTGAACAATCGCCTCTTAGATAAGGGAACCGACATGGTTAGTTGTGTGCTCACAAATACTTTTTCCATTATTGTCTAGATATATCAAATATGTTATTAATTACATATTTATTCTATGAATGACATTTGAATAGAGATTCTTAATAATAAAGAGAGGACAAAACGTTATCAATGACGAAACAAATTATGCAACTGATGAGTCATTCTTTTGTTTTTCAATCAACAATAAATTAGGCATCAGTACACGCTGCTTGTATAGCCACTACCCAATGCTATTTAAGAAAGGCTGTTTAATATCAATATAGGTGATGGAATTATTGAATGGATAAAACCAAATGACGAACCGTTCTTCTTCTTTCGTACCTTTAAATTAAAAATAATTTGAAAGATCTTCTTTAGGAAATACATAGTCGTATCACGGCCAAAATAGGTAATAATAGGTAGTACAAAAAAATAAAACAGATGTACTTAAAAATTGTGCAATCATAAAATTCTTGCTAAACCGAAGTAATTGTATGCTGGAGTTTAGTTAGAACTTGTGATACCATGTACTTTCACTATTTTATTGACAGCACAATAGTTGTTGCTAAACGTTACCAATTAACATAACCTTTTTGCTTTGGATGTATGCTTACTTGGGATAACTTACTGTGTAGTCGTAAAGACGTCCACTGTTGAATATAGGCTTCCACAAATCGAAATAAATGACAAATCCCGTACTGTGTATATTAGGAAGAAAATGTTTAAACTTTACCTGCTTTTTTAAGTCAGATAAACCATTATATTATGATATATCTTATATATTTAGTTAAAGCTGATCCAAGATGAAAATATAGCTGGGGATGCTAGGGCGAACGAAATCCGTGAAGATTCAAACCGTGTCAAAAATAAATATTTCAAGGAGAGAAAAAAAGGAGAGTTTCTCATTTTTTGTCGTCCAAAACGCAGTTTTTGTCACTCAATGATACACAAGATATGACTATATATCTTACACTCATACACAAGATATGTTACCTTCTTAGTTACCGACGCTTAAAACCTTATTACACTGGACCTATATGTTAAAGTTTTGTCAATTTGCAGAAATGAATAGTACAAAAGATAGGATAAGCACGTTAACAAAATTTTAGACTTATTTAGGAGGTTTTCAAATCCTCAAAATGCGCGTGCTAATAACATATCTGCTTCATTTTTATCTATACTAATATCTATACTAATATTATAAAGCTGAAGAGTTTGTTTGTTTGTTTGTTAGTTTGTTTGTTTGAACGCGCTAATCTCAGGAACTACTGGTTCGAATTGAAAAATTCTTTTTTTATTGGATAGTCCGTTTATTGAGGAAGGCTATAGGCTATATAACATCACGCTACGACCAATAGGAGCGAAGCACAAATGAAAAACCGTTGAAACTAAAACACGCGAACAAAGTCGCGGGGGACAGCTAGTATATAATATAATTGTTGTCATAAACTCTAAAATTTGTGTCATATAAGCAAACAGAAGCATTTTTTTTTATTATTTAAATATTAATTTTCTGCTGATGGGCTTACTCTAAATTGGATTAAAAAAATATATATTACTGCTTCAGAACTGGACATCAGTCAATCCTGACTACTTTTACCCGTCAAAAGAGTTACTTGATGTATAATTAAGTAAACAACTCATAACGAACACTTAAATTACCGTCATATATTATTGCATGCAAATATGCACGCTATTGTTTTCTCTTTAACGTTTATTTTTGCTTTTCACTTAGCACGCACGCTTTTAAGTGAACCATTTCAAAGAGTTTACATGGATTTACCCACAGCTGATCGTCAGCTGTTTTGTGTATGTATTCCTGACAAATAACATGTGCTAGACACAAATATATCAAAATTAAACTACTACCTACGTTTATTGTTACGTCAGGGATATAAATAATGAGGAAAATCAATCTTATTGCTTTAAAATAAAGTTGCTGAATGCTGAACTATTTGTTATATTATTTTGGCTATCATTTCACTTCGCCCGCTCTGATCCAACCAAATATCGTTAGATTTTTGTTTTACATTGGTTTTTATTATTGTTTTCTAAGTTACCTACCACTTAATTTATCATCTGATAATGAGCTTGTAATTAATTGCTTTACATTTCGACTTTATTTTCGTTCCCAGAATATTACGAATAAGGTAAATTACTACATCAAAACAGGATACATACTAAAATAATGATTCATACAATTCGCGTTATAGATTTTATAAATATAGAATTTGTGATAATGTAAACAAAAAGTTAAATGCCAGTAATTTTTTGTGTTTAGATATGACACCCCCCAGTCCCAACATTTATATAATATCCCATAAGTTTTACTCCAACCATCTTCTAAGATACCGAATATTATTAACCCCCGATGGAAAAAAGGGGTGCGTTATAAGTTTATGGTGCCTGTCTGTCTGTGGCATCGTAGCTCCTAAACGAATGGACCGATTGTGAGGTGATCGAGATGGTTCTTAACTATAGTTTATGATGATCTGTTCAGCATTTTAGAAGGCATCAGAAATGATTAAAAAATTGTCTGGAGTTCTTGAATTTTTTATTTTTATTTATTTATTTATTGTTAATATATCATCAATTAAATTTGTTGAAGGAGGATGAGAAGAATAAAAAAAAAGAATAGTGTAAATAAATTATTTAGTTTTTGATCGCCTAAAACGTCAATGGATCAACTCAATCGATTCTGTTTTAAATAGATGTCAGTTGATTGATAGTTGCAATTACACGGTATTAACATTTTCTATCAGCGTAAGAAATAGTTTTACGAAAATTAAATACCTTGTGTTTACATAATACGAGATGCTAGACTATTGGAAACAGTGTTTGATGAGCTACAGGCTACATAATTCAGGATTTATTCATCAGGTTTCAAGATAAATGCCCGATCTAGACTATAAACCACAAAAATCCCCAAATGCAAATAGTTATAAAATAAAGCTTTTAAAAACTAGACTTTTATCACTAGGTATAAAATCTTGGAATAAGTATGAGTATGCACGATTGGATTCAAGAATTAAACAATACAGAAACCAGAAACAGGACCTTCTTGATACATACATTTCATTAGGTACCTACATAATTTATATTTCAAAATAGAATAGTTAACAAGTAGTATCATAGACAAGGTTAGGTAACTCTACATAAAAAAAAGAACGGACAGTCTGACGTCTCGTGACACAGGATGTCACAAATCAGTGTACGTGTACCATAAACACTCTAAATTAATTGAATAAAAACGTATTCACTTTTCATTAATTCTAATGAAATATCACGGCTGTCTTCACACAGTGGCCCAAGGTTGACCACTCCCTTACATTTTATGTTATTTTTTTACGTGCTTTTTATTTACTCCACGCCATTAACTGTCATTTTAGTATCAGACGTAAATTCAAATTATTCTGTGATGATACATTTGATGGCTTCATTTATGGTGTATTCATTATACTCACTTCCTATATTACTATTCTGCCAAACGTATTTCTTTTTTTCAGACAGTACCTATGTACGTTGCGCAATGAATAGACAAACTTTTTATTTTACTATTCTCTAGCTTTTGTTTTTAATATTTTAATGGATGATGAACTGTCAATCAAGATTAGCTTTTGTTAGTTATTCAATACACGACATTAGCGCAGTGTTCGCTGCCAAGTTTTCTATAATGGTATACTGCTGTAAATATTGTAAAAGATAAATAGTTTAATATATTCTATATACCTACCTACATAAAATTAATTCTGATTTCCCTTGGTCATGCTACAGCTTCCAAACGACGGCACCTAATCGGCTAATTCTTTTTTTATTATGTTCCTTATTGTACGGACAAGGTTTTAAAGAAAATAAAAAAAAAAGTATGTAATTTTTTTTCATAATCTTACACCACCCGAGCGAAGCTAAGGCGGGCTAGCTTTTTTATAAAAATAATTACTTCCATGTCATGTAGTGACACTTTTATGATACTAAACATTTTATGTGGCCTCCCTATTCAAGGTTCAAGGTATAGGTATGGTCAGTTACTGTTCAGATGTTTTTAAATTGAAGCCAATGCTTATCGCATCTCTTTTCTCACTCAAGCACATTTGTATAAGGGCAAAGGTCGCTAAAAGCTACAAGAACGGAACACTCGCAAGCTCCATACTCCATAGATAACCTAGTCACTCGCGCCATTTTAGTATCTCAGATTTTTACGCGCCACCTTGAACATACCACATAGATAATAAACAGTGATGAGGAAGTAAAGAGTATACATTTCAATGGTAAATCATCCGTACTCAAGGTAGAAAACTTAAATAATTATTGGTGGAATAAAACGCAATGGTGACCTAGTTTGAAGTTTTCTCAGCAATTCAATTGGATTGAAAGTGTTTATTTATTGTGTTAAAATATATTGCGAATAGGAGGACTATCGCGAAAGATAACATATGGAAGCTATAAAGCGCATGCGGTGAAAATGTACGTACTTAAAGCACAGAGCTGTGTATTTTACTTTTTAATAAAAGTGGATCTAAATGTTTTAGATCCGTTCGTTATTTAAAAAAGAATTTATGCTTCCTCGCCTTCTGTGTTTAAAGATTTAAACTTTTTATTTTTTAAACGGATTGTCACGTTATTATCATAAAATACTTTATTATTATTACTCAATGCACTTAAAAAAAATTGTTTAAATTATAAATGCATTGGCAACTGTTTTAGTCTTTATTTAAGAGCTTTCATTTTTGCAAAATAAGTAGGTATTATTAGGCAACGCTTCGATAGTTTCATGTTGCCACCATATATTTTGTTGATTTATTTTTCTGAATAAAAAGTTTTCTGTGTCGTATTTTCGAGAAACTGGATTATTAACTAAAAAATAGTTTGAAAGTCGGACTTTCTTACCTTAATTATTATTCAAATTTTAACTATACATAATATCTCGAGAGAAGCCGTACGCAGATCTTGTTAAAAATAAATCGAATATACGTTGACGCGCGTCGCCGGTGCCTCGTAAAAATAAAAATCTATGGCATTTTAAACGATATTTTACGTCTTTGATCACGATATGAAATATTAGAATTATGATTTAATTCGTTTAAACATTCCAAGCCCAACACTGATGAATTTCTGACAAATTACTTTTAAAAACGGAACAAAAATATATTTTTTAATGGCTGTTGCTGGCTGGTGGCTAGAAAAAACTAAGTGGCAGTGAAACAATACACGTAACTAATTTAATTCATTCATTATTAACTTAATGGCTACTTACGATCACGATAAGCACTAAAAACATCGTAAATATGGATGAAAACGTACTGTTTACTGATAATGAGTGTAAGTGATGTCCATCTAATTACACTATACACAAGATAACAATATCTCTTTAGTCTAGTAAAGTTTTATAAAAATGTGCTCAAGAATGTAATGTAGGTAGGTACCAACATAAATTGTATAGCTTATCAAAAACTTATCTTTAAATAACGTCTCGAACTAACAGATCGTTCACCCTTAATAAATTTTGTAATTCGCAGTTTATAATTCAATTTTTTTTTACTTCCTAAATCATAATAATTTTGGCGAACAGAAAAATATTAAAAAAAGCAAATAAATATCTTGACATACTCATGCGACCATTTTAGAAAACTGGGCTTAGAGAAATACTTAATATCAAAATAATTTGAATGATAACTTCTGTTCTTTTGGTTTTTTTTTTTCAAGTAACTGGCCAAATTTAAGAAAAAAAAAAACAAAAATATTTTATAACACCTTTTTTTTCTTTTAGTCTGGGTAACACCAACATTAAGTTCTAAAATTAAATATCCACTCAACGAATCCGAATTCATTGAATGTAATTACTTATTATGTAGCTCAATAAAGATTAAAAATCTCAAAAGTAATTAATTAAAAGTTCAGTAACATGTTCATCGTCTTGACTGCGCTACATAAAGTTACGATTATTATGTTATTGTTTTCGAATTCTTACAAGACTGAGTAACTAAGTGGGGTCAAACGTGTAAGTATGTAGTTAGTTTTTAAATCTTTGTATTATCTAGGTACATTTTTTTTCGTAGTACCTCCCCTGAACTGTTTGCAAGGTCTTTTAGTAGACTTGAAATGCCGTAGATTAGAAAAACACCACCGTTGATTTTTTAAACTAAATTAATCTTTACTAGCTGTACCCCGCGGTTTCACATCTTTATTCTCGTGACTTTTCCGATTTTTTTATACCTACCTAATTATTTTGCGATTAGGGTGGAGACGAACCCAATAAAACAAAGATCATGAAAATCGGTTCACCCGTTCTAGAGTTTAAAATACTGGAATTATGATGATCTGATCTTAACTTAGCAAAAATAAAGTTATAATACTAAATTATGAATTTAATAAATATATTTTACCTTACATTGGATACAATACATTGTATAGTAGTAGTGCACAGTATAGGTACAGACAAGCACACATTAGTAGTAACACAGACATTTATATATCCATTATGTCAAAGAAGTAAGGTTTATTATTGTAATTCGTAGTTTACACTAAAAAAATGCGGTTAACTGTACACTGAGTAATCTCTGAGACGTCTTTATTGGTTGGTTTGACGACAAACGATCTTGACTTTGAATTTATTTCATTCAGCATACAGTTTTTGTGTCAAATTTTTTACACATTTCTTTTTTTATAGTGTCAAAGAATTTCATGAAATTGCTTCTAATATGAGGTTATTGAACTTTGTATTCAAGCAGAATTTTATACATTAGTTTAATAGACTAAATACTCTGTCATACGTAATCGAAATTGCTCATATTTTACCTTTACCTGATTCTCAGGCTGAGACTTAACAACAAAAAAGAAATTAAAAATACTTATTTCTAAGTGCTCAGAACAAATTTCGCTAAATACTTTCCCAAAAAGCATAAATTTTCGTTGCCAACAACCAACCTTAAAAAGAACTTGACGTTTCACTTTTGACTTTGGTACTCCTGTCATAATTGAAACGTCACTTTTGTCATGATAATTAGACAACAAGGCTTCTTGTCCAGTACCATCTAAAAACCTGATTCTAAATGTAATCCATGTCAGACTTCACGTGTTATGACCTAGTTCAGCTGAAACCTTACAACTAAGTACCTACTTATAATGATATTTTTTTTCTTGTCTTAGCAACCTGCGTTACAATTTTACACAAAATCTACTTTGTCATAGTACCTACTTTTTCTCTGTTTACTGCAAAATGCCCATAAATTATAATTATGCTGTATCTTTAACTTTTCAAATATAGAACGCAATTATGTATATTTTTCTGTGCTTTATGATTATTTCCAGCCAGTGATTGACATCTCTTTTTCGATTTGCTAACTTTTTTTTTTAATTTTGATTCATTCGGAAAAATTACTTTCTAATTTTTAATATACTTACGGCCAAATTTTTAATTTCAATTAATGAAATGTCATTCAGATCCATATATTTTTTTATTAGCTAGAAGCTTTTAGCTTGAACCACCATAGTCCACGCTAACAGACATACATAATAAGATTTCCTAATGACACATGCGTGTACATACGTGTGCAATACATTGCCCTACATTACTTCATACTGTTACCTTAAATGGCTATCGATTAGATTGCCATTAACTCTACTCATTTCCATCTAGATTGTGAGCTACAAAAACTAGTGATAATATTCTCACGCGTAACGTGAGCAACGATCGATAGAGATTATGAACTCATAGTGTTAATAGAGTCTTTAAGACATAAAAAATAAACATAGTTCAGTTAGAAGACATCCTACATTCATCTTAATAGTAAACATGTTATTTTTATCTCCAAACTTCTTTAAAAAAGAGACAATTAAAAACATTGGAAATAAAAAACGACGGAATAGAAATAAAAACGGGTGAGATTTATGTACAAATTAAGTATTAAATGAAAATATTTAAATTGACTATCCTAAAGTAATATCTTTATCAAGTGCTGAATGATTACATTTTCTATTCGATACGAAATCGAGGTTAATAATCACTAAAAATACAGCGTTAAACGTTGAGTGGGAAGCTTTAAATTCTTTCGTGAAAAATAAAACAGGATACTAGAGACAACTGTTGATATTTCCAATCATTCGCGAACATACGAAACAATTCCCACCTCGTTTTAAATGAAATCCTAAATATCCAATATAAACGCAAAAGTAACTCTTTCGGTCTGTCTGTTACGCTTTTCCGACTAAACCGCTTAACAGATTTTGATGAAACTTGGTATGGGCCAAGCTCAGATCCCAGAAAGTACATAGGTTAGGCTGAGATAACCGACATCCACGGGGGCGAAGGGGTACAGCTAGCTAGTATCTTCATGTTTTCTAATAATGTTAAAGTAAGCTATTATTATATTATTTATTACTTACATTATTGTCCACCAAGGGTATACTGTATAACTCATAGGTTGTGGTGGTCAGGTCAGTCGCTCCTTATACTTATCCATTTAGCGAAATCCGGTGACACTGGAAGCTGACTCCAATGTAGTTTAGAAAAAATTAGACAGTAGAAGGCACAACAAAGTCAACTTATAAGTAAATGTCATGTTGAATGGAGAATATGTTTGTTTGGCTGATTAGCGTTCATACTCTGAGAATGCTGTTGTTACAAACTTGCTTACAAACTCATTTTACAAAACCTACAAACCCAAAACATACGTGGCCATTAAAACGATTTAAAAAGAGAGAAAGTCGCAGGCATATGTTAGCTTTAAATACATTATATCTCCTCACTCTCATATTTTAGCACATAATTAAATATTATGACAGTAAAAACGCCGGAACGATGTCAAGATATTTTATATAGACGATATTTCGCTACGAATAATTTGAATTTATTTTTAAATGTGCTCTTAGACACTTTTACATGTTTTAGGGCCGACACTGATATGTGTGTGTCGTTAAATTAATAATGTGAATAAAATATCGTGTAAATCCACCGAATTGTGTTAGACCTCCCGTTTGAAGTAAGTTATGAGGTTGATAATAGGCCTGTGGGCTTACAAATAACATCAAAATGTGTTAAATAAATGAGTCGTGTTAAAATTTTTATTTATGTCAGTAACGGTCTCTAGCTTAGCTGTCATCGCCGCAGGAACTGTCACTTTGACGTTTATTAAGTTTGGTTTGACGTTTACTTACGTTAATGTTTATCACTGACACAGATTTTCGTGTCTATCTTTGCTTAGACTTGCTTTTAAGTAATAGAAGAATGTAATCCTATATAATAAATTATATTAAAAAAGGACGACAATGTATCTAAACTTCACACAGTATTCGACTATCAGTGAAGCATGTCAATCTAAAGACATAAATAAAATTGCCAAAAAAAGAATAATATACCGTAACATAGATACCTACCTACAAATAATAATCGGCATTTATACATGTATTTACTATAAATACTTACAAACTTACTAGAAGTTACGATATCAGCAAACCACTATCAAAAGTAATAAAATGAAATGATGCAACGTAAATAAACCAAACAAGTACCTACGTGACTTTTTACAGCCTGAATGACACTTGCAACTTGTGTATAATTAGATTACGGTCGCAATGTCAAACATGCGTACATTTTTCATATTAGCACCAAACGACAGCCGCTGTCAAAATGATTTAAGATGGAGGAATAATAAAAAGAAAAAAACTCGAAAACAAATTGATGAGTGATCTTTTTTTGCTGATATTTTTATTCGAATTTTGTATTCGATTTTTTGTCTACCATTTAAATATAGAAGTTGAATTCACGGCCAGAATTGATCAGCACACCTGATCAATTCTGACCAAAGTTAAAAATCTAATAAGACATAAGTTGTGTGTTGTAATAAGAACAACCAACAAGATTTTTATAAGCACAGAATATATAATAGAGGTGTGCCTATCTATATACATTATCAATTATGGTAAGTAAGTATTTAAGTATAAGTATAATATAAAAGTAAGATATTAACTAAATTTGATAGCACTCGTAAGACTATCAAATTATATCTTCATTACACTGAGTTTCTTCTTCATTTATCGCAAAATATATTAAGCTCACAGAATATACCAAAATTAATTGAGTTCGTCTATAAATATTAGCTTCATATATTTTCGTGACACATATTAATTATAATTTTTGTTTTCAAATGTCAAGAATTTTCGTGGTTCGCGTTTTATCTTCGTCAATTAGGCCTGCTCTCATTATAGCAGACATCAAGGTTATAAAATAAAGTAAGTATGTTAATTAAATAATTTTATTATTAGGTCTAGCGCTCATGCGTCAGACCTTCTGCTTCCTAGTTTTGTTAATAGTTAGTAGAGGTATAAAATACGGAATGAATTGAATGTTCACCATTCAATGAAAAAATTAAAATGTTATTATATGTATCAACAACTGAATACAGCTTTAAAATTAGTCAGGTGAATAAGAACGTATTTCAAGCCAGTTTTATCATTCCATATTCAAAGTTGAGGGCACAAACAAATAAATCGGTTACATAACTGTCAGAAAACATAAAGTAACTAATAGAACTCCGTTGATAGTGTTTCGAAATTTAAAGTTAATTAAAATATAATCATACCATAAATAGCCAAGTGGCTTACCTATTACCGCAAATAAAGCCTTTAGAGGTAAGTTTTATGTTTTTGCGTGAATATCTAACTATATTTGGATATTTTATTTATGGATATATAAATTTGATGGTCGCACACATTGCATAATGCCTTCAACGTTGAGAGAAATAGAATGCTGCGCTAGCGCACACTCGTGAATGATTCATTGAACGTACGTGTTGCGCAGGTGATGTGATGTGTGTGTAAGTCTATATTGAATCTATCATTGAGTCAGCAGATATGTGGCTACGAAGTATGAAGTAGTGATGGCGGTATTGTGAATGACCTGTGACGTCATTGTTCGCTAATTTTAAGAAAAACGATATGTGTAAATAAATATTAGTAAAACATGATACAAGGTTGTAAATATTACTTTGCGAACTTCTTCTCATTTTAAAAAGTAACAAGCATGTAAATGAAGGCACACGGCAAAGTGTCAGCCAAGTTTAGAATATAAAACAAAAAGGTGATCATAATTTATGTATTAAAATAAAATAATTTTTTTTCACGATAAATTCGCTCTATACATTTTGTTTTTGTTTATACAAAGTTAAAATTATGACATAAGCTGTGTCCCATTTGCTACTCAGGTCACGTTTGTAACATAACGAAATAAAACTGTTTTAAAATGCGTAAATTAATCGCCAAATAAGGAGCTCGTTAATTCTTGACAAGTAAGCTCATGACTGTCAACTGATTTAAATGGTACAAAAACTTGGCTGTTTATGCTTTGACATGTTAACTAATTATAGTCAAGAGTTCTTGTCGTAATGTTATTTTCAAATAAACAATACCTCTCACATACATATTAGAGTTGCCAAAAACCATGCCCGTGTAATGAATGCTTCATGACTTGGTTTAGTATTTTTCTTTAATATTAACATTTTGGAACCTTTTTTTTTCTGTTTACTATGGGGAGGTTATTTGAGTTTAACAACCTACATTAGACAAACAAAAATGACAGTCATTTCGTGGTTGCAAAGTCAAGGTCACTTTATATACTAGTTTAAAAGTGTATTATATTCTCTGGTATAAATCTTGTAATATGAGACTGATGGCACGCTGTCCAACAAAAGGACCTTAGAAAAAACTGAAAAGAAAACAAACTTGTTAAATAACCCTTGTGTACTAACCTTCAGACCCTACGGAAACTAATTAAAAAAAAACCTCAGATATCTTACACAATTAAGAAAAAAAAAAACCATGATCAAGATACATTGCGTACTAATCAAACTGCGTCAACAAGCGCATACATTGTCCAGCCGTGTAAAGACAATGGCCGTCAAACGATGAATTGTTTAAATTAGAACTTCCGCCAGAGGTCGCGGGTGATCCTTGCGACCGCTTCCTTCATTTGTTTCACTAATTGTTGTGTAACAGTGGGCCATGTGAATGATTTGTATCTATTGATGTTATAAGGTAATTCTCACATGGTAGGTAATAGGTTTAGCTGCAGGAAATCTTTGAGGAAAGCTCCAATAGATCTATTTTTGTTGTGGTAAGTACGTAGCTAGCAAAAGGTGAAGTGGTTGACTTGATAGTAAGTTAACAATAAGGTATAGATTTTTACATGTTTCTGACAAATTCTACTTAATGTCAGAAAGTCAGAAAACACTAAATATGCTATGCTATTTAATGGGTCAGAAATAATTACGGATCTTTTTTTATTTATACAATATTCCTCTAGGATAATTTTTCGTTTGATACAATATTCTTAAGTCTTGAGCTGGAGCAAGAAGATATTGTTTTTGCTTCAATATTAAGTAACGTTACATAGGTACATTGTATGATGTATCAAGAAAATAAATGTTATTAAATGTGTAACTGTCCTAAAAATATGCCTTAACCGATAAATCAAAGATCAATTTTCAAATGCAATGCATGTAGCTTATCTTTTCGCATGAATTGTAAAACAAGTTAATATGTCAAAATACGTCATACAATCCCGCTTATCACACATTATCAGTCAACCGACCACTCCATGTTGGCTATATTCGCTACTATGAATACTACTAAGAATTTTATTAATAAAATAGAGAGCTCCCGAATTCCTAATTCGTTCATCATGACTAGGTAAGGATTAAACCATGATTTTTGGAAGGGTTCATAGACCTTTAAGGACTTTTCGATGTAACTTACAAACGAACCACGTGCGTTTTCTATTTACCGTCTTTTGTCTTTTAACCCAATATCTTGGTCTGCTGCATCACCCTCGCATTATCATTATTTCAGAAATAATATGCGATATTTTCTTTAGCAAAGATTACCGGATGTGAAGGCAATGTCCTTTTTAGCGACACGTAATATCTAATGTCGCGAGTATTTGTCATGTAAACGTCACTCACGATATTTGAAAGTGATCGAAACTGACATTTGATAGTTTCTTTCGATTTGAGCAGTATGTAGAGGGTTAAGTGATTGGATTTGAAAATGGAATTTGAACGTTTGAATTTTACTTTTTTAATTTTTGTTTTGTGCAATGGCTTTAGGCTCATTTTTCTTACGTTTATTGTATTAACCGACTTAGAACTACCGATTATTAAAAATAACAAAAAATATACTAAACAACAAAACCAAATCTCTAAATTGCTCAACAAATTCAAACAGTCAATGAAACATTACGTGAGACAAACAAACAAAAAGACAAATAAAAGTTAAATGCCTCCAACGGAGACCACGAACGACGGCATGCTGTGCCTGTCGCGACACGAGAATTGTCCCTGGAGCGAAGCCCTGAAGTCCGCTGACGTCGACTGGACTGGACTTCAGTACACTTGCCTTAAGGTCCTGCACCTGTACTGTAAAGTCTTCGAGAAGGAAGATGTCCTGGATATGGTTATACGGTGAGTTTGTGTGTGAGGCTTTCTAGGATTTAAATTTGTATGAACCTGTTACGTGTTTCGTTTGTCATGTGTTTTTATGTGTAAGAAATTCACAGAGTATAAAAATCAACCTACTTTCTTCTAGACAACACTTTAGCCTTATGTTGTCATTTATAGCAGGCAGAACAAAGAAGAAAACCTGTTTTTCTTTTTCACGGAACCCTTTAAAAGCTGCAGTTGGTAGTGTTTCTACCAAGGTTAAGGGCAAGTTCCCTATGCTGAGGTTTAGAAGCATTTTGCAAACAAATACTGCTTTTTATGAGGCAATTGGAAGTAAAATACTCACAGAATCTCCTCTATTTAGATTTATGATGATGATGCATGAAGCACTAGATCACAGCACCGTGACTAACAGACAACAAATATAAGTAAGTTTATGGCACATTCCCAACTGTTTCGCTAATATCCTGAAAGCCAAAAACGACTTACATTCTATTGTGACCAATAAGTGTTCCATCCGAACGATTTGGATTATGGATTGCAGTTTCAAAATTAGAACAGCTGTGTTCTATATTCGAAATTGCATTCAAACGCTCATAACATGAGGTTGGTAGCACTTAAACATTTGACGACGTTACTCTTTGGTCAAATTCAGAACATGATTGTGTTTCTTTCGGTATCATTGGTATTGAACCTCATTAACAGTCTGTTTTGTCCCCTGAAAACACATTTGACCGATTCTATTATGTCTTTTATGTTAATTTTTGTCCAAGAGGTTACTAAGTAGGCAAGTTAAAAATCGAATTCTAACTTGCTTCTGTCCATGGTCAAAGCCCATTGAAGACTCCAAACATCCTAATTCTAATAATAAGCTACTGTATACGTTTATAATATAATTTTGTAAGCGTCAAGGCACTGTTTACAAAACGCATGTTTTTATGAGAATATTCAATCAAACAAGACCAGAACTACACTCGGCGTTTAGATTCTTTAGCATTGCATAAAATTTGTTGCTTCTTGATTATTAATTCCCAGACGGTTTTTTATAAGTAAAGCATTTCACAGCCAGCGAACACTTTTAAGGTGTGGTCTTCTTTCTGCCCTTAACCCTTGTTGTATTTGGTCGGTGTATGTTTTTTTTTTATCCGACCTCCGTTATGTCACTTACATACTTTTTGTCGAATATGTAAGTATACCTAGTATTCTAAAACAATTAAAGGAAGAATATAATCTTTCTGGTTTCAACATTAAAGCATTTCTAATCACTGTTAAGTTTATCTACGACACTGAATAAGCTTACGTTATATATAGCACATAATATAATTCAATTAAACCAAAGACATTAATTATTTGTACCATTACTATAGATTAAAATGATCAAACTTTCCTGTTTGCGATAAACTTGCATAGAACGCCGTTATCATTAATTTTGTGCAAATAATATATTTTCGATCATTACCCTTCTCTGTGATCTCATACAATATACGATCAAACATGTTTATTAAATCGTAAACCCCTATATTTATGTTTAATTACGATTTTTATAGAGGTTGCTAATTTTATCTGTATCAAACGGGCTAATAAAACGGTTTTGCGGGCAATAAAAGCCCGACAGCCGGGATGAGTTGCTCGTAACGGGGTATTAGCAAATGAGCGTCATTACACACAAAACTTGCCGTAAACAAGTGTAGTAAACAGCTGGTCTACAATTCCACAGGGGTCTTATTAGACTGTTTTAACTGGGTGATGTTAAATAGCGGCACCATGTCTTTTACTTAACCGAAGCATTCTGACAAAGGCTTCAAATACACCCCAGCTCACTCTATTTCCGAATTTGGAATTATACAATTTGTTTTAAATATAACTTTCAACGTGTAGATGAAGCTGTGTTCTAAAGATTTAAAAATAATTTTTTTTTTTCAATTGCGCATAACAGGAACTAAATAGTAAACATTACGCCATAAATAAAACAATGCTACAAATACTTCATTTCCTGGAAGAAACGTATCTAATCAGGTTTTCCACGATTAAACAAGATATAACATTAGACGGTTATTAGGGCTTAGATAAACTAATAGACAGTTATTTAAAATATGGAAATGCAACCGAGAAGAAGAGCAACATCAATGCTTTTAATTCTTTCTGTGTCACTATTAATTTCTTATATTCTTCCTCATTCTTTGAAAACACTAGCTGTTTGAAAAAAAAAAACTATTGTAAATCTCATTCGACAAGTGTTCGGTCGCTGACAGCTCTATTTACAAATTTCGAACAAAACGCACCTTGATCAATGGCCTATATCGGTGTGGCGTATGTAACGGTTTTTCATGTTTACTAGCCGTTTACGTTCGGTCATATTCTTTTTTTGATTTCCATTTCTCAATCAAGTCGAACGCAAGCTCCTTTGTATCAGTTCATTATGATTTCGGTATAATGTATCAGGCAAAGGCATTGGTACAAATATGATACGTTTTAGGGTCATACTCTATAGTTAAAATGATAAAAATAAACTAATTCAAATAATAATAGGTTAGGCTAATTTCACATAATGCCCAGTGAAAAGAATATGCAAATAAAAATAAATGCGGTGTCTCGTTTGCAACCCCATTAATCGATTAAAAAAGACGCATCACTAGCAAACAACTATTGTGTCCACATTACATATAAAAGCCGTGACATTTCCGTTCTATTTGCAAACGCCATTAGTCATGTATTACCTGGCAACCCTGCATTACATAGACAACTGTAGACCTTTCCGTGACCTCCTTGCTACCCCATTTGACTAATGAACATTGCATGGTGTGGAATTGATTTTCTAATATATGCAAGCGTAAGAAAATTTTCTTGGCCTTTCTTTAAGGACGGTTGATATAAGCACCGAAACGGTATCATAACTGAGTGTAATCTACTAGTAAATTTAGATAATCTACTAGTAAATTTAGATAATCTACTTGTAAATTTAGATAATTTACTAGTAGATTTAATTATTTAATACTTTTTTCATCAAGAGGCTTTCTATGCAGTTAGTTTCTGGTTGGTATCACTGTTCATATATACATAATATTATTATGTTGTATCAGAAATCTTAAAACATGATCTAAAATCAGGAGGATTTTTGTATGACTGTATATCAATCAAAAATAGGCAGACATGTATTCCGCCAGAGAGTCTAGTATCAAGTCACAAAAGAAATAAAAAACTAATTTTAAAGGTATCGTTAAAGGCTTGTCCTTTACACCCTTGCATAAACCTTGAAAAAATTAAAAGCAATGTTCTCAGAAATTACTAGAAGTAAACAACGCCCTGATACTTTGCATATCTTGCAAAGTGAACTGGGATGGGCTTGACGTTCCATTAGATAGAGGTGAGCTCAAGGACTCACCTGAAGGGGTGACTTTCATATGTTTTAATGACTACCTTACCTGCCACCTAAGAAATGTTAGCTTTTCTAATAGTGTTTTAAAGTATGTCTGTGAATCGTGTCAAGGCAATTCAGTTGGGCCTGGAAAGTTTTTGGGCGGTGTATCTGTCGCTGTTGTTTTTGGCTGCGTGGATCCTTTATTGTCATATCATATATTGATCATTTAGCCTTTCATCAAAACTCTACTATAAGTAAGGGCGAAACCTAAGAACTTTCGGAATCCTTTTCTGCTAATGCTCAGAAGCACTTCTATAGCGGAGTCATATTATAGTAATTTGGGTTAAGGAAATGTAGTTGGCCCTAATGTTTTTTGTGCTAATACTGGCGCTTAAATACTTTTATCTACACTGTAAGTAACCTAGGCCAGTAGCATCTTCCACTTAAACCATATTCGATGGATTTATGGATGGATCGTCAAAACTGGCCTTCCCAATGACGCCATATGCAAAATGTTCTTTTTTTGGGTATGTACGTTAGAATCTACGCGTGATTCGGAATAATACAATCAATTGGCAAAAGATCAATAGATTTGCAGTTACTCAAATATCTTTATTACACATTTTACTGCTGCATAATTCATGTCATGGTAGGGATGGAAGATAATAGTATTTTATTTATTTGGCGATGCATGTTAGAATTTTATATCAGGCATCGATTATCGGTTTCTGATTATAGACATTCACAAAAATTATTGATTTTATTGAAATCAGAATAAATCTAAACAAACTGAAAGCAGAAGGAGTAAAAGTAAATATAGCGTGAAAAAACTTAGCTGTCATAATACCTAGGACATTGCTTGTGTGGGAAACCGAACAATATGCCAGAAACAACAATATTCAATAACCAATCGTTTTACGTAATCCTGAACTGCATCATCGGTCGCTGACGTAATCATTTTGACAGACAATCAAATTTCGAATTTCATTGTCTAAGTCGATTGACAGTTGAAAGACAAGCTGAAAGTAAATAAACAATACGTTATTCTAATTGATAAAAAATAAAATCATTTGTTTAGAAAACATCTAAGACCTAGAATATTATCTGAAATGCAAAAAATAAACTATTTTTAGCACACACTTTGTGTTAAAGTAATTACTGGTGAGTGATTTCTTTTTTGTCTTAAAATGGTTAGTGAAAAAAAAACTAGCTTTTTACTTAACAGATGAATTAAAAAAAAACTTCATTAGATACGAAATTATCTAAATGAAGCCACACATTTACTTTACGAATTACGTATCCATCATCAAAAGAGTGAAATCCTCTGATCTTGGCTATTTTCGCGCAGTTTCATTGAACTTTGCTAAAGTTAGTCGTTTTGGCTATCAATGTTGTGGATTTTGGACGACAATCGTACACTATACGGCCCTGGCAGGTTATTGCGGTGCCAAAAGTATCAAACTTTGATTTCGATATTGCAACAATATTTACTCAACTTGATAATAAAATCCAGACTTATATTAAAGTAAAAACGCTTGAATTTTTTGACTTGGCTTGAACATTTTATAAGCCTCTGTCATTAGCGAATTTTCATAATATAAATAATCCAACTAATAAAATTAGTATTAGCTTTTTGGAGAAATCGACATATCAATACTTACTTCAAAAAATGGCGCGTGAGTCAGTAGACTCAGCAGTTACAAAATATGTAAAAACAAACGTGGTCAGCTTTCTAAAAAGAAAAACCATAAAAAAGTTTGAAATAATAAACTGGTAACATTAAACGACGCGATATCTAAACAAAACGTGAAGCAAAGGCATTCATCATACATCCATGTTGTCGTTGAGTAACGTTTTATTTTCCACACTGCACAACCCCCGCGTGAAACACCAACGCAAACCTCCATACTTTTTTTATAGATTGCGTTGACAGCTGTTATACATTTTTATTGCCAGCCAGTTTGAACTTGACTTTAATCAGCTGACTTTGGTTTAATGATCTCTCGTTTGTAATAAAAAATAGCAGCTATTTTTAACTGAGGAATTTCTATGCAGATCCGGGAATTAAATACAGAAAACCACCTGCCTATCCGCACTAGTTGTAATGCGAAAACTGGTTGCTCTTGATCTTACAAAACAGGAACCACAGACAACTATGTAACATGATGACAAAAATTCTTATTATTTCTGACTGAATTATATTTGAACATATAAGATATCTGGAATATATGTCTAGTTTGAACTAAAAACATAATGTCTGGGATGTCATACAAACGCTGTGGTTTATGACTAATAAATTATAATTTGTTACTAACTAGGTACACGTGCCCTTGTCTCTACTATTATAAGACGTACTTTATATTACATACAGATACGTGCAACGGTGAATTGCAATTTGCAGGAAAGTTAGGGATTGGGTGTGAGTCAAGTAAGATATTAGTATTTCGTGTTCTGTTACGATATTCTCTAAAACATTCCGAAATTACAATGACAGCTGACAAACGTCAATTTTGCACCCTAAAACTGGGATTTCACGGTGCGCGGTATTGCGGATTACCCCGCATCGCCGACCATGGGAAGATGCTCGTCCTTACTAGCCTAGACGCGTCTGCCTCGGTCTGTCGGAATCCACCGCGATTAGAAGTATACTCGAGTAAAATTGGGTTTTATTCTCAAGGCTCCACTGCGCGGTGCCTGGGAGTCTTTGGTCGTCGGCCACGTGGGGTAATCCGTAATAAAACGGGCCGCGGGAAGCCTTTAAAAAAATAGGATGTCACTAAAAAACTTAAATTAAATGTTACCTATTTGCATTTGGTAAAAAACCAAAACGCATCTGTTTACTCTTTTTGAAACTACAGGCGTAAAGATATCGAAAAAAGTAGTCTAAACAAAAGATTTTTTACGTAGCAACTAACAAATACGTACATTTTCATTTTCTATCCAGACAGACGCTTACATTTAAAATATTTTATGTATGTTTAAACAAAGTATGATGGATGAACTGAACATCCTCTATAAATATAAACAAATACATGAAAAGCCAACACGGATATTCTATTCACACTTGTGTTTTATGTGGGAGTAAGAAAGAAAAATATCGTAAACCATTTGCTTGGCAAACTTCTTTGGATTTCAACTATTTCCTATTTCGGCTCATCTCTGTATACCTTTGAATGAGTGAGGTTATTTAAAAAAACCGTTAACTTTTCATTCGATATTGACGTTTTTATATCTATCTGGTGGCACGGTAGCGCCCGCGCCAAGACGAGACAACGAAGCACAAACTTACCTTTTCTAGCAAAGCCCAAAAGAAAACAAGGGAGTTTCAAACCTCAGCTCAGGCTAACTGCGTAGATATCTTAAAATAAAAGGAGCATTAAATTTAGAATTGCACCACGTAGGTCCAACCATAATATACCTTTTTGCATTAAATTATATTTCCCTCCAGAAAGATTTTTCATAATATGACTGTTTTTTTTAAACGAGATTAAGACTTTTATTTTCTTCAAGTAGTTTTATTATTTACGTATATTGTTTAGCGAGAGGAAGCATAACAGTCGATGACAGAACTGGAAACAAAAAACATTATATTGTTATGTGTGTCACGGATACGTCTGTTATGACTGTTACTTGTTTATTGTAGTTTGTAAATTATGATCCGTGTTACTGGGTTTAAAAGTCTTTTGTTTTATTCGTTTATTGTGGGAAGAATTATGTGTCTGAGTCGTTTATGTAGTTTTACTTCTTTTACGCTTAATGTAAGATTTTGTTTAGTTCATCTATAGATAAGATGCTTGTTAGTGCTAAACAACAGAAATGTATGCTTTCAACTTAAAAAAATAATATGTTCCTAGTCTCACATTGAATTAGAAGAACACTCGCCATTTTCTTGAACGTAATGATATTAAAATATAAACCAATCCGATTTTTTAAATGCGAAAGTAACTCTGTCAGTCTGTTTATTCGCCTTCACAGCTAAACCACATAACCGCTTTCGATAAAATTTGTTATGGAGTTGGCTTAAAGTCCAAAAAAGGATATAGGATACTTTTAGCCGCAATAACCGACATCCACACGGCATTCTGCCACCTAAATCGTTACCCTAAAGTAATAATCAATCTTAAAACAAATGAAGAAACATTATCGGTAATATTTGTATTTTATACGCAAACGTATCTTACTGGTGTGGTTAACCAAGGCGCTCTATAGTCTGTGGCCGTACGTATCGACATCACTATTACGAAACTAGGTCTTTCAAAGATTTAGATTTACCTTAACGTCAAGGACTTAACGTATGTACTTTGGTGGCTTCGAACGTGATCTTCATTATCTTGACATCATCATCATAAATTTCTTTACATCTACGAGAAATGATTTTAAGTAGACACATCTACAAAACATTTAGTTTAAATTGGAACATAGTAGATAATGGATTTTTAAGCATCTTTAGTGCCGTTGATATAAGCCCATCCCATTTTCCCATTAAAATGGGTATAAATAACAGTGGTGTAGAGATGAAAGTCAAAAAAGATGTTAGCAAGGATATATGTGGCAAATTAACCCTAAAAATTCTGTTTCATCTGTTAATTCTCTCGACATCTGAATACAAAGGCTCTAAGCCTTTAAATGCCTTATGTAATCTTAACAAACAATGATCACACTATCTTATCTTTTAACGTTTGCAAAAATTTCAAAAAAAACATACCTTATGCGTGATGTAATATTGTATAACAAATGTAGGTACTACCAAAAAGTTTTGATGATGTCTGCTTCAAATCATAATTAGGTATTCACAGTAGCTAAAAATACTTAAAATCGTAATTAATAATTAAGGTATTGGTTGGCAACCATATCTAGTGGAACATAAATTGTTACCAGTTAATAAGGATAAATGCTACTATTTCCTATTGATTAGTAAAAATAGGTTAGTTTGCTTTTAATGTTGAAACGTACGATGTGATATTTTTGTTATTGATAGAATATATTCAAGCCGTACACAACATACTTTAGAAAAATGCTATGTATAGATGAATATATCTACATCACATACATTGCTCTGCTCCCAAAGTAAGTAATTAATGCACATGTATTATGAAATCAGAGACAACGAAGGGACCACAAACACCCAAACCCGAGACAATATAGAAAAGTGGTTTTCTACATAGACCGGTCCGGGGAACGAACCCGATACCTCAGAGCTGTCGACAACTTGAAAACCGGTGTATACGGCAACGGACATCGTCAAACAAAAAAAAAGGGTCTAGGATCGATTTTATTACAGACTGAAAATCTTGTTTAAAAAAACTGCAAACGCTTACGACGAAGAAGAAAATATCCTGAAAAGACAAATATAATAAAGTTGTTTATTACGAGCTTGTCTAGGCATAATCTTAGCAAATAATATTAAGTATGAAGCAAACACATAAATAACATTCGTAAAGATTACATTAAATAACTTGCGAGTCGGCGACAGTTCGTGTCCCTGAACTTGTATGAAGGGCAACTCTCTAAGCAGTACGAAAATAATCACAGCTTTGCTTTTATTTGTACCGAGTGTTTGGGTAAATATTAAGCACCCGTTATTGTAGCTTTGTAAACTAACCGAGATCAACTGAAGTGCTATTTGCAGGCGAAAATATTAGTGGAAGATTTCATATTGCTTATTATTATGATACAGGGATATGATGTTTGTCTTTAATTAAAGTCTGTATTCCAATCCATTGTTAGCAAGCCAAAGATATTAATATTTTATAAAATACTCATGCTATGAGGATCAGCCAAATAACAGTAAATTAAACCAAACTTTTCTCTGCCCTATAGGAGATAGAAACAACTATTATATATTCTGTGATAGAAACTACTAATAAAAAAATGTATTTATCGGTCCACGGCTGGCGTCGTATAATTATTGTTTGAATGATTGAATGAGAAAGACGACTGACGGTAAATGCCTAGTGGCATTAAGTCCACCTTCCAGAATAATTCCAGCACGACACATATTGTCGTTCAATTACTGACGTTTAGATAGATAGGTAATCATAGGTTTCTAGCAAAGAGGACACGACGAAACACAGATAAATTAACATTCTAATAGATTCGATGAAATAGCAACAAACACAAATCTAAATCACAAAATCCCAAACAAAATCTTCTTAGATGTTGAAATAACTGCAATATCAAAGCAAACAGTTTCCAATACTAGATATTCCTTGAGAATGTCAATGGTACCGTCTATTTACTTGTATATTTTAAACATCTCTTACTGTTAAGAAGCGAGACATAGATGGGAACCAGCATTTGGATGTTTGCCAAATGTTTTGCCAAACATTTGTTAAATGTACGCTAATATTTAAAAATAAACGCGTCTGTTTGTTGTTTCTTCATACGCAAGATCAGGCAACAGGTGAAATTCGCCTGTTTTAAGTTTTGTTATTATTTATTTACCTAAGTGGTTAATCCAAGAACGTCCGATTGATTGGTACTAACCTAAAAAGATTGTTTACATTTCTAAATCATTATTCGAGGTATGCGAGGAGGAAACGGAATAAAATCCTAAAGCTCTAGGTCGTTTATTGTAAATATTTGGTTTAACCATTCATGTTTCAATATTTTTAATAGAATTACTGGTAACGGTTACGCTGACGCGCTGCGAACACTAAAAACTTTTTAGGGTTCTGTACCAGAAGGGTCCCAACGAGACCCTATTACTAAGCTGTCTGTCTGTCTGTCTGTCTGTCCGTCCGTCCGTCCATTTCTCTGTCAGCGATCCGTATCTCATGAACGGTTATAGGTTGAGAGTTGAAATTTACACTGAGTGTATTTCTCTTGCCGCTATACAAGCAATAATACAAATAAATAAATAAAATAAGGGATAGATTTGTAGGGGCCCTTCATGCGCGATTCTAACTTAAACTAGGCCGGATTTTTTGATGCTTGAAGCATGCAAAGTCATGTTATGCTGGGTACTAGTTCTCTCTCTCACTCAAAAATGTTTTTTTTTCTAGCAGAACAAATACAGTAGGTATTATTTCCCTTTGCATATAAATCATTAAATATAAAAGGAATAATTTAGGCAGAATGACAAGAATAATCATCATGACTTCCTACATAATGAAAATAAACAACTCTGGCCATGTGTTCCCCAATTATTATCGGCGGGAAAATTGGTTCCGCCATTGAATGGGAATATTTTAAGATGTTTAGTTTTTAAATGTGTTTTCTTTATAGGAATATTGCTTATTATTCATTGAATCCCTTTGCTCTATTCATCATCTTCATATCTTTTTCAATTTTATTTGGGGAATGATTTGTGTCGTTTATGGCTTCAGTTGTTCAACGCTGATACCAAATAAGTTACAAATTCTTCATTATTGCTTGTCAAAATATAAATCAAACTATGATTTAGTGCAATGAATATTTAAAAGGATTTATTCAATTTCTATTTCTAACATAAAAGTTGCCAGATTCACAATGATTTGGGGTAGTGCGAACTTTTTATTCAATTCATTTATGATCTTACTCAAACCGTAACTCACAATCATCATTAGATTCTTTAAACTTCCCATCACTTCGACCTTAACCTTTGCTCATCACTCTTTCACCGCGTCGTTAAAACAATTTGAGTTCTAGTTAACTGGGTAATTCAAGCTCACTTCATGATAGACGTAACTAAATATATTCTAATTCTTCGGCATTCATTTGTTTATTTTCATCTTCGTCCGTGGTAATAAATATTAATCTTCTTACGGAAGTTTGAATGGAGTCTAACGTAGGCCGTAGCACTAGTTGGCTTTGGTAACATTTTAAAAGAATTTTAATATAATCCATTAAATGAATTGCCATCTTTTTTAATAATTCATTATTTTATTCTTTAGATACGAAAACGGTACGTTCAGAAATTAATTCTTTGTCTCCTTTTGTTTTCTGTGACAATCGCCTTAAAAATTTCGAATTCATAAAAAATTCTTAACAAATCTCCTGGGAATCTGTGAAACGACCACTTTAGCTTCCCTAGAGAGTACAGCATCCTACACAATACGTTGATGCCATACTCTCAACACGTGTCTGTTCGCCCTTCAACTTTGGATATTTACGTAAACTAGAGTACGTACTTTATTGTTTATGACTTTCTTTTTGGCGATGATGTGCAAGCTCTATTTATTTGCATTCGAGAAAGATGCACGCTGCTACGCTTTTCATGGTTTTCTAAAATTGTTTTGTCATGCACTAAAAGGAAATGGACGGAAACATGTATTGCAATCATTTTATTATTATCTAGCAATCCGCCACGGCTTTGCACGGGTAGACAAAAATTAATGAATTATACTCACAAACTTTCATCTTGAATCATTCTATCCATTGGTGAAAACCATATGAAAATCCGTTCTATAGTTTTGAGTTTATCGCGTTCAGACAGACGCGGCGGGGAACCTTGATTTATAATATGTATAGATAGCGTCGCCTTTAGCGTTTATCTCTTAACGTATTAACATTTTTTGCTGCACATTCCTCTTAAAATACTTTTCGTTCTGATTCGTTTTAGGCGAAGCATACTTGATTTTTTTCTAAATACGTGTAAACAAATGCATGTCTTGTTTACACGAATGAGTTTTACTACACAGGCCCTATAATGTGACCTTTGGGGACCCTCAAAATTAATTAACGAGAAAAGGTGTCACGCAAACAAGGAACGCGTACCGTAACGACGTCCAACAAACACACATAAATCTGTTCCTAATTTACAATTCTCATTTATTGCGGATCGTTTGTGGCCAGTTTATTGCATGACACAGATTAGAAAGCTGCAGAATGTTCATTTGACACAAAACTGAAAGAATGTTAAAAGGTGTAGAAATGTTAGCGGTGTTACTAACAGGAAATAAAATCCTGATAGTCACACTGGTGTGACTACGAGGAAGACTTCGAATCATGTCATATGTATATATAATAATTAACAAGTTACAAAAAAAACAAATTGTATCATTAACTGTGATTTCAAGCTTTTAAGAGATTTTGGATTTCGTATTTTCTTTTGTTGACTAAACGCTAGGTACATATTTTCTTCTGAGAGAGAGAGATCATATTTGCAATTAACATTAGTTTTAGAAGAAATACATCGAATGGAGGCAATAATACATTTGGAATTGGACTTCGCCATTGCATTCGATTTAGCATTCTGTTTTTATCTGTTCGGTGGCTTCGTTAACCACGTAAATCAACAATATCAATGCTAAGGTAAAGCAACGTGCGAATTGTTTAAATGATACATCATTTTGACTGAGTTAGTTGCTTGATCAAACAATCTGCAAACAAAAACAGCATGAAACTGTGGACGTTAGCCAATGTAGCAGTTTATTTAAAAGATAGCCGAAAAACTACGTTAAAAATTATTAAAATAATCAGTCTTGTAGAATTTTGCATTTTGGTAGAAATTGTCTGGATAAAATGCAAAGGATTAATGGACCCAATATTTTTTTTATTATTTATATACTCATTAAGGTTTACTTGGCCCCATTAAATCCGCTAAGCCTTCCTAAACAGAGATACTAAAATATAAATTTAAAGTAAGCAGTAAGTTTAATGGTATCTTAATCTTCTAGACAACCAGTTTCTGATATGGTCACATCAAAATCGATTCTGAATTTGAAACAAGAGTTTACAAAGCACTACTCCAGTGCCCTTGCAGCCAGCTTAATGCATGACCTAATTACCGGCAATAAAATTAGCCGAAATATATTTTATGACAACATTCATGTTACACTGAACCGTCTATAATGTGAACAAGTGACTATTCAACTCTTTACACGCAATGGTTGGATTTTGTAAGAATATATTTCTTGTTTAGCGCAAATATTTTGCGTAATGTACCAACTTAACAACGTAATTTGTCTATGCATTGTTTTGTAGATTTCAAATTGACGTTTACTGTCATTCACCACTCAGCATTGTTTATGGTTATGTCAACCAAGTCATTCTTATTAAGCAGATAGTACTTATAAGAAATTAAGCTTAGAAAGCTTAGTTCGTAAATGGCAAAACAGGAGTTTGGAGAACGAAGCCAAATAAACGAGGCACTCAATTAAATTTATTATTCCATTTGACAACCATTCAATACCAAAGACAAAATAACTGTCAAAATAGATTTTACTATCCATAGAGTTTAAATTAAGACCGTCAAATGTCTACTACAAGGCCGTACTTCACACACAGTTTGACAAATACAATTATGACGGAAATAATGTTTTCCTTGGATGCGTCACCTGTTCCGCACTTACGTAAAGTCAAACTCATGAACACAGCCATGGTAACACTTGGTTTGAACAATGTCCTTATTTCGAAGGGGTACGGTTCATTTTTGTGTTTCTTTGTTACGGTAATCTTGTATTCGAGTATACTTAGTAATGTGGTCAGACATTTTAATGTAAATGGATTTCATGGTAGCGATGTTATGGGTACTTATGTCTTGAACAATGTCTCATATTTATGAGGCCATAATCTTCGAAAGAGTTTCTACTAAATGCAAGATGCAATAAGTAAATATGTAACGGAATATTTAAAACATGTGTTACAGTAAATTAACTTAAAATGTGGCTGCTTTACGCTATCTATGTGAATGCAGACTCTGCCTGTTATAATTTGTTAAAAAAAAAAAGACTCTCGTTAGGGATTTTGTTCCCTGTATCGCGGAGGGTTTAACAGACCGCACAGGTTTGAAACAAATAATTGTAAATCACACAAATGGCTGTTACATGCGGGGATCGAACCCGCTGCACGTCGCGCAGAGTGGTAATCGGTGTGGTGAACTATACTATAGGTACGGTTTCCCTTGCAGTCAAACTACTAAAATACTTTTAAATACTTTTAAATTATTATTATTAATTTAAATCAACCAATTACCTATACTAGTTATATTTGTAAGTAAATAAAAACTGATCATCAGATAAAGTAACTGGTCTGGAAATGGAACTCAACAAAAATGGGCAACTGGGCAGCAGCTTTGCCATAAGATATGCTCTGTGAGATTAACCATAGGAAAAGTCAGGAATGACAGAACGGATGATCTGCATTTCCATCGATGTAAAGACGCGAAACTAGTCATTTAAAAAAAACATCAATTATTTATTATACTAATCAAAATAATATTTCTTTTTAAAATAAAAGCAGCAAAACTCTTAAACCGACAATCAGAAGTTTAATAGTAAACAGAGAAACGTCATTGACCCCTGCATGTGCAACATTGTCAGCGCATACCAATTAAGAGCGGCTATTACCATGGGAAACATGAATTAGTCATAACTGCTGAGAATAGGTTATTAAAGGACCTATTAATAGACTATTGTTGTTCTTAAGTCCCTTTTCTAAAGGGTCTACACTAGGATTTTGTCCTATCGTGAGACCTTAAGTGTTGTTCAATCTATACTTATGTTTTAAAAATCATTTAAGTTGGCATGTTTTGATGTGGTAGGTAAAGTATGAAGCCGCAACCAAACTATTTTTTTTTTTAATAAAGGTCTTTGGTTATTTTTTAAAATATGTAGATGTTAATGCGGGCAAACCTACGAAAGAAGATAAAATATTAAAGAAACAAGAACATCGTGGCTTACAGTAACAATATAATTAAAAAAAACTAAGGAAAAAAAACTGTTTTTAATTTGACTACAAAACAATAAATAAGAAAAGAACACTTTTACGTAACTTGAACATGAAATTACTTGTAATCGCTGATAACAATCTACAACATATTTCGATTTATCTTATCAAATTGTTCACATATAAAAACTATTTTAATATATCTAATTATTTGTCGAATGATAAGAGACTGAACAAGAAATAAGTATGCTAATGGCTGACGACTCTTTTGTTTGATCCATCGTTTAGTGAATCCGTAGTCTAATGAACACAAAAAGTCATAAAGATAGTCTATACTCTATATAAGGCTACAGTAAAAGGCCAAAGCTTTTAAAATAACCTAATAGACATTGATGGTCAAGGTCATAGATAAGTTTCTTCCAAGACATCAGCCAATCCCGTCGTATAGATAACACAACTCTAAGTGGACGTAAAATTCCAGGAGAGGTTACCAAGTTTATGGTTTTGCTGCCATATCTGTATTTAAGTAAATAAGTATCAGTATAATCTTAGATTATATAAAACGTCGAAGTAATAAAGTTAAATAATTTAGTTATAAAGATGGCTAAAATGAATTATAATTCTAAATTAATAGAATATTTTTAGATAATTTATTGATTTAATTTTAATTCAAAATTAAAAAGTACGAAATGGGGCCGTAAAATATTTTCAAAATTGGAACACACAAATATCATACGAATTCAAACAATTCGTATGACATTTATTAAAAATAGAAATTCATAGAATTAAAAAAGAAGTGAATTTTAAATTTAGAATATAGCGTTTCCCGTATCAAAAACATTACCTACCGATTTAAAATACACATATTTAGGTATTAACTATTAAGGTAATTAAGTTGTAATGCTGGCTTGATGACAATGCTATGAATCCAATTAGATAAGTCAACTTTACGGATGCGATATTTTAATTCTTACTTAACATCAAATAAAATCCCTACCTCATTGCAAGCACCTACTTGGTCTACCTTCAACCTACGACGGGGTCAATAGCTTGTATTTTTATTCTAGACTGACTCATACCTTATCATCGAGGATGACGTCAATGCGTATGCGCAGGTTTACGCTAAACCACTTGAATTTACTTGTCAAATTCCTTGTAACTGTGAGTGATTCAGTTTCTATGGTAGGTAATCTGTAAGAATTTACTGAAAGTAACATAATGCAATGTTTATTATTAAAATGATTTCGTCATGCATCACGAATGCATAATTTTAAGTAGAATGAAATGAATCTTCATTGTTAACAACACATTTTCATGAGAAATTAATCTGTCATAATATGCCCTTTTATTGTGGTACCTATGTTAAAGGATGGCCACCCATCCATTTTCGAACCGTGGCAAGCGCGACTTAACCTTAAGATTTCAATCTGTTTAGCTTTTACTTGAGCTACGAGGTCCTCAGACCTTAAAACTTTAAAATAAAAATATCAAAAATGGTTTGTTTTAACGTATGACAAGTTCAGCAAAATGTCACTTAAAATTCGAAATAATACGAATACATGAATAATGTTAAATTAAGGGAACATCCATTGTCTGCTTCTTATTGAAATGCTAAGTGAATGCCGTCTGAGATATGATTGAATGGTTCAAGACTGATTTAATAGGATAAGTGGTATGAACACTGATTCCGAACCCTCCGTCCTGAGATCTGGATTTGAGGAACGAGGGTAAATATTCTTTTGTTTCATGGCTATAAAAAAAGAGCAATGTACTGCGACAATCCGGTAAAATTAAAAATTTATTTTTGATTTTTAATTTTTGTAATTCATTTCCAACATACTTATTTAATTTTGATTACTTACCTATTATATAATTTAATTCAATTTTGTGTATCAAATATTTTTTTTGTGTAATTATCTGTTTCCCGCGGCTCCGCCCGCGTGGATGGATACGTTATAATCTGGAGGCTTTCTTTAGTTTGGTTTAGAAAATTTATTTTGGGTGTCAAAGAAATTATTACGGAAATGAAATGGTTGATCTATCGGCTAATTACATATTTTCTATAAAGAATCCAGGTCCACGAAACCTTTTAAAATTCTTACGAGGGACTTCGTTTATTGCCAACTGCAGCACGCAAGTTGGCAAAAAAGTGAGGATGTGCGGAAGTCGATTTATCGGTACCCTGCAGCGTGGTTGGTCGCGTCCCCTGTCATACCTGTGCTGATTGACGCAGACACACCTTCCATGCCGACAATTTGCCAACTTGTTTGGCGGCTACTGTACTAATGTGTGTGTGACATGATAAATATAAAATGCAATTAACATACGATTGCCATTTAATTCTCACTAACATACAGCTGATCTCATGATTACGTAAGCTTATACTAGACATCTATAGGTATATGTAGATAAAAGATTTATGTAAAAACTGGTAGAATATACACTATATACAGGATATACAGTTAAGCCGGGGCCACACAGCGAATACTCGCTGCAATTAGGCACTTGCAGCGAGAAATCGCTTTGTGTGTGTGTGCTATTCGACGCGATTTGAATCAAGCAAGTTAAATTTCACTCTGCGAATGCGCAATCGCCGCGAATTTTACTATAAAATAAGTTTGTCAGTACATATAAAAGTTACAAATCAGTATTATGTACTTAGTAGTATTTTAGTTTGTAAGACGCAGATGTTACCAAGGACTGCATAGAAGCGATATTATCAAACACCTGGACCTCGCTATATATGGTTAGAACTTCGTATCGTTGCTGTAAAATCCATATACAATGAGCTATCGATATCTAAATACATTATGTATACTCACTCGTTTCATTAATAAACTTAGTTAGGCTTGCCTTTTAATGTTTTCACAATTTATTATAAAGTGTATTTATAGTTTTTACTAAGAAAAAAACGAGAGTACTTTAGACCACACGACTAAAGTATTACTTCTTTATATAAGTACGAAACGTAACTGGCTATGAGAGAAAGAGAGTAAGAAAACCTCTCTCTTGCCCCTACAGTAATAGATATAAGAAACGTAACGCTCGCGACACTCATTCACAAAGAAAGAAAGAAAGAAGTTTTACTTGAAAAATGTTCATACAAATTAACAAGGCTTTAAACTTCTAGCGCCATCTAGTCAACAAATACTAAACTATTTTAAATTGTAATGCATCAAATTATTCGTCGTTAACATCTTATGGTATAATTTGGCCCCCTTTTTTTTGGCTTTACCGCAGTTGGGTAAAAATAAAAACAAATTTTTTAATTATTCAGATTAAAAATAATATACAAGTATGAGACAGGTCCCATAATATATTTGTTAATAACACTAGAATCAACCGATAAAGTTCCTCACAGCAATAACAGTTATTTCTCTCATATACTATATTCTATATATCAATACTGTTTGTTCAAACAGTTCCATATTTTACGAGTGAGCTTGTTAGACCTCACATTCAGCTCGCGTCCTCATCTCACAATCTGCAGATGATTGTCTTATTAGGGATGTGTTATGTTTCTTTGTCACGCCACCGCTCTCAACCGGCTATTTTTAGAAGTTGTTTACGTGTGCAAATGAGTTTTGCCCATAATATTGTATGAGCGTGAGTTCACAGAAAATAGCGGTGCGTATAGAAACGAAGAAAGAGTCTTGCATCGAAAGTTTATAGCAACGCCATCTACATTTCGAAACAGAAACTAAATTCCTTTATTGATTTTATTTACATACATAATGCCAAAGTAAACCTAATTTCGTAGAGAATTAAACCCTTTACTAGCGGATGGCTTATGTTCTGGTATAATAATATATATGACTATCAGAAGCTATATTATTTCTGAAAAATAAGATACTTTAATCATGTAATAAATCCTTGTAAAGAACCCACCTAAAAGTTTATCCCATCCGTTCTGGCTTCTGCACTATCTACCAAACAAATCTAAACCCAATTTTTTTCGTTCCAGAAAAACGTGCAAGTCATGTGGCTGCGACCGGCTGAAGCACTCGGTGTACCACGAGGAGCTGGGCTCGGTGAGGGACCGGCTCGGCCTGCGCGAGTCCAAGATCAACCACCACTCGTATGACAGCCCACCTGGGTTAACCGCCAAGCAGGTACGCCGACAAAAACAATGATATATTTATTTATTAGATAAGTTGAAGAGGCAGAATTTGATCTCTGATTGCCCTTCAATACACACGTAATAAATTAAAAATAGTACTTTTACTTGTTTATTACACATTATCACAGATAATTGAAACCACAATTTTTTAAATTGGTGAAGCAATAAAAGACGAGAAGGGTCTGTAGAAATTTAAAATCAGCTTCATCTAGATTCAGTGCTGTCATGTTATAACTATAAAAATAAAAATACACATCACTTTTAAAATGTCACATTTGCACTAACCTAGGATCGAATCCGCACCTTTCTACATACAAGTCTGATTATCAAACCACTAGGCCACCAAGACACAGTCTGTTTTCTAAACAACCTTTTTTCAATAGTCTATTTATATCGTTATTGATGTATGAAGGACAGTGGCCGTGACGATCACCTGTCGTCTTTTCTATAAACCTGACACGACGTGGTGACTGCTAACGTATGCATAGCGTTGGCTTCGTGACATACAATAATATATTATATTGTGTAAATGCAGTGGCTACAAGTACCTACTGGTAATTTTTAAGATAACATGTATTTGTAAACAGTGTAAAAGTTGTTTTAACATTCAATCAGTGGTAGATTATGTTTTTATATTATTAGTAAGAGTTTAATTGTTGTTTTCAGACTGAACTCTATTGGTCGTCGTTGGCCGAGCGCGCGCCTACCGGGTTAGGGGGCGCTACTGGTGCTGCGGCGTGGCGAGCCTGGCGAACTAGAGCGCTAGCTTCCCAGTTACCGAAGCAAGACCTCTCACTAGCACACTGTCGACACATCGATGAAAATCATCGCAAGCAATATGAAGATTTTGTAGCCGCTCGAAACGAAATTGCACTTGACATTGGTATGACGTCGTCCAATTTGTTAATTGTAGCGCCATCCCGTGGCGAGTAGACGAAGTTATTTATAAACGGCTTTATTTAGCAATATTTGTTTCAGGCGTCGCAAGTCAATATCACGGTGCATCTATTGAGTGTATGGGATGCAATAAAGCAATTCGAAGTGGCAGTATTACTGTTCAAGCGCCGCGGATAGGTGAAGAAGTGAGTAAAATTATATATATAACAGCGCCATCTAGCTCAGAAGAAATAGATTAAAATAACGCTTAGAACTTTTAAAATTTTGCTATTCGACGATAGGTGGCTCTAAAAACACCTAATAAATCTAAAATAAAATTGTTTTATTTTATTATTTTGTTTAACAGGCATATTTTCACCCTACATGCTTCTCGTGTGCGGAATGTGATGAGCTGCTCGTCGAACTAGCGTATTGTGCGTTAGACGGCCGATTGTACTGCGTCCGGCACTACGCGGAAAGATTGAAGCCTAGGTGTCATGCTTGTGATGAGGTAAGTGTTTACGAATTATCCCTAAATATCCCTCGAATTTACTGATAGCTGAACAGTGGTAAATTACTAATAATGGTCTATCGTAGTAACTGATTTACGCGTATGGTAATATTTGTAGTCTTTATGACATTATTATGATCATCTTAAGTTTAGTGTATACACGAATAAATATTAATTGAACTGAATTTTATAGAAATTTAAAGGCTGCTATAACTTTTCTATTGTGTAAGTATAAATAATAATTTTATACTGAGTATTTATAGGAGTTCTAGGAACCTTACTCCCGACCGCATCGACTTATGTTTCAATTGAATTGAGATTGAGTTAGTACTTTTTAACCCCATACGAGCGCCAGAGCGTGTAGTGGCACGAGTTGTAACTAAGCTTGATGGAGAATACGTTAGAAGATATATAATAAATACCATTAAAACTAAATACGCCAAATACTTTTAGAACTTCATGACGACTTAGTTACATGTGTACAGTTAATGCCAACCCTGCAGGTTTGGTTGGCATAGTCGCCAGATAAACCTGACAATTTTTTTTGCCAATTTTGTTACACATTTTACCCGTGGCAATTAAGTTTATATTTGTGTATCGAAGTAATTTTATTTTTTATATATTTATGTTTATCATATTATACATCCAAATATTATATATTTATACAATTTAAACCTCATGCTGTCTCTGTCAGTTTAAGGTTTAAAATAGCGTCAGATAAACATTTAAGAACGTCTTAAAGTTAAGTTGCGTTTCAGTATTCGGGGCTACACTCGTTCGGAACTAATGGCGTGACCAAGGGCAATCGGGATTCATTTATATATAATACAGAGTAGATTAAATCTCTTTGGCGTTGTAATATAAATACAGATAATTTGTTATTGGCATACCTTGGAAACTAGACATTGTTTTATACTAACCTATCTCTTACAAAATAAATATTTTAATGAGACTATCCGCTGCGATAATCTGCAGTTGTTTGTACAATTACCACATTTTCTTAAAGATTTTCGTTCTTATTTTAGATTGATATATTGATGAATTGTTTTCTATCAGAGACTATTAACGTTGACAGCTTGAATGTTAGGCACCGAAATACGTTACAATAATTAATGATGATACTGTTAATCAGTTCGGTTTCGGTCCAAATACACAATTAGTAAGTGCTTTAAATTACTACTAATAAAAATTCGATGGTATTTCAACGCTAATATCCTAAAAAAGAAATACCTAAGACTGATCTTAATATCATCCAAGTCTTTTAGATATATTAACATAGTTACGAAAGCTTTGGTACCATATAAAAGATTAATAAAAAATATTAAACTAAGTTCAAAATTTCTTTTAAAAGGTGATGGATCTCACAGGAGAAGTGATATTTTTATCACCTATACAAACAAAGAGTGCGCGCATCACTAGTAGTGTATGCAAATTTAAGCTTTATGTACTACGCTCGTTTACGTATTTAAGTGATTTTTTGTGCTACGACAGACGTTTATAAGAAAATATCGATGGTTTCGATATTATTAGGGTAATAATAAAATTAGGTTTTAATAAAACAACGCGCTCCGTTTTGACATACATTTTACGATTTTATCTGATCATATTGGTGTTCACAGTTCATACTCTGTTAAGCAAACTCTATAATTTACTTATTTTTGCATTAAGACCGTAGCCTTTACGCATAAATACAAGTAAAAACCACCTAGATACTTTCAAGTTCAACAATCCAAAATTTTGTTTAAAACGCCTACAGAACCAAATATTTGTACCAAATTATCCTTGATTTCCTATTCGTTTTTACCTATAATCTTCCCAAATATGTATGAATTGAATAAACATTTTATGTCCTAAGGACCAACTGATTACTCGCGACTTATTCCAAATAGACAATAAGACAAGCCACGTGATCTATTCCTGTCTCGCTATCTGTCCGCTGACATTTGCCAGGCGCGTTATATAACATATAATATGTCTACCATGATCTGGTCTCCAGCTAAGAATAGGCCATCTTCCTGAATTATAAAGATGCTACAACAGCAAAAATACTATTTTTCTTGTATCATATACCTACATTTATGCCCATCCAAGGGTTGTCTGATAGATCTAGCTTTTAAATTTATACTGAGTATTTATAGGAGTTCCAGGAGCCTTACTCCCGACCGCATCGACTTATGTTTCAATTGAATTGAGATTGAGTTAGTACTCTTTAACCCCATACGAGCGCCAGAGCGTGTAGTAGCACGAGTTGTAACTAAGCTTGATGAAGAAAACGTTAGAAGATAAATAATAAATACCATTAAAACTAAATACGCCAAATATTTTTAGAACTTCATGACGACTTAGTTACATGTATACAGTTAATGACAAGCCTGCAGGTTTGGTTGGCGTAGTCGCCATATAAATCTAAAAATTTATTTATTTTTGCCTATTTATTACACATGTTACCCAAAGGTGGATTGGAGAGAATGCTTAGTGGTAATTAAGTTATTGTATATGCAATTCCTAAATTATTACATCACTAACTTGTATGTGACTAACACTCTTTCGGAAGTAATGGCGTGACCACGGGAAATCGGGTTTCATTTATATATTAAATCAGATATATATAAATTCAGAATAGATTAAATCTCTTTGGCGTTGTAATATAAATACAGATAATTTTTTATTGGCATACCTTAACCTATCTCTTACAAAATAAAGATGTTAATGAGACTATCCGCTGCGATAATCTGCAGTTGTTTGTACAATTACCACATTTTCTTAAAGATTTTCGTTCTTATTTTAGATTGATATATTGATGAATTGTTTTCTATCAGAGACTATTAACGTTGACAGCTTGAATGTTAGGCACCGAAATACGTTACAATAATTAATGATGATACTGTTAATCAGTTCGGTTTCGGTCCAAATACACAATTAGTAAGTGCTTTAAATTACTACTAATAAAAATTCGATGGTATTTCAACCCTAATATATTGAAAAAGGAATACCTAAGACTGATCTTAATATCATCCAAGTCTTTTAGATATATTTACATAGTTACCAAAGCTTTGGAACCATTTAAACATTAAAAAAATATTAAATTAAGTACAAAATTTCTTTCAAAAGATGATGAATCTCACAGGAGAGGTGATATTTTTATCACATATACAAACAAAGAGTGCGCGCATCACTAGTAGTGTATGCAAATTTAAGCTTTATGTACTACGCTCGTTAACGTATTTAAGTGATTTTTCGTGCTACGACAGACGTTTATTAGAAAATATCGATGGTTTCGATATTATTAGGTTTTGAGATAGTTTTAATAAAACGGTGCGCTTCGCTTTGACATACATTTTACGATTTTATTTGAATATACTGGTGTTCACAGTTCATACTCTGTTAGGTGAACTCTATAATTTACTTATTTTTGCATTAAGACCTAGTTAGTAGCCTTTACGCATAAATACAAGTAAAAACTGTCTAGATACGTTCAAGTTCATCAATCCAAAATTTTGTTTAAAATGCCTACAGAACCAAATATTTGTACCAAATTATCCTTGATTTCCTATTCGTTTTTACCTATAATCTTCCCAAATATGTATTAATTTAATGAACATTTTATGTCCTAAGGACCAACTGATTACTCGCGACTTATTCCAAGTAGACAATAAGACAAGCCACGTGATCTATTCCTGTCTCGCTATCTGTCCGCTGACATTTGCCAGTTGCGTTATATAACATCCACAACTAATATGTCTACCATGATCTGATCTCCAGCTAAGAATAGGCCATCTTCCTGTGTTATAAAGATGCTACAAATGCAAAAATACTATTTTTATTGTATCATATAACTACATTTATCCAAGGATTGTCTGATAGATATCGCTTTTAAAGCGAGAAATTTATCATACAATAAAGTACATCTTAGCTAGATGAGTACCACTAGCACGTATACCAATGAAGCAAGCATTGTCTATAAATTTTTCAATTAGGGTTTGAAATAAGAGTTATTTCAATCAATCAGATTCGCAAACCAGGGATGATGATGGGGTATAAAAATAAAAATCAATATAACCGTTAGTAAGATATTAAAAATAGGTAATAGATAGGTTTTCCCCTTATCCAAATTTAAAGTTCAGGAGTGGGGGCTTGTTGCGTCACGCCGTGGTAAAAATTTTAAAACGGAGTGACGTCATGGTAAATTTTCTTCTCTATATCATGATCATAATTTGTTTGCGGGCTCCAATAATTCATTTATTTACATGACGAATATTAAAAAAAAAATCTTCAACATCCTTCTTGTGGTAGGTCATAGACATCATGTTACGAATCTTAAAAGCTAATCAAAACTGGAGTTTCTTTATTAAAATGCACTTGATAATGTGTTAGGAATTACTTGGATTTAAGCCAAATCCTTAGTTAAGTATTTGATCTCTTTTAATAAACGGCTAGGCAGTCACACTAGTATAATTGACTTCTTCTACTTAATAAAATATCATTACTCAATAACAGTAGTTTTCTATCTAAATAGGTTGGGAAGAATTAAAAAAGAAACAAATATGTACTTGTATTATAAATTGTGATCAAACATTGGTACTTTGGAAAATACAGGTCCCGATTAAATGAGTTCTCCAATTGTATCGAAAACCAATAACTATAAAACTCAAGAACAAGTAAAACCATTGAGCATTCATCAAAATATCTTAATGTATCCTCTTGAGATATGAGTAACGCTTGGTATAATTTTAGCACGTCACAATATCTGTGTCACAAACAGTTTTGTTTTAATGACAATATTATTGATGCGTCCAACTGTTCACATTCATTCAACCAAATGCATTTCATCGCTTCGAAATTATTGCTCGTTGAAGGTTTGTAGATGATATTCTTGTCTATTATTTGTCATCGGTTCATGCTCTTAAATGAAAAATCTGTTGAAAATTACAAGTGCAAAAAAAATCTTTGCTGTTGGTTTAAGTAGGGCAAAGCTTCAAACAATAATGACTTAGTACCTGCATAAAATCTACCTAGATTGTATGCATATTGATGTAGTTGTAGGTTGTGGTAGGTTAGTGATAACTTGGCAAATACCAACTGAAAGTATCGACTTCCTTTCTTTATAATTTGAATGGTGAAAAATTACTTCTAATCACCTGGGACAACATGAGGCAAAAAATACCCCTCCCAATTTCTTTTATTATGTATAACCTACCTACTGAAACTCAAAAGAAAGACCTGGTTAATATATAAAATAATGTTAAAAAAATCAATTTCGATCGAAATTAGTAAACAAGAAATACAAAATTTATTTCTAAATTCAATGTCAAAAACATTACGTATTTTCCCAATATTAGGTATTCTTTATTAAAACCTCTAAGATTCTGTCTGAATGTCACTCAACACTCCCAAAATTAGAATTGTTTACACCATATAAAGCCCAGGTTTAGGCCCAGGGTATATTTGCCTCTCGATTATAGCCAATTGAAATATGTGCGGTATGTGGTTACAGAATAAAAATAAACTGTTAACTAGTTACTGTTGAACATTGGTTTACACCTTACCACTTTAGTCAGTTCCTACACTCCCAACGGGATTGCGCGCCTTTTTTATGACACGCCATTTTTAATTTATATAAAAGTTCTGATGATCAAGTGAGCTCTACGTATACTCTATAGCCGGTGATCTTACAAGTTCCAAATTTAAATACCTGTCAAATAAGGTAATGATGTCTAAATTTTTTTTTTGTTAACGTAATTATATTATGTGCCTTACTTTTGACGTTTGTTCTTATTATTGTAATTTTAATTTTGTAATAATGTTTATTCATTTCAACCATCATACTAAATTACAGTTATGAGTTATAATCTCCAGTGTATCGTAATGGAGGCGCCTGAAGTGGTGGCCTATATTTGCAACGAACGAATTATTGCGAATGTTACTACATCGTATCAGTTACATTTCTATATCGAAGTGGTAATTACAAAATTGTGCGTACGAAAACACGTCGAGTCTGACGTTAGTTTAATGGAGTAAGATTGTACGAGCGGTATTCTGAATAATTGAAGGTGAATTTTGCAAGCGCTTAAAATAAAAGGGCTCTTGATGTTGTGTCAGAAATCAGACACTTTAATTTTGACATTATCCCTACGGGTTATTGACGCGGTGTCTAGATGGGGCAGCCATTTTCCCGGCAATCGATCTTCCAAATACCGATCGATCTCTTTGAAGTGTCCATCGTCCAAGCTTGTTTATAGTCACAAGCCTGTAGATGTAATAAATATAATCGACGCGCACGTACGACAAGGACCATCTTAACCGGCCAGTGTTCGCCAACTGTGAACTCAATACTCTTTCGACAGCTACCGAGGACGTGTCGCCTCCAGCGCATTTAATTTATACCTTAGTCTCCAGTTTATAAAAAAAATCATTTAAAAAGTCACTTTGGTGCGCGACTGTTGCGTCAGTTCGTGGTGCATTGCCGGTTTCGATATTTGAATTTACGCGCGATTTTTTCCCTCCTTCTTTGGTGTTCTGATGCAAGCCGAATAGGAAGAAAGTTATTGTGAGTGAGTTTGACTTTAGCATGTCTAATAAATTGTGTTAATTGCTAATATTTGCTTTCTTAGTAAATAGTTAACAATGTAAATGTTACGAGTATGTGATTGTTTTTTTTTTTCAATGTTTAATAAATTCTTTTTTATTAACTATCAAATAATCTTCTTTGGTGTAGTACGAAATTTTAACAAATTGTCATCCTGACGCTGAAAAAGATCTACTTTACCCGTAACAAATAGCTTGTCGTAATGGTTCCACTACTCGTTAATAGATGGCGTTGTACGCACAAGTATGACTGATTTAAAATAAATTATTATGAATTTAAAATTTAATAAAACGTACACGTTCATTTAAAGTTAAATATTACTTATAAACTTATAAAACCTTTTCGAATAGTTTATGTTGCAATATTTTTTTTTAAGTTGACATTTACAAAATTTACAAAATGGAGCAATCATTTAATGTTAGAAATTAACATAGTCTGTATAGATGTGATAGTTGACCTATAGCCATTTGTAATAATTATAAAGCTATTTTGAGACGTCTATATAATAAATGTAGTTCTGCATTATTTATCTTAGTTGCGTAATCATCCCACTCATCAATAAATAAAAATAATAATATAGCTGCACTGCATTTTAACAGCTGATAATCAGAAATAAATAAATTTTTGTTTGACACATAGTTTTTTTTCATTTTGCGGTGATATGTTGCAAATGTGAGTTCCCTCGCCAAAATTACTCAGAGGTAAAGCGGGTTTTTAAAATCAGTGGCGAACTTTCGGTAGAATATTTTCGATTGTTTTTACGCGAAACGATAAATATCTGTAAATTTAAATTTAAGATATACTATACTACTACACTGGCAGAACTAGGTTACTTAAGCTATAGGGGGTAACTTTGTCGTATAGGAAAAAGTTTCCATCTTGTTACAACAAGTAAGAGAATGTCTTTATATTTAAAATAAAGTTAAGTCATACTTTAAATAAGTTAAAGTTTAAATCTTCGATTTAAAAAAAACCAGTGGCACTCCGGGAGTTCCGGCAGAAGTGAATTACAATTATATTATGTAAGTAGATATTTATATACCGAAATGTCGGTAACGGTAACCGTGTCGCGAATTCAATTGTTTATTCCCTATCTCAAAAAATGCCCAACATGCCTAAAGAAGCATTGCATTGACTTTAAATAAATACTGTTTTTTTTTATATCTAGCAATCAGCTGCATGAAAATGACATGAGACACAGGAATTTCAAAAATCAACCTGTCTGTATACGTCAATAAAAAAACGGCTGTAAAAATTGGCACGTTTTGGGTAACAAATAGTAAGATTATCAACTCGACGTTGTTTTTAATACTAATCAGTACGTAATTAAGCTTCTTACCACGATACATTTTAAGCTTACAGTTCAATATTATTACTCATACCTTAATACGTGGTATTAGGGTTGAAAATCCATTGACTTTTGATTTTTAAATAGTATTGGGTCAAGATTTTGTTGTCATAGGTTTACTGACAGTGTAATTTTCACGAGGAGATTGGATTTACTAGTTTCTGCTCAGTTTTGAATGTTTGTTAATCTCATGTTAATGTCAGTATGAAGTCTCATGGCTTAGTTTATTAAATCCGCTTCCTGACGTGTCGGTGCGGCAGCGGCGCGGAATAGGTAAACTCGGTGTACGCGGTACCGAAATCTTACCGAGCTCCTATGTTTCTATTATCGTTTCCTGATTGACTCGGTAGCGCAGGAGCGAGGAGGTACCGACAACGCAAGGCAGAAAGCGGCCTAAGTTTTATACAAGTATGATAAATGCAACAAAAAAATAAATAAACAATTAACCTAAAATTGTATGTGCAATGTCTTTAGGAAAGTATCAGAATTGGTGTTTTTTTTTATAAGAGAATAAGTTGACTATAATCAAATGTTCAAATATCAGAACATTACGAATAACATTGTTTTTTGTAAAAATTCTTGTCAACCTTCTACTCTGAATTTAAAAAAAAGAACCAAGTTCTTCGACCTGTTCCGAGAATTATACTAAATTGAAAATGTCTCGCAAAACAACAAAAACTTGCATTTATCATTATAACAGACAGCTCTACTTGTTCATATCACCTGTCGTACCTCAAACTCTATGGTTACGTGTCATTGACCTCATTCGCCTGCCAATAATCTTGTTTACCGGATACTGGGCACCTTCCGTCTAAATACCTCATTAAAAGCGAAGCTAGCGAAGTCAACAAAAAATGAGTTCATATTGGGTTAATTAAGATAGAAAATGGACCTGAGAATGGATGCGTGATTTAGTTTTATAGAATTTTCTGATACAGAATCTTACAATTTAACATGTTTAATTATATGACCAAAAAGTATAGTTTGAAATATATACTTTTTGGTCAATCAATTGGTAAATAATTGAATTTATAAATATTTACTAATCGATTGACCAATCTATAATAATAATTGTAACAGGCAACATTGATATAAATTAATACGTAAATTCAAGATACAAGATTGTTGTGGAAATTGCGTGAAAAATATAGTAGCTGTTTATTCAAATTTAATTGGCACTGGCCGGATGACACATCGTAGGCCTAATAGTATTTTATGAAAAAAAAATGTTTTAAAATTTTCAGTAGGTACAGCAACACAAATATTAAAAGTGTTTTTGCGATTTTGTTTTTAATGGCACTTACCTATACTTCTCAAATCACCTATGACACGAAACTTAATAACAGATTATAATTGTTTGAAATAACAATACTATAAACTTAGATAACTCCAGGAAACTCCAAATAATGGAATTATAAAAAATAGAAAAAAATTACATAAAAATTAAACAGTACATTAATCTTACTAACTTTATACTACAATGAACACAAACGTAAACTGCCGCGTAAATAATATATAAGTAAATACTTAATAAAAAAGTAAATAACACGTGCTAACTATCAATCAAGTCGAATAGTTCTATTAAATGTTAAAATCATAAATTACTTTAAATTACAACAGTAATATTGTTGAAAACAAAGATACGATGTTTTTGCTCGTGTTGCCAACGCGTAAAAATGCTTGGAATGATTTCATGCGGTAAACTTTAAGACATCATTTGGAGCTGAACGGTTAGTAACTACTATATACTTTAGGATAAATAATAATTTACATAGATATTCTTAATTATATAAAAAAAAATACTGTAGATAACTTACACATTCTAAGTCCAAAAATATTTTATTGAAATAAATAAAATTTGTTATGTATATTTACCTTTAATTATCCTTCTATATTCAAGTCTAATAAAACCATTTTTATTTTACCTAATTTGAATTTAATTGTATTTATGAAACAAAATACATTTTCCGCTGTTTTCACAACTAACGTACCTACGTATAATACATATATGTATTATTTTTATCTACGCGTACTACGAAACTTTAAATACATATACAAACCTTCGGAATGGTTTGGGGAACGCCCCTCGCTTGCCAATAAGTTCATTCAAGTTCAAGTGGGCGTTACGTGAATGAAACTAACGTAGCTTGACAAACATACTTTTGGAGGTTAGAATTTCACTGACATAATTTCTTGTCAAAATTATCGGTATCATATTTTCCATGTTATCAAAATTATAATAATATCGGTAAGTAGTTTTATTTGCCCCACTGTTGGCTTTCTTCCCATAATTATGTCGAATGAAGTCAATTTATCAATATTTCTTATTGGCGATAGGACATGGCAGAATAGACGACGGGCAAATGGCGTTTTCGGTAATAAAAAAAAAAAAATCTTTCGTTTGAGAATGCATGTTTCGTATATCTAACAATAGTTTTGTAAATATCTGTGAACATACCATTTTTAGCTTATTGACTAGCAAATTCATATTATTGATACCTGTCTCTATTACATAATAATAAATGTAATACGATTACAATGGCGGTATAATAATTTGCATACACTTTCATGAACGACCACCACCGCAGTCAGTAACCCCTAGGTATCGAAAATCGGCACTGTAAAAAACAATAGAAAACTGCGATAAATATTCAAAGTTTTAGACTTATATTTCATAGTACAGCGCTCCTCAAACCTTAGTCCTGGTTCCCTCTCGGCGACTGCGCATCGTCTCGTGCGCACGGCCCGCGCGTGACGTCACGGCGGTGTCGGGTGTCGGCGCGCGCAGTGCCGAACTCGGCGAATCACTTTCACTGCGACCTTGCCTTTGACACACATGGCTATTTAGGTGCTGTATGTATGAATAAGGTCAATAGGGGTAGATAGGATATACTTTATTGTATACTGAAAGAGTTACAGTTTTCAGAGGGAGGGAATATTTATAATTTTTGTTACTGCGTTGAGACGTTGTAGTAATAAAATGGTTAAGGGTACATTGTTGGTGTTATCGCTAAACGCGATATCATCCATACAAACTTTTGATGGATAAGTAGGTACCTAGGTAGTATATATGTAATAGTATTTAACTTTAAAATGAAATAATAATAATGTTTTAAGATAATCATTACTTACAGTTCCATATTTGCAGTTATTCGTTTGGAAAAATGTATACCAACAATGTAATCTACCAGGTATTAAACCATGGCGTTTATGATAAAAATTGTCTAGACTTTATAAAAGTCACTTGATCCTATGACCTTTATTTCGAAACTTCTCAGGGCAAGAAGTCAGTTAGAAATGTCCACTACAGCGAACTTATGCATAATTTGTTATGGACAGTGAATTAAAAAAAGATTTGCATAAAATAAAAGTAGGACTTAACAATATATTGTGTTGTACTTAGTATTTAATTAGTTGGCTAATAACTATATTCCATGGTCAATGTGTAATAGAAAAATACACATTTACATCATGTTTATTTTGTATTTGTAAGTAGGTATATTTACCGAACACTTATAAATAATCTGTATGAGAAATGTAGGCGTTGCGTAGGTAGTAATAATGTATTTTACATAAATGTAAGAATATCAGAATTAAATGTTAAAAAAATCTTCTTCTTATTAAAGCTTATGGCCGATTAACGAAAAGTCATTAATGGCCAGTTTCTGTATTTAAAAAAACGATTATTTTTGCTACCGTCCGTGAGCGAAACGAATCGTTTTTTTAATATTAAATATGTCGCATGCTGTCTTTGTCACTTTAAGGTGTAAATACCGACAGATAGAAATTTGAGAACGTCTTAAAGTTAATTAACGTTTTAGTATTTTAAGGTAAGACATTCAATTTAACTTTACTACAAAAATATAGCCAACATTAGATTGTATCAGTAGTGGTTCAAAAAAACAAAAGCTTGTAAGTTGTTTATTGTCAAATTATGTACCGTTTTTAATTGTTTTATTATGGCAACACCACTAAAATGGAAGAAAATATATTTCTTTCTTATGATTAACCTTTCTAAAATAATCATGAACTCTATATATTTATTATTTTTATCATAAAATACCACTTTGCTAAATATTTTAACCTACCATATAAATGGGTTATTAGTCTGTAATCAGAACTACAACTAGCCACTGAGTTGTGACCTATATCTGTCAAAGAATGTCACTGACACTTCATTTTTAAGTAGTTCGTAAATATAATTCTGGTCCTTTTCTCATATTTATTTATTGTCAGAACAGTATTTCTTATTTTTATAATTCCATTTTACTATACAGTATCTCGTCGTCTCTCTCGTCTCTGGCAGTTAAATTTTTTTTTTTACTAAATTTCCCTTCACTTTTTTCAAGACACAATACTTCCCTTGTTGCAAAGATTTTTGCATGAGGATGGGTATAAGATGAATAACCAGCAACAGCATTGTCGTCTACATAACTTTTCCAATTTACCCTCTGAGCCTATTAAAAAATTACGTTTTACTTAAACTACAAACTCCCAGTCAAGTTCCAATCATCCCAAGCCCCGCCCACCAAAGTTATGCAACTAATCAAACAAATAACGCTGAAATAAACTGCGCGCGCGCAAACAAACGTCTTTTTCCTAAAGGCCCGCCCACACTGTTCACACGGTCCGACTCCGTCACCGTGACGTCATCAGCCATAATTAGAAACGAGTGTTGTACCTAACCTGGAATAACTGGACTATCTTACGATACATTCAAAACTACTTTTGAATTACATTCAAATATACTCTGCTCTGGAATTCGAAATTAAAAGTTATTGCCCAGTCGTTTGTGTGTCTTTGGCTTATCGTAAATTGGCAAAGCTCGCGTTTTGTAAAATACACATTACAGTCTCCCGTCTGTCTGTCTGAACACGCTAATCTAATGAACCGCTTAACAAATTCTGAACAAATTTCATTCAGTTTTCGCCGATCAAAGTTATTGCTCAGTCGTTTGTGTGTCTTTGCCGTCTCGTAAATTGGCAAAGCTCGCGTATTGTAAAATACACATTAGTCTACCGTCTGTCTGTCTGAACACGCTAATCTAATGAACCGCTAAACAAATTCTGAAAAAATTTCATTGAGTTTTCGCCGATCAATGGGCCAATTCGCGATGCTCGACGAAGGTCACACACGTTTATAATTAAATGAAAAGGTATACAATCGAGTCCCGTGCCGGTTAGCAATAAAAAAAGATTATCTGTGGGCCGGGAAACATTCTTATTTTATATTAGGAACTGGGATTAACGTACGAGTGTATTTAAAATAGGAACAACATCTGGTGTCAATAACCGAATGTCCTCCACAAAGTACTTTAAGTCACATCACTGAGATTTAAAGAGAAAAATTATAACGCAATAAATGTATGAAATAAATCATATATCAAATAAAATCATAAACTACATCGTCATCATTAAGATTGACAATATCTAAATATTTGAAGCTTTACATTTACATTTAACTATAAAATAATTTTGGCATTTTGTCAGCGTTCACAGTAAAAACATTCGATTTGTTGTCTCTGGATTTTATAAGATTTTTAGAGTAGTTACGTGTGCAACGTTGTTTTTTTAATTCCCAATGTCGTTGATACTTGCTTACAATTATTCGTTTGACGTTTTGGGGGGAAAATTACTGAATCGAAATAAAGTTTGCATAATATTATTGAAGGATGGAAGAAAAAGCATAAGTAGGTAGAAAAACTAGTATTTTATAAGTAGACTTTCTGTTATTTATTAAATTTCTTTTTGTGTCTTGATTTTCCTACGGGACTTGTTTTAGGTTATAATTTTTAATGTGTTTTTAAGGGGTTTTCGGAAGTCTAATTTGTCTAAACAATCTCGATGTTTTATCTTTATAGGCGTAATTAATTTTAGGTTTGTAATATCGAAGCAACAAATATGTCTAGGCACTTATTGTAAGAAATAAAATCAAAAGTAGTTTAAAAATCACAATTTAAATTCTTCGTAAAATAAAATCAAGGTTAATTACCTTGGACAATATACTAAATGTAATGGTCGGCATAATTGTGCATTATCGCATGAAACTGAAGCATTATTTTCGTCTTTCCAGATCAGTGTTTCAAAGTCAAGTTTACCCACGCGGTTTATTCACGCTTTTCTTGGTATAACACACCTACGTTTCGTTGCATTGTTACCTGTTATATCATATTTTATTTTTATGTTTAAACTTTTACAATAAATGATTTCACCACTATCTTTCCTTCTTTGAAATTTCAATTTTTGTGGTCAATCTCGATGATTATTGGACCAAAGAAGACTTTAGAAGACGCAAACAGCACTTTTCGTGGACTTGTACAATAATGGGACCTAGTTTAAAGGGAGAAGCCGTTTTTGTTGTGATTGCTTTAAGACAGTTGAATGTTTTTATTTATTTAAGTTTTCCTAGCTTATCATAATGTGTATCGACAGTTTTGTAAACCTTTCCAAGCAAAAGTTTACGTACTCTAAGTAGTATAAAAAGATGGCGTTAGTAACTGCCAACGTTAAATGCTTTTTCACATGTACATAATATTCGTAGTTTTTATTTATGTAAATAGAACAATAAAACTTCAGTCTAAAGAGTAGCCGTTATAACAGATCGATTAGTGACAGCAAAACATGAGACTTTTCACGTTTACTCTAAATGACAAGTTGCTGTCAGTTTGACAAGTTCGCCAATTATAAGGAATTCCCTACGACCTTCAGTCTTTTGCCATATAGTTTAACTCGAAAATATTTGTATAGCTCCTAAGAACGATATTTAAAATATACGTTTGTTTCCATGAAGCATGTTACGTGGCAAAATGTGTGTTTCTGTTTAGAAGCCTCAAAAGGAAATATCTTTCTCTTTTGCCTTTTTTGTCACGGTAGGTAACGGTTAAGTTCCTCTCTCCTGTGAAAGGTGGAGAGGAGTGCCAGATTCCTTCCCTTTACTGGGACCTCAGAAAATAATTTTAAAACTCCTGTCTTTTTAGAAATATAACCAAGATTTTGTTGAATAACTTACCTGTCTTATTAATATGTCTATTTATTCTGTTCAAAGTCTGTTCAAAGGTATTGTGTTTTATGAAAGGATGGCGGCAAACAATACCTAGGTTGATATTAAATTCATAGACATGTAAGAATATAAAAATATTTGATTGAAGAGGATAGAAATGTGAAGGATGCCTATTATTGTATACGTAATAAATACTTAAGTCCTGATAAAGATAAAAAAGAGATGTGTATTGTGTTGGTCTTATATGATAAACGGGTTAACAGTATTTGAGGTATTAAACATAAAAAGTAATGGGTAAATATAATTCTAATATTATGATTGTGTAGTAAATTTCGCGAAATGGGTTCATGATTCTGCATAATCGTAAACAATGTACTATGTATTACTATACTTTTGCCTATTAAAAATATACCGTCTACAAAAAACTAAAATTATCTATTCAGACTTCCAAATTACGTGAGATCTTGAAATTACGTTAGCTTAACAATATTTGGAAACGTCGCCAATTAACACAGCAGATAATCTAAGTGTTATTATTCTACAATTACTCCTGATTTTTTACTTTTTTAACATTTATTACTTTTTTAACATTTATTACCAGACCAAGTATTTACCACTCTCTTTTTTCTCTCCTAAAATATATATCAATATTTGTGGTAAAATTTGTTGTTAAAAATTAATTTTTGACATTACTTTTATAGATGATTGTACAAGTGACTTATAACTTTATTCCTACATCTGTAACATGTAACTGGCAACAATAGTAATTAGTCAGCAGAACTAAGAAATCTTATAAAAAATTACTTACTTTCACACGAATTGGTTGACATATACATACATACACGTAATGAAATACATACCTAAGCCTACTACTATATATGCCTAGTTATAATGTCACATTCGTAAATGATAGGAAAAGAAAAAGAAAAACATCTCATCAGCAGTTTTCATATTCTATTCATTTACTTAGCGACATCATCACCAAATATTATAAACAAAGTGTGTTATCAATTACCATTTCCAGCGTTTACTCACCTTTGCAAAAAAAGAAATAAATAAAATGCATTTATAAAACGAATTTCAACTGCAATTTCACAGCATCAATATCTAAACGCATCCTATTAAATCTCAAATAAAGTGAGCCGTTGTTAACTACGAATGCAATAATTCACATCAAATGTAATGGCACTGGCTAACAAATCAATCACTGGATGAAACATTTTTACTGTCTCGTAAACCCTATAGCGACCTTCGACTCAATGGTCGAACGAGACATAATGCTTGCGCCTGGCCACAACGCCAAATGTATTCTAAATCGGGCCACAAAAGTTTGGCAACTCTTACACTTTAATTTCAGTTGTTCAAATCTTGTCTCAGCGTAATAGCGCTGCATCCGTCCCGCTCCCCTGAGACCCTTTCAAAGTACCCCTTTTCCATTCCTTTTAATACAGCCGTGTTTGTTCGAGAACTTTGAAATGGGACTCCTGCTGTCTGTCGTTATCTCGTACGCCGGGGCGAACGAAGCCATCGAGTGCATCAAACATTTACTTAGTGGCGTGCTACCCAACTCAAGCCCGGAGCTACAAGAACTCGCAGAGTACTACGCCGCTCAGCTCCGGAAAGCGACTAGCTCGTCCTCGGCAGCCGACTGGACTAAAGAATACGGTCAGGGATATCTATGTTTAACACAAGATAAAAGTGGAAAACTAAAATCGGCCGCCGTCAAGTACTACGACGACAGAGCAGACTCGACACCCATATTGTTCTCCACGAAAATATCCAGCTTCGGCCAGGAGTCCCTCGACAGCCAAACGAGTGAAGACAACAAAAGCGAAAGGTACAACACACCTACGAAAACGAAAACCATCCTAGCAAACACCTCAGAGTCGATCAGTGTCGGTCAAAGAAACAGATCACCTACGCCTCGTGAAACTATTTCAGATTCAAATCACAACAGCTTTACTTCCAATTCTGTCGCGCCTGACATCAACGACGTCGTCGACGGGGCTAAAGAAAAACTGACATGGCATTACAGACCTTTGAGCCCCACCCGCACCCCGCCAGTACTGCCCGAAATACATTTCCAATCATTTGACGAAGACAAAAGAGGCGTTTACAGCGAAGACTTCTTAAGGTTAATATTCATTGCTATCGGCAGGATCATCTCTCATGTAGACACGCACGCTTACAGTACCGTAGTAACCTAGCTATCCATTATCGTGAGACGTCGAGTCACTGATCATCCGGACATCAACATTTCACGCGTAGAAAGCTAATTCATGGTACCATCCACTTCACCTGTACTATACCGACTCATATGTTGTGAATTTGTTTAAGATCTCTTGATGGCATTAAGTTCCGACCGTTACAACGAAGCGACCCGAGTGGCAGGCGAAGGAGTTTCAAAAAGCGTCACTCTTCGTCGTCAAATTCTTCCAAAGATTCGCGAGCGTCGCGCGAGGAAGAACTAAAGATGTTCACGTCACTCGAGGAAGCTGAGTTCGAGCGTATGAATAAAGCTGAACAAGTCGGAGGGTTCGGAAGCACTCCTAATCTATCAGCGCGTTCTTATTCCAGAAGTCGGTCCAGGGAAAACTCGAGGGAGAGGAGACCGGAACACTGGAGCGTGGAGGCTTCCGTGGACAGCGTCGCCTCCGAAGACAATGCCTCCGAGTTAAAGCCGTACTTGAAAGATGTGCCCAAACTCAACTCCTTTGAGGAAGAACCGAATGAGACCAAAGAGGTAATTGAAGAAGAGGAAGAAATAGATTTCTGGGCCACCGGGGGGGATTAGCTTGGACCTAATGCAGCACGCGCGCACTGCTGGTTGTGAGCTTCTGTAAGCATGACTGAATATTAAATTATGAGACCCCGGTTTGTGTTTTGTTTTCTTTGAGAACCTTGAGAAATAACCCTAAATGTTATATCCTTTGTGACAGGAATAATCTTATACGGTAGGCTCTAATCTGTTTGGCTTGTAGACAAAACCGAAATTGTGGGACACCAATTTTGTTTCGGAACTATGTAAAGATCGGCTCAAAGCAACATATTTGAGACAGTATGCGGCTGACTTTATAATTAGAATGTAATTGGCTCGCTTCCTTAATTATTAGGTGAAGATAGCACAGACACAAAACACTATTACGATACTACAATTCAATACACTCCTTAAATCACGTACATAACTGATGTAATTTCTTATTTATCATGTTTACACGGTAATTCGTGTTTAACATACGTAATTTTACGGCTACGGTTAATGATGAAAACTTTATGGGATTTGTACATAGTAATGGTCTAATTTCCTTGATTTCCATCCAAATGAGCTGGAAACACACATAAAAAGCTACCTATCACAGAAACTATAATTAATTAAATTAATATCTATGTAAAATAGTTCTATTGTTGGCAGTTTGAGGTTCCAATTAAAATCCATTAGAAAAATTTCAAATCCAAACTAATCAATGTCAATAGTATGAGGAAACTCTTAAATGATACCGTCAGATTTTATATTAACATTATTATAAATTGAATCTACTTTAATTAAATATCCATATTTCCAATTATTTTTAATTATGAGCGGTTTATCAAAACTGTTGCACAATTGTCCGAAAATAATCGTCTAACCTCGACCCAGATGTGTCTCATTATGCCGCCACATAAAGTTTGTACGACCTTTGTGTTAATGCCATCAAGCGGCGAAACGCGTAAATCAGATTATAGTGTTACCGTTTCCCTAAACCTTTGGGATTATGGTGAATATTTATTGAAGCAACTGTAATCCTACGGTTCAAAATCCCATTTGATAGGTTTGACAGTTGTTATAGGAATATCTTATATGATTCTATATGTCTTTTCCGAAGCTATGTTGGTTATTTATTAAAAAAAACCATCTCAGAGCCCTTGTGGTAGCATGATTACTGTTATATTTTTTTCTCTCTTTCTTTTGACTTGATTTTCTCTTTCACTTGTATGTATCTAATATAGTATGACGCTACCGTCTGGTTTTCCAAGAACTCCTTCAACTGTTGTTTTAAAAATAGTCTTATTACTATCAGCCATTTGGTCGTTGTTGTTCGTTTCGTCGATATATTCTCTACCTAGTCATTACTACTTCATTCCAAACCATGATAGAGAATTTGCGACAAATAAAAACAAACAATTCTAAAATCTCCGTAATTTCTTATCTCTGAAATTCCCTATTCATTGCGTTGCGTAATAAAAGGGTCTAAAAAACCGCTGTCACTTCAAAAAGTATCCCAAAACAAGGTACATAACGAATGCCACACCAAATAGAAACACCGAAATGCCTTGCAATTACAGTGGGCGTTTTTCCGTAGCCCGACACAGTAAAGCTCTTTAATTAGACCCTATTCAACGGACTGAATACGTTTTTTGCAGTCGAATAGTTAAGTAGATGTTATGATGATGATAAGACATTCAATAAAACCGTTTCATCCATTTTTTGTAGGTTAGCATGATTAATGTATAGCAATAGAACTTGAATAGAAACTCCATGGAATTGAAAATAAACATTAGTAGTCTACTGTTAAATCGTATGAGTCACTTGGTTAGATTTGTACTACTGAATTACAATTGTAAAAATATGTTTATAAAGAATATGATGTTCATGTTAGTTTGTTAGGCAATACATGTGATAGTCGTGCGGGTTTCCATATTGCACCCTAGGATCAAGGTATAGAATAACTACCCTTGAATCCTGGTATCTAAAGTATTTTTTTGTTTGAACTGTGGTCAGAATAATGTCTGTTACGTCGGGTTACTAATAAATTACAAAGATTAAGTGTGAGGATGAGGGTTGCTACTGGAGGTAATTTTTTTCCTTTCTTACAATCGAGTTTTCAAAACTTTAGTTAACCTCTTAATAAGTTTTGGGGTTTTCTCAACACCTTGCGTTCTTAATTTAATGAAACACAAGCGAAAAGAAAATTAATTAATTCAGCTTCCTAATAGTTTATCATGATTATTAAAAGCATTTTTTATACGTCCACGCGTCTGTCCGTGTGCAAGATCAGTCACAGGTCTGTGATCTTACCTCTAACATCTAAAAACGGACATCCCTAGAACTCATGGACTAGAAATAGTGTATTGACAGAAATACAATAATCTGCTACTACATTTTATTTATCATCCATCTGATGTTTTCTAGTTTACATTACTGCGGTCACAACACCCGTTGACCGAGCCACCAACCACAAGCCTTTACAAGTTTCACTCATACACAAATACTATGTTTACGACAGGAAACGTTCCCAAGATTATAACTAACCTCTTTGATAAAAACCAAATTTATGTTGACATAACGTTCTTTTGTTTTTCGTTTTTGTTTTTTTTAGTCTAAAATAGATTTGATGTTGTCCGTCATATGTGTTTTCCTTCATTATTTAAATTTTTGAATGTCATTTTGTTTATTCTCGAGAATAAAATCACCACTTTTCTTGGATTCACAGAAATGTGCGTCGCTCTTTAAATAAGTAGCTTTTGCAATAGGGAAAATATCTGTAGTATTAATTTTACGTTTTACCAGAGCAAACATGTAATATAAACAAACAAAAATTGCTGATGGTAAAACAAAATGTTTTGTGTTCAACAATAACAACGTTACCTAAAATACCAAGGTCTGGCCTTTGTTTCATTTAAATTAAGCCTCGCACAAATACGAAGAGAATTCTAAAACACTTGTCTGTAGATTCCATTGCAGCGTGTTCGTGGCTATAAAAAGACTTAAGTTCGATATCACGGTGACGCTTATTGGTGTAAACATCATTATTAATAACCTCAGCTTGCCTAGCGTAGGCAGGGACATTATTTTCGGTCGCCCTAATTGCCACTTCAGTCCACCTCCTTTGTACCGAACTACCACGAATTATTACGTCACTTGCCGCGACATTGCATTTCTCAACGGAGCCAAGAAAACATCACGCCATTTTTCATCTCGAAGAAATATCTAGATATATCATGATGGAATTATCAATCTCTTTTCTATATTCTACGGGATCGTGATTCTTGGTGTTAAAAATAGATTGGAATCGTTGCCAACCCGATATTCCAGGCATGCCTTATGCCATAGACTTTTTTAAATTGCTTCTTAGTATTTCGACTTTAATTGGATATTTATGAGTATAATTGGCGGTATTTTTTTATATGTACCTGAAATAATAGAGATAATTTAATAAGGTCTAGGTATATGACTTTTTTTTTAATTAATGGAATACAGGTGCAAAATTTACAATTAGTCTGCTATGTACTTTTTTCTGAAAATAAACAAACTTATTACTATTATATTGTATGACAATTATCCAGCTTTGCAATAAATACTTTCATTATTTTAGTATTAGGAATTCGTTATTTAATCACCGTTTAAAGTATTCTACTATGAATAGTGTATCAGCTATTTATTTAGCAAGTTCTTAAAAGTAAACATGTTTAAGATATTTTTACAAAACTAATCATTTACTGATGTCATTGTCGTTTAACGCTTTACGATGATTCAAATCTTATTTTAGTTTTCTTTGAATATTTGACTGCGGAAATTAAATGTCTATAATACCGAATCCTGAAAACGAATCTCAATATGCTTGTCGTAAGGAAAATTACATCAATGCTTTTATACAAGAAAACTCAAACGGTTATTTACAGGTATAGACTTAACAATTAAGTATAGATACACTTTGAAAATTACAGCATCGATTTTGATAAAACTTGCACTCTAAAGTTTATCAACTGAGATACTGAATCTAATAAGAAAGGAATAATTACAATATAATTCCTGAAACATGCATTTACACACTTATTTTTGTAACCATTTTTTTTGTAAAATAACTTAATAAAGATTCCTTTTTGTTGTATCGCGAAAAATATGCATAAGTAAATTTATAAAATATGTATCACAGAAACATTTACGAAGAATATATACAATTTGAACAATACAAAGGGTGAATAATAATATCCTTTTAAATAAATCGGTTAAGATAATTACTATCTTTACAGACGATTAACTTGTCAACTCACTGAACGCCATTTTAATAATGGCGTATAAACAGTTGACAGGCGAAACGATGTTATGAATTTAAATTTTGTTGTTGCTTAGACTTGTCGATGTCAGATACTACAAAATTCACGTCCGGAAAGTATTCTAAATTATTTTTTTCGTACATTATTATCATGAAAGTATAGATAGTTTCTATACTTTCATGATAATAATAATATAATCATTTATATACAAAAAGCCTTACTTAAATAAGTGGTTTTTTTTTACAGCGAATCATTAAATTTATTAGTGCGTAAAAGTTATTTTACTAATTAAGCTAGATGTATGCTTAATATGATTTTTATTCCATAGTTAGTACATATTTACTCGATTTAGGGCTGATTTATCCAATGCCAGATTATATTATCCAACGAATAATTTTGGATTTTTGACAGTTCTTCCATACAAAATCTGTCAAATGACAATTTTATTCAACGAATAAAAACTATCTGGCGTTGCAAATCAGCAGTTAATTATTGATATATATGATTCAGAAACCATTTATTTATGTTTCCCTCGAAGAATATACTATGCATTATTATATTATATATGAATAGTGGTAAAAAAGTCAAATTTTCGAATAAATTTATTGGTACCATGTGACTGACAAGCATAAAAAATGCAAACAATCTTTTTAATAGAATATTCGAACAATTTATTTATGCTATTGTTAGGGCCAGCAATAATTATTAAATTGTAATTAAAAGATCATAGAGCATACTGCCAAATGTCTATCTAGCAACATTAATATTCAATTCAATTTATTAAATGATAACACTATTTGTGATCTCGTTGATTAATTGTTGATTTATGTTTATGAAATAAATCAATTGGGGTTTCGAATAATTTATTACGATAAACAACGTAATTAAATAAATGTTTGCAGTTGAGTCTTGTAAACAGAATAGATATAGGTACTTGATACTAGATGCATATAATAAAAAAAAAGTGGTTGTGATGCAATGGCAAAGGTCTCTTAACATTTTTTATAAACAGTTGACTGACACGTAAGAAGTAAATAAAATTAATAATTAATGTAAACGTAAATGCGTTAAAAAAATAAAAAAAAAAACATTCAGTCGAATATAGAACGTTAGAACCTCTTTCTTCTTGGAAGTTGGTTAAAAATAAAGGCAACGGCAAAGTGGTAACACTCATGACATGTGTGGTTCACTCATAAAAAATAACAAGCATAGGTCACTGTCGTACGTCGCACGGTGCTTACGTGTAGGGTCAAAAACGTTGTTTTTTTTATGTTAGCTTCTAACTGCCATAAAAGCAGTCAGTCAGGTCGTCAGAATTCAAATGATTTAACTTAGGTTTAAGTAGTCCAATATCATTTAGAAATATTCTTTGCAATCTTCTGTAATTAAAAATGTAATAATTTTGACTCAGACTTTTTGATCAATGTCCGTCGTATATTGTAAATGTGTTCCCACCCATGACTAGAGTTTTTCCCCAGGGCGGAGGAAAGTCCGTGAGAATTACCCCGAATAAAAAAAAGGTCCTTTAATCAATGCGTTCATCAACGCGGTAATAGAAACGAATTGCCCTAACTCTACGTGGTTCAGATCATTTACATAATCCGTATTTCTAGCAGGCCTGTTGTTTATTTTGGTGCAAACATGAGACAAACAACATCAACATATATGAAACTGTATTCGTATTTAGGTTATCGTGTCAACATACTTGAGAATGTTATTGGTTAAATGAAACCTATATGTGTGTTTATTTTCGTGGCAAAACTAAAAAGTATTCCGTGCTACGGTTAAAAGATATTGATATGAAAGCTCTTTTTCATAAATATTAGTATAGTTTTGTGTATTACGTATAAACGGATATTCAGTCATTGAATTGTTTTACCTTAGTAAATTTATAAGTCAAATAACCTAGCAATTTACTGTAATTTTCTAGGTTTCCACTTATACCACTCAACAAATCAAAATGTGCAAACAAGACATTGTTTTGTTAAATTTCCTCCCTAATTTTGCGTCATCGGGCATTTTCTTTGTATTTCATCGTCAAAATCAGTTAAAAGGGCATTCGCCTAGATGTAAAATATCGGAAAATAATACAGGCATCCTAAAATAGTCCATTGAACGTAGCAGTGACCAAGACCTTCCTCTGAAGGTCTAATCGAGACATCGACCGTGTCTAGACTCTGAAGGTAATACGGAAGTTCACGAACAAATACATGAAGAAAACATTGAATCATACAAAAAAAAATACTAAGAATTCAGCTGAAAAATATTTCCAATGAATAACGGGAAACGTTGAAAACGTAAATTTAAATTAATAAAGCGCGATAAACTACGTTACAAATAGTTTTTATTTCAATGAAAAAGAAATTATTCACACTTTTGTAATTTACTGCCTATTCGTGAATATTCGTGATTTTGCTTCAAATTCTCGTTACTTTGGAGTAATTTAGAGCAGTTAAAACAAATGATTACGCTCATTTGTTTTACAATGTATGAGAATCGGTGATGTATTTTAGTGACGATAATTTCCAGTAATTTATTTGTTCACTAGCTTTTGCCAGCGACTTCGTCCGCGTTTCCGTCGTTTTTCGTAAAAAAGTAGCATATGTCCTTCCTCACTGTTCAGTGGTTTTGATGTAACAGACAGATTAACTTTCGTATTTTAGTAGGGAAATATAATATATCACGTTACACAAAAATAATCCTTATAGCATGATTCAGTATTCACGCGCGACGGCGCGATGGCTTATTATCGTATTTCATGTATAAGTTTGGTGTTTCTATACCTATTTCTATGATTCTTTTTTTATTGAATAGGTAATAATGTAAACTTTTTTTAATTAGGGATGAGTGAGAGTATAATAAACGTAAGAGTAAACAAATATAATCAGAAATCTCCGAACTGCTAAGCTATCGGGAGTTACACGTGTTATTGTGAGTCAACCATAAAAGATAGACATATGCTGTTGTGGGATATTTTTTAGATAATTTTATGTAGAACATTTCCGTCATACATGATTTCTATGTAGCTTTAACCATTAAGGCTGCATACGCGACGGAAGCTTAAAAAATACCGTTTTCCCAACATTTCCCTTCACTGCTCTGCTCCTATTGATTGTAGCGTGATGAAAAGTATACTATAACCTGCCCAGGAGTATGAAGAATAATTGTACCAAGTTTCGTTAAAATCCGTCGAGTAGTTTTCGTTTCTATAAGGAACATACAGACAGACAGACAGACAGACAGACAGACAGACAGACAGACAGACAGACAGACAGACAAAAATTTTACTGATTGCATTTTTGGCATCAGTATCGATCACTAATCACCCCCTGATAGTTATTTTGAAAATATATTTGATGTACAGAATTGACCTCTCTACAGATTTATTATAAGTATAGATAAGAGTAGTTTGTAGGTTGAAATTTTCCGTTCAAATAATCATGACACTACTTATGTATTAGAAAAATGCAATTTATTCCCTGCCATAAAAAATATTTTAACCCCGCATCATAGACATCATGGAAAAACATTTTTTGCAAGATAGTCCTAATCTGTCTTCAAAGGGTTAAGTTTAAACTAAGTTTGACAAATTCATAATAAAGATAAAACTTCAACTTATTTCGAAAATCTGTAGTATTTTTTTTCTAAAAATAATTGTTACTGTATCTGCATTTTTATGATTCTTCTATCTTCAACTAAAATCCCGGACTTACAAATATTCATCTATCCGTCAATTCATTCAACAAAAATCGTCGATCATTTAAAAAGTTACGTACTATTGAAAATAAACATCCGTTTGACGTTACAGTATTTGTTTTTATAACTAATAGGTTTTTGTAGCAAGAAGTTTTTTTACAATTTGTTAGTCATTTAAGCTGGCCATCGTACAAGAAAAAAAATAAGATACTTGGTGTTCGAAAAATAATCTGGTATTCTTTAGTGCAATAAAATATGTTTAAGGGTGCGTTTGCAATTTAGGCAAATTTATGCTATTTTTGAGTACGTTTTGTGATTAAACTAGACCAAATCAAATATAAATTATAACTAGCACGCATAAATTGACTCTTTATCTGTAAATTGTTGGGGCATTTATGTTGAAAAATATAGATTTTTATAGTGCAAAAACGATCTTCCGTTGCCATCTTTCACAAAATGTACGTTTTAGGGTTAAGTTTTAGTACATTTTTTGTCCTATTATCTACATATTTTAAGATTTCTAAAAATAGTGTACGTATGCAGACATATTAAACTTTAATTTCTTGAGAACAAATATATCAAAATATCACAAATAAATGCAGAAAAAATTAAAAACCCGTGACCTATATTTTCGCTTATTTTGACATTACGAATGAATCTTAATCATTTGTATTAGGGGTTATTTTATTTTTGGTTGCCGTCTTGACTTGTCAGAAACATTTTGAATGAGATCTCAGTCGGCGGCCGGCCGCCTTCGTGAGCGGACACTGTATCGCCTTTTTGCAGATTTTTGTGTTGAAAAGATCGCTGTATAAATACAAAATATTCGATAAACCAAATTTGATACTTGATAAGGTTATTTTATATTTACATATTTTTATTATGATATTTTATTTCACTAAAAGTAAGTAGAATTCATAAATGCCTATTAGTCTCGGACTTGATGGAGTACCTGAGGGTGTACTTCCGAGACTGATACTGAAACTCCTCGACAATTAGAACTAGGTGAGCTGAGTTTGGACACGTTTTCCGTAAAATCAGATAAAGATAAAGATTTGGTATACCTCAGATGTGGTCCCAATTAATATATTTCCGGATGAAAATTAGAGCTGTCAAATTGAGTTTCGTCGACTATAATTCTCATCATCATCACCACCCTCGAACAAAGAGATAAGTTTATCGCATTGCAACCCTAAATACGAGAACCCTCAGAACACAAGAAAGTTTAAGTACCACTGTAACTAAATATTATACCACAATAAAAAAATACACTAAAAAGAGCATACTAGAACTCGTGGGCATTTCGGATAGAATAGCAATTTTAAATATATAAAATTTCAGGTTATAAAAAATCTTGGTCCATCATACAAGTGTATGCACCAACTGAGCAAGCAGAGACAACAGTACTCGAAGCATTCTACGATGAATTAGTATTGGCTGTGAAAAATAATTTAGAAAAACACATAGTTCTATTGGGCGATTTTAATGCTCAGGTTGGAGAAAGAAAAAACTGGAATGAACATGTTCTTGAAAAGTTTGTATATGGCAAAAGAAGTCGAAACGGACAAAGGTTGTTGAATTTGGATGGAACACAAACTATTCATCATAAACTCAATTTTAAAAAAATATCATTAAAACAAATGGACTTGGATATCCCCGGATAGTACGTGAAAATGAAATTGACTACATAATAAGCAGCAACCCTAAAGCATTAATTTTTAGATACTACTGTTATTCGTAAACTAAATTTTAATTCAAACCACCGATGTTCCACCAGAAAATTTCAAACAAAACATCCTCATAGTCACATAAAAACCAATAAATTTGAAAAATAAACAAATAATGATATAGATGCAATTGAGAAATATGACATCCTTGAAAATAAATTATACTGCAGCTTTTCTTCAAGAAACAAAAGCAAATATCAAATGAGCGAACATACCATGCAACTAATCAGTGAACGAAAAGAACTAATTAAAAAAGGAACAAAAAAAGTCAATATTAACTTTATTGTAGATGTTAGCAGAAAGATAAGAGAAAGAAAAAATCACAAATGAGCTGTTGAGAGGTGCTATTGAAGATTTGACACCCATGCTTACAAACATTTTCAATGATATACTTACAACTTCATTCACATTCCCAGACAATGGACTGAATCTCATTTTGTTTTATTGCATAAAAAAGGAGATAAAGAAAACATAGAAAACTACAGACTTATATGTCTTACATCTAATATTATACAAAATATTTTCCAAGGTTATACTATACTATATTTATGGACTACGCCAAGACTTTTGATAGCCTGAGCCATAAGTACATCTGGAAAAGCCTAGAACACCAAGGAATACCAAGCATGTATATCAAAATTATAAAGTGCATATACTCAAATATCAAGGCTAGGATTCAACTAGAGATATTAGGCAAGGAGTTTCATGTACAAAGGGGCGTGAGACAGGGGGACCAACTCTCCCCAAAATTGTTTTCCGCAGTACTAGAAAATGTATTTCGAAAACTTAATTGGGACGATTATGACATAAATATAAACGGTTCAAAAATGTACCATCTGAGATTCGCTGACGACTTGGTGCTGCTTGAAGAAAGTCCAAAAAAGCTTGAGTGTATGATACAAGATATAAGCAAAGAAAGTAGAAAAGTTGTCTTAAAAATGAAAACTTCCAAAACAAAATTAATGACAAACTTCCAAAAAAGAGACATCAAGAGCAACAACGAACTACTAGAAGGAAATCAACCTCAGAATTGCTTCCGGGGGGAAGAAATATTGGTCACTTAAAGAAATAATGAAATCAAAAGACCTAGCCATGTCACTGAAAATGAAGACTATCAACCCATGCCTGACGTACGGCTGCGAAACGTAGGCCCTCACAAAGGTATTGAGAGAAAAACTAGTTATAGCACAAAGGGTAATGGAAAGAAGTATGCGGATGTAAACGGCAAGATAGAGTCAGAAATATAGTTTTGCGCCTAAGAACTAAACTTACTGACATACTGACTCGAGTAGATCAACAAAAATGGAGATGGGGAGGTCATATGATGTGGGACACAAAAGGAAAATGAAGTAAGGCAGTATCTGAATGGTACCCGAGGGATGGACGCAGAGAGATTAAGCTAACAGCAAGACCAATGTGGAGGAGGGTTGCTCAGGATAGACAACAATGGAAATCGTTGGAGCAGGCCTATGCCAAGGCATGCTGAATTAAGAGATATATTGTAAAAAAATTCATCATAATGAACTTTCAACTTTCAACGGCGCTTTCTCCCTAAACGTATGGGCCGAGGTAAAGCGCCTGCTCGTTACGCGAAGTAACGATGATATGAACATACTCCGCGCATGCGCTTTCAAGCAATCACAGCGCGGCGGCTGCGCATGTGCGAGTGTTACAATAGGCCGCTACCAGTATCCGGTAGGCAGTTCAGAGTGTCGTACGTATTTAAATTGTACAAAATAGTAATCAGTGTTAATAAAAGTTTAAGCCTTCAAAAGCTCTACTCAATTACTTACCCACCCCGACTACATATCATATTATTATTACAATTCTCATACAAATACTACATTAAAACAGTATTTTTCAAGGCGAAAACTGATTTGACACTTCTAAGTTAGTTGTTACCTGTTGCCGTCCTTTTGTCACGCTGTAAGTCAGTAAAAAGTAGCAATGGGTTAATTTTGATTTAGTTAGCGTACAAGGGAATTGGCGGCATTGTGTACCTTTCATATCTCAATTGGTATTGTAGATGCCGAGATATTGGACATTTGGGAAAACACATTCTTCACATATCCAAACAAATATCCTAAAAATAAAGAATTGATTACGTCTAATTTATTATTCTAACAATCATCGAAGTACCTCTTTCTTCAGGTCACTCCATCAAATACGGAAGTAAGGTCTTTTCATAACTTGGAAAACGAGCCCGAACTCGGTACATATGGACTCACCGAGGAGTTCCAGTAGCAGACACCGAAGTACACCCTCATCTTCAGTTTCATTATAAATAACAAAACCATCCCAAATTCCACACTGCAATCTTTCTACTAATAGAAGGCTTTCAGTCACTGAAGTAGGTATTTTTATAGTAATATTTAGAGAAAATATAGACAGCAATAGGAAAAAAAATTAAAAAATGTCTATACCTATGTACGTATTAAAAATAAATAATAAAAAAACAAAGTATCAAAATTAGTTCACTTGATTATAAAAACCGCAGCAAACCGTGCCTACACTTGTGAGTATGACTCATGTCAATGTAGTAGTGCGATTCTATGCCTGTCAATTTTGAAAATACGTCCTTAAGCTTAGTAAATGTTTGGTATAGTTTTTATGTAACGTATAGATCTATACTCGTCTAATCGTCTATTGACTTCATCGAGGTCTGTAAAATAATTACTAATACGTGGTGATTATACAACTAATAGGGTAAATAATAAAAAAAAATTAAAGTTTTTTACTATATTTAGTTTAAACTTATTACTTTCATATAAATGGACGTTTTTTTTTGTTAATATTAATATTAGATAGAGAGTTGAAAAATGGAGACAGACAGTTACGTAAACTTTAAAAAAAAAAAAAAAAACATGGGAAAATTATCAAAGTAAATGAGGCGCCAAGCGAAACGTGTTGACTACTTTATTTTTAATACTTAAGTTAGAAAAACTATAGTTAAACACTCGTTATAAACTTCGATAATGTAATAAAATAGTTCAATATCATCGCGATCGTCTAAGAATGTCTGCGTCTAATAATTTCCCATGCAACCGTAAAACCGATTAAGTCCCTACTAACCTAAAAATATAATATTCGACTATAAGAGCATCTTCTAATTTGAGAAATTATATAGTTATTAATATATTTAAGTGGCCTTTTTTACTTATTACAACTACTACATTTTTCGATTTGATGATGAATTTAATGTTCAAATAGTCATGGTTCTTGTTACTTAAATTTTTGTTTTTTTTTTTTAACTTCTTCAGTAACACCAAATATTGCTTAATTAATTCTACCAAACAAAAGCAACGTTACGAAAGCTAGTGTTAAATACCAATAAATCTATGTCAAACGCATCGGATAATACAGTTCGCGTTGCATAAACAACTAGGTTTAACTGTGCATTTGTAGGTCGAAACATGCGTAAACCCGTAATTGTTCTCCGATTATAACCTAGCCTGAATATCGGCCATCGATTTGCTCCCAGTTTCATATAACATTCGTAATCCACTCGAGCTCGGTATCGCTTTCAATCTGGGAAGGATAGGAGCGGATCTCGGATAGGAAAACGCGCGGTTTCAAGTCGCCTTAGTTCGGAAACGCCGCCCGCGCACCTGCCCTCTCCGTCACTCTTCCAAATTTAAATCCCAAACTCCCCCCTCCGTCCCGTGCGCTAAACATTCTGGAATAATTCCTGCGATTCGGCCACCGTTACTCGCCATTCGAATTCGGGTCGCGACCGCGTCCGGTGATATCCTCTTCTAAGTAAAACAACCCCGAGTAGTGCCATGGCCGACGTTGACGTACAAGTCCAGTACACCACCACGGAGCGCAAGACCAGGAAGGTCAAGAAGACCTCCAAGCGCCGCGAGTCTAAGGATGGCGAAGTTACTGTTACGGAACTGGAGCAGACCAACACCTCGACCAACAACGACGATGGGTATGTGCTGCGGTGGCCAAGCTCCCCCCCGTGACGTGCGCCGTGACGCCAGTGTGTTCGTGTCAGACAAGTGTCGATTACCGATCGCGTTCCCCAGTGACATGCATATCTCGTACTTTGTTTATTTGCACTTTGTTAGGCGCGTTTTGGCCACCCTCACATACCCGACCTAATTTAAGGTACCTATCTGATGTTATGGAATGATCATTAGGTAGAAAATATAACTAACAACTTCAAGCGTCATAACTACACTTCAAACATTTTAATGTACTTTAAAATAAACTAATACAATCTTAAATTAGTCATACAATAGATAATTAAGCAACAAAACATACACTTAACAAAAATTATGGTATATGACTTTAGAAATGAAATCTAGCACTACAATTATAGATACTGTTTTGTACAGATTAATCGATCTAAAAAAAATACTACATAAATATATTAATAGTACAAAACATCAAAACAAAATCTAAGCTGTTTGAAAGATTTAAACCCCGCCCAGTCTGGCTGACTAACTTCTAGATTCTCTCGTACTAAATATCTAACCATGGTCCTTTTGTCCACAGCTTATTTTCAGTGGCGAGTACACCAAGGCGATGAACAAGGACTGGCACAGCGGTCACTTCTGCTGCTGGCAATGCGACGAGTCGCTGACTGGCCAGCGCTACGTTCTTAGGGATGAGCACCCCTACTGCATCAAGTGCTACGAGAGCGTCTTCGCCAACGGCTGCGAAGAATGCAACAAAATCATCGGCATCGACTCTAAGGTCAGATACTTAAAGCTCTATTTTGATAAACAATACGTCATAATAACCAGCATTCAAGGATCTGATTTAATTAATTTCATACAAAAATACTGCAAAATAATCTCATTGGGATTTAAGATACTTAGAATTTAGGATTAAGAATCTTGAATATTCTCTTCCACCAAACGATGATACGAATGCTATTTTCAGTCAATAAATAATAGCTTCGAAGATAATCTTACAGATAAACTAAACAACAAACGAGAATTGGCAGCTAACTAGCTTTGTGACGCCTTGATTAACAACCGATAGTTCATAATAAAGCCATCTCAGCTATAGATCTAAAGTATATACATGTCCAAATTCAAAACGAAAAACTGCTCATTGAAAATATCATTGACATAGAATGCTGGTGTATTTATGATTGTACTTTGAATAGGATTAGAATCCACTCGTCAGCTTTGTTTCACCGATCAAATTTAGTAATGTCACTCCAGCCGGCCCAGATTCCTCGGGCGCACCTCTGCACACGGCCCCAGGCAGTCCGCTGCCAAGACAACATAACGTTAACGTTACGCCAAACATTATACATGTATCTCGAGCACCAGTGATTCCTCCCGTCTACAGCGCAAACACTAATATTTGTGTAAAGCCATTGTTAAAATACATCTATAACAATTCCGACACATTTACAAATCATTAATCGGCAGTCTAGGGATCGAATGATTGACACGAAATTACATTAGGACGCGCCAATTTCATTTCGTTGTAATGGAACAAAATCAGTCTAAATTAAATCGATAAATCACAGTACTAATAGATAAATGGCGGTTTCGATACTGTCAAGTAATGAATGATATTCCTCGTAAATAATAATCCCTTGATTCTATTTATTTCGACCGTCAGGAACACATTAGCGCCGTGTTTACTTATGACGAGCACACTGGTTATATTGTTAGCATTACATCCAACTGTTTGCCGCTGCAGACTGGACTTTAACAAATTGACGATCGCTTACACAAAACAAATCGCGTGTTAGCACAAACTAAACTATTTCTGGGTCGGATACTGATTTTTGATGTTTTCGTTTAGAGCCAACCTTGAAAAGCTTGGTTGGATCCGTCAGACGATTCTTTTAAGATTTACGCGATACAAGAAGCTCTAAGAGTTTCGTAATCGGCCAAAATAAACATTCATATTTTATTGACATTACGACATTCAGTTTTAAATGTACGTTCTGTCGGTCCTCGCACCGCCGCCAGGAATAGAATCCAGAATGAGGGGAGATTTATTTTGAAACTTGAACTAAACACGTCAAATGCAACGTGAGAGAATGTATTAGAATTTTTTATTTAAGACAAATGCTTGCACTGCTGTATGTAGTTGACCCGAAAGATGGAAATACTTGTGGCATATGCACTCGGTTTTGGGTTATGCTCGTTACTTGGTCAGTGAACTTGATATGAATGTAACAAATAGGATTTGCATTCGAGTGTTTATATGAAACCGTAAATTTATGTTTATGAATCACGTACGAAAATAGGTTTGTTTAGTGGCTGGTATTTCAAGCAATTGGGTTGGTTGTTATGCAATTTGGTAGCAAATTTTAAGGAGTTGACAAGAAGTTAATGGTTTCCTTAAAAGTAGAAACTCAATAAGTAACCATTTGTTCTCGGTGCCGTATGAAGTTGAAGGTTATAATTGCCACCTACGGTGAGCAGACCACATCTGTCGCAATAGTTTGTTTTTTGTCCAAATCGTTCGGTTTTTTCGTCTAATTGAAGACGACCTGATGTGAGGAACCGTGATTAATAGCGTCCGCGTTGTATTTGAACAAATTAATTATTGTTATCGCGGTGCAAAACGACTTATTTTTTGTAAATCACGCCTTTATTTAAATAAGGTTTGTCATGTCTATTCATAGTGTCTTTTTAATATTTATGTTGGTTCTGTTTTTTGTACTGCTGGTGTGATCATTGTTAAATGGAATATAATAGTCAAGTTAAAATTCAAGTCGCGACGCTAAAACGATGAGCGGGTTTTAATAGTTTCAAGTATTTTTCTTGCTAATGCCAAATTGCTTTTTGTTGATAGTAATTTGAATACGATGGTTTGTATCCCGCGTAATAATACCGTTTAAGGTACAATCATCAAATCTTATGCAATCTGTTTGAAACTCTTAAAAAATGTTGAAAGACAAAGGACCTCCTATGACATTACGTTTCTACATTCATAAAATTCTAATAGACTAATATTGTACGCTAATTTAATTAGCTACTTGTGAGCAAATATTTCAAGCCCTATCTATTATTCAGATCAGTTTAGTTCTCCTGCCTTCATTTCTAAAATCTCATGTACTCTCTGCTGTCGCTGACGTCATCTCTATCATCCACAGGATCTGTCCTACAAAGACAAGCATTGGCACGAAGCCTGCTTCCTGTGCGCCAAGTGCCGCGTCTCGCTAGTCGACAAGCAGTTCGGCTCCAAGCTCGACAAGATCTACTGCGGCAACTGCTACGACGCCCAGTTCGCCAGCCGCTGCGATGGCTGCGGCGAAGTGTTCCGCGCTGGTGAGTACACGCCTTTATTTTTAGTACAAGGACCAGAGAGTGAAATTGGTCCTTAGGTACGTTTTGACTTTAACAGATCTCGTTTGTTTTTTTTATTTCTGACTATGTATTTTAAATTTGTTTATGGTTACAAAATAAGCACTTAAAATATTAAAATGGTGATTTCAATCAATAATGCAAATCAGCTAATATTTTAAAAGCAAACTGTCAATATACATAAATCTTCATTAAAACTTCGTGATGAGAATAAAATTCTTCGATAAATTAGATTTCTGAGATTATAGCCGCGGTCCTTTCATACGGGAGCGCGTATAATAACATAATTGACGCAGATTGTGTATATCGATCAATCGCGCTTAATAAGGTGTATCGTGTAGCGGGAAACATATCCTTTATAGTTAATTGACATTAGTCACATGCCATGCGACACTTGTTTGCTACACACAGATAGGCAGTTCGATAATTTAATAAAGCATAATTGTATAGGAAATTATTATGTAGGTATGGTTAATTATGTTAAATAAATATTTTAATTTAGTTAGGTATATCACTCGTGGTCTTTTACGAGCAAACAGAAAGTGATAATATTGAATTTAAATAATTGGAAAGAAAATTGAAATAGATGAGCATCGAGCATCTTTAATATCCTCTTTAAAACTAAGGGAATAGTAAATTCAATTAACGCATTCCAGACCCCTAAACCGCAAACCGCAGTTGAACTTCCAAACTGTTTTCTCAAACTCAAACCCACACAAAACAAAACAATACCGAAACAATAAATCAATTAGGCTTCTAATCTCGTGAGCCGTGTATATCTCTCGTTGCGAAGTCAAGCCAAACAAGGAGCGTCAATACCCTCCTGTTTATGGTAACGTAAGGTAAGAACCAGAAAAAAAGGACCATTGCCATTGCCTCAAGCCAACCTCGAACAGTCGACCCGACCGCTTCCATGCACATAAGTGGAAATGAAATTTTCGAATTTCGATTACTTTTGATACGGTAACACCTTCGCGCTATTTTTAAAAACAGAATTCCGGTGACATCTGGCCTGTGACTTTAGTCTAGCCTTGTCGATTCCAAAAGTTGAGTCGCGTTGCGTTGTTTATTGCAAGTTTCGAGAATTGAATTAAAATTAAAAGGGTTTTAATTACTTTGGCACGACAATAATTTATATTAATAATTACAAGGATGTTTTAATTTACTCCAATATCGTGACTATAGTATTTTTAATACTATTAGGGTCAAAAGCTTTATTCTAGATTATTTGTTTGATTTTAAATTACTAAGTGATAATAATAATAATAATAAAACCCCTCGGGGCAAGCCGTTACCTCATCATGAGAATAACGCAATACCTGAGGGCATATTAACTTGCTTTTTCCAACTTTGAGATATAAATAAAAAATGTATCTTAAGGTCTATGTAGGAGCATACATCCGCAGGGCAGCTTGTGGCGAGCTGTTTGTGAGTAGCGACACAACGGACCTGAGTACTCCAGGGAGTCACTCCTTAGGAGGGCTCCCAGCTCTTTCTTGCCTTAACTGGCTGGCTAGAGAGGGGTCGCTAGAGCTATATGCTCGGGGGTGGAAGTGTCTAATGGCGTAATAGCGAGGAAACCCGCTCCGGGTCCGCTACTGTGACCCGCGATGGCGAAATCGGGGCCGCACCGCTCGACACCCCTAGCCGCTCGCACTGGTGTTGCCTCCTGCTGCCTGTAGTGGCGGTTATGTTGGGGGGCCCATCTGGTGAGCTGGCGAGTCACCACCTGCCTATTTGATTGCATTTATATGTGTTAGAAGGCAGGTGCTATAGTTTTCCGATTTAGCTCTAATAACCAATTCACTAACATTTACCTACACATAGCCTAAATTTTTACTTTCCATTCATAATTTACAATAGCTCTGTATCTACTTTGGACCATTCATGTCTGTTCTTCCATAGAGCAGAGGTGGATGGGCCCTAGTAGATGCCCCATCCCAGTTTAGAGTAAAGTTCTCAACAAGGCCACTGCGTGTTGGACCTGTGTCCCCACGTAAGCCTTTCAAAGGACCGGGTATTCTCAATACTGAGGATAGCCCGTGAAAAAAAGAGAGATACAAAATAATAATAATATAATAATATCTTGGGACATCTTACACACGGTCATCTGATCCCAAACTAGGCAGAGCCTGTGCTATGGCAACCAGACAACTGATAAACATACTTATATATTTCTAAATACATACATATTATAGATAAATTACACCCAGACACAGAACAAATGATCGTGCTCATCACACAAAGATTCGTCCTGGGTGGGAATCGAACCCACGACCTCCGGTTTAGCAGTCAGGGTCACTAACCACTAGACCAACAGGCCCGTCAAAATTTAATATTATTGATAAGAAACTAATTTAAAATTATACCTTACTAAAAATCATTCCCACATTCTTAGTACAAATCTAGGTATATCTATCCAGTATTAGATAACAACGACGACTATTCAACCTTCTTGTGTGTGAAGTACAACAAAGTACATCCTTAATCGTATTAAACAAAAAACACTTGTAAATTGAAAGCCAACGACCAATTACTACCAAAGAGGCCTAATTACATGTAATGATACCATACAAGACAGTTGTATAGCTTCTTATTACGACATCGAGGAGTAAAACTATAATGACAAGGCTGCGATTTCAAAGAAAACATAATTTTTGTACAATTTAGTTTTTAAATAAAATTCTAAGAGTACCTATTAGCAAAGCATTTTAATTTAATTATTTTTTTTATTTCCGAATAAAAAATTCAAACAATCATAATTCTGAGAAATCTTTGAAAAAATGGATTCGAAAATCAAACAGCATGACTATAACACTCTAGCAGACGGAAGAAAATAATGGTAGCTGTTAAAAAAAAGTGGGCCCAAATAAACCAAAACTACGATCGAAATGGAAGGAAATTATTTTAATTTTAACACATTTATTCACTTTCTAAGAAACGCAATGATTAATATAGAATGTAGGCGAAAATTAATAACATTCGCCGGGCCAGTAACGGTACTATGAAGTGTGTAATGATGTAGGTACAACTATCGTTTTTGCACAAATATAATGTACTATACCTCCTACACAACTTTCAATGACCCGATGATTCTAAAACCAGAAAAAAAGTATGCTAAGGCGCTCAATTATAAAAACTGAAAGTAGGGTTAAGACCGCCAATGTTATAAATTTTTAAAATCATATTCGCAAGACAGAATGGCAGAAAAAAGGGGAGGCCTATACTCAGCAGTGGGTGAATACGGGCTGAAATGATGATGAATGATGATGATGATGATGATATTCGTTTTTATTTAAAAACGTACAATAATTTTAAATACAAAGGTGCTATAGTAATTAAATTACAAATTAAAGTAAGCTAAAAAGCATTTCATTTCTAAAAACGCAGCCTTGGTAGACAGATGTGTTATTCTTAAGATATTAATTTTCTAAGGATTATTTTAACAAACAATAAATAATAATAATTTATGTGATGTCACCTATAAATCTTGGTTTATAACGACGTAAGGTATTATCTTTGGCATGAGATTACATAGAACTTCTTGAACCAATACCACATCACGTAATCTTTGTAACCCTGTGTTATGTTTATGGCAAGGAATATTTGCGCTGACGCGACTATATTTTTTTTATAGAATTCTCTTTTAAAAAATGTTTAATTATTGCAGTAATTTTGTATTGGGTTTAAAATATGAAAACAACCATCAAGAATGTAACGGTATATGGTTGTTATTCTGACTTAAATTATTCCAAGCTAGGATAAGCCAATCAAATGCTGCGTAAATGACGTCATCGAGTTCGATGATTGGTCAAAACAAGATCGAATGACCTATGGCATAATATTGGAATGAAATATTAATTGATTTATTTTCGATTTAATTTAAATTGAATCAATGATGATTTATGTTTTTATTTTGTAATTTTTTAATAAAAATTAACATAAATATTCAATTAGATTAAAAGATGCTTTATTTTTAATGAGCTGGCGAATTCCAATATCGATATTTCTATTCTCGATACATTAAAAAGACGAATAGAGTTAAAAAAATGTTTAATACATATTATTTGTGTCAACAACTCAACAGTGTCACCTACAACGTGAAGGCGGATCGCAAATTTATTAAGTCCCGTTAATTACTAACTTCGCCGAATTAAACTGTCTAAAACCCACATAGCTTAGTGTTAGTGTAGCTTGTTAGTAGAAAAAAATACGATTGTCTAAACCACGCCTCGTATTTAATGTTCATCTATTTATCGATGTGACAGTAAGTAGTGAGTCAGACTGTGTGGGCAGCCGCGATATACATATGATATTGTTAAGGTGATGAATTTTGTAGATTAACAACAAATTGTGTAGATCAAAACATGATTCTTGATAATGGTATTACTATAAATACAGGTTGCTATTAAAATGCGTGGTCATTTTTGAAGTATTGCCTATAGATTTTAACACCTTTCTTTAAGAACACCATATTCAATTGATTAATTCCCAAAAAAATATTGGTCTTACTTACCATACAAAATTATCATCATCATCCCTATTTTTTTTTTTTTGAATAGATAATTTTTTTTGAGAAAATTGTTTATGCCTATGGCAGAAGCAGTATTTAAAATATCACCAAGCATTTCCGTAGCGCCTTGTACATTGACATGGTACAACAGTAGTTTTAGTAGTAAAATAAGGTTTCAGCACAGAATAATGAAATAGTTATACCTACACGGTTTCTTTACCTATTTGTTTAACACCTAAAAGAAGGGGGAAATAAGTTCTACTTCTATTTAAGTCATAGTCTAACTTAAAACGACGCATGCTAGATAGAGCCGATACAATAGCATTAACGGTTATTTGCCATTTTGAGTCTAACACTATAATATTATTAAGCTTAGGTCATTTTGTAGGCGTATCATAAATATATTGAGAGCAATGACGAGACACACCTTAACGCCGTACAGACAACAACACATCAATATTAACACATTGACATTATCAACGTCTTTATTCCAAAGCTGATAAGGTTGATTTTCGTAAGTAGCTGTTACTAGAAAGTTGCGGTTGACGATACAATGCCAATAATCCGGACATCTTACTGTTTTACTAGCAACTAAACGGCCTTGCCTCACTCACGTGCCCTTATACGAGATATTTCACGATCGCCTTTGTGAATCATCGTTGTAAATGAAAAATATATACTTGACTGACTTCAAGTGAATTAAGTATTGAGAAAAGTTGTCTTATCATGTTGGTAGCGCTGTAGCACATTGTTATCGTGATGTTGGTAATTAAATCACGCATTCAGATAAATCAAATACAAATTGTGAATAGTAATCATAAAATTAATAAGATAGTGTGAATTTTCTAAATGGCTAATTTATTTATAAATGTACGTTATATTTGACTGCACGGATAGCCGAGTGGTATAGGTCACCACGCCAATTCGCTCTAAGCGCGACGTGCCGCGGGTTCGATCCCCGCATGGGACAAGCATTTGTGTGATCCACAAGTATCAGGTATGACCGTATGAGTCTAGCTCTAGGGTATTGCCTATCTGAGTTTGATTAGGCTAAATAGTACCCTCTTTGATTTTTAGGAAAAAATAAGGTACGCGACAAACGTAAAAAAAAAAAAAAACAAAACCTGTTCTAGGTTAAACTAGATTCGTGCGTTACAAAATCTACAACTAAAAGTATAGGTACCTACGGAACGATGTGCTTATTTTAAGTTGATGATCTATTGTTAATAAACGTCACCGTCCAAATAATAATGTTTTTTTAAATAATTTAATATTCATCAACAATATTAATGTGTGGCCAACATCTCATTCATAAGATAAATGGCATCCAACACATATTATTTTAATATTATTAAAGTTTATTTAAATACTTCTACGACGCCGCTATGTTGTTATTATATCATTGATTTAAATTATTATTAATGATTCTTTTTATAAAAAAGGCTATTGAATAACAACTGTTTATTTTCTTTTACAGGGTAGAAACTTTTTTGAGAAATGACAGCATTGGCATTACAGCAATTTCCTCAGCCTGAATGAGAGATTGTAACTGTCACAAATAAGCTGTCAAATTTATTTTATTTCTTTCACTTTTTTTCTTCAAATCTTGAGTTTCGAAACACGTTAGGTAAAAAGCAACCTTTTAGTCTTCATATGTGCAAAGTAAATAAGATGCAATTACTCGTAGGCAGCAATGCCACAGTCCTAGGTCTTAGGAACAATAAAATCATACTTGAATTAACATTGAGTTAGATCTCAAGAGCATCGCTAGAATTATTCAGATAAAATTAACTGAATAGAAGAATTAATAGTACACAAGGGAAGACTTTGTAAAAATTGTTTTTGCGTTCTAAGTTACAGAAATCGACTCTGTCTTTCTATGTACCTACTTGATTTAATAGCATCTCACGAACTAAAATATATTTTAAATCCACCAATACACGAGTAACAAAGATAAAGATAAAGATAAAGATAATTTTATTTTGCAAATATGGGTAACACATAACGATGACAAAAAAACATATAATAGTACAGCCATATTTTACCACGTAGGCATGCAAAAGATTTAACATCAACTTATAACTTCAATATTACACACAAAATACAATTTTAAAATATTAATAAAAACAAAAAATCAAAAATATCTACGACCAATATGTTGCTACGGTGATCATACTTTTATATTTATAATTCACTAACATACATTTTACTACTAATTTTGTAATGCACTATTTGTTGAGACAAACAGTGCGTTACAAAGGTGTAAAGGCTTCGATCAAATATACAAAATTGAATTGAATTAACTGAGGTTTATGAAGACCAAAGTTAATGGATATCCGTAAAGAAAACGTGACATTAGTTTACAGTAACACGTGCGTTTAACTTTATCGGTTAAGTACGCCATTCATAAAGAACCTTTGTTTTAAAATTCAACCGTGTTATGCATATTACTGACATTACAAACAATGTAACATTCATAGTGTAATGTTACCTTGTCAAAATAGGCTTGACAATATAACTAGTTATTCATAAAAAGAATACCTATCAAAATGTAATAGACTGTACCAAATAGGTACTTAGATCGAAATAAAAAAAAAACAAATAGCAGCGGCATCATCATACAGCCTATTCCAACAATTTATATCAGAGGTTGTACTTCCTAAATGATTAAAGAGATAAATTAATCTCAAAGGGAATCCAAAACATTTCTTATCGCGTCCGATCAATTAAGTCAATCGACAGCCTACATGATGCCTACACAAGCACGCTACCTCGGCGTAGTCCGTCACGAGCGCTCAGTACCGCACCGCGAGCCGCGAAGCCTACACACGCGCGTATCCAAACAAGGCAAACGTCAAGTTATCGCGCTTTTTTATTTATTTTTTAAATCACGAACTTAGGCTTAGCAAAGTAACTACACATACAGTCTAAAATGTCAGCGGACGTGTTGAGTGAAGATTTAAAATCTCGTCTACATTTAACTACGAAAACAGTCGGCCAGGAGAGGATACGCCGGGCGCGGGAAAATAATGAAGATGTCGCAATTCTGTCTATGTTCCTTCCGAATGCAACCGCCGACAGAGAAAATAAGAAGTTTTGTTGTGCGTTAAGAGATCAGTGTCTGCTTGGTGATGCGAGGAAAACAATTGCAGGTGTTTATTTGAATTGTTTCTTTTTGTATTGTATATTTAAATAAGTTACTAAGAATAATAGAATAGTTACGTTTATTTATCTTTTGTGATGCTAATGTAGATCGAAGATGATTCTTATTTTCTGCCATCGCAAAACTTAGAAAACTCACATGTATAGACACAATTTTGGCAATAGACTCATTTATTTTTATGAACCTATTAGAAATTCTATATCTAATTGAATTACTCAGAACTCAATAAATGAATTTGATTATAATCTAACGAAAGCCACACTTTCTAGGCTGGTTTTCTTAATTAAAACAGGTTTACAGACGCCACTACAGTCTGGCTAGACAATATTAATAAACACACGTTAGGGCTAGTAAACATTGTTTGTTTATTACATAGGCACAAAACTTCTGTAGGATTTAAACATGTTTTACCAATCCCAAATTTTACTTACTTAAAATAATAATGACGTCTTAAAACGTGACATGAAAAATAATGTCTAAAAGATCATATCACAAACTCTCAAAGCCATTGTAAATATTAAAAAAAGATAATAAAAACTCTTTAGCATACGTTTAACGTGTGCTTGCGTTTTCAATTTCAACTTTAGTACAGACTAATTCTGTCTAGACATTGTTTTTGCAAAGTATAGAGAACTGAAATAACTTCTGATATTATAGAAGTTTCGCAATTCTGCCATGATTTGTTCAATTTAATACGAACATATATGTGGTAGAGACATTCTGTGTTCTATATAGTTACATGTTTATTTTTATTCTAATCAAAACCATTTCTTAAGAATATTTATCTAAGTATACATAAAAAAAAAAACGGATTAAAAGCAACTGCTTAAACGATAATTCTGTTCGTTAATCCCTTAAGTAAAGCATCTTAATTTTATATCAAAATTTTTAAATAAAAATACCAACACATTTACATTTATTCACAAAAACTTCTTAATTTAGGACGCTATAACCGTTACTTCATTCATTAATTGAATGAACAATGAATGGGTCTTATCTTTTCATTCAATTAATCTTGCCATTATATGGAGGTCGGCATTAATTCGTTTAAACTCACGTTCTTAATGTTTGCTAAGTAAATGGTAATGGTTAACGTTTTGGTAATGTTTAATTTGTAAAACAGAAGTGTTTACTTACATTAATTATGTAGTGGGCTAGTCGTAATAGTTTGTATAACATTCAAAATAAGCATCTTTAACACCTATAACGTAAATGTCGGAAGAATTTTAATTAAACAAAAAGCGTAATTTTTTTTACTTTATGTTTTTTTATAAATCGTTTGGGCAAAGGAAAATCTGAAAATCCTTTTTGTGTATTCGTGTAGTAAATAATTATACAATGGATGCCAGAAACCGCTATGGTATTGAAAAATTATCACTAATGCGTCATTAAGATTGTTAGTTTATTATGTTGAAAAACTAGTCTAACATCATTAACTTCTTCTATTAATTTTCAATTGTCCTAAATTTGACTAAATATGTCTGCTTGCACAGTTATTAGCAATTACGGCCAACACTCAACCTTCACCCAAATTGGTGGTCCATTGATGATGCATCCTTAAGATTACGACATAAGCTTAAGTTAAAGCCTGTTTTGTGTAAACAATCAAATGAAGGATAAAAGACTTAATATCTTTCTACTACTACTTTTCTTGCTTAAATTATTATGGCTGGGAAAACATTAATAAATGCATCAAAGATACATTTCTTTTCAAGTTTTTTTTTAACCTCAAACACTTCATCCGGACTCAGGAAATCACCATCCATGTTCTACGGATGTATAAATCAAAAAGCAATCGAACTTTTTATAAAATATATTATGCATATTTTACGACTACTACTGCAAGAGATAAATTTATTTAAGACTTCAAAGTTCAAAAGATAGTAGATATTTTTTATTTATAGACATCAAAACGTTTCGATATCGACCTAATTTTCAAGTAATATTTTATTGATCACGAATACAGTACAACTCTACATTCACAGTCACAACAATAATGCTCTATTTTTAAACTGTACCGAATTCAAATAATATTCACCTCAACATTAAAATAAGCGAAATTGAGCAAGCGTACAAGTAAACAACATAAATAATAAATAAATTACGCACATTTACATGAAAAACAACGTTAAGCTCAGACGTCGAGTTTAACAAGTCGGAAACTAAACGGCCCTGCATAATTCCGTAATATCCGCTCAGAAAAATTCATTCTGTGTACCTTACAGGCACTCAGACTTCTGTCTGAGTGTACCCTCTGCACTTTAAATAAAAAAAAATACTTGACATATTTTAACGCGTTTGCCGCGTATCATTATGGCACGCATTTTTTTTTTATAGGTATATAAAATTTCGTTCGGTTTCGCGTCTATTTTAAAAGGGTAATATTTAACAAGTAAAAATGCATATATTTATAACTCGAGTTTCAAGTTAACTGACATTCTAATTAGCAACTTAGCAAATAGAACTGTCAAAAATTGGTTATTATTTCTAACGTTCTTTACTTACGTTAAAAATACTATACTTACTGATGCTGCAAACAAATTCGCTCGCAGTAAAGAATGTTCGCAATAAAAGTAGAGCAGTAATTTATTGCTTCCTTCTTGCTCATTACCTACATAGCGATCGACTAAGCAATTAATGATGGTCAAGGGCTCACCATTATTCTTCTATTATAGATAGACATTTTTTTCTCTTAGATATTACGAAATGTTTTTGCTTACGATATTTATGAGGTACTTAATTACTTAAAAGTAATAAGGAAATATTATTATATTATTAAAGCAGCATTTGATTACTTTTTTTAATTGTATGTAAGATTTTTTATTTTTTTTAATTTTATACCCGTCAGGCACGTTGTTTCACGTTTAACCTGTGACCTTAAGACCTAGTAACTGTCACACTAGCACAGTTCTGAGGTGTCAATAAGATAAGATTTCCATTAGTCTCATTAACACGCAAAGTAATAATTATAATTAATAATTACCGAGATCTATATAAACTAAAGTCGCTCAATTCTAGCCCACGCAGCACTTTAACGGTGCCGATATTTTATAGCCTTGTTTTAAAATTGTCAAATAAAAACCTTTATTTTAAATAATTATTACAAAACTCACTTAAAATATGCTGGCTTATTAACTCTAAGTGCACACGGTTCCGCCCGCATAATATGTTCTGAAATATCCGGTAAAAAAAGTTTGTATACCTATTATTATTATACCACCCACCCACACAGGGTAAAACTTTCAGACTGACATATTACAACTTTTTTCGTATATTCTACTAGTCCTACAGAATGGACGGACATATTGTAAGGAATCAAGGTTTTAGGCTATTACAAGAATCACGAATATTTGTAATACAAGACCATGATTATAAACAGAAATTTGTATTATGAATTAATTTAAATATTTCGATCTTAACAAGATCAAGGCAGACCACAGATATCGTAAATTATATTTTATTGGTAGCCGGTAAGCGTGGGGTTTTGATTGCGACGTTCAAATTGTTCAAATTTAGAAAAACGTACGCCATTTTAGGAATAATATAACATCGTATGATTTTCCAAATTTAAACTTTACGTCTTTACAGGAATAACGGTCTCGAAAACCTAAAATTTATTACCCGAATTAATAAATTTATGTTTCAAAATGTTATATTTAATAAGTTAACTCCATTTAAATGAGTACACGTACAAAAACAACAGGTAGCTGTTACTTACTTTTTATTATTTCCCGATCTATACTAATATTATAAAGCTGAAGAGTTTGTTTGTTTGTTTGTTTGTTTGTTTGTTTGTTTATTTGTTTGTTTGAACGCGCTAATCTCAGGAACTACTGGTTCGATTTTAAAAAATCTTTTTGTATTGGATAGTCCGTTTATTGAGGAAGGCTATAGGCTATATAACATCACGCTACGACCAATAGGAGCGGAGCATAAATGAAAAATGTTGCAAAAATGGAAAACCGTTGAAACTAAAACACGCGAACAAAGTCGCGGGGGACGGCTAGTTTGTAATAAAGAATAATGTTTATTACACAGGGTCATTACAGGCTGTAAACAATACGTGGCCTACATGATTATCATTCAAAATCATATTTCCGAACGATTATTTCCATATAAAACACGTTTAATTTTATTTGATTGTCCTAAATTTTAAGTTTATTGTTTATATTGCAAAGGTCAAGGGTTTTAACACTCTTAACTGATTTTATGGCGTTAATTTTTTTTTATTATTTTTTGTACGTATTGACAACGTTATTGGCTAATTTATTAAAAATAAGGTTATCACGACTTTTGAAAAAAAAAACAACTTAACAATGTAGGAGTCTTTTTGCTGCTGACTAAAAAAATATTTTTTATTAAATTTTGCTCCAAAAAATCTTTTTATTTACCGTAGCAACGGGATTAAAGTACGTATTACAAAAGGTACAATGTTATACTTGGATAAAAGACCCTTATTGAGGACAAAGTCTACAAATGTAACTCTATCCGCCTAACTCCATTGTTTTAAGCCAGTTTCCCAGTTCCATGCCAGTGTTTATTCAGGTTACAAACGCTTCCCTTTATCCTGACTCCACCAGAATTAAACGGGAGCTTTATATCAAACCCATAACACGATTAGCAACAACTCTTTACCAGTAGTAAACAGCGCTATCGAACTACATTTTAAAACTTAGATTAAATTTTACCTAAATTTGTATTATCTATGACATTTGCGTTTATTATTTATAAAAAAAAAAACACTATCGAAAACTTTCATATATTTACTTTGGTTTAGAAAAGTGTTGAACTTAGAACGAGTCTATATAGTAGGCAAAAAAAGGTTTACTTTAAACTTGTAATTCTTGTATTTAAACGATTAAACGCTAAGCAAACAGCTTTCACGAGTCACGAGTGACATTACTTCCGGCGCACCGTGAGCTGTCAACTTTGCTACCAACCTTATTTCACCAGACAGCATTTACACCACAGCATGGGCTGTTTTCATTACACAAATAATTGTAAATAAAAAACGTCTTCAATAAAAAAAACAATTGCAGGACCACAAAATACGCCATTTCGTATTGCCATTCTTGGTAATAATTTCCAAATTGTATGACTTTGAATTGAAAAACCAAACTATTGCATTAATTTTGATTAAATGTATTTGAGACCACCTCTGAGGGGGCGATATTGCGTAACAACCATTCAGTCGAATTAAGTACTTCGTCCTTTTGAAGACGGTTATAAATAAAACAATACAATCCCGAAACCCTTTGAACAAAGCCTTCACGTTACCAGTTTCATTCAACCTTAAGTCACAGTTCAAGGCGCAAATAATTTCTCGATGGCAATTATACTGGATAATTACGTCATAAGCCATAAAACACAAATATATACCTTATACTGTCGCATTAAGGTCGCGAATGAGTTCTTGATGTTGACAGTGATGCATTACGCCTGCGTATGAATGTAGCAACAGATGGTGGATAGCCATGACCTTCGGATGCCTTATCTTGTTGATTTTAACCTCATAAGTCATGTGAAAGACAGTCTATGTTAGACGAGTCTATTTGTCGAGTGATGTCCACGTGCTGGCCGTTATGTCTATGAAATACTAGATATGTACAATCTAGTCTATACTCTACATTAACAGTTAAATTCATAAAGATTTAAAGTAAGAAAAAAAAAAAATAACACACACTGGAAAAATGAAACGATCAGTTTTGATCTCGTGTTTAGTAGTCGGAACATGTTGCAACTCTCTAATCGATTTTATAATGAAATTTACGACACCCCAATTTTAGATTTTTGTTCATAGTCTCAGGTCTGTCAAACCCTTGTCACGTGAAATATAGCTATAGATCTTTTTTTCCATGGCTGCAGACCCCTTGCTGGGTTGTAGGCGTAAATATACAGGAACGAAATATAACTAAATTGAACAAGTAATTGGCGTCGCGAATCTCGAGACAGATGCTATCTTTTTATAAAGTAGGAGAAAGTTCCGTTAACGAAGGCAACGTCTGCGTTTTATTTGATTCAGGAATTACACGTGCATGTATTTGTAAAAGCATTACATGGCTTATTTTTATTAAACTGGAATAATATGATAAATACGTGTGCTTGATAGACACAAAAGATAACAACTGCAATTGATGTACAGCCAATTTCCAAATCATTCTAAATTCAATTTGTTTGATCCGAACCTGTCAAAATCAACATCTGAGAACTGTTAAAGAATACTTAAAAAACGTCTCCAGATTTAAAGTTCGAATAATTACGACCTCTTTAAGGGTATTTTTGTGACATACTGGGTAAAAATTTCCTTTGTTTTGTTAACTCACCTCACCATCGTTTATGACTTGTTATTTAAACAAACCATATTTGTAATCTATAATAACAAGAGTAATTTATTTCATAGATGGTTGTTCCAATAAATCGCGTCAGCTTCGATCAGACTATAACCGTATGCGGAAATAAGAAAGCGTGTTCGTAAAACATATGGTACCCTTCAGTTTTATAGTATAAGGTAGCTTACCAATGAGGGGTGAGCCTTGTTTACAAGTCGAAGTCGGTTTACGACTTGGAAGGTCAAGGGTAGGAAATCGCGAGGACTATTTTTGAATAATAATGTGGTTCATGCCGAAAACTATAAGAAAAAGACTTACGACCAAGGAGATTATATATTTTTTTAAATGAGTTTTTATTGTACTTCTCTTTATCTTTTATTCATTCTTACTCAAATGTCTATAATTATTACCAAATTGGATATCATACAATGTTGTTTCGTAACTAGAATATTTTTTTACGAACAAATACCTTGATTTTCCATTTTCAAATTTAAAATAACAATGGCGCCCAATCCGCTTATCAGCGTTACGTGCAACGCATGTACGACACACGTGCATAATCAATTTAGGGAACTGCAAAATGGCCGCCATCCTATGTCGCCATTACCATCGGAAAATCGCTTGTTCAGATTCGCATGCTAGGAATTTCATTCCATGCTTTATTGCTATTACTATAAAATGACAAACGAGCGTTATTTAAATTTTATTAGTAACGTTTATCCGTTTTGTAAATGCGAAATAAAACTGTTTGATGTAATTTATGGAAAATCGAGTTTTACAGTTTTTTTTTAATGATGGTTTTTTCTTTCATTCACACACATAAAACAAATATCGATTGAAATAAGAACGAATACACCCCACATTATTAACTATCGTGTATTCGTGTGTCAAAACAGTGCAGTGTACAATTTCTTACTAGTTTTCTACCTTAAGCAGATGAATGTAAACCATTTTCTACTAAGTCTGCAAATAAAATATCTTTCTTCAACAAAGCGCTGTTTATATTTAAATAAATATACTTATTTCTTAATACAACTTAATGGCATCTCATGTGTACAGTAACAACATAACATTGACATTGAAGCCAGGAATTAACAAAGACGTTCTTCATTACGTATCAATCGAGATCACAGTAAACACACAATGGTGTGTAAATTGTCATTAGTCATGTCCCACTGTGTCACATAAGCATGGCAAAACAAATCAAGACGCTGTTAAACTAATCGATCCTGTGGCTGTTTAAATAAATGTTATTGCTGTTCCATAAAGTTGAAAATTGCGCAGGTAATCGACGGTGGAAATTACGTCATTACTGATTTTAAATTCAGAACTCTCTTAACAGTTTGCCATCTACAAAATTAACTTAAATGAGTATTTTGAATTTTAGAATTGTGAATAGAGAACAGAATATTTTATAATGATGGGGATATTGAATGATATTGAATCCATTTCATAACTTTAAAGTATTTTATTGTTTTAATAAGCCTTAAAACAGTGGCACTTACAGCTCTACAATTCATTATACTTACATAAATGAAATTCTTTTTCTTCGCGAGCAATAAAAGTTACGCGCAATTTCTGTTAAAATTATTTACACCGAGTGTTCACCGGCGAAAAGTTACTAAATTCTTAATTAAATTCCATAAATCCAGTCTTGCTATACGAAATATTGTTTTAAAACTCCTAAATCAAACGTTTCCTGTGGTCCAAACTGTCCAAAGCTGTAATTTGTAAATATTTATGGGCTACAATTAGTTAATATTTGCTAAGCCCACACTTGACCGGCTGACATCATCGCGCGACCTTCATATTTCACTCGAGTTGATGTTAACCACACACTAACATGGCTATACCATGTTCCTACAATGCAATTATAGTCATTATATTATAATAATAAGGATTATGCAAAGTATTATGCATACAAGCATTTTGATTATACATTCTTAATGATATAACAAGTATTTTTTCATAGCTCTCCTTACGTATTATTACTAGCGTTTTTAAACTTTAAATCTATATCAAAAAACGCAGCAACTGCATCAAATATTGTACTTATTTAAAAGACGCACTCATGAATCTATCACACCAGTTTAGAGCCGCTATAAGACCTAGGTTTTAGTTCTCAAAGTCACATTATAAACTTAACGGTCATTCCTTTGCAATCTGACAGATATCCACGTCAAGCTGTGCAGATTAAAATATCATTAATATTGAATATCCCCATCCCACGCCCAAGAAACGGAGCAAACAACTTTCTCGGCTAAACCTGACGCGTTACATTAATTACCGATGCACTGCCGCTCCCACTTGGGATAGGAAGGTAGCAAATACTAAGCTATATAGCAAAACGTCGTTAACACCAACTGTTTCGTTATTAACGCAATGTTTTAATGATGCGATTCGAAAGCTCTAAGTTTTATCTTATTCATAGCTTTGCTAACGTCTACAGCGATAACTGTTGTTATAGCCTTGAGTTCTACCAATAAATTAATTGAATAAATTAAATTTTCAATTAAAAAATACTCTTATTTCGTACTCTTATTCTTTTTATTATAGGTGCTGGCTGAAAACAATCAGTAGTTATAAATTAGAATCCACTTTGTTTTGGCGTAAAAATAAATACCGATGTCTTTTAAATTAAAAATAGAACAAGAAAAATATTCCTCCGACAATTGTAGATTCTTTTTTTGATGGATAAAGTATACCACAAAGATTGCCCCATATTTTTTTTAAAAATTTTTTATGAGTATTCTATTATTTTAGTTTGTAATATAGAATTTTGCTACAAACAAACGTAATTTTGTGGGTTAATGCATTTTTGATCTGAAATCAAATTAGTGCTAATTGCTAAACCTAGAATATTAAAGGATACGTAGCCGTAGGTTGCGGCACGCTCGTGTGTACCGTAGTTAACTGTAACGAAAACAATTTGCAAATGAAATAGTCCAGTTATTACTGTCCAATAACTGCAGTGGGTGTAAGGGCCCTTTCACTGCGAACAATGGAGAAGTGGAACAGTTCAACTGTATTGTGTTCACAGCTTTAATATTTATAGTCGTCGTTCTACTATTGATGAGCGACGAACCATGTGTGAATTTACACTAAAATGTGAAATATCTTGCGATGCCTAGAAGGTGTAGAAAGTAGGAAGTATTTATGAATTTATCGTTGATTCGTTTGTGTAATGGTCTGTTCTAATTAATGTGTGGGTTAAGACAATATGAATAAAAAATATAGTTTGAGTTTGATTGGAGCCCAATATTTTGTTATTCTCGCGCTAATGTTGAGCCTCTGCCAAGGAAAACCACAATCAGATAGTTTTAATACACAATCGTAATGTGGAAATTACCATGTAATCACCACAAAGTACGTAGTTGTTTCAGAAAAACAAAAAAGCTACGCGATTTTCGTGTCTTGAACTCGTGACGTCTTGTATTCTAAACCAGTTTTATCTAGTTCCCACTATCTTCTTACCGATCTTTAAGACTATAAAACAACAAAGTTGTGCTTACCAACACAATACTACAAGTTGAAACCGCATATTGCAACGAAACTCAAAATCGATACGAAATACGATAATACTAAAGTTCAGAGACCCCAGAACTGCAGATGTAACCAGAGACAAGTCACGAACGCTAGTTTCCGACTCTTTTGACACGCTATAGTAATAGCAAGTTTTGTCTATACTACATATACGTTTAAAGTTCATTTGAATTTGGAACGAAATCAAAAATGAATTTTATTGAAAAAAAAAATGTTTTTTTCGATGACTAGAATAATGTTTTTTTTTAATAAATTAAATAAATTGATAATATAATAAATTGATAATTTAACTTACGTTATTGTGAAAAGTGTTTAACGATAAAAATAATTGTAGTAGAAAGGTTTTTTTATTTTTATTACTAAAATAAACTTACTTATGAAAGACACTGTCTTCAATACTGTCTTAGCATTTTAAACAAAAAATATAAACAGACTTGTGTCGAGTTTGTGATGGGCGATGGCGGTGATAAAACGCTATAGAAAAGTTTTTCCATTATAGCCGCCGTCTATAATGATTTAGACTAATGTGCGTCTATTCACTGATTGCTGTATACATCGTTAAACTTGGATAGTTTTATGGCTAGACATTTATCGTAAACGTGTATCATTTGTTTTGAACGTGGTATAAACCTCTTTATACATTTAAGAAAAAAAACACTCGAAATTTGACTGGCAGCTAAAGTGTTCCTTTTTTGTATTCTATATTTAAATTATTTTTGTTTTAGTAGTGTTGCTTTATTTGGCTTAATCTTTCGTTTCTTGAAAACTATACATAACATTTAAAAAAACAATTTCTTTTTTAGATGTTACTAGATTCGTATGTATAATTAGACACACTACACGCAACGTACAAACAGACATAACTATCATTTAACATAAGATTTCCACACGTGGATAGTGGAACCAATTTTATAGCTATATACGTGAAAGCATGGTGCATCGATTGCGTGCATCACTCAAATATCCCATAGTTTCAATGTCACATGCAAACGTCAAGGCCGCAAAATATAATTTCTTATTCAAACATGCGATCAATGCACTCTAAGACATAAAATATCTAACACCAATAACCAAAAATAAATAATATTGGCTATGGAATAAATGTTTAATTTTGTATTGGCTGTGCCATTCGAAACATTTTTTGAAATCGTTCCAAATTTTAATTGATAAATACAAAAGTCATCTTTTGGTATCATTCCAAAATCAGATTAAATACGCAGCTTTCTTAATTCAAATCAAAGGAATTTGCTAAAAGGTATCTGTGCAAAGTTTCTATAGCTACGCCATTAAAATGGAACTGGCGTACATAAGAGCCCTATTAAAAGTTTTACAAAAAAGATTACAACGGTTAAACATGGATTTGTCTCTACATTTTTACAATACGAACTTAGGACGTTATTGTATCTCTATTAATAGCCAATAACGTCCTTTCACGTCCTATAATATATATTTAAAAGGTTTTTAACTCATATTGTTTTATATCAATAAGTTGTGTTTGATAATCGATATTAAATACAAATCATAAATGCGAATTACTTAGTAAAATAACCTTTTTTAAAGTATTTTACTATATAAATAGCATATCGGCACGCAAATACCAGAGTTGTTCCTACCAAATTAGTCGACTAATCGATGCTATAAAATTTTATATACAAATAAAATACTACCAAACTAGAATTAACTACCTAGCTATAATTTTTTATCAAAAAATTGAGTATCCTGTTATAATATTTTACGGAACATAGCGATTTTAACATTGGAATTCAATCGTTGACCCCAGCCTGTAGACTCGTAAGTTTTTACGTAGGTAGGTAAATTAAATAGCTATTCAAAATGGCGATTTTCATCCGTTGATAAAATAATTATAGAAAACCAAAATTACTTTGTAACTCTAATTACATACGTAGAGATGTGTATACGTTTAATTAAATTGATGTAGGTTTGATTAAATACCAATTAAATAACACTTACGAAGTAAAAATACATTGCGTGATTTCATCAGATTCTGCCGGGCAAAATAACAAACCTTTTTCTGATTCAAATAAAACCTTATTGTACTAGTATTTTCTGCAAAGGTACCAACATTCCAAACGTATGTTTCGAAACTTTTCTTGTAGGATTTCAACTAATCTATTTAGTTTTCTTAATTACTGTTGTTTTAGTTTTCGGGACTAATTTAAGTTTAAGCAGTTCAGAATCAGGCAGTTTGGTTTAGTTGTACCTACTTAATTCTAGATGAGAGACAGTAAGTCTGAACTAAGTACGGATAAATTGGGATTGCTTTCGTATTTAATGAGTTTAGATAGGCTTTAACGTTGCTATTATATACGTACCTTAAATAAGGATTGTGCATCATCAAAAGACAACGAAAACAATGAAAAACGAGCTCTGTGTTAGACATTTCTTATTTCACAAAAGCCCTTCAAAAACTCCACATTTAAAAATTCCCTCCAATAAAATGACATAATGATGGTGACGTTTTGAACTGTCACTTCCGTGGCATTAACCTTGTCCCATCGCAATTTATAGCAATGGCGGCCATCTACATATCTGATGGTACCTCAAATAGCGCCATTGTGATCGCATGATAACGTGCCATGGAGAAATATTACGTAGGATATTGGATTCGAAAGGTAGAAGCTTAGATACAGGAAGGTGAATGTATTTGGGACATGAATTTAATCATAAGGTTGTTGAATAATAGCATTAAGGAGGAAAATAAACGGTTTTTGCATTTTTACTTTAAGAATCCAAACACTCCAAAATCAAAAAGTCCTCGTGACTACGCATTAATCAAATATTTGGCAGATGTATCGATGTAAAAACTTAAATCATAAATCACTGAATGGCAAAAGCTCAATATCAAAACTAGAAATTCTGCAGAGAAAAAAAATATTAACTGCAAAAAAAACATTCACAAAATCTACATTTACCTATCTCACTTAAATTGTAAATTTTAAATCTAAAAACACAGAGTTTCAATATGCGGAATATAATACATAGATCAGGTGGTTTTTACAGTAAACGGCTTTACTATACTGTACTAAAATATAATAAGTAGATAAGTTAACTATGACTCCACTTTTAAGTGCCCTTCTCCATATATTATCTAAACGGCCTCTCCGTTGCTGCAGGAACCAAGAAGATGGAGTACAAGACGAGGCAGTGGCACGAGAAGTGCTTCTGCTGCGTGGTGTGCAAGAACCCCATCGGCACGAGGAGCTTCATCCCCCGCGAGCAGGAGATCTACTGCGCCGGCTGCTACGAGGACAAGTTCGCTACTCGCTGCGTTAAGTGCAACAAGGTGAGAGTTCAATCTTATTTAAATACGGTATTAAGTAGACAAATCGAATATATATTTTTTAAAAGTTTCTAATAAACTCATAATAGAGGAGTCTACCCTTAGAGAAAAAAATAAGTAAACCATAGAGCGCGCATATCGCGTATGAACTGTAGGCACTAGTATGAATAAGTAAAATCGTAAAATTAGTGTCTAAACAGAGCGCCCCGTTGTATATGAGAAAATAAACGTTTTTATTATTATATTTATTATTATTATTATTCAACTATCTCAAAACCTAATATTACGCTAATTATATTGGTACCGTCGATATTTTCGCATAAACGTCTGTCGTCGCACGGAAAATCACTTAAATCAGTAAACGAGTGTATGAGAGATGCGCGAAGAAGAAGAAGAAGCTTCTGTATACGTTTCCATTGGGCCCTATCAAATAGGCAAATCAAGAAGGCAAGAAAAGCGTCCTTTTCGAAGATGGTATTATTGAAATAACGATTTAACAGTCCTCAATTTGACAGTAACTTAGGTAAAGTGGGTCGTACCACCTGTATCCTGTATTCATCCTAATGATTTATGGCGGGAAATGGGGAAAGACATCGTATAAAAGATATGCAGGGGATTTGAATTGTCGAGTTTCCTTGTTTCCTCTTCAAATTTTGTATTTTTGAGTTATAATAGAAGCGTTTTCCGATAAGATTATGGAGTTAGTAATGGTATGATTGAAAAACAAACACTTAACAGTCAATAACAAGATATGATTGTACCCCTTTTAATAATCTAATTTGTATCAAACGTCCGGATTTTTTTACAACTATTTAATAAAAAAAGATTTATGATTTCGCTAACTACTTAGTTTAAAATCTCTTAAGTTTTTATTTTCGCTTACGATATGTACACAATATAAATAATAAAGTCAAAAAATGTATATATTCTCGATTTTCGACAAACGGATCGCTAAACGATCCCTTCTTATCTGTTCTCTGAAAACAGCTATTTTACGAACCGTAGGACTAGTACAGAATAGTGCACATATTAAGTAACCTAGACAAGCACCAATGTCCTAAAAATAACTTACATGTAATGCATTCTTATTTTTTTTCCTTAAAACATGTACATTCATTTCCAGATCATCACGCAAGGTGGCGTAACATACAAGAACGAGCCGTGGCACCGCGAGTGCTTCACGTGCACCAACTGCAACACGTCGCTGGCCGGCCAGCGGTTCACGTCGCGCGACGAGAAGCCCTACTGCGCCGAGTGCTTCGGAGAGCTCTTCGCCAAGAGGTGCACCTCGTGCACCAAGCCTATTACCGGTTAGTAGAGTATGGTTTAGAAAAGAATCTTATGTGCAACGTGAAGTTTCTGAAAATAGTTTATTTATTTATAAGGCGGATTTAATGACATATGGCATTTCCTACCAATCAACCTATATCATTCAGGGTTAAAATCAAAAATGCCCACGGGAAGGAAGCATGACAAAATGCTACGCTAATAAGTCAGCCAAATTAGTCTCTATTAATAAAAATGCTAAAGAGGATAAAAACAGTTAGATGTTGTCGGAAGACAAATTCAGATTTTATCCTGGTTTCAGTATTTAATAGCAAGAAAATATTTGCAAATTCACGTTAAAAAAAACCTTCGTAAGCTAATCAACAATTTGTAAATATTTGCAGGTATCGGCGGCACCCGCTTCATCTCGTTCGAGGACCGCCACTGGCACAACGACTGCTTCATCTGCGCGCAGTGCAAGACCTCGCTCGTGGGCAAGGGCTTCATCACCGATGGACAAGACATTATCTGCCCCGAGTGCGCCAAACAGAAGCTCATGTAATTACGCCCTCATCACGCAACCAACTAACGCTTCCTATCGACTGGCAGTAACACCCTGGAGATCAAGCTTTTTCATCGAGTGAATCACCGACGAGAATCGATACTAATCGATTACTCTCCCAAAAAAATCGATTCAATTTAGTCGATTCTCGTTCATTAAAAGAAATGTGACTAATGTATTTTGTGTCATCTTTATAGCGAAAAAACCATACTACCGGTAGTCGCTAACGCCAGAGACTGGGTCGCGTCAAAAACTCAGCAAACATCGAGCGATGTGCTTTTCGACCTCATTGACAAGGTTAACTTTCACAAGGTCAATGTCAACCCTTAGAACGTTACTTAGAGACTTGTTGACGATATTTTTATACAAAAAATGACGAAAATCACAAAAAAATGTGAATGCACAAATTGTGTTATCAAGTATTTAATTTCGCTTTTTGAAATATTTTATTTATATATATTGACTGTTTAGTTCTGACTAATTGAAGCCCTCTGTATCTATCGTTATGTAGGTATGTATCACGTGCTAATTGCCATATAATTTCGCTTTGGCTGTTGTATTAGTCTTAGATTTATAATTGTCAATTTACCTAGTGCGATTCACACGATGCCTTAATAACATATCTAAGTCAATTTCGAGGACATTATTTCTTGTTGTATAGCCACCTTATTTATAAATTTTGTGATTTAAGTCTTGCCTTTCTTTGTAATGCTAAAGGACAATCTACTGTGTTCAAGATTTATAACTAAAGAGGTCCTACAACCTACTCTGGTGTTGCCAGATATATATTTCTTTCTATTAATAGACACCCAAAGGGGTGGTAATAAGTGCTTGTCATGTAACATAGTATATAAGAAATTTATTGAAAGAGTAATGTACGTGTTATATTTTAAGTATTTATTTATACGGGAGGACGCACTTATTATCTGTGGGGACGCCGATGGTGTTGCCGTGTCACATTAAAAAGATGAGATTTTAGATGTAGTGTTGCCATATACGCCATCGGTAGGTCGCTACCTAACACTATTGTTAAGTGACATCTAGTTTTACTAATAAAAATAATAATATAAAAAATATTTTTGTTCTCGAATAAGAATCAAGAATCAATCGCGTTCATTGAATTATATCGATATTTTTACATGATGATAAATAAATATGTAAGCGTTTAGTGGTGTTGGTAACACCTGTGTTTATCGCGACCGCGAATCGACCATGCTATGATTGGGGAACACTTTATAAACATTACTAGTTAAGGAATAAATTATTCGAATGTTGAATTATTAATTTATAATAATGTGTACACTTAAAAACAACCGCTTAGCTGTGTGATCTGATCTAATTCAATATTTCTATCTATCCATAGAATGTAAACTATGAAACTGAAATAAACGATTTAAAAGTATATTTATTGTTTGTTGTTTATTTGTGTTATGCCCTACATTATTTACACACACAACACAAGACCCTGACAATATTGTCCATGAAATCATAGACAATACTTTATTTAATAGATTATAAAATGTTATTTTCTTTACAGTAAATAAAACATCTATATTTTGTAGAATTGATTTTTATTTACAATTTAGTAAATCTGTGACTAAATTCATTAACATACAAGCAACTTTGCAATATCACAAATGCATTTATTCTAATAAATAGATAAATAGATCGATTTCACTTATAATAATACTAGATCTAATCATTTGGATGATTATAAGCTTTTTATGATAGCCATATTAGCTCACAAGCGTAATTTTTCTTGTATACTTACTGTTAACATTGGCAAAAAAATTAAGTACCTATCTTTAATAATATTGTAAGTACAACTCAACGCGATTTCATTAACAGGTTTAAATTTGGTCGTGAAAGTCAAATTTTTCCAATCAACACAACATGGTCATAGTTTTGAATGGATAATCCAGTGTAAAAAAATCATTTCTGACCAAAATTATTCTATTTAACCTAGGTGGCAGACAGATATTTTGCAAAAATATCTATAATACATTTTACCATTAATGGAGACTTACTTAAACAACTGTTCTTTTTTAATTGAATGCATTACTCAAAGCGTTTAAAATTACAACTGGCAACAATTAAAACGAAATAAAAAAATAAACATTAAGAAACTTTAAATTCAAAACAACTAAATACATGGCTAAAATAAAAAGCTAACTAAAAATTTAATAGTACCCGCGACAACTAGAAAGTTTTCATATCAGTCAGTGCCGAAATATTTCTGGCCAAAATGGTTTGGGGCCACCGGATGCAGTTCGGAGGTCAAGATCTTCATCTTAGGAACATAGTCTACAACCGCTTGGGCAGCGGCCAGCGTGCAGAACAAGTTGGATAGAATTATCCGTTCTTCTTTCACGCCGTGTTGGGTTAATACATTTACAGCCTGGAATAAAAGCCTTGTATTAGTTAAAATTATACAGAACTTTTAATTAAATACAAATAGTAGATAGAAAAGAAACTTAACCTCAGGCAGGACTCGAACCTGCTACTGGACCAACGTACCAGTTGCTTTACCAACTAAGTTACAGAGGTCACTGACAGATGTTTAATTTTGCCTTTTTACTATTTGTATTTAATTACAAAAATTCGCTCCGCATACACTCATACGTAAAAAATAAAAAATAAATAAATAATTATACAGCTTAGAGTTACAATGTTCGGACTCGTATACATAAAGCCAGCAAAGCAATTATAAACACATGGGGACAAATGGAGCAATAGAGTCAATATCTCATTACATCCCTCGCTAAACGTTAAGATACATCGCTTCTGTGGTACGGTAATGATTTTTCGTGTCATAACCAGACCACTTTTAGTGAATAATTGACGCGACAATTTGTATATCCATTAATTAAATAATTCATTCTGATCTGAAATTTTGTAAACTGATTCTATACCAGATGTACTCCATACCTCTTTTAAATAGATATAACGTTTCAGTAACACCCTGTATAACTATATATATCTCGTCATTGCTACATTTTTGTGGTATGGACGGTAATGTCTATTAGAAAATATATCCATTACCTGTTTAACAGTGTTCCCTGTGGACATAATGGGGTACATGAGCAGTACTTGTCTGCGAGCTATGTCTTCAGGGAACTTGGCGTACACCACGTGAGCCTCGTGCGTGTCCGTGTCGCTCTCCACTAAGATCTTACCGATGCGGATCGAACGGCAACAGTCGCGGAGGCCCTGGAAATGTTATCAAATGTTTTTTTTGTAACATTCTTATGTGATCTTTAGAAAGGACGACGTGAGAAACTCATATTTTCCTCAAATACCTGAAGGCTGAAGATAAGTAAGTTTATGTTAACCTTTTAGAGTAGGTATACATAGGACAAGCATCAATAGTAGACCGTTGTGCCAAGCAAAGCAAATTTTTAGCTGTAAAAACTAGTCATTTACTGATTTAAGTGATTTTCCGTGCGACGACACGACGTTTATGCGAAAATATCTGTAAACTACCATTGTTGTTTTGTTATCTGAAATACATGGAGCTAGTAAAAGAAAGACATTATATTATAAGAACATGTAAAGTTAGTTTTTTGCCAAGCTTTAAGAGTCCCATGTCATGTCAGCAAGTAAAATTTGAATACATTATTAAATCTAAACTACAGATAAATTAGCAGTTTCATGTTAAAAACTTCATATTATTGATATTATGTCAGTACAAAAATCATTATTACAAACCTGTTCCATAGCCTCTCCGGACCTAACAATAGACACGCCGCAGTTCCCTGCCCCATACTTCAGACCCTTGTACAGTGCTCCAGTGGGAGTCACCACCTCGCAGTCAGTGAATGGCAGCTTGTTCAAGCTCTCCTCTATAACGAGGCGGATGAGCCGGTCTGCATAGAACTTGAAGTCACTACGAGATGTATTCCTGAAATATAAGGGATAACGTTGTGAATATGATGAATAACATATTATTATGCTAAAGAAGTTTCCCGTTTTTCATGGAGGGTCATTCATGTACTACTCAATAGTTTTATTACACTCCATAAGTTATATAGTACTATTTATTATTCTGTAGTTATAAGGCAAAAAAAAGTTTGTATTTACTAATAGACACAGCATTTATGTGCTATTTATTCTATGGATCAATTCCCAATGGATAAAAAACTATTAACAAAGCTATTGAATTTGCCAATATTATTTAATATTCAATTACACTAATCTTCTTTATGTCAACAGTAGCTAGTAATAAGTACTACTTTTAGTTCGGCTTAAAATTGGATGATGTAAGAATTCATTATTTAGTAAACATTTCTGGTAACTTTCTGAACATTATCTTTTTATTGCAGAATCACTTATAAAGTACCTAAATAAAACAAATACTGACCTACAGGATTAGGTAGTAAACGTTTATGCTAGGTAGGTATATACTACCTAAAATTGTATATAATGTATTTCGGCAGTTCGTTAGTAAGGTATAAAAAATAAAGAAAAAAAAACATTTAATGTCACAACAACTAGCGCCCACGACGACATGTTAACTACTTAAACGTAACATAAATTTATTAAGCAAAACTAGGTACTGAAGCGAAACAAATTCAGGGTTAAAATCCGTGGAAGTTTCTCTAAAACATGTAGCTATAAATAGCAAAAACACGCCGCGGATCTAATTCACCAACTTACAACTAGCCAAAGAATCAATAATTAAATTATTAAACATACACGAAGATTCGAAGATTAATAAAACCCATTAATCATTCTCTGGTACCCTCAATTCAATGCAAAGGTCGCGACACATACTAAGTTATTAGTAACCTTACTCACTTGTCTCTTAAGATCCTCTGCAACTCCTTAATATTGTCGTTCAGGGGCAATAACGTAAGATTATCACCAAATTGATCCTTTACATCGTCAGCATCCCACTGCCTGATCTCGTTATCAATCAAATCCATCATAAATAGATTTATAAACAAAGCGTGAAACTATTGACGTGATATAAAAACTTCAGAATGGTTCATTGAAACTTTGACAGTTTGACGTATTTGCCGTGTAAATGTCAGTCGAGTCAGCTGGGAAGCTATCGTTCAGAAATCAAATGAATGCGTTCATTGAGAATTAAAATTTATATTTTTTTTCATACTGATATTTGTACAGGTGCCCCCGAACAGCTTGTAAAAAAATAATAGTTCATAAGACAACCGCAATGTAAGAGAGATCGATACATAAATCGATTTGAACTATTAAATCAAGGATTTCAAGTAGATTTGAACTTAGATAATCTTTAATCTTTATTTCATGAATATATGTTGCGGTTTTTGCTTTGCGATATTTGCAATAACGCCTTGTAACCGGTATATATATCAGAAAAATAAACAAACATAATGATTACGCATAACTCTTTATTTGCCCAGAAAATACAAATTAATGATTGCAAGAATATTTCCACTTTAAGTTGTAGATTACAATGCTCTGTCGCTATATTATAATCTTCATTTTGTTCTGCACATGTTGTAACCACAAAACATCCTTCACAAAATATATTTATTAAAATATTTTTATTGAATATGGAACTGTAACCGCTAATTAGTTCTACTGAGAACATTTACAACAACAGTTATCTTTGTAAATGCGACAAAATATATTACATAACAAATAATAAATGCGTTAGTGATTACATTTTTATTAACAATCATTGATCCTGAATCATTTCTCAGAAACAAGTCAGGTTTGGATACGGTCACATAATTTGTTTTGTAGGTACACGACGAAATATACAAAAGTGCTTCAAAAACAAAAAAATAATAAAAATTTGCATTAATTGCATTTTTGATCCGTTGATTCCGTTTGTGGTATCAAACTCGTTTGCAATTATTACGATTACCAAACAACTGATTAATGGTAATAACTTTGCAATGACGTCACATGTCATAAAGAGTTTAGTACTACAATCGTCATCGAAGGATAACATCAAGCAAGGTTGCTTTTCGTAAAAAAAACAAATTAAACACCAATAGAAGTTTTAAATTTAAAGTCGACATGATATTTAATAAACAATCAGCAAAAGAATAATTATAAATAAAAAAAACGGTGTTACAAAAACAATAATACAAATAAACCTGTTTGCGATGTACTTCGGTCAGATGGCGTAAATAAAGGCTACATAGCTCAACTGCATTGTTTTAGTTCGCACTAAGTACCTAATCCCCGATCCCGATTACAACTAAGTCATTTCCCACCTTATGAGTCGATTATTACTACAAGTATCTCTAAAACTCACCGTTGTTATCGACGAAGCAATGAACTGGACAAAATATAACAGCCTATTTGTAATAGCCTATATTAAAATTGTGACTTCTATAAACGGTACTAGACGAAATTGACATTCGCTAAAACTATGCTAATTTGCACACTGACTTGTAGGGCCGGCCGTACGCCGCGACCATTCTTACTTGATATTATCAACAAAAGCTACATTTTAGAATCGTCTCGGGAGTCTTGTAAACTTCATTAAATTCTGTATAACCTTATTGTGATGCCTTAAACACGAGCGATAAAAAAATGGACACTCTTATCTAAGTATCAAATATGCACGAGCGATAGTCTAAACACGGGCCTTTTTACCATTTAAAGGCCAATTAGCGGACAGTTACAGGGCATTATCTATACTAATTTTAGTAATAGTGAAGTTAGAATATCGGTAATCAGCGTTTAGTCGTTTATCCGAAGCTTTCGTGTACTTAAAAACGGATATAACGAGACTAATTTAATATTCACCACTTCGTTGTGATGGCCGACGTACTGTCGACATTAGATAACAGTGAACGCAATTGGACATTGGTTAGACGCCTTATATAATAATTTGTATGAGTCCAATATTAGCGTCTCTATACCTAATTAAGTCTATATGTTCACAACGACCGCGTTTACGTTACATAAATGCCGTCGGTTGTTAAGCTTTCTCGCAGTAACGTTAACGCACACGTTAACCTTACTGTTTGGAAGTGTTGATTTGAACTTTCTTTTGCCCGTATATCGGAGGCGCGTTATGTTACAAGCACATATTCTCCGCTAAATCTCACTCGAGACATTTAATAAAGAATGTGTGCCTGATTAATGTTACTTTTGTTCAATGTACACTATACGCGCCTAAACTGTCAATTTAACTGAAACTTTTTATTAATATTGCTTATTCCACTATTAGGAATTACATAATTACACTTTGTGCACTTGTTTGACAAGCATATCAAAGTATTACACCTACGCACCGCGCTCGAACGGTTCACATGAAGCGCAAAACATATTTTAACATTTACAAAGTGTAAACTATTCCATTAAAAATAAATTATTAAAAAAAAATCACTAAGTTTTTTTTTCATTAAGTAATAAATACGACACAATAACAACAAAGTCGAGCTTTTATACAGGACATGAAACAATCATTTAGGAAACGCGGACATAACCTCCATTAGATAACTTAACATTTGTACGAATCTCTTAAATAATAATTCTCACACGTTTTATACTGGGAATGTATTTTTATAACAATTATAATGGTTTGAACAATTTAAAACAACTTATAATTATTCAGGATCCCTTAGAAATAAATCATCAATGTATAGAACAAAATCGAAGACTTCAAACGAGATGAAACTTAAATTCTTAATTAACTATGTAAGAGACCCTGTGTAAAATAATTTGTCACGCACATTAACTATTTGTAGAATGGCTCATATTCATCTAATAATTAATAATAGTACCTACTAAAAATATATTTTGCCGGCTACAAACACGCACGGCCTGACTGCATCGAATTGTCTCACGTTAAAAAATCTATAAAAAAAAACAATAACTCAAAATGATTAATATTAATAATACTTAAAAATCCTTTTCTATACAATTGTATATATGTCAATTATAAAAAAAAAACTGTTCAAATCAAATCAGGCCAAATTGCACCTACAATGTATTATTAAACCCCGATTTAACGTATCATTAATTTTGATTACTGTTAAATCGTTTATCAAAAATAAATTCTGTTGATGCAGTTTAACCTGAGATTAAATAAATATTAAAATAAAGGCATAACTATTTACAATGTATATTTGTAGGGTAGATTATAATGATAGAATCGTTAGTGAGGTATTAATATAAAAAATAGCTCACAGACGATGGTATAATTGTTTCTTGTCTACAAATTATGTTTTTAATTCGATGCAGCCTATTTTACCACACAACCTAAATTATTGGTACACAGATCCCATATAAAAGCATTTTGACACCATGAGAACGTCGTCGCTAACAAGCACTAACGAAATATGACGACGGTTTGAATAACAACTAAATTAAATTATTACAAATAGCTAGTTAGGACATTTGTTTTTGGTGAAAGCCCACTTTTAAAACAAGTGTTTTATTAAATTTCGTTAAGTGAGGCTTTTAAGTTAATCTTTAAGTGGAGTAAGTGCTTCGATAACTTTCTTTTCCGATAAGCATACTTTATTCCCTTGATTCATCTTAAAAAGTGTTTAACTGTATCTTGTATTATCTTATGAAAGACATATTTTTAATTAAACTAATACATTTAGCCTATCCTATATTTAAGTGGAAATTCGTGCAGTCGCCACATTTCGTATTGCTACAAAAGCCATGCAGCGGCCGGAACCAAACAGTCGATCTAGCGTGGAATGTAACACGCGGCGACGCCTCCAGAGCCCACTGACCACGATTGGACCTCACCACCAAATTACAACCACTATATTATGCATTACTCGTAATAAATTCGTATGTCTGACAAATGTGATTTGAATGTGAAACACTATGATGACGTCACTATTGCTGGTATACGTAACAAGCACTGAGTACTCAAGATCAAAGGTGTCGTCTTCCCATTCTTGATGTATGAATGGAGCCCGAGTACACATCCGTCCGGCGATCAAGCCCAATCGTGACCAAATAAATAACAGCCATAACCTGTACAATATAACTAGTTCATATCACAAGGTGACGTCGACTAGTGAGCGACAACGCCGTTCCTTTGTCGCGGGTAACCATTGTAGTCCACCTTCTTGGCGATGGGCACGTCCGGGAGGGGTTCTGACTTGACCTTCTTGTTGGACCTGGGGGATAGGTAGGCTTTGTAGAAGAACTGTGCGAAGAGGACGAAGTACGAGAAGTACATGGCCATGGAGAGCCTGATGTTGATCTGGCTGATGTGGCAGGAGTGCGGGGCGGCCGCCGCCATGTAGTTGTGCGCCCAGATGTTGATGGCGCAGCCCACGATCATCTGCGACAGCTGCAGCACCGTAATGGTCATGGCCAGCATCTTGGGCGGGTAGCGGCCCATGCTCACCAGCGCGTAGTACGAGTACATCACACTGGAACAGAGGAAATCCTTCGTTAGACAGGCCTCGTTACGGTACACTATATTAAACAGTCTTACTCATTCAAAATACGCTCTAGTAACTTGATACTAACAGAAGCTATGACGTGCTATACAATACATACATACTTATTAAACCTTTCTTTTTATTATAGTCTAACTTGATTGGAATATTTTTCTTTTGCTCACCTGATTGATGAACTTAAAACATAAATTAAAGAATAAAAAAATCTGGTAGTATTAATTTATTTTGTTCTTTGATATTCAATAATTTTGATTTAGAACTGGTTAAAAAAAGAAGGCATTTATCCACAAGATACGACTAAAATTAAATATGACATTGACTGACTGTTTAATACCTATCTCCATTTATATTTTATTGGCTGTAATGTAATTTCAAGTGTATGCAATTACAGCGCATCGTAAACTCGTTCACAGTTAAGAGACAGGATTGTATCTTGTCCCTCGTTATCTCAATAGTTTAATTGCTGCCTATTAACGGTGTTTACATCTATATTAAATGATCGTTCATAATAATATATGATCGTTTAATATACTGTATCGTTGAGTCGATGGAAAAAAACTGAGTGTTCGAGAAATCATAAAATTACTTTTTTATTATACTTAATACAAGTAAAAGTAGTAAATATTTGCCATTTTATGAAAAAATATTGTGAAATTTCAACCTTTTTCTATAGCTTAGGAGAACAATTTAAATGAAAATTGATACTACTTTCTAAAGTAGTAGTTAGTGGTTTAAAACAAACTACTTTCTAATCCTTTCCTTGTAATTTATTCGAACTTTTGCCATCGATTTATGCTATATTCATGTAAGGTTAGTTACCTTGCATAATTTCATAATTTGCACAAAGTTTCAAACTCTTATAAAACCTTTTTTATAGGTATCGATTCAATTATTTACTTTGACGCTGTCAATAACAGGATACGGTATACAAAGAAAGCGAGTTTAAATGTAATCAAGAATTATAAAAACCTATAGATTAGTACCGATGAAACTATTATTCAACACTGGATAATAAACATGACATAAATTTCACGTTAACCTGACTGCATTTTATAAATAAATAAAACAGTGGTGGTTATATGAACAGAATATTATTTTAATTTTCTTTGAATCTGCTTTTAATGAAATAATTGTAAATTGTAATAATAAAATATGATCAATTTCTTCTCATATAAAAGTCAATTAATATGAGAAGAAGCTCTAAAAGTATTGCAGTAGGACAGTTAGAAATGGGTACTTCTATATACATATAATAAAACCGAATTTGAACCTCGTCTGTCTGTCTGATCGCAATAAACTCAAAAAGTAACGAACGCATTTTTATATAATTTTCACCAATGGATAGAGTGATTCATAGGGAAAGTTTGTGTGTATAATTCATTCCTGTATTGTTTATACGTGCGAAACCGGAGCAGCTCGCTTGCTAATTATAATTAACTCACAATCAAGACAACACTTTACTTATTAAACAACCTCGGGGGGATAACTTAAAAAGAGTGTACGCAACGTTCTTGTTACCAAAGCGATCGTTAGCAAGGTGAGTGATGATCATGATGATCGTTAATACGTAGGAACGGCGACAATTGCTCGGGCTATGAATAGAACAATTTGCCGTGATCAAACACCGCAGCTTCGCAGAAACGCGGCGGTTCCTCAAGCCGGTGCACTTTATGGAATATATACTTGGGAACTACGAAATGTTCGAATTAGCGGAAAAGATTCATGAAGGTAAGTTTGCTATTTTTTTTAGTTCGATAACTATTCTGGAAACAAATAGATACGTCTAATAATAGATGAATAGTTATGTCTTTAAACAATTTTCTCTGTCAATTTTGTCTGATAGCTGAAAGCACAATTATATGTTGAAAAATGTTTCAAAAACCGGTCCAGTGCAAGTTGCAGTCGCACACAAAGGCTTCTGTACCATTTTACAAGATGTGACACTATACTCTTTTTATTATTTGTTGTTATAGTAGCAATAGAAATACAAACTCTCTGAAAATATCAACTCTCTATCTATAATGGTTCATGAGATGCAGCCCACTGACAGACGTACGGCTAGGGGTTAGTAATAGGTTCCCGATGGCTCCCTTTGTGTACGGAACCCCTTAAGAAAAGGTTACGCATCCAAAATATTTACTACTAGCTGTCCCCAGCGACTTTATCCGCGTGTTTGTTTCCTTTTGGTCGCAGCGTAATGTTATATAGCTTATAACCTTCCTCAATAAATGGGCTATCCAACACTGAAAGAATTCTTCAAATCGGACCAGTAGTTCCTGAGATTAGCGTGTTCAAACAAACAAACAAAGAAACTCTTCAGCTTTATATATTAAGTATAGATTTTATTTATTTAACAAACTACTGAAGTTTTTGAACGCGAATATTTTTAAATAAAATTAAATTATTTTAGGATTCTCTCGCATTTAACTAATAAGTAAGTATACTATCAGCACATTATGACAAATGATTAGATTTGTGAATCGTAAATGCGTTCATTCGCGTTTCTTTAATCCGCCACATACGCCTATAAATTGGTTGGTTCAAAAGATTAAAAGGATAAGCTGTAATCTCCTACCTAAATATCTTTTAATTATTTTTGGGATTTAAAACGGTGGGATTTCCGCCACGTTACACACATATAAATGACTAGCTGTCCCCCGCGACTTTGATCGCGTGTTTTAGTTTTAACGGTTTTTCATTTTTGCAACATTTTTCATTTATGCTCCGCTCCTATTGGTCGTAGCGTGATGTTATATAGCCTATAACCTTCCTCAATAAATGGACTATCCAACACACACAGAAAGAATTATTCAATTCGAACCACTACTTCCTTAGATTAGCGCGTTCAAACAAACAAACTCTTCAGCTTTATAATATTAGTATATAGTATAGATTAACCATTATGTCGACTCAACTAAATAGTTTCAAGTGACAACAGTGGCTATTTTAATTAACTCTATCCAAGTAAAATGCTAATTTAGACAAAATTACGTACCTATTCACAAGGTGTTGAAAAAAATGCTTTTAACTATGAAACATAAAATATCTATGTATTATCTTATACTGTAATCTAGCGAAGAAGTTAAATCTTTTATTGTTTGTAAAATTAATTATTTTATTTTTTATTGAACAAAATACTCATTATTTCATTGTGTTCTACATTTAATTACCTTGTTCAGCTTAAGTTTGGATACGTAAATAAAAACAAGGTGTTATTTATTTACTTTTAAATAAAAAAATACAATAGTTTTTCTTTTTCACAAAAAACCTCGTTATTATTTATAGCTACATTTTGTATTATTTTACCAGTGAACTAATGCTTTAATAATAATAATATTCATTTTAGAAGACAGACTTACAGGCGTGTAATTAGATTTTCTGGAGCTATGTAAATTAAATTGCTGATTGAAATCAAATTAATTTCATAATTTGGCTGTATGTTATATTAAGCCTCAAGAATTTGCGAGAATTATTAAAACGTAGAATTACTAAATATATATATTTTTTAAGAAGTGACATAACATAAATCCTTTTAGTCTGGAATATTCGTAAAATTTTTATATCCATTTGATTAAAATGGATTACACTAGTCCTAGGAGCTGTTGACGAAAATTTCAAGGTTAGCAAACAATCTCACATAACACGAGTAGACTTCCTTTGAGTATAATTCGTTCAATTTAGAAGTTATCGACACTATTGAAGCACGACAGGACACATCTATCTATTCATTTAACGCCAATGCCATTCGAAATTGCAAATTTTCTTTGATAACGCCTGCTTGAACAGCCTTTACAGAACTCTATTAGTGTATCGCATATATTTACATAGCAGGCGGATTCCAGGTATCATTCTGTTAGTTCTAACTTAAGCAGTATTTGCCTTCCGTCATATCGTCATATTTATATACAAAAATCCCGATTTCCCTTGGTTACGCCATAACTTGCGGACGACTGCACCAAATTGGATATTTATGTTTTTGTTATAAAACTGATTTGCGCAACTGCACATACATAAGACCTATAAGACTCCTAAGACCTACGTATTTAAGGTTATAGTTAAAGCATTGTACTCACCTATGGACACAATAGTTCATGACGACGAACCAGCGCGCGGACGACGTGTACTCCGTGAACGAGTACCAGGTGTACAGCAGTACGGTGATGTGGTGGTACCAGTGCAGGAAGATGAGCGGCTTCTTACGGAGGACGATGAACACCGTGTCTCCCAGCTCCGGTAGCTTCGATAACACGAACATCCATGTCCAAAAGCCGGACACTTTGTCTTGTTCGATGAAACTGGAAATAGAAAGATCCATTTTAAAATTTACCGTTAAAAAAAGTTTTCAAAGTCTGGTGAATTTGGAAATGTTTTGTCCAGCTGTGGAACATAACTAAGGACTATAAACAAACTTTAAAAGGCTTAACATTACAATGGCTTTAGATGAAACTAGATCTTCATCAATTTCATCGGAAGATCCCAAATGTAAGAAACCAGACGAAAAATAAATTCCGAAGTGGAAGGCTAAAGACAAAAAACGATGTCTAACATTCTGATTCTTGTGTAGGAGAGATGTAATATTAAAAAACTGAAGCAAATAATGCAACAATGCTTACTCAACGACCGTCAAAGGTAGACGTAATATGCGTCTGTTTATCTGCCAATAAGTGGAATTCTTGTCAGAATTCTAACAAATTCGTATCGATTAACTAGTTAACAATTTCATTGCCATATACTCGTCCATTACCGACATTAGCCGGTTTAATGTGGCGTATAAATGGCGAATGGTTTTACTAGACAGATAACAAAACATTGCGTGCGCATTGAATGTAATGAGACACGCGATCAATGGAAATGAAGCCGCTTCCATAGGGATGTTAATTTGTGTAGTGTGTGAACTCGCTAGGTAAGGTGATTGAATGACTCATTTTAGTGATACATGGGCTAAGTCTTGCACGTAATATGCCCAAAGCTTTCAGTATACTTATACGATAATTTCGACAAAAAAGTTCTAGTTAAACCAAATAGGTACACATGTAAAATAGTGAATAGCCCATAATATGTAGTAATTGAATGTATTAAAAGTTCAATGCGGTTGAAAAGCGTTATCACTTTTAAAGATTCGGTATGATAAGAGCGTAAAACAAACGCGTTTTTTTTACTCCTTGATAATGTGGTTTATTATAAGACGTTTATCAGCTTTCAATAATTTCACAAATGGCAATAGTGTCGGTTCTCCGTTATATTGATAATTTAAATTGCATATAATTTAGCAAGCGTTTATAAAAAAAATATGAGTTAAATAGGTACCTAAGATAGAATCAGACAACCGAAACTGGCACACACACTTTAAATAATGCAAAAACCCAATTTGGACGAAGCAATGAATCTTTTGATTTTAATTAATGTTTGAAATGGTAATTCGGTAGTAGTAAAATTATTATATTCTATTGTATGATGGTATTGCAACTACAGTTTAGTTTTACATTTACATTCAACGACTAGCTTTTCGCTAACTTTTGATTTATGTAATAATTTAAAAATAAAATATAACATTAAAAACCATTTTTTTTACATTGAATTCTGCAAATTTCTCTACATGAATTATTTAACCATCTAATCTTTTTTCAACAACTTTCTTTTACAGACATCAAATAACAAATTGAGTCTATTCTAAAGTAGCAAAGTACCAACCTTCCCAAGGAAACAGACCACTAGGTTAATCGAACTAGTATTGAAGTAGTAGTCATGGCATTGCATCGTCGCGGACGCATAACTGTGACGTAACACACTTTCTATTTCCGATGGTAAATCCTACCATTGCCGCTACGGCGCGCTGATGTAATTTTCGCCGTAAAAATGTTGTTTACTGTGTTCCGAGTTTCTGACACAGTTCTCGTTCGAACAGGTTTATAAGGAAGAGAAACATACGTCTTTATGTAATCGACGGCAGGTTGGCATTGCGTTGGTTTGATTTTTACAAATCATTGCACTCTCGGGAGGATTATCTGAAGACGAACAGCGGAAGTAAGCTTAATCTAGATGTATTGCCAAGTCTACGTCCTGATTGAATATAGCAATTTCTTTGATCTAAGCTTCTGTGAAGATGTATTGAATTCTTTATTCAAATACAAATTACGGGGCACACAGGCCTTCAATTCATCTGAATTATGCCACGGCATCTGTAAAAAACATTTTTTTAATGGCTTTCTGTCGAATTTAACGTTGATATAAAAAAAAGTTTATTGATTGTGACTACTATCATCCCTGTTTCTATTCTATTCAACTTCATATGTGTACCTATATTGTATAGGTACTACCCAACAGACTTATTACAAGAAGCAAAAGCTGTAGGTAAGACTTTGATACGAAAAGCTATAATCTTGATTTTTATTTAAGGGCAACAGAAACAGAAAAATAAGAATACAGTTTCATTTCCCATTATCGGTGTGGGTCTACCTATCTAAAATGAACATCTGGAGGGAAAGAGGAAAGAAGTATGGTCTCTAGTCCACTGAGGACTTAACATTTGTGAAGGGTGTATTATTCTGTGGGCAGATTTTATCATTATTTGTTAAACAATATATACAGTACAGCGTGTAGCCACTTACATACACTAAATTAGAGATAAGCAAGCATAACGTAAACAACAGTATTTTCTAATAATTGATTATAAATAAATGTAAACTTCAAATAAAAATAACAAAAGTATGAAATATTGGAGATCCTTAGTTAAGACAGTGGTTTAATACTCATGTTTTTATTCTCGATTTAAATGAAAAATATTATTTATTATAATAAATAATAATGTTTTTCATTAAAATCGATTTTGATGAAATTTATCTGGGACCACCCCTGTGGAAAACCATACAAAAAACGGAGATGTCACGTAACAAACATACAAAAAATTGTACCGTCGAATTAAGAACCTCCTCCTTTTGAAGTCGGTTTAAGTTTTTCTCCAAATGAACGTTGAATATTCAGTAAGCTCCTATGTTATTGTACTCTTGAGGTTTTTAAGTGTTTGGTGTTGAAAGTCACATTAAGGTAGAAAATATTACAGCAATAATATTTACTTTAAGCTCGTATGGAGGTTATTATTCTCTGGAGACACCAATTAATACGTAATATAAAATATCACTTATAAAATAATAGTTGAATAAGAGACGAGAATCGAATCCTTATATTTTCTTGTAGTTTTGTAACAAAATTTTTAAATATTTTCCGTCAGTAAGAAGTTTTTTCTTCTTGTTGTTGTGACGAAGGTAATAAAAGAAATATTAAACGATGCATAACATAAGGAAACAAAGCGGACGTTTTTCTTTTTTCTGAATACTAATGACAATAATAGTATTCGTAGTGTGTGTGTATATTTACCTAAGAAACATAACATGTACACGTGTAAATGGTTGTGTACTTCACCAACTGGTCATAATAACATTAAAAAGACGCTAAGTAGCGTAAAAAAAACATGTTGAGTGATATAGTGTACTCAAAAAGATTATTTAAACCTTAAACTTGTTAAATATGTAGATACTTGACTACAATGAACGCGGTAAAGACATTAAGAACCTATCCAATATCTTTATCTACGAAAACATAAATTTGGTAGCGTTTCTATCAATCGGAATAGGTAGAAAAAAAAATATGAAATTTATTTAAAACTGCTATAATCCAACAACATTTTTTTCACTGTAGGTTTATATATATACCTATTTCTAGCAATCTGAGTGAACAGCTGAAATCCATCAATCAATTGAAACCGTCACCTAATCCGGTAGGGATTGGTAAAGCACTGGATTTTGCGAGAAAAATAGTGTTATTTATTCGAACGTTATTTTATTTTATCACTCAGCGGCAATTGCGGCAAACTCAATATTTGTAGTTTATTATAATTTTATTCCTCATGATAATGGACAAAAATCCATAATAATATTACAATACCATGAATTACCTAAACTGAGCAAACGTGCTAAAATATATCACACAAATCAAAATTCAAACAACGCAAACTCGTAAATAAGATATATACTATGTATTATATCTGAAACCCGTGTAATATATTTGAACTGTTTTTAGAATTCATGTAACAGCACACTTGGGACCCGCGGCTCATGCAGATAAATCATTTTGAATGCTGAACTGCGAAAAAAGAAAATGTATTGCCATAACCAAGAACTGTGTCAGGAATACGTTCTAAAACTGTATTACACATTTATAACCATTATAACTAAGCTGGAACTTTCTAGAAAGAACTTTAATAGAACTTCAGAGAGCAACCAAATATAAAACTACTTGCTGAAAAATATAAAATTCGTACTACATAAAATTCTCTCGTGGATTTAATTTAAATGGTAGTGCATTGGCTTTGAAAAGAAAGCTTAAAGGCGAAGTCTGAAAACATGCAAAATTGCCAAAGATATGTTGAGGGACGAATTAAAAGATAAATGGCAAAGACCAGACTGCTATTGACAAATTAATTGCGCTTTTTATAAAAACCTTGATGAATATAAAAACGTTTTCATGAATAAAATTATGAATCTCTTTTTCAATATTACGCGACCTTCAAAGAGCGTAAACCGATGTATAATTATTCTATTTATTTATTTTAAGTTTGTTGACCTTGAAAGTTGCGTGAGGATGTGCAATTCAAAAGCCTATTAAGTTAATAAATATGAGTAAAATTAAAAATTCTCGATAATGTTGGTCTGCCCTTGTGAATACGACATTGACCGTGGCAATGCCGTTCCGTCTGCAAATACTGTCCCAAATCGATATAACATATATTTAGACAGGGCTGTCAAACAAAGCTCCAAAATATTAAAAGAGTAATTAATTTAATAATAAATTCTTCTTAGCGTGTTTAATTAATTTATTTATTGATTTAGCCTCACTAACATCGTCAGAATGATATTATTTAGGTATCGTAATAATAATACGAACAATGATGACAATGATTATTAGAAAACATCATCCTTACATCCTGTCTGTCTGTCGCACTTTCACGCCAAAACTACTGAACCGATTTAAATAAAATTTGGTACACAGATCTAGAGCCTGAGAAAGGACATAGGGTACTTTTTGCCGCGATAACCGACATCCACGCGGGCGGAGCCGCGGTAAACAGCTAGTTTATAATAAGACGTATATTAGAGACGTTTTTTGACAACCCATTGTAATTTTTTCTCAACTACTTTACATTTAGAGTACTTATTTTGTATCTTTGTGGTTAACATTAATTAAACTTCGTACATAATATATTTCTTACAGAATTATTAATTATAGTTAAATTACAAGTTTAATTAGGTGATAAATAATTCTTTTAGATAACTTATTAAAAGTTTTATATATGTATTTTAAATGACATAGGTGCAGGTGTTAGTTTTTTATAATTATTTTTTCTAAAAACTATGTACAGATATTTAATGCGCCTTCTGATATAAATTTTATTTGTGTATATTTGGTTTTAGAAAGCCTTTTTTGAACATAAATTATTTGTCATTGGATATCCGTAAAAAATAATTAAACCAAGTTCCGAGCTCATTTAGTTAATTTACATAAAAGTTATAAAACCGTTCATGCAGTACAAGTGTATAACACAAATCCTGTCTACACATAGGAATCATGTAGAGTGCACTCTCAGCTCACGTTCCATTTATAACGCGTAAACCGCGTCAATGCCAGATGCGTTTCACGTAAACCCAGTTCCAAAGATAATACGTCGATCGCCTACGACTGAGAAACGCGTATTCTTGGTACTCCCGAAATAGATTATTATAAATAAGTATTACGAGTACTTATGGTATAAGCAATGTGGGTGGGTATGTATAGGTGAAGGTTAAATAATTTGTTGGTACTTGTCTTGTTGATTAATTAGAATTTAATGAATCAGTTCCGTTAGCAACTGTCATTTTTTTGTTGATATATTTGTTATAGGCGTAAATCTTAATTACTGTACTGACTTGGTAGATACACATAATTATAGGAAAAGGGGTCACGAGGTTTCGGCCGCCAATGGCATGAAAAAAAGCCACTCAATTTTAAGAACGTGTTGAAGTTAAGTTTCATTACACCTTCAGACTTCCCCAGGACGGACAAAATCCCTATGGATTTTGTCACTCATGAAAGCGATTTGTCGGGTCATAAAAAGCGATAAAAAGTTCAACCTTGAACAGTCAATTTAACGTTTTAATCTTTTGTCTAACATAGGTTAAGTATATTTTATCCGACTATTGAAGGTTACTTCTGATCAAGGTTAAACAGATGCCGTGACTCAGATGAAGATAATTTTTCTTTCAATATGACAGCCCTACATTTGGCACGAGCGAAACGGGAGCGGTATTGTCAAACTGAACGATACATTTTATCTATACTAATATTATAAAGCTGAAGAGTTTGTTTGTTTGTTTGTTTGTTTGTTTATTTGTTTGTTTGAACGCGCTAATCTCAGGAACTACTGGTTCGAATTGAAAAATTCTTTTTGTATTGGATAGTCTGTTTATTGAGGAAGGCTATAGGCTATATAACATCACGCTACAACCAATAGAAGCGGAGCATAAATGAAAAATGTTGTAAAAATGAAAAACCGTTAAAACTAAAACTCGCGAACAAAGTCGCGGGGGACAGCTAGTGCCTTATAAAAGTACATTAAGCAGAGTCAGCTTTTGTATAGCTTGGATTTTATACGCGTTTTTGTCATGATATACTTTATCATACATTTAAAGGTAAACAAACGGATAATAAAACGATTCGTTCTTTCTGTTCTGCTATTGACTGACTATACAAATTAGCAGATTTCTTGTTTGAACTGCATCACATAAAAATCTAAAGTTTACATAGTTATAACGTTAGCTTGCAATATTTTAACGGAGAATATCGTGTCAAACACAATCAATGAGATTACTTATACACGAACAAATAACTGTATTAAATGTATTAATATTTACATAGTAAGTCGCTCCCGATGTTTGTACGCTTACATCTTTAAAACTACGCATTTTAATGCAGTTTTGAACAATGGACAAGAGTGATTCAAAGGTAAGTAGGTATAATTCATTTGTTTCTTCTAGCCGTGTTAAGCCGGGCGGGTCGCTAGTATAAAAATAAAACATTCCGAGTATTGTTGGTACAACATTACGATATCTTTGGATAAAATTCAAATAAAAAATATTGCATGCTAGAAAACGTGCTACTGCGCACCTAGATTAAATAGATTGTTTTGAAATGGTATTTAGGTAATTACGTAAATAAAAATTATAATATTATTATTACTTTATTTATTTTTTTCATTTTGTTTAATATTTATTATATATTAATCTCTTAAGAACTTTTTGCTATCTTTATTCGTGGGAAGATTACCTTTTAAAATTAAATTTGAAAAGTTTATTAATTAGTTAATTTTTATAACTACACACCTATATTTTTTTTATATATAGGATATGCAACTCGGTATTTTCAAGATTCTCTATTATATCTATTCTCTTCTCCTTATTTGCAGTTTTGTATTAAAGAAGCCGCCTGAGCGAGACATTTTTTTCCTAGTACGTACTTATGTTGAACCAGGAATACGCCTTTATTGGATCGGACAGGGTTTGGTTGGTTTTTGTAACATACTGTATAACATGTATTACATAACACTACGAAATTAGTTAATAACGAGTGTCACGAAAATGACTTAATTTCAAGCCTAGACAAATGACATCACGCTTTCCTTAGTTTAAATATCGGTCACAATAAATTAGGCCAGGAACTATAAAACACAGGCAAGTAAATTAATCCTTCGTAAAAATAAACGTAGGAACTTTGATAACAACTAAATTAATGTTAAATCATTCGGTAGTCAATATAGATTTGGAAGTGATAAAGTTACGGCAATGTGCCAATTTCAGAAAAAATCAGCTCGTTACAGATTTGGCAACGATCACATAGCTTTAGTTTAGTTTTATAGGTCAAAATCTTACAAAAAACTGTTTCGCTACAAAAAATACTGCTGTAATTTTGTTTACTTTACGTCAGTTTAATTCTACAAAGTCTTCAATGTCCAATTTATTTTCAGTAACAAATTAGGGACCTAAAATTTCATTAATTTTTTGCCGTTTGCCCTAAAAAGGGACAGACGCTGAATAAATAACATAGAAGATTAATTGCGGACCGAGACTAATAATTTTATTGCCGTGACACTTTCTTTTTGACGTTTAATTAAAAAAAAAAAAAAAAAAAAAAAAAAAAAAACTTTAACCAACTAGAGCAAGTACAGCCAACTGCACATAGGTGACACATTAACAGTACCTTAATTCAAAGCAATAACGTTTATTTTTGCAATTCGTTGTGAACGACAGTTCCAAAAGTCCAAAGTAATGTAGCCTACCAAGGATGAACAGGAAAACATGAATGTTGAACACTTGTACCTTTCCAAATATTTGTTCATCACTACACTAAACTAAAAGTCCAACTTAGGTACTTTGTTTGCGAACTCTTATTTACACATACACTCACAATTATCATCCTAGTGTGTGAGTGTCGGCAAGCTTCAACAAATACGATATTTTCCATACATGTACACGTACATGTGGTACATATCTATTGGTTATAATGGTCATGCGCAAAATCAATGATATCGTCAATGTTATACATTTGAGTTAATGATCTCATATTATCTGATGTTACACTTAGTAAGTTCAGTATTTACTTAACATCAGATCGTGTGTAAACTCGACTTTTACACGATACACTAGGTATATATAATCTATATACATATACATAAAAAAGAATTTATGTTTATAATATGTATGTTCACCTAAAACTCAAGAACCATTATCCCTATTGATATGAAACTTTGCTCGCATATAAAACGCGACGTAGTTACGTTAATAGGTGGCGCTGGTGGCAGTGATTTTATTTTATCTTTTGAACCATAGGTCGAATTGTAGATTTGTTTAGGTAAAGAGAAGCGCACCGAGCTAGTGTAAAAATAAATTAAGTATTTAATAACGAGTGCAGAAATGCAAATTTAAATTACCCATCACACGTATATTTTTGGTCAGGTAGTAAATAAGTACATTTTTTGTTCTTTTGACGCAAGTGGCGTTGAAATTTACGTAGTTTAAAAATTGTGATAATAATACTTTAAAAAAAAACAACTGTACCAGCAGTCGATGTATTTTTTACGCATTCGCATTTAACGACACTGGTAACTGGGACCGCGGTCCGAGTTAATTGCGGTCCCAGTCGCCGGATATCTCCTGCACTAAATCGGATTAATTATTTTTTTGTTGTTCCTTATACTATGGACATATTTTTTTTAAATCTCACCACCCTGCCAAGCCAGGACGGGCAGCTACTCATACTCACTTATAAAATTTTGAATCAGAAAGTAAAAAGACACATTTTATACGACAAATAAACCTCGGAAAGTCACGACAAAGTCAAAGAGTACCAATAACAATCGTATAGCTTTTTACGAGCACTATCGGGCAGTAGAAAGGTTCGCAGCCTATTTATCCATTGTTCATGAGCTTTCAATAAGTATTTATTACTATTTACAACCGGTCTTTACGGTTTGGGAAAATGAGCGGGTCACGGAAAGGTAAAGCCTCCTTCCAATATACGTGAAATAAATTGTCGAGAAGGTTAACACTGTTAAGATTTTAGGTACTTTTTAGCTACGTAACAAGAGTTTTGAGACAGTTATCATGCAACAGGCTATTATTTTACTATATCTTGTTGATAGAACAAGAACTAAAAGCAATAAATACTTTGTTATAGCTTTTTTAGTCAACTGCCAAAGAAGGGTTGTTACCTATTTTGGACAGCGCCACGCAGCATGTTATCTTTTATTTTGATTAAGATATACGGCTTTTACGAGACAATCAGAGGTTTTACTTTACAGCCCTAGATCCCGGACCCCTTTGACCCTATTTAAAGTAGAACAAGGGTCACGTATTAGACCCACAATTGACCCGATACAAGCAGAAACGCTAAGAGATTTTATATTATTCTTTATTGTAAGATCGATTGTATGAAGTTCGTAAGTAAATAGAAAATGTTTTATATTATAAGCATTACTATAAGAAAATAAGAGGAAAATATTGAGATAATTTATTATACTCATTTAGTTTTCGATAGAGCTGTTATCAAAAACTTTATAAAAAATATCCATAGTATTATGGATTGTATATTATTAAAATAAAATGACACATAATAAGGTACCTATTACTTAAATCGAATAGGATTAATCAGTGTTAATTTCCTTCAGATCAACCTCAACAAACAAAACAAAAACTAAAGAATTAAGTGTTTATCTTATGTTATAATTACATCCAGTTAACATAGGTACCTACCATGTAATCCAGAATGGACAGAGATGAATGAAAGTAAGTATAGTTCATATTATGTAACGGTGGTCTCGTTGAGAGCAGTCCACTTTTGAATAATGTTTTTTCATGATACGACCTTTTTACTGACCCCAATTACAAGCCTTGAAATTAAAGTAATGTAGTGAAAAATATGGTGGTAATAAGTTTAGTATATTTTATTGGGAACCTGTAATAACTTATGTTCGTGTTACGATCCGAATAAGGAGTAAATATAACAAATTTCAAATAAAACATTAACAAAATGTGGTTTATATATTTTGCCTCCAGGGATAGCCGAGTGGAAAGTTCACCACGCTAATTACCACTGTTGCGACGTACCGCGGGTTCGATCCTCGCATGGGACAAGCATTTGTGTGATCCACAAATGCTTGTTCTAAGTCTGGGTGTTCTTTGTGCATGTGATTTGTATGTTTGTTAAACCTCCACTAGGATTAAATACATTAGTGCGAGGGTCGTTTTAAAAAAATGTTTATTATACACTGCTTCGTATTTTATATGGTAGAGCTATATGAATTAAACGTAAAACTATTTACCGTAGGTCAAGTGTATAAAAATATTCATGTCTTTGAAATGATATGTATGATTGCGAAACACAATTACTTTCTAACCGCACCCTAATCGGAGTGTGTCAATATTCTAATATCTAACTAGCTCTATGATATTTTACTAAATTAAAATTATACTAACTAGCGACCCGCCCCCGCTTTGCAAAGGTAGACAAAATATTAATGAATTATACACAGAAATCTTTCTCTTGAATCAATCTATCTATTGCTGAAAACTGCATTAAACTCCGTTGCGTAGTCCTTTTGACCGCTTAAATGCGACACATATACCTATCTGTGCCCTTACCGCTCGTGTCGTATTTCTGGGACAGAGAACATGCATGATTTTTTCGTTCTATTTCAGTCCTATTAACTGCATGGTACGAACAACTAAAACAATGTTGAATAGAGATAAAAATTTCCAAAAATTACTTAAAATTATATCTCGTAGCTCTAAGTATTGAAGAAGCTTAAACGGCACGGCAATTGATATTTAGTCAAGCTTAAAAGGTTAAAAGATCTAAGTACGATTATCGTACGAACAGCGGGAGAAACTTTACTTTATAGTATGTAAAGAAGAGCATTATAACGGTACAATGATCGTCTAGAAACAGAGCTGCATCGTATTGGTAACAATAACAATAGAAAATAAAATTACCTTGCTATCAGGCTCAATCTCATAATGTCTAAAGTTAACTGTAATAACAATGTCTAACCTAGATAGAATGTAGAAAGCACTACATTTTGTTCCCAGAGATTTCACGAGGCTGATTCCGTTCTTCTATAGAACTTGTCTAATCTTTTAACAGACGAATTCGATTGAGGATCATTTCTCACGGGATAAATTTTGTAGAACCAGATTGACACAAGTATCCGTTAAAAATCAGTAGAATAAAATAACAGGCCATAAAAATATTACAAGTGGATTTAAATCGCGATATCGAGCCCTAGAAATTTGCTACGTCATTCCTGGGATATTAACAAGCTTTTTTACTTGTATTTTTTGCTTATCTCCATAATTCATAATCATTTCCACGCTTTGTATGGCTTCCCTTTTGTCTAGTTCCTTGTCAGATACAAGGAAACCAATATCTAAGTAGTTTAAAGACATACCTAGATAAAGTAAATAAGACCCATAAAACGTCGGCAAACATTTATTTGTCTAATGTTATTTAGTGACGTCAATAAAACGATAGCAAATATGTAATACTTAATATGTAAATGATAAGTTAACGACTAGGTAGATAAAATAATCTATACTAAATTGTTCTGTATTCATTATCTAACGCATTATAAAAATGAACACGTGTTCTGTTGACCATGACAGATAATAGAAAACATAGTGAACAGTGTAGTTTGATCAGGTATGAATACCAGATCAAACCACACTGTTCAGTTATTGGTTTTAACCGGTTTGCCAGGATAACCCATTGAATATCGTGATAGGATGAGCCAAATCCGGCACAATTTTCAAGCTGGGTCAACAATAATAATAAATAGGATTCAGAAATATACCTTTATGTTCGGTCTTTAGCTTTTCCAAATGTAGTCTGATCTAAATTCTATCGATATTTAATATGCTGCTGTTTGTCATCCCTACCTAAATAAACCAAAAACAAAATAAGATCTAAAATCTAGACGTAACTAAAATAATGAGGACTTGTGGAGTAATCATCATCATCAGCTGGAAGACGTCGACTGGTGAACAAATGCCTCCCCCATAGAACCCCACAACAAACGACAACTTTTCGCTTGCGTCCTCCGGTTGCCCGCGACCCTGACGGTATCATCGGTCCACCTGGTGGGAGGCCTACCAACGCTTCGTCTAGCTGTTCGTGGTCGCCACTCGAGATTCTTTCTTCCCCATCGGTTATCGGGTCTTCGAACGATGCATTATTGCCACTTGAGCTATGTCAGTGTGACCTTCGTTCTTTGGTGAATTTCCTCGTTCCGATTTTATCGCGCAAAAAACTTGTAGAGTGTGAGTAAAATAATTATGGATTCAAAGATTACCGAAGTTATTATGTTACATACAAGAAATATCTTAATTAAATGTAAACATACAGTTATATAAAAACTTCCACAGCCATCGAGAGAAGTGTTAAATGAATTAAACGACCACTTTACCAAAACAATTGCGTCAATCATAATTCACTAAAGTATCGTTAGTTCCGTATTTGTGTTTAAATGTAAGTGCTTTTAAAAACAACCGGTTAAATCTAAAATTAACACGGCGCTGATGATATTAGCACTATAACGAAAACAAACAACTGTCAACTATGGTTTTTAATATACAAGGTTATATTTCAATGGGGAAAAAAACCATGAATATTCGTCGACCAAACTTCTATTTACGGCGCGATATATTGTAAAACATACAACTGTTACATCTAGATTCGTTGAACCAAGGATTAAGTAATAAATTAAGTATAAGGATTTTGAAGATAATACATTAATTTTTTCATATTATTTTGCTTATAAGGATAACGCAGTCTAATCTTTGGCTTTTTGCTTGCGTAAGCGAATTGGAACATTCCCATTTTGAGAAATTGCGTTGTATTCAAACGATCTCGCGGTTTTCCCGAGAAAACAAGTATTTACACAATAATCGTGTTTTATTACTCGTTCATCTTTGGACTAGTTATTCAATGTAACAGTTAGATTGGATGACAATACGTCATCTTAGGCAGGAGCTCCATGTAAATTGGTAAGTTGAATCAGGAGACACTGGAGCCAACTCCAACACAATTTGGTAATAGGGCATTCAGACTGACTCAAATATTAGGTATTCTTCAACACCAGATTCATAACTTATCAACACTTAAACTCAAACATTTCATAAAATGTGGACACATACATTGCCCTGAACCGAAACAATATAGCTATAGCACTTGTGTTATGGAGTCAGAGACAACGAAGGTACCAAAAACACCTAGACCCGAGACAATGTAGCAAAATGGTTTTCTACATTGACCTGTCTGGGATCGCACCCGGGACTTCAGAGCTAGTAGAGACACCTTGAAAACCGGTGTGTACGCCACTAGACCACGGAGCTTGTTAGCAGACATCTTAAAAAATATACAATAGACAATTCAAGTTCATCTTTAATCTACGTATAATACAGAAAAATTATATAATATATATAATTCAATAATGAAACGTCAATACTTTTTTGCAACAAAGCCACAAAAATATTTTTCATAAAACATTGATTAAAGTAATTTTATAGGTAGGTATCATCATTTCGATAATAAATATTGCCAAACAATGTTATATAGGTTGTATAAGTATTGGTCAGTTTTTAGGGATCCGTACCCATAGGCCTTTGGGAACCCTTTTAAAAAGCCTGCGCTGTCCGTCCGTCCGTCTGTTTGTCTCATGAACGGTAATAGGTAAACAATTAAATTTTTTACCGAATGTGAAAATCAGATGCCGCTATAACAAATAGAAATTATATTGATATACCTTCGTAGTATTAAATCAATCTTGTGCGATGGTACGAAACCCTTCACGCGCCACTCCGATTCGCACTTGACCTGATGATTTTTTAAATAACATTATTGTTAAAATACAGGAAATATGCATTTTATGGCACGTATTGAGCAATTATTCATAAGAAATCTATGTTGATTAAACAGACAATTAGTAGTACAGGCATAATATTATTTAACTATTATGTGTGTACATAAATAATTAAATAAACAAACGATATGCACGTTTTAGTTGAGTGTAATAAGTAAAATACAAACCGGTCTTAGAATAGAAGCGTTTAAATATTTCCATTGGGAAAAACTGTTGAAGCTATATACAACTGTGGCTATGTTGGTAACCGCAAAGGAACTTTAGAAATAAAACCAATAACAATATCATTATTATTGTTAAAATCTATAATTCTCCATTCATTCAATTCACTTTTTGCGAACATATATGCTGATTTCGTAGGTTTTCTTGCAGTATGTCGCGTATTTATGGACATCCTGTATAGTACCGGTAACGTTTATTTAGACAGCATCCATACTATAAGATTTTATTGTTTACATTAGAACAACTAATGAGTGAATAACTTAAAACAGATTCTACTAACATTATGAATGCTCTGTCATTGTATATTTAAGTACTGGTCATATGTTACTTGGGATTTCCATCACTTAGAATTAGTTCGATAGTTATTTATGCAAACAATTAAATCTATACTATAACTAATACAAAAAAGACAAAGTGTTTGTTTTTAACGCGCATATCTTTGAAAATTCCAGTCGGGTTTTGCATTTGTTAGCCCAATTATCAGGGAAGGTTATAGGGTATTTAAAATCACGTTACTTGTCTTGGGAGAAAAGCATGGGGATAAACACCTTTTTAGTTCCCGCCGTTTCGTTCATGGTCACGGGCAGACTCAAGACTAGAATCTGCCCGGGACCATGACACCTGCAAAGGCGTCGAAACGTCGGGAACTAAAATCTAAATATAACACGATAGAATCCGTTTTAAAAAGTAGTTTTATTTCAATGTCTAAGATTCGCGTAAACCTCAGACATCAAAAGCAAGGGGAGTGAAACCGCTGGGCAAAGCTAGTAAATTATATAAGCACTGCGACAAAAGAATTAAGAAATTACCTGTAACAGGTATATAAACACCATAATAACTAATGTTCTTGTTCTATGACAAATACAGTTGTAGGTATGTACAGTCGTTAACGTGTTTAAATTTATCAGTTCTAAGAACAAGTGTATTAAATGAGAAATTAAAGCTCGGACGGAAAAAATCTTTCATGACTGCTAATTAACCACTTAATTAAGCACTTAAATAGTTCATGAAAAAAGGTTTTCTCATTAAAAAAAATCGACACGTTCACGAACGATAATGAAATATCTTGGAGACCAAATAGAACTAATGCTCGAATACTAAACCGTCGCTCAGTTTTAAGTCCCCTTTAAGTCTCGTGCTGTCTCTGTCACTCGAAGGAGTAAAGTAGCGACGGATAGACATTTAAGAACATCTTAAATTTAAGTTACGTTTGAGAATTCGAGGGTAATTTACCTATGTTTAAAAAACATGATTTGAGTAAAAAATAAATTATAAATTATCAACTCATCGTATGTATGAATCCACGTTTGGAATACGAAAGATAAAGTAAAGTAGCAAATTACATTTACATATTCCAAGCATAGTTGACATATAAATCAATATTCTAACTTTGGACATAATAGCCTTGTATTCTTGGTAATAAGAGTATTTGTAATTACTTGTTACATCTGATTGACGTCGGTTATGCGTTTAAAATATTAATTACGTTCGTAAACAAACATAATAGCTTTCTCATTAATCACTCCGTAATTATCACACCGTGAAACGGTGAAAAGATTAAACACACATTGGTTTACATTGACAACGTTTATGAAATTATATGTATTACTTGAATATGATAAGCTTAATAAGTAAATAGGTAGTTATAATAGCGGTAAAACATGATGTAGTTCTAGTTATTTTATTTTTAATACCTTTAAACTACTGTTAGAGGTTACTTAATGCTCTATATAATCTATACTAATATTATAAAGAGGAAAGATTCGATTGTTTGTTTGTATTGAATAGGCTCCGAAACTACTGAACCGATTTGAAAAATTCTTTCACTGTTGGCAAGCTACACTATCCTCGGGTGAAGTAGGCTATATAATATTTTATTAATTTTGAAATTTTTGTTTAATACCCGTGCAAAGCCGGGGCGGGCTGCTAGTGCTCTTTACTTCTATAGAAACTTGTTTCTTAATTAAGTGCCACTTATTCGCTGGCAATTACGCTGACAGTGAATTTATTCGCGGTAATAAATTTGATTTTTTCGGAGCTGAGAAACTGTTTTTATATTGAAGCAGAAACATGAGAAAATCAAGGAAAGCTCGCCCTCCGTAGGGTACTTGTAAAGTAAAGGGCAAAGTTTGCAAAAGAAATAGAGCCATCTTGCAATGTAGCTATTTTCATAACAACTTCGGAAAACAGCAATTTTACAGGTAGGGCAAAATGTCTCTGGCTTTTTCATTAGATAGCCTGAAGCGATTTAATGCATAAAAAAATAGGTGAGGTGATAAATAAATAAGTACTGTAAATCAGTAACGTTTCTTTGGTCACAAAGAAGTTACAAAACTGTATTAATCAGACGTCCCGTTTTGGGATATTTGTTCTTTCAATAACCATAACATAGGTACAAGTATGTGGAGATTCCGTTACACATTTTCCTTATGGGAACCACTAGGCACTCCAAATTAGTGTAAGTATTCATCCTAAGGTTATTATTTCCTACAAGTTCATGTCTATTTCAATACATGCTAGAGGGTTTTCCAAACCTGTCCTTTCCTTCCGTGTTTTACAACATCCCAGTCTAACAATAGTTCTCTCGGTGTTGCCACTACAATAATTTATTTATTTATTGACATTTTATTAATATCATCCTTCGTATCGCTCATTCGACCGAAACGTCCAGTCGATGAGAGCTCATTGTAATTAGTAAGATTATCAATAATGAACACGTTGTGCATGTTAATGATAATTGTTAACAACACAAACTTGTTTAATCTCTGTAGGTTATCTGTTTGGCAACTTCCATTAACTTAGATAATGAACCGTGACAAGTTCAAAGGTGCCGATCACATATCAAGGTAATAGGTACCTATTGATATTATTCTCATAATTATTTATGTCCCGAATGCAAACAAAAAGGAGTTTACTGGTCCTTGTGTACTGAAGTCCTTTGAGACTTAAGAATTAAAGGGTAAGTAAACATCTGACTTGGAATGAGCTTAATAACAATATTTACCGTCAGGCCAAGTAGAGTTCAGAGAGCTTATGAAACTTGATTCGGGTGGCTTTCAGTAATCCCCCATATCTTATTATTAGTATTTGTTGTCCTTTTGTGTATTTTCTTATGCGTCGCATTTATCGCAAATAAACGTTTTTTTTTTTTCTTTAAAATCTCAATTTTTTTCCGAATCCAATACTAAAATCTATGTATGCAATAGATTTACAATTAGAAAAGATCCCTTCATTATTATCCCTTTATTATTAACATCGACAAGGTTATTTTTCAATGCAAAAAAAAATTAATACCTTTAAGCAGTGTGGGCTGACCGGATAGAATATTGACTCACGAATGTACTATTGTTTTGCAAATTATTGCAATTTACCGCGCTTATTACATTCATTGTTTTCAAGAAACTGGTCATTTTGCGTAGTTGACTGCTACTTATGTAATGTTATCAATTTTCATCTCGTAATCTATACTTACGGGCAATTTTCTTAGTATCTACTGAATATACGAGTTTTTTTTTTACATTATGTGTGTGTTTTTTGAAGTGAAACTTCTTTAGGCGCATGAGGGTAAAATTTTTACAGATGAAACGTCACGCCGGTATGCAACGGAAGTAAATTTTTTATGATAATTGGTTTGAAGGTTAGGTAGTTTTAATATTTACAAATAACATGTGGTATTTCAACTTGCCACTCGTCATTTGATAATTTAATAAATCATTTACCATAAAATAAAAATATTTCATAAATTCGCTTTTCTAAATTTTGAATTCAAAAACAAAACTTAATTAATAATTTCTAATATTGACAAAAAACACGTGGCATTTTTATTTACAATTCGTCATTTGAGATTTCAATAAATCATTGTGCATAAAATACTAATAACAATATTTCATAAATTCTTTTGACGAAATTTTAATTTAAAAATTGGAATTTCTAGAGTAATCATTAATTTACAAAAATTTTGTATATATTTAAATTGGATTAGGTATTTTTAATAATTACAAAAAATCACGAGGAATTTTAATTTAATATTCAACATCTGAGATTTGACTATATTATTTTTCAAACAATATAAAATAAATTTATTTTAATAATTCTCTTTAATTATTTTTATTATTAAATATTAATTTCAAATAACTTTTCATTTTCAGATTGCAATGCCAAAAAGAAGTTATACTTCTGACATGTGTACTTTGTACGCACGCATGTTTTTTGTTTTAAAGGTCAATTAGGTAAGTTACCACAGTTTAACTCAGTATAAAATACTGACACTACCGGAATCGGGTATCTGTTTCCCATCCCTTTCGGGGTTAGGAGGTAATGTGTCTAGAATCTAGCCCGAGTGTTTTATTTCAGGTATGGATAATTCATAATAGTTACACATATTTAACCAGTATTATTTTTTCTTCGATGCCTTAGGCTTAGAACTAATAGATTTAAAGTAAAGCCAGGTATTTAATATACAGGAAAAATTATGCAGATCATTTTATTTAAATATATACTTCCCGACCTTCGCAATCCAACAAGTCATTATTCCAACTACTAATGATACCTTGAGAACGTGGTTACTGTCTAACGCAATATCATGAGATGAATAGAGTTCAGAGTATTAGTCAAGTATTTATCAATCATGAATAATGTTACAGTGCCATTAGCAAAAAAATTTGGTTACTTAATCATTATAATGATGATTGCATTGACCGTTGCACAAGTTTCTACAATGTATCTTAAATACAATGTATAGAATTACCGGTTGCAATTGATGAAGTCGTAAACACCTAAACTGCAATAAAGGATATTGGTCACAGTGGGCTAATTCCATAACATTAATTAAAAGGTTAGGCGCTTTTTAATTAGTGATTTTGATCAAATACATTCAATACACAAATTTACTACTTGATCAATAATTTATTATTTATGTATTTATTTACATACACACACACATAAAACTATTGTTACAGGTACCTACTACCTAATGCAATAGCCTATGTACATAAATAATAAACAATAGTAACTTAAATAATAAACTAAAACGAACAAATATTACAATGAGCGGCCCGTTTGAAAGCGTTCGAATTTAAATAAAATCACTCGTTGCTAAAGCTCTCGTAAAGGCTCTAAAATTGCCTCGTGGATTTAAGTAGAATGTAGAGACAGATAAACTTGAGAACGCCAAGTTTTCTTGAGTATATGAGAGTAAGTTTATCAAATGCCTTTGGGACGACGCAGGCACGTGTATCGTTACAGTTTTACGGAACAATCGTGCGACAACAGTCGCTGAAACTGAAAGCACCCTTCACCTTGGAAGCCCGAGTTTCTAGGTCAGGGTTAAATAAAGTACATATTTTGAAGTTCCCGCGAATTTGGAGCTCCGGACTGGATTATTGCTACTCTCTTATTGACAATACTAAAATCATCTCTCTCATCACTTTGAATACAACCGATACGTAGATGTAAGTTAAAATTGTTTAAACATTTGCCGCCATAGAACAACATGGTGAAATTATGACAAAAACATGTTTTCTTACATTTTTGACGATGTAAGCGTCGTTTAAGTTCGATACATAGTTATTAAATACGCACTTGCAGAAACCATAGAACCGTACGATATAAAAGATATAGTGCATAATGGTATAAATAGCTCTTTATAAGAGTATGTTGAACTATTAACATACTTAAAGGGAAACTGGAAATCCCTGATTACTCTGTTACGTATTAAATGTAATGATAAGCAGTACCTAGACGATTACCGGTATATCTGGTTTGTATTATACGGTATTAAATACAATATATTGACTCATAATACTTATAATATGGTTAACCAGTTCACGCTTGTGTTTCTTTTATTCATCCATCTCGTCCTACTTCGGGCATAGACAATGTGTGTATCTGTATGTATAATTATTAAGAGTTTTAAAACATAAAAAAAAATCGTTTAACTTTGATTTTTAGCTCGGAAATTACCTATGTTTCTATAAATTATAGCTGACTCCCTACTCTCCCATAAATAAATAACATTGAATTTACTAAACTACTAATTGTTAATATTCTTCACTGTTCATTAATTAGGACGTAACAACATGAACATTAACTAAGAAAAAGTGGCAGGATTGAACATAGTAAAATTTAAATATTTTCATAGCAACCAAGCACTGTTAAAATCTAAGAAAATTCTTTGGGCTTCTTTGATGAGCGAATTAGTATTCGTACGTGCTTAGCATGAGATTTTGCCCGAGGAAAGTTTATACAAAAGCCTAATTGCTAAGAGAAAATGTAATCTGAACTTTTTAAATATTTCTGAAACGATACAAAGTTTAATTTAATAATAATGTAATACCTACATACCTAAAGTATAATCTTTAAATAAATATGCTACTTTTTTGTATCGTTCGTATCCCACCTCAGGGCAAAGCCTTTTTCCCTGAGGTGGGATATCCGAACTCATAATTTTTTTCATCCTTCTCATCGTCCGTGATCAGTGTTATTAATAGAATAATTACTGCCATCCGATCGGGCTATTAAACATAATTATTTTACATGATATCAATATCTTAAGGTCACGGCCCACGACATGCTAGATAGTCTTGCAACTGTAAGGTGCTTAAACAGTTAATAAAATCCGCCAGAACTATGCTTTCAGCAGTAGTAGTAAGACTTTTGTTCTCGACGTGGTGTGGTGTGTAGATAGATAATTATTGGTAAGGTTATTGTTGTAATTTGTGTTACCTTACGAGGCTGACTTGGCGCACCAGCGCAAAAAGTCTTATTAAATAAATGATTAAAAAAAAAAAAAAGACTTTTGTTAGTGAAACAGTAAGTTAGTTTTGGGTATCCCAGGAAGCAGAGAAAGTTATTTATTTTAAAATCTCTATTGATATTGCCGATACAATCTGTAAAGCTAGGATTGTGGTTTGATTAAACAAATATTGCCAATGTAATCTACTATTCTATTTATGTTGTGATAAAGACAACTAACTGATTGTAGGTATATACGTCATAAGAAATATAATAAAAACATTCTCACTAATGGTAATCAGTGACACAATTACATACGAGTATTGACGAAACCTACCACGTGAACTTTCGCTGCGTACATCCACAGAATAACATTATATATGTGTAAGTACGCGTCAAGAATATGTATAGTTAAGTATATATACGTGCATGTACATAAGCTGCGGAACACACGTAGTGATGTCCCGAACGTGACTGGTTTAGCAGACGTGGCGCGATGCGAGTCTATCGCGCAGATAACGCACAAGTAAAAGTTATGTAAACAATGTCAAAGGAACGTCAATATTATTATCTATGAAACTATTTGCTGTTATAAGCACGAGATTTTTGCATAACAAGATTAGCTAAGCAATCTAGAGATTGGTTCAAACGATTTATTTGTGAGATATGATAGACCCTATCTAGCAAATGACGCGATTTGCTATGGATAGGTTATCTACAATGGGCCTGTGATATTTTTTTTAAATGTCCGTCTTGTAGATTAATGAATTTTATTGGACACGTATTTTTTCTTTTTTCCTGCAAACAAAAAATAATCAAAATACAGAGAACTGAAGTTACGCGTGACGTCACTCCTCGCTACGATTTTTAGCGAGGCGTAGCGTCACTCCGAAACTTTAAAGCGGTGTATCTTTGTATTTTTTTATTGTTTTGATAAAAGAAAAAATACGTGTTTAATATTGTTTTATTATCTAACTGACGGACTAAATAGATTTTAACTTTTCATACCCAGGAAACATCCCTATTTCCGAGTCAGCAATTGATTTACATAAATAAAACGCAATATTTCCAATTTTCCAGGGAAATACTGGTAGTTACTCAAAATGATGCCAAGTTATTCTATATACAGTCTCGCCATTTGCAAATTTACTGGAACTCCAATTCATATTATCAAGTTTTAGTAGAATTTACAAAATGAAATTTACTTTGAAAATAATGTTCCTAAAATTTAATCGTACTTCAATAAAAATCTGATCGCTATGGCCACCTAATTGCACCATGGTTACATTGGTTAAATACCCCTAGGTTTATATCTCGATAATGCCAATTTACGTGAGCAGATAAATTAATTTTTTGGAAATTTAAAGCTCCATTATTATACTACTTAAACATAGCCCATTACCATTTATGGTTTTTAGAAAATATTCTTTCAATATATTATTGTATTTTTTGACGCAAGTTTTGACAATCTGACAAGCGGCAAAATATTTTTTTCGTTATTTATTATATGTATAGGGTTAGGGTATCTTCTTTTATGATTACCGTCATATGCAAGCATAAAATACACAGCATCGTCCGCACTCCGCGATTACAAAGAAAATCTTGAATTGTTATGCCCATACCGTTTTTTGGGTCTAACGTAAAAGTTAGATAACAAATGCGAGCCTAAATAATATGGTCGAAGTAATGTTGTGACAGAGAATGGACTTTGATACGAGATTTTAAAATCTTATAGGTATCAAAGTCCAAAAATCCCTGTCCCTGTAAATTCTCACAACGGCAAAAATAAGTAATATTTTATTTGCTTATATTTATGCTTATATTTTATATGCATTAAAGATTATAAATACGACCTCTGTTACTTATCGCAATGCACGTACAATAATATTATTTACTTACTGGAATATTGTATATAAAAATAGTAAATGATTACGTATTACACGCTTTTATAATACAAAATAACCATTACGATTTGATCGATTTTTATATAGTTTTATGTGTTTTGGTTCAAAACAAATCCAAACATAAATAAGTTTTGTAGCTATAAAAATATAATAAATAAAGATCTATAAAAACATGACTATTTTGCATAAAGCATCGTCTTAACAGAACGACAAAAACAAAACAAATAAACCCCAGTTTTTAAAGACATGATATAGGTCACAGAACTTGTTACCTAAAACGTAGGTCGGTCAGTCAGTCTAGACTACAAGCCTATACATAGCATTATTTAGATGACGTCAAAGAGAAAGTATAAAGCCTGGCCTTTTATCTTTTGCCTGCCTTTGTAGCTAGCAGACAATAGTTGCTCTTATATTTTTTCACAGATTTCTAAACCTCTTTGACCGAGCTGTGCTGAGGTAGGTTTCTTATAAGTAACTTTGCCCAGAAATATCATTCTAGCAAAAAAAAAATGCGTAGAAAGTCTCGAGATATTAAAATATTCACTGTAAGTATGCCTAAAAACGCTTTATCTCCGAACTGGCATAAATTACACTGTTTTAATAAAGTTTTAGTAAAAATTTTAAACCGAGCTCATTTCTGTAAACCGAAACAAATTTTAAGAGCGAAACATGTGCTTTATTTTAATCTGGCCAAACCGCGGACCCCGTAAACTGTCGACCTGTTAAAATGTTCATTATCATACCGTTTACACGAACAGGGGTCCGTACCTTTCCCTTTAAACGTAAACATGCACCGAACGCATTCGCACATGTATTCTACACCTCGGAATGTTGCTTTCGACATTTAAACGAAAGCAAATCGAATTATATAACTTAATTTGCATATATTTTAAAAAACTAGACAGGTGCAAACGTAGAATAAAAGTTTTAAGTGTTAATTAGTTAAAAATTGAATTACAGAGTTGTTCAATGTTGGATCTATATTTATACAATCAAGAATTTTGCACGTAAATAAAGACATGAATAATGTTAAGTAATACTATTTATAGACCATCTTACTGGCTGATCATGAACCGGCAACAGACGGCCGTGAAGTTACTGACGCGTATTATTCATTGTAATTCCAGTTTCGGTTTCATCTCTACTAGGTATATCTATACGAATATATAAAGCTGAAGAGTTTGTTTGTTTGAACGCGCAAATCTCGGGAACTACTGGTCTGATTTAAAAATTATTTTAGTGTTAAAGAGCCCATTTATTGAGGAAGGCTATAAGCTATATAACATTACGCCGCTGCGACCAAAAAGAGCATAAATGAAAAATGTTGCCAAAATGAAAAACCGTTGAAACTAAAACACGCTGACAAAGTCGCGGGGGACAGCTAGTAAGAAATAAAAGTAGTTTACTTTTAATTCGAGTGTATAATATATGAATAACATTGCGCATTGATGATTACCAGTCATTTTAATACGTATGCTTACAGAGAAAGTGGTATATTCTAGTAATTTCTTTTATGGGTTTATTTTGGTTGAAACTACTATTAATCCGAGAATATTTACTGTGATAATGACGATTATTTCCAAGCATGTAGTGATTAAAGCAATTATCTACACATAATAATAACTTTACAAACAAAAGGTTATGAGGAAAACTCGTTAAGTGGAACAAAAGAAGCAAATATGCTGTGATCTTACTGTTTTTTTATACCTTACGAAGGATAATGCTAAGCTGTCACGTTGAGTTCAATATATAACTATACAACACCATCAGATATTTGACGGTGAAATATGTACTTCCATTACATTTCCATAACATGTTCATTTTTAATAACCCAGTTATTTGACATTATCTATGATCTGTTAAGGTTAAAATATATACCCTTCGCTTATAAAATATTAGGGCAATCTCAAATACAAACTTTGTTTTGTACTTTTTTTATTTCTTTTTAGGGTTAGATAGAGCAAAAGTGATGAAAAACTGTCTCAATGTTTCGTGAATACAAATATATCTTTTACGTTCAAATCGATATAACTTTAACACATAAATGAAACTTCTTTTTCGAAATGTATCGCTGTGCACAACTTTCTCGTATTTTCCGAAGTTTGAAGCACTACAACTACGTCCGCAGTTCGGAGTAGTTTAATGGAAGCTTTAGCTGCGTAAGATATATTTAGATTGGTAACATACCAACAACATACAAAACCATACATTTAAAAAAACACCAAATTAACTTACGCCGTAATTAAAATATTTAAGGGTTAAAAGCCAACAAATGTACAATTTTTACATACTTAAAATTGCTGATTTCAATTCCTACTCAATGCGTCAATACTTAACAGTAACAAAGAATTACGTCAATTGCTAAGTAGGTACTACACATTACACACTACACATATATACACACAAGTTAATCTGAGTAAATATATAAGAGACTTACAACATAACCTTACCTTGGCACACAAATAGAGTGATATATCCCGTAATTTCGTAACACGTGGATGAATTCAGGCAGCGTCCGGCAGGCGCCCATAATACTGAACGCTGCTAACGAACAGTTCCATATCATTAGAGTCCGTCGCAGCTCGAATCTAGAACAAAAGAATAATACTATGAGACACCGTCGTTTGTTTTGTCTGAAGGTCCCTGTTATAGAATGATTGACGCCACAGTTGTCTGCTGCAGCTGATGCTACAGACCAGAGAGGTACTACAATAGTTATTATCACCTGTTCTTAAGTAAACATTCGACTTCTTCACGTCTAGGTATCATATAGAACAGGTACCTACTTAATATAACAAGTGTATTACGAGTACCATGAAGCCAATTTATTTATCTTTACTAATATTATAATTGCGAAAGAAAAAAAAACTCTGTATGTCTGTCGCACTTTCACGCTAAAACTACTGAAGCGATTTAAATGAAATTTGGTACACAGATAGTCTAGAATACTCTAGAGCCTGAGAAAGGACATAGGCTACTTTTTGCCGCGATAACCGACCTCCACGCGGGCGGAGCCGCGAGAAACAGCTTAAGCTATATTGGAAGCCGACCCCAAGATTGCTTGGGAAAAGGATAGGCAGAAGAAAATATAAATATTCACATTAAAAATTGCCTCTAGCGCAATGTCTATGAATCCTGTCAGCAAACTAGTTTAGCATTTAAAGTTAGATATAAAAGAAAAGTATAAAAACTGTTTCGAATCCTTCAGATATGATTTATATCAAGAATGGTCAATAAAGCTACTCAGCTATGTTGTTAAAATAATTATGGTCAGTGATGTCAAGTTCAGAGGATCACATAGCTATTACTGACAGGAGAGGATCATTAAACACGTTATTTATATTATTTTCTATCATTATTGTTAATTACAATCAATTAACCTGATAATAACCTTCTTTTTAAATTAGTGCTGCTAATTGTAAATATATATATAGGTACATATATGACAGTTTCTAAAACATGTTAGTGTATTTAATTGGTCATTTACACTTATGTGGTATTATTAATAAAAAACCTGATGGAATTCATCAACGGATTAATGGCCGAATACTGAAACGTCAATCAATTTTGAGACGCCGTTAAGTCTCGTGCTGTCACTGTCACTTTAAGGTGTAAAAATAGCGACAGATAGTCATTCAAGAACGTCTCAAACTTAAGTTGCGTTTCAGTATTCGAGGGTAAGAGATTAATTTTAATTTCTATAAAAAAATTGAATTTAGAATCTGCTAAGCAATCGCTAATCGCCGTATAAATTTTTATTAATAAGGCCAAATAATAATAAGGAGATCAAGGACATTATATATAAATGCCTAAGCGTTCCTGCCTGTCTCCACTCTCCATAAGGCCTACGTCGAGAATCAAAATTGAAAATAAACATGTTTCATGTTTGGACAACAGCGTTATATTTTATCTATGTCAGTATGCCAAGAACCTTGAGCAGATACTATTGATGTGTATACGATAAAAGATGTTCGGTAACAATTCTATTATACAATTAAGTATAGAGTGGGAACTATATAGAGTTCAAATTATTATAGAAGAGGGTGAGCCCACCTGTTGCGTGTAACACTTAATTGCGAAAATGTACTCTTTGAAAACTACAAAGGAGTTTCCGATATACACCGAAGCGACGTTAAATAAAGATTGCTTTGTCGATTGTAACAATGATCAAACTAATTTAATTTTACTAACAATAGATAGATAATTTTATTATTAAACCTACGAGTATAAATATTGACTATAGGATAGTTAATGTTTACTTAATTATTATTATATACTAGCTGTCCCCCGCGACTTTGTTCGCGTGTTTTAGTTTCAACAGTTTTTCATTTTTGCAACATTTTTCATTTATGCTCCGCTCCTATTGGTCGTAGCTTGATGTTATATAGCCTATAGCCTTCCTCAATAAACGGACTATCCAAAACAAAAAGATTTTTTCAATTCGAACCAGTAGTTCCTGAGATTAGCACGTTCAAACAAACAAACAAACTCTTCAGCTTTATAATATTAGTATAGATTCTTTCGCTAATAGCGATATTTTCCAGACAACCTTTGGATGGACAGGAAAGACAGAAAATTAATAGATGGTAGGATATTTTTTTTATTGATTGATGACATTTGACTTGTAATGTACGGTACGGTACCTAACGTAATTTAAGTTCTCAATAATCCTACGTACTGAATTTCAAATTTTAATTTTATGTTGATAGAATCTATTGTATTGGGTATGACGACAAATTAACTGTAATTGGAGATAAACACGAACACTGCAGAATCAATGCACTAAACCCGATTGGGTTTGTGAAGGTCGTTAATTAATTATTCGACTTTAATCGAAGTTGTAAAAGCTTAATGAAGTTTTGCTTCCATCGCTTACGATGAAAATGTCTATTTACTGACAACTGACCACGTTGTTTGAATGATTGGAAACAAAAAATAATAAAAGTCTGGTTAAACCTTGTTTTTAACCAGACTTTCATTATTTTTGTTTCATGGTCCATTCATATTACATCTAAAAATTAATAGGCATATCAAATTAATCCTTCTCAAAAACGTAATGTTCATATTTCTTCTAAGTTAAAAAGAGTTAATTCGGATTCATTCTACGAATTAATCACTATTTTTTAGGCAAGAAATAGGTATGAACATTAGGTACGTTGTTGAGTTAAGGATGAATTTGCTGTATCAACTTTTAGATTGATGCTTCGCTGTGCTTCGACTCTGCTGTAGTATGAAGTTGTCAGAATTGCGCCTTATTTTTTTCTTGTGTAATGTAATCTTACGGGACATCTAGGTAGTATCCAATTAAGGAGATTAAAGCAGTCTACTCATAACAAAACTCGTAAAATGCAAATCGACTGAAAAGTAACTGACATAAAGAAATATAAAACTAAATAATATGTTAACACGATAAAAAAACAATCTCCCAAGTAAAACGTATTACATTCACATATTGAAAACTGATAAAACTGGTTACAGAACGTAAAAGTTATCTCAATACGTACCTACACTGAGAAAGAAATATTCAAACCGAGTGTTAGCCTGAAAGCATCAATAACAGGCAAGCTATAAAATCCATGAAGATTTTCCACGAAATTAGAGTAACAAAAACAGTGACCTTGGATTAAAAATACTCTTCGTAAATTATCTCATTGACAGGTCAAGGTCAGAGAAGCGAACGTACAGACAAAACACAAACACATTATCTTTTTATGGTAGACATAAATACAGTACGCTATTGTGAGGGCATTTGGTCTGATTCAACCATACAAAATATGTTATACAGTGACACAATAGATTTCCTATTGTGTTTCCCGATAAGAGTTTATAAATAGCATTATTTTCTCTTAGTATTGAAAAAACCTATCGTGGTTAGCGAGTAAAAACGGCTGTTCATATTAATATTTTAGATCTACATATATTAAAGATTTATAATTCCAATGAATATTTTCTTCGTCTCAGTCGCAAGTAGATAGTATATCTCTAGTAGTTTTGTTGTTATATTACGTAGGCCGTGGGAAAGCGTGAAGCCCAACCCATAATAATACAGATTCGTTCAGATTCAACTTCGTTCACGGATTTCGGCGTGAAAAAGTTTTGATATTAAAACTATTATTGTCATAACGTTTTTCGCTGGAACTTCTCGAGGTAATAAATAATAATTATCTCTTTGTTTGGTTAAAAAAGCCAGAACTTTTAGTACACATTGTCTCATCTTATAGGTACTTTTTAGTTCCCCCAAAATGTAAGCTGTACCTAACGTTTTTTTTCTTTTTTAAAGTCCGGTGAAGCAGTCAAAGCCTGCGCTCTGGCTCAGGAAAAAGAAAAAAAAATAAATAAACCTAACGTTTTTATATTTTCGACACTGGCGTACTAAAACTTCAATATTCATAAGCCAGATCACCATTTATTTAGACTGTACCAATTTATTCTCTAACAAATAAAGTTATAGGAAGGTCAACAAACCTGTTTCCCAAAGGAACAGAGCTACCACGGATTCCAATTGGCTACGTTCCTGAAATACCGCTCTCGCTTCATTCACTCTCGCATTCTGTTGTTCCCGCATAACTCGACTTTATAAGCTTGGTTAAACAGGAAACCTTGACCAACAAATTGCCTAGGGATTGTTTCGTTTCAAAGGCAATTAATTAGTTAAGTAGTTATAAATACAAAAAGATTATAAGTTTATGTATTATTTACAGCAGCGAAGGCAAAACAAAACTGTACACGAAATTAATGGACAGTTGCAGCCGTTACGTTCAAACAAATCTTAAAGCATTTACCAAATTAATAAATCTTTAAGAATAAATCAATTAATCATGCTAATCTTAATACACGACAGAATCGTCACAACTCATTCATCAAACAAAATACATTTTATTTATGTATACAAATTGGATAATAGCTAATTCTAGTCTGGCTTATCAAGAAGACATAATTACATTAATTACAATGGCAATAAGGTGATTAGTGTATTGGATAATGTTGATAACGCGGTCATTGCTCGGAATTAAAGGTCAATGGATAAGTATTAACTAGCTTTATGCTGCTGACCTACCGTAATTTTATTAGCGTTAAACTTAAAAGGTCAATAATTCAAGTTTAATACATAGTGTAAGGTAGGTTAATAATTATCCGCCGGAGTTGCGCAGAGAATGCGCTTGCGATCCCGCGACTGCGGCCAAGGGCAGAGACGGGACTGGGATGTTTTTAGTCAGCGAAAGTCTGACATAATCCTCACGCCGTGCCCTCGGCGTGGGTTAAAGCCATAAGCTTTTCACCCCGAAAAAAAAGAGGTACGTTAATTATACTGAGTAAGTCTAGGTACTAAAATACCATTAAGATTGTACGAAGGTTGTCCTTCGATTTTCCCAGTTATGTATATTTTAATAGATATCCTCCGATTACGCTTACTCGACTGTTATGATACCCAGGGGTAAAGATGTGGGTTCAATCCAATCTTCACCGAATATGTACTACAGCTGTAATATACCACGCGTTATAATCTACTACGTAATTTAATAGGATCGCTTTTGATTTTAGTACTATCTAACTTAACTCCTTGACTTTTTGTAAGATGATTTTTATTGAGTTCAATGTTATCAAATTATCAAATATGGATTTGGACCTCAGTCACTGGGATTTACAGAGATTAAACCCACGGTAATGTTATCATATCTTAACATTGACCTTTCATCTTTAGGTATAATTAACTAACCGTTTTCCTGTATCACCTCTTTCAAATTGAATCTAGAAATAAATTGTAATAATCGTTAAAGATAAATAAATATTGCTCTGTTTGCTCTGAAAATAAAATAATTAGTTAGTTATAAAAACCATATTGCATTTGGGTCGTTCTACTTCTTTTTATCGACAACGGCATGCTTAAGTGTATATCCCCTTTGAGAAAATGTTTTTATTTTTCTTACGCAAAACATTTTTACACAAAATTCTTTAGATTGTCTGCGCTGTGCCATTAAAGTTATCTTAAAATTTATCTTTTAAAAATTATTTATATTTGCAAAATATCTGTCACAGACATACTGTGTTTTACATACAAATACTCCATGTCCCTTTACGCCACGTTGTTTCAAAATGTTGTCGTGCAAAAAATAATATGAAATCTTTTTATATAGAAGATCTGAACGTTTTCTGTCAAAAACATATTTGTAAATTCCGTCTTAATTTTGGATAAATTTTCAACAAGCCTGAAAGGGTGGGTAATTGCACCATTTATCCGCAACAACAAAAATAGAAGAATAAAAATTGAAAGTACGGATCTGTAAACGTATTCTTTTTAACTTTCGCAAAATTCGCACGGAAGTTGCCATTTGCCTTAAAACGTAACGTTCAACAGAGTGTAAAACGAACGAGAGTTTATTAGGACGTGCTTTCACATTTCTATACAGAAACGTGCATTGTCAGTAAGTAACCTGAGAAAAGTTACAGGTATTCGTTTCACTGTAATACTGACTAGTACTGTGCGAAACAATTCTGTCTACATTGTCAATTTCGCTGAGAATTTTTTTTCGCACAGATATTTGTCAAAACAATTTAGACAGACGATAGTTCAAATATTTACATTGATTTAAATTAAATTAAAAACATCTGCCACTGTTCCTAAGAGAAAATAAATCTGCAGCTGTATAAATTATTGTTTAAATCGGGCGTCACGAAACCTGTTCACCTTTCCTTTACAAGTAAGACCGAAACGTGGAAAAATAATTAAATTTCGACGGAGAGAAGACGTGACTTATCCCCGACATTATAGTATAAAAAATATTTTATGGTACCACGAAATATTTTTTACGGAAATTCAATCATACTGTTTCTATCTCCGGCAATTTCTTTTTTATTCTGTAGTGTCTACCTCTATTATGCCAGTAAGCCCTTATTCAGGCAATTTACATTTTTATAACAATCTGTGCCTTAATATTTTCAAATGCGATAATTTCACCGCTTTGCCTAAAATTATTCCTATTATACAAGCTAGAAGTATATTACAGAAGTAGTAATCTTACCAGTTATTGGTCAAGTAATATAAATAAGTCGTTGACACATAAACAAGGTCGTCTCGTCAATTATCCTTCGTAATAAAACTTTTAGTGTACAATCAAATACATAAAGACATAGGTACAAAGTTAGCGGATTTCAAAGGCTAGTACAAAAAAAAAAGGTATTTTTTTTTAATCGGTATCTTATTATAAACTTTTGTACCGATTATTTTCTTCTATCTTTTAAGTGTGATTATTTTCTTCTATCTTTTAAGTCGGGAACACACGTGTTTTAATCATTGTTGTGTCATAAGATAAAAACTGTTCCGACACACTGATAGCTGAAAGTTGATAGTGTAAATAATACGACAGGTAACATATTGTATGCTAATCATTGTAGATAATAATATCAATGTCTGCTTGTCCCTTTAATATCCAGCACTTGGAACATCCAATAATATTTTTTCTAACAATATATTTCAACAAATGTTCTGGTCGCCTGCTTTTTTTCCTAAGAATTGATTATTAACAATTCCAAATATACCTATGAAGCAGTTTTTTTTAAATAAATTATAATATTATGATTCACCTTATGCCTTCATCATGATTCACTGTAGCGGTTATATTACGCTATCAGAAATAAAGAGTACTAGCTGTTTCCCGCAACTCCACCCGCGTGGATGTCGGTTATCGCGGCAAAAAGTAGCCTATGTCCTTCCTCAGGCTCTAGACTATCTGTGCACTAAATTTTATTTAAATCGGTTGAGTAGTTTTGGCCTGAAGGCGCGACAGACATAAGTTACTTTCGCATTTATAATACTACTAGTAAGTATTATTTGTTTTTATTTATATATTGCGCAAAATCAAGGCGCAATCGTCTTAGTGACTACCCATACATAACTACAAAGAATAAGACACTGCAACTCAAAATACAACCTATAATTTACCGAACATATTCTACGAAAAACAGTCAATAAAACCTCATCGGTCAGGACCCGCGAACTCGTCATTAGCAATAAAAAACACATTCCGTGACGTATAAGATAGGTCATCGACTCTAAACCTGTCTCGATACGAATTTACTGACACCAAACATCGCGGTCATTATGAGCTATTTGTTAAAATAATTCACTTTTATCGACGTCTCATTAATATCATAATATTTTACAGGTAAATGTTTATTATGATTGTTGAATAATAATGAAAGCAGGAAAGCATGAATAAATCATTTGAACGATTACAATTAAAATTATCATTAATGGCTTTAACCTTAACGTCTTGCATCTATTATCCTTCATGCATCACAGTCACATAAAACAAGCAACAAAAACAATGCACACAATCTAACACCTTTTTACACAAAATAAATACTGAAATAATTATAATTTTTCCAAGTTTTTCTGTGCAACGATTAGTATTACGATAGATCTACCGACTTGCAAAGAATATTTCTTATATACTGGAAATAATAATGTATATTGTAATGTCAATTTTAAACAAGGCCGTTTACAGGTGTGCCTTATATAGGAAGCCCTGATATCCTTGTAACAAGGCTTTTTTAACATTGGAAAACTTCGTAATTGCTCTTAACTTAATATACCTTCATACGCTATTAACTTTAAGGAAAACCTATTTAAAAGTATAATTGTCTATTTAAAAGTATAATTGCAATTATTCATAAAACTTGCCAGTATAAAACCTACCTACTTCCTTGATTTAGATCCAAATTGCATTTTACATTTGTTTAATACCTACCTACCAACTTAAAATGGATTTTATCAGCCATCTTATTAACATTTTATTTTATAAGGTTTTATTTTAAGATACAGAGTTCTTTTGTTTTATTTATTCAGTGAGAGTGAGACAGAATCGGATAAGAAGACGTAGAAGAGATTGCAAACAATAGCTGAAAAATAATGTATGAATAGAACACGTAGCGAATTGCAGAGCCTGAAGCCTGAAGCTTTTTTGCAGAACTATCCATTGAAATTGTGAAATTAACGAGATTTTATAGACACAATGGAATTAAAAAACATTTCTACGTGTATTTTTTACTAAATGTTTACATCTTTGAATTCCATGGACCTGTCTAAAGCACGGATTAAAGTAATGAGTCATTTTAACTGTTACATCATTTGTGTAAAACCGTCGTCCTCAGTTATCGCCAGAGATAGGCATTATCAGCATGATGCCAAGTGGTTCGATATTGATAATGGCAGTCTGCCATTACATTTAATACCGAATACAATGCATAAATATATATCTCCTTAGAAACTCTTAATGGAAAACTTATACAAATGTAAAAAATACCTATCTTATTTAATAAGAAATATAATTAACGATGAGACAAAATAAACAAAATATTATTAAAAACTACTCAAAATAATGATTCATGCAATAAAAACACCTTAAAGGTTTTAAGTTACTTATATTCATTTGTTTATTAACACTTTCATTGTAATATTCATATTAACATTAATATCACTTATGGTACTAAATAATACAAGGTAATGCAATGGCTGGCGGTGTTTAAATGGCATAATTTGAACCAGTTACAGACTTTCGTGATAAAAATACGTCTGATTAGAAGATAGCAATAATAAACTATCTTATCACTATGCCACTGATAATAAACCACGGAAATTTAGCGACACTTGCTACATGCGTAATATGTCTACAATTTGTTTTAAAAGATTTTTTAATTGGACTTTAATTTCAAAAATATTTCAGTGCGGCCACATCTAATTAACAAGTAATAAAAAGGAGTACAAATGGATATACATTTTAATCGTGTTGGTATTAGCTTATTTGACGGACTTATAAGCCTTGTATTGTTGACATAGTTGGGCCACGGAATGAAAGAACTTAGATGTACGCACGCAAGGGTCATGCCAAGTCAAAAATCTTGCGCCAGAAATCATTATAAACTATATAGTGTGGTAAGCAAGCATTCTTTTATATCGAATTTTTTTACGCTTCGAGGTCCCTTTTGGCAGACTATGTACCTACCTACCTGTATGTTATGAATTTTAAATAAGAGAGGTCATACAGAGATGTTTACTTGCTTACAACAAAAGAAGCTTTTGTGAAAACAGATGTGGACTGCGAGGTTTACCCCACACTCCACAGTCAACATCCAACTTCAGAGACACGATTTACCTTATTAAATCTCGTGAAAACTTCCCGAGATTTAATAAGTAATTGAGTAAGATCGTGGACAATATTTTTCAACCTTAAATTACTAGTATAAAAATAATTACACGAATTAATAAGCAATCACTATCTCTTACATTTATCATATCATTTAATAATAATTGCTTTCAATAAAATAAGTATTTTTTGAACTTTAATAAAACACCAGTCTCTATGAAAAATGAGGCAGCTACAAGTAAAACTGATTAGTAATTACAAAAGTTTCATTAAAACTTTCCAGTAATCCAAATTACTGACTTTCTTGAAGCAATATTTTATCTGACGCGGCAGATATTCTAAGCACTAGGTATTTCGGAGAAAATTCAAGGCTACCTAATACGATAAAGATAACTTAAAATTAAGACTTTGAACTTACAATATCTTGAATCATTATGAACAAACATCCGGGATAAAATATTTTGATATACCTATTAATAACAGTTTCGATAACTTAAGACCTATCATTAACCAATATTATCGCCTGTACTTTTCCATGTTCTAAACATTAGAGGTCATTATTATTAAGAATCTAGATTCATCAACAACCGATATCAACAGTTAAAGATGTGTCCGTGAAAGAAAAATGTTCAATTGAATAAAGAAATAAGCAGTAAACACCCTTATCGTAATACCTAATAAGTATATCCACTGTTATGAAATCAATTTTTGAGAAGCTAAATGTACCCTAATAAAACGTAAGTAGGTATAATAGGCATGTTTACTATTTTTTTTTTTAATGTCCGTCTTGTAGATTAATGAAAAATTCATCATTGTCACGTATTTTTTCTTTTTTCCTGCAAACACAAAATGATCAAAATACAGAGAACGGAAATTACGCGTGACGTCACTCCTCGCTACGATTTTTAGCGAGGCGTGGCGTCATAAGCCCCCACTCCGAAACTTTAAAGCGGTGTATCTTTGTACTTTTTTTATTGTTTTGATAAAAGAAAAAATACGTGTCTAATATTTTTTTATTATCTAACTGACGGACTAAATAGATTTTACCTTTTCATACCCAGGAAACATCCTTATTATGTAATGGCACACAACAAGATGTCATTTTGATGATCCATATTCTATTCACGTAATTCTTATCAATGGGAAATGATTTATGTTCAACCCTACTAGCAACGAACGACACAAGCGAATGAAAAAGAAAACCAGGAAAAAGTAATTTGAAACCACAACAATATAATTAAATAAAAAATTTGAAAACACATTTAAGTCTAAAATAATATTTGTTTTGGCAGAGATCCGTAAATTGCAGTATCGTGAAAATGCAGTGGGAAAAATGTCGTCGCAATTTCACCCATCATACTTGTAGAAAGTTCAAGGTACACAAAAGTACTCGAGAACCTTGATTTAACGGCTGTTACCAATGGAAGTGTTGGAGTCAATGCTCCAAAAATACACGCTGTAAAAAAAATATCCACTTATTTTGCTATAAACCAAAGTAAAGCCGGGTTTTGTGTCAGATATTCTTTATCTTATCAGACACGCTATTGTAGCTAAACGTGACTATACAAACCCAATTTATTATAAACGATTCCGAAAAGGAAAATGGAACAATGTCCTTACAATTTGCCACAAATTTGAAATATTAATTTAATGCTCTGAGGCATCGTTTGCGCGAACTGCGAGTTACTGTGAGATAGAAATATTTTCTTTACTTTCACTTTTTTGCTTTTTGCGCAGTAATGGCGATATAATTATGTGAATACAAAGCTTTATAACGATCGATACCACTTGAGTCAGAATTACGGCATAATCTCCGATTTTATAAGTGGTCGTCCGGACGTCCAGAAGCTCTTGGTCGGCTCTTAGCGTCTACTCAAAGACTGAAGAGTTCGTAACTAGGTCGCAAAATCGCTGACGTACAGAAAACAAAAATTCCAAACTCGAAAAATCTACATCATCTCCATAGTTGGACAGAAAGTTACCATTATAAGCAATGAAACAATAAACTTTCTAATACTGTTTAAAGTTGTATAAAATACGTTTTACAGAGGGTAGCCAGAAAACGGTTGCGGTTTTCCAACCTCGGCCTTGGCGGTAATTTAAATATTTGCAGCATTTCCACAAAATTATAAACATTTGGACTTACTGAATATCTCTTATCGGTTAGCTTTAAGCGACTCCTGAAATCTGTTTAGTATGCAATAAAAAGAATAGTGCAAACAAGCCCTGAATATTGATGCCAAAGTTTATTGCAAATATTATTGCACGTACATTGTAATAATTTTAAGGTAAAATAAATAACGTTCATATATTTGAGTGAGCGAAGTGAGATAAAATACGTTATCACGTAGTAGAATAATAAAGATACTAGCCTCATATTTCACCAATCGGAATAATACTGTCACACATAACAAGCGAATGTGACATCGTTTGAGCAGTTTTTGATCAAATAATAGGTACTTGTCGGAGCTGGAATTTATATCATGTATTCCAAGACATTATTCGTATTCTATACAAGTAGAATACACAATAAATCTAATATTTACTTTGTTCATTACATAATCACTCCCTGAACTGTTGAATGAACAACAAATATGGGTCAACTCAAGCAATTATGAAGTTTCTTCTCTTTCTAATGCGTAGGAAAATAGGGACAGAATATACCTAATCACAACTTCATTAATTGATGTACGCAGTTAATGTTAAGATTGTGAATGTCAATATCATTGAAACTGGCAATGGAATGAGGTTAGTGACCTTACTGGCTTGATAATCCGCGTCAAAGGTTCTCTAAGCCGATTGAGGCTATCATGTGTTCGACTACAGGTAGACATGTGAACTTAAAAGATTCTACCGTATTCTGCTATTTATGTAAAACTAAGCGATTATTTTTAATTGTTTCTTAATAGGTGTATTTTAATTTTAAAATCCACGTCTGCTTTTACGAGTCGAGATGTACTAAATAATAAAATTTCTATTTTTTTGCCACAGAGTGTAATTTTTTAAAGCATCGATCAATTACAAATGTAATAAAATCTAAATAGGCTAATTGATTTGGTTTCTTGCTTACTTTTACTGCCGATTACGGAACTTTTGATACTACGTATAACAAGTTTCGACTGTAATAAACATATTGGTTAGAATTGGCATAAATGAGGTAGGTACACATTTACTCATCAATATTAATGACGTTAATCAACATAGATGTTTAATTCAGTGTACTGTCAGTAAAAAAACGAATTACCAAAACATATGAAGTACATTTTAATTGTTTATCTATTAATTATTTATTAATTTATTCGTAGAGTTCTTGGAATACGATAAAAAAAGACTTAAGTACTTTATTTAGATGTTAATTAAGTAACACACACCCTCTTTCATAAAAAAATCTATGTTGTTTAAACGTTTGCAACTGCTTGGCATCTAAATTTAATATCTCTATAGAAAAATTGAACAAAGAATCTGCTAAAGAGTTGATAAACACCGTCGAGATTATACCATACCATAAGGTTTGCGATACCGTAAATTATTGACGTGACGTAATGAATAACGATGCAAAACACTTGTCTTTGCGTTGGGCACGTCTCCAATAAAACAATCCCAGTTACATAATAAGATCATACATACATTAATCATATTGAGTATTTTTTAGTTATTATTTATGATTCCCTTCAAATCTAAGTACAAATTAATGTAAATCTGGAAGATGCATGCAAACCAGCTTACAAAATCATCGCTACACTGCCAATCCATAAAAATTCACTTCCAAAGCATAAAACATACTCTTTAGCGCTAAAGGCAAACGCTCTTCATATCAACCAAAACGTGCGCATTTCTATTCTATCAATTGACATCAATCAGCTGGCATTCCTGAAGCCTCTTGCGACGTGAGGTATGTATTACTTCGACAGATGATGACACTAAATATAATAAACAGCTGAGTTTTCATATCTAGTCAGATGCAGCTGCCGAGTGAAAGTTTTGGTACATTTCCAAGACGGGCCAACGTTATTGGATTTTTGATGAAAATTGTTATGAGAAAAAGCAAACAGATTTTGATATCGTGCCCACAAATAGCAATAGATTCACCCCTGACATAATACCTAATATAAAAGTTACTACGTATTGAATAAATCAAGGGAAAGTGAACAATACAGTTTTGGGAACTTTATGCGGGTAACGAAAAGCCACAAAAGGAAACCCAAACATCGAAAACACATTGCGATCGATATTCTAACTTCAACAATGAAATACAGAGTAAGCAAAGTTCGTCGAAACACAACGAGTACGAAATTATACTACTTATAGTGAGACACGAACAATGAATGGCATCACGTGCAGACTCAGCTTGAATGCACACGAATGAACTCCTACAGTGAAATGACGTCATAATTAATTTGTGGAACATTATGCCACAGACAGCTAGAGCAGGCGACAAAGACAGAGACTGCGCTTCTGTTACGTAAACCTTGCGATGCACAAAAATAAACGATGACTAACTAGTGTCGAAGTTTTCTTTTAGTTAGTAAGACTAAGAGGAAACATCAATGCAACATTGCAACATCCGAGATTTTTGTATTGGTATATTAAAGCCCAATATAAGTTTCGTGTATTATAACGACTTCTCTAAAGAAATATCCATTCTATCTAATAGGTACGCCTAGTTAATAAAAGAGACATTAATGAATATCTAAACCAAGTTTCACTCTTTGATAAAAATGCATCAAATGGTAACAAATAGACTGATTTAGTACCATTAAAACGTGTTGACGACAGACTAAAACACAAACGTATAACTAACATATCTCTGTTTAAACTCAAATAGCGTAAGAAGCCAACTTAGTATTCAAAATGTCTAAATAGGAGGGAACATGTCGGTTCGAAGCAATAAAAATGTTTACGTTGCACGAACTGTTTATAGCATTGGGGCGATCCAATGCTCTCGATCTGATGTCAATGTCAGCTTTAAAAAACGATCGATAGCCAAGATAAATAGAATACTGAGATAGATAGATACAATATAAAAGACTGTAAGGATTCCTACAGTCTTTTGAACATTTGGTTTTAAGCCAGATTGCTCCTTGCGAAATGGATATTATGATCTTTAGACATGTTCGTTGCTTAGGCGAACTTACGGGACATTTTCATGTAACTAATTTGCTTAACTAGCCTTAAAATCAAAGTAAGTCATCAGCAATTAATACAATAACAAGGCCATAAAGTTTACTGAGGATTGCCTCAGCTTATGTAAACAGCTGATCATCCTATCAAACGTTACACGTTCTACACGCGTCAAGGGTTATGTCACTTCGAAGCCTACGGATTACACTGAAAATAGATGACATCCACCTTGACCCACTTGACTTGTTTTGTTTTTAAATAATATTATCGTAATAGATGTGAACTATGTTTCGAATAAGATTTATATCGAGCGATGAAACATTTCATGGAGTTCGTATGAGTGGAAAGTCAACTTTGAGATGAGAAAGATAACCATTGCATATTGAAAACAGCTTTTCCGAAATAAGTTTATAAAGCGAAATGAATAATACACAATTATAAATGAAGTTTAAACGCCTAAATATTGTAATATCAAGGTTTCCGATGAACAAATAGTTCCTTATTCATTTTAATGAAACATCATTCAATATTATCGTCAAAACATCGATGGCAGACGCTAGTGACGTCATAACATAGAGACCGGAGTTAGCCACTTTCACTTAATGACGATAAAAGAAATTAGCAGCTTCTTTACATCGCGGCATCGGCATCGAGACTACTTTTTTAAACGATCGTTTTTATAGAAACAATTGTATATTCCACGTTTCGACATGGATTATGTTAAAAAAAGGGTACTTTTAAGGGTCTAAATAAATATTATATTTTGTTTAAAAGGACCGTCTTTATTTCTAAACATCAATTTTAGGAACTATTTGCGGCATTTAAAAAATCACTTTATACTGTTTACAGAATCGGAATTTAAAAGAAATACAGGGGATGATGTTACAAAAATTAAATGGATAATATGAATGGGCGAGTGCAGTGTGGAACTGGTTTTATTCATAAAGCGTGCCAAAGTAAGTTACGTAACATTGCAGATCAGATGCGGACTTGCCGAGTTTCATTCATGAGATTCGCCTGACCCATCCCACTCGCTAAGAAGCAGCCCGTATCGGCACCACACTGTATATATAATGTACAGTTTGTAAACATATTATGGATCTAAGATATTTTATTTATGTAACCTTCGATGCAAACAGAGGTGTGGGACAAATTTAACCCACGTCAAAGTGTCTGTGGCATCTCTCTCAAATAGACGAAAAATAAACAAGATAAAACTAATTACTGAATTTTAAGATTCGTTTTCCATTTTGTTTGATTATATGGAGGGTTAATTACAGAATTTCGTTCACCCAACCACGATCAATACGTTAATGGACACATCTGCAACAGGAAGTGAGAATAACAGGCGTCACGTAATAGAACGACGCGTACGCAACGTAATGTACAGTAAACCGCACATCGGTAAGAGCACTTGACATTGATTGCATCTTTATTCCTAAGCAGGAAGGTTGATTATTTTTATTTGTTGTTACTGCTCACGTGGGGTCGTCTGTCTTTAAAACTAGGTATGTAGATATAATTTCACGTTCCTATTCAAAGCCCTTTGGACAATACAGTTAGTGAAAGTGAATAATGTATGACTACTTTAATTAAAAGAATGGTTTGATCATTATCAAGTAATTATTTTACATTTGTAAAAAGCCATTTCGTTTATCAAATATTTACCGGGCCTATTAGATCAATAAAGACATACATGTACCTATATGAAGTATTGTTCGACATGTCGTTCTAAAACTTAAATGTTATGAGGACTGTTCAAAAGAACAAAACGTTATCCGATTTCATCCGATTATCAGGATCGGAAGATGTAGATCCTGGTTTAGTAAAACATTTATTTATATATTGTAAAAGTGATGTTTTAGATCTAATTAGATGGATTAACAATATTCAATTAAATACAACCATCATCATGTCAACTGACATGGTAGTTATTAATTAGTTCTAGAAACTCAAAGGTTAAATAAAATATCGGAAATACATCATAACAATAGAAGAAACAGGAAAGACGTGACTAATTATAATACGCATCTCATTGTATTTGTCAATGATGGCAAACGGAAACGTTTAAGCGCTGTCCAACGTCAAGACTCACACCACACTCATACCATTTTGACCATTAAAATTTCTGTCAGCAGACACAGCCGACTGGTATAAGGTCACCACAACAACTAGGTACTACTGCGAGACGAGCTGTTTAGATCCCCGCATATGAAGATCCAACATTGGCGTGATCGACAAATGTTTGCCCCTAGCCTAGGTATTTTTTTTTTTGGAAGAAATTTACGCAGTAAGCCTCAGCGCATGCTTTGACTGCTTTACCGGACTTTTGGCGAGAACCTTAAGGGCCTCCAGCCAGAGCAATAGAAAAACTAACTAGGTACGTCAGTAACGTTCACTAAGGGCACCCCCTGTGGGGTTCGGACCTCGACTTAGTGCGTTGCTAACAATCTTAATAAGGCAAAAACAGCAAGGAAGGGCTGGATCTAAGTGTTAATTATTTAGGGACATATTTTTATTGTTAGTTTGACCGGCTCGGGCCAGCTTGATCTAGGGACGGGGGGGTCCCTAGCCTAGGTGCTTCTTGAGTATAAGGTTTAAAAATTCGTGAAAACCCCGCGACACAAGGTTTAAATTTCCCAGCACAGTTTATAGAAACAAACCTGCTATCGCTAAATGATTAGATTAAAAAAAAAGATTCATACAGTGGAACATAGAACCTCCTCCTTTTTTGAAGTCGGTTAAAAAGCGTGGCGGTTTCCATTCAGGTAGTAAATAAGAGTCATCGCTGTTTTTATCCGTAATATTAAAATAACACGTATGTAATCATGCACTACCTAATCATGTGATACCTAAATCATAACAAATAAACGATAATTATTTTTTTGCATTCGATCATGTGTGGTGTGAGAATCTAAGGTCAATATCGATAGCTGGTAGTTATAGATACTATTAAAGTGATACATAATAAACTTCGTTACTGAGCAAGTGTTGAAATTAAACTTTATCTAATTAAGTCCTTCATTGAACCTTATATGTTTTGAGGGTTAACGGGATATGCCCGGCACGGTAATATAATATTACCGTGGCACTGGTTTGAATAAAATAGTGGCTATTATACTTAATTATATTGTATTGCGAGCGCTTAAGGTAGTCTTTGTACCTTTAGTGATATTACCTATTTATTGCTGCTTTTCTTCTCATATCGTTAATAAATAAATATGTAGAAGTGACTTTCAACGATAACCAAGGCTACCGAATAGGTACTACAGTAGTCGTAGTTTTTAACTTTTTACAATGTACAATTGCCATTGTTATAAATTGCCTATTAACACAGACAGTACATAGTGTAGATAGACAAAACAAATCTCATCATTGAAGGGTGGCTAGAGGTAATAGGAGATCGATAATAATAGACCTGATTCCAAGAAACATTAAACATGAGTTGAGTTCTTGTCCTTCTAAAAGGATATAACCTAGGGAGGTATAGTCTATTCGTTAATTGTCGAAAATCGTGCGTTTTTTGTTAATTGAAATAAATACTCTATTTTAAAATTAAATTAATGATAGATGGCTATCAACTTATCCTACATTTACTTTGCGTTAGACACGAAATATTGCAGTTTATTATTTACTAGCTGTTTCCCGCAGCTCCGCCCGAATGGATGTTGGTAATCGCGGCAAAAAGTTGCCTATGTACTCTCTCAGGCTCTACAATATCTGTGTACCAAATTTCATTTAAATCGGTTCAGTAGTTTTGGCTTGAAATCGCGACAGACAGACAGACAGAGTTACTTTCGCAATAATAACATTAGTAAGGATTAACTGTTGCCTGCGGCTCTGCCCGGAAAGCCTGTCTTTTCTTAGGATCCAAGCTTACCCCGTACCAAGTTTTATCAAAATCGGTTCAGAGGTTAAGCCGTGGAAGCGTAACAGACAGAGTTACTACCGCTTTATAATATTAATATGAATATGTAGAACTTAAATTAGAAAACCTGTACCTATCTCCTCATTTTGTAATTAATTTTAATGTTGTAAACATTGTTGTAAGTATTCCAAATATAAACACTACATTTGTATTCAGTAAATTATGGTAAATTTATTTTCAATGTAGATTCGAACAACACGCAATTGCTTTAACGATCTTCAGACTATCAGCGAATGACAATTGTTTTAGCACCTACTGATATCGAGATTACATTATTACATTGTGATTATTTACTTCTTGCTGTGATTACAAAATTGTGGGTACCTATTTACGTCTAAAAAAATTTAGTCATCTTCATCGATGATTAACCAAATTTTGCAACTCGTCATAACTACCTATTGTGTATTCTCGTGTTTTTGTTTACCGTTTTTTTTTTATTACTGACTATTCTTAGAATAAAAAATTCATAGATGATGATACTAACATGTTAAAATTATGCTTAGTTATAAGAAAGTAGGAATTAATTTTATGCAAAAATAAATATTGCCGTTACTCGCCAATTGATACAAAAAGCATTTGTCTGTCTGTCTAAACGTGATTAACTCAAAAAACTGGCAAAGTGAGAGTCGGACTCGCGCACGAAGTATTCCGGATCATTGTCTATAAAAATCACGTTTGTTGTCTGGGAGCCCCCCTTAAATATAAGTATTATTTAATTTAATTATTTTTACTTTAAAAAATTATAATCTATACTAATATTATAAAGCTGAAGAGTTTGTTTGTTTGTTTGTTTGTTTATTTGTTTGTTTGTTTGAACGCGCTAATCTCAGGAACTACTGGTTCGAATTGAAAAATTCTTTTTGTATTGGATAGTCCGTTTATTGAGGAAGGCTATAGGCTATATAACATCACGCTTCGACCAATAGGAGCGGAGCATAAATGAAAAATGTTGCAAACATGAAAAACCGTTGAAACTAAAACACGCGAACAAAGTCGCGGGGGACAGCTAGTTAATAATATAACTAAATATTCTGTGAATATTTCAAACGTCTACCTGTTGCCGTTATCAATAACTAGCTAGAAAAGTCACGTTTGTTGTATAGGCCCATTAAAAAAATATTTTATTCAGTTTTTGTGTATTTTCATATGGTTTTCATCAATAGATACGAGTGAATCAAGTGTAAGGTTTGCGTGTACAATGCATTTTAATGATTCGTCTACCGAGCGAAGCAAGGGCGGTTCACTAGTTTATATTAATATTAGTTAAAACATTAATATACCTATTTAACGCCTGAAAGGTCAGGAAAACTGGTTGCGTTTGAATAAAAATATGCACGAACTTGAACAAATCAAGGACAGTTCACGGCACGCGTTAAAATATAACGCTTAGAGCCTTTACACACGGCGTATTTTTTACGCGCCGACGACGCTCGTTTTATGAACATGCGCTCACGACGCTGAAATTGCCGAAAAAGCAGATTGTCGCATTTGTATTGTTTTAAACGCGCGTTAGCATAAAGCGATAAAAACGCGCGTTCAAAGCTTGTTTGTATCTCACTGAGCCTGGTGAAAAAGCATAGAATTCGGTATTAAAATACATACGCGCGACTGTAGCGCGTCTTTATCGCCGTATCAGCGTGATAGTATTTCTAGAAATGAGTGTTTATGGGGCAACTAAATGTTTGAACGTGTGCAAAGGTTTACTGTCTGCGTCTGAATTTCGTTTAGAGCGCGTTAGTTGCAGTCTGCACGTCACCGGCGCGTTAAATATACGCCGTGTGCAAAGGGCCTTATTTTTACGGCGGATGTATTGTCTTGCTAATTACATTTTATTTAGTCTTGCTATTTATTTATTTATAGCTATTTGTATTAAATTCTGAGACATTAATCATAATATGGCCAAACTTATAAATTAAGACTTTATCAATAAACATGTGACTTTTAGAAAGTTGCAGTTGTTTATTATAATGTATAAGGGTTCAACGGTGCATCTTAAATTAGCATGGTAAACTATGTTAGCTATGCATTAGTGACTGTATGTGTATTTTTCTAATTACTCTTGAATAATTTTATAGTGCACTTGTGAATTTACATTCAAATAGTTTATATATTTAATTATTCAGAATAGCAGCAGTTTTTAATATGGCAAACTGCTTTCTTTAGCAAAATAATACTCAAATTATTATTTCAGTTTAAAGTGACAGACATACAAAACTAGAATTAGTAATTGATTACTGTGTTATTGTATTAAAAATAAATACAATTTGAAACAAAAGTTGCTCATTATGCACTAAATTAAATGTTACTTCATTTAAAAAAAAAAAAAAATTCATTACTACAAAATTCAATTTGTATTTGTTGCTAATAGATTTTTGTATAATTATGTATACCAAATAACAGTTCTACCACATTTCTTTATAGCAAATGATGGCCATGAATGTGTTTCATGTTGTTCTCCTGATTGGGTAATAAATACACGGCTTCTTCAACTTATCAATGAATTAAATTATACCTTGAATACTGGCTATTTATTGGATCATACATAAATAATTATTAGTGAAATATTAATGCCGTACTTAATTAATAATATTAATACTTAATTTATTATACACCTAGCTAATATTTAACTGATGGACAGCATGTTTTCATTCATAAATCTATTACATATGCATACAATAGCTGTTTTATTTAAGTCATTGTAAAATATTCTGCCCGTCCTTACCTACGGCTCCCAAACCTGGTCGCTGACTGAACAACAGAAGACCAAACTTAAGATTTGCCAAAGAGCAATGGAGCGTAGTATTTTGGGAGTAAAAAGAACCGATTGCGTGCGGAACACCACCCTTCGCGCAAAAACGCAAATTACAGATGTCGGTATCCAGACAGCCAAGTTAAAATGGAGCTGGGCTGGTCATATTGGCCGCATGGGTCTGGATAGATGGGCGAGAATTGCCACCGAGTGGGTACCTAGCGCCAGAACTCGAAAACGGGGTAGGCCGAAAAGACGCTGGCGGGACGATATCGATCGCTATTTGCCGGATTGGTGGGAAGCGGCTTCAGACAGAAGATCCTGGAGCAAATTGGGGGAGACCTTTGCCCAGCAGTGGGACACCTAAAAGGTTATATAAAAAAAAAAAAAAAAAATATTCTAATGTATAACATATGGCATTGTCTTCTATTATACAACTAGGTATATTTGCATAATATAACTAATTAATTATAATTAATAGATAGTTAATTAGTAGAAAGTTTCATTGAATAAACATTAAAATGGTAAATCAAAGATATTCATGTATTTGTCTCAGCCTTTGCCATTTTCAGTACTTACTAGGAAGTTTAAAAAAAAATACAATTTATCAATATTATAATTACAGGTCTTGAAGAGTTTCTATATTTATTTTATATGATTTTATGTAAATATTTTTGTGTTATTATCATATGGTTGATTGGTAGAAAATGCATGAGGCATTAGACAAGGTTGGTAATAAGTTAAAATAAATTTTATTCTGTGTTTAGAATTTTTATGCTTATTGTAACAGAAGAGAAGTAATATGTATTACACCTTTATAATTATGATTCATACATTCTAGTAACAAGAAGTAATCAAGTTCTAATAACAAAATTAAATTAAGACATCAAACAAATACAAAGATACTCCACAACATGATTGCATATTTTCTTAACTCAGATTATGCTACTTCCTGTATTACGTCAAATCCACATGAGTGGGCTACTGGACCACTGAACTTGGATAAATTAAATATGAGTACATACCTGGGTCGGTTCTGCATGTAATATTGACCGCCGAAAATGAACGCCATGTACACCCCGACGTAGTAAAACGCCACAGTCCAATTTTCTGTCATCCATTTCCTATAGTTGGTATGGATAAATTCGCTTTCGAAGTCGAAAATATACGAGTAATTCGGTGTTATATCGTAAGCGTAAGCCATCACCGGAGACTCCATTTTTCAATGAGTTTAGTCCGAATGCCGGTCACGAGGACGAACGCGCACAGTTCTTATACTTTCCGAAATGTTACACTGATCATCACATGAGAATTTTAACCTAAAATGTATAAACAGGATACCGCTGTATCGTTATATCACAGATGACTAAATATGACAATATTAGGAAGGGGCGGTGAGGCGTGCTACCTTTATGACATTAATTTCGATTATGAATACGGAATGTTCTCAGTTTAACTATTTATTCACAGTGACGAGGCGTCGGCTCGAGCCCGAACTTATCTGACTCGTCACAGCGGCGGCAAGAGGAAAAGATGAATGAACTCGTTTACTCGTTTCACGCCACGCCGTGTGTCGCCTTCATTTTCTATTTGACAGATGAACCCGCCCGCCGCGCCGCACTGGATTGCCATGTTTTAAAAAAATAAAATACCATTAATAGTTTTTTTACAAATTTGTTCCGTTTTGCTTTTTACCCGCATTTAATAAAAGCACTGCAATATGTTGTTTATGCACTTTTTCTTTACATTTTAACATTCTTTATACAATAGCAATTTAGCAAAGCAATAATACTCTAATTTTATATCTTCAAACGATCGGGGCGAGGGCTTTCAGGATTAATTTCGCCGCCAGGTGCGCTACTCGCACGCGAGGTCATTTCATAGTTTGTTGGATTTGACAGCAGTAGCTCCACCTGGTGACATAACGGTAGCCCACATAGTAACAAAACAAAACAAAAATAATAAATAAATTACTAAATAACCAAATAAATCTCTCTCTTTAGCCCTACACTGAATATTATTTCTAACAAATAGGGTTAAACAAAATAGAAAACGGGCTTCAACAGACAATTTTTTTTTAAAGAAAAATAACTGCATGACTTATTTAACACAATCATAATATTCCTAAACTGTTGTATGTGTAGTGGTCTGGGCAACACTGGTTAGCGATGCGTTCAAATAATTACGACTCAAAACACAGAGCTACCGTCAGCGCGCTCACCAGTTGGCGCCTATGGCGCGTTAGCCTGCTGTCATAGTTTGCTAATGTAGGGGCGCGAAATCATAGTTTTAGCTTATCATCTGATATCCTAAAACCATACCTACCATAAAAATATTGATTACGCCGCACTATTGCGCAGTAAAATCGGTAAATAGGCTTACTTTTGACGAAACATGTGCTTACCCAAGAGCAGTGCTCTAAGTTGTAAACCTTTTGTAAACAGTTAACATACCTACCTCTAAATATTGTTTTCTCTCAACCCGAAGTAGTTTGAAGCATTGAAATTAATTGATTCGCAACTCATATTTGCCATAATAAGCAGGGGTAGGTAGTAATATGTATGGTAGGTAATTGAAAAATAAATGATCACATTTAGAGAATTTATTTATTTATTTTAACACTTAAGTACAGCTATACAATAGTGTAGACATTATGTTAACCAAAATACTACATAATATTAACTAATTCAAATCAGTTAATACTAGGTACCTACTATTCAACAAATCCGCATAAGTATCCTACCAACAAATTAAGGGTTTTATACTTTCAAGTTTAAGTTTGACATTTCGAATTCGCCGACACCACTAACGCCTCTAGCGGTAGGCGGTAGCCCAGTTCCATAACCTAATATAAACTTTTTTTTTTCTTTTTTAATAATAAAACATAACTAGTAAAATATGTAAGTAGTCATTTAATGATTTAACAACAATGTAAACGCGATACTTACTAACCTACACTTTAAATTATAAATAAACAATTTACAAACTGCATTGTTTATATTGAAGTAGTTGAAACAAATTTTTCGCAACTAAATTGGCAAATACGATCATATTATTAAATCTTCTTGTTAATTCTTTGAAAATGGGTAATTTAGGTTGCGAAAAAGAATGATCTTGATTTAAATTAAATTCAGAGCTGTTATAAAAGTTATACATATAAAACACTGGTTGTTCTTCAATATTTGTTACTTTGTGGAACTTTCCTGACTCGACGGGGTGCCGACATCCTTTAGTTAACAAAAACGATTGCCCTATCTTCTGTTTTGTGCCCGGTATTTCGTAGACAAGTTTACCTTCCAAAACAGTCAGTGTAACATTTCTTAGCTCTATTGGAATGAATTTTTCTTGTTCGTAACCTGGAAACAAAGACACAATTTCCTTAGAATTATATTTGTCAGATAAATAAAATAGCTTTGACCGTAAGCCTTTGCAACAAATATTATTTCGTAAAATATTTAATAGGATCACTAACCAAGTGGTACATACAATTCTAAGAAATTCACCCAACCTACAAGAAAGTGTATTTGAATAGAAAAGTTCCAGCTAATCAAAATTAACGATCCTAGGTTATTAATTGTTAGTTACTGTTATAATTACACTTGACCAGATCTTACTCAAGATTTTATAAAAACAAATCTTCCTTATAAAATCCAGATTTTTTTCGAACTAACCTGGAAAGTCTGCATAAAACACAACATCACTGTTCGGACTCCAGGAATGGACATCATTCCGTATTTCATCTAACTTGCTCCTCCAATCCACCGCTCCGTCAACCAGATGCATCAAGTATGGGACCTCACGGAACGGAGACCAAGACGCCTTGAGAATGTCAACCTTCGAGTCAAACATTCTCTGGACAAATCTTCCATTCAATGAGCACCAGATATCGAAGTAAATTGATATGTTCTTTGACGAAACCTTCAAAGGACTGTTTGCTTTTAAAGCGATCGCCGGATTGATGATGCTCTTCAAACATTGTGCGTACTGGTAAATCATGTCTCCGTGACGCGACCAGCGGTCGTTGGGGGCATGTCTTGAAGGATCGATGTACAATTCTTTATTATTATCGTTGTCTACAACTTTGATGATCACAGAGCGGACGTCCCAAGTGTGAACCATCATGTCCCAAGAGTAGCCGTAGAGCCCGTCGGTCCAGTTGTTGTAGCCCTAAAACAAGAACAGATCAAGGAAGTTCTGTCAATGTAGTGATGTTCCAAAATGATATTAAATGTTGTCTGAACTTCACTACGTAGCTAGTGACAAACCTGTGGTTAACTCAAAATATTAATTTGAAATTAACTTGAATAGAAGAACAGTGTATAAAGAGTAATATTCTATCCAATCGTTCTTAGGCAGCCAAAGCAAGACAAAAGAGCAGTCTCATTACAGATTGAAAAGTTTTTTAATACTAGGGTATTTTGAATTCTAGGTCAAATGTGGGCATCTAGATTTTCAACGAACGACGCGAGTACGCCTACACAAGCGGCAAGCCGCCCACACAATTCTGCATATGAATATTAACCCTTTTCATATTTTTTACTAGTATACGAAATACGCAGATAACTCTTCAACTTTTTGGACAACAAAATCATCATAAACATCAAAACAGGGGAAAACCGTAAAGGTAAGTATAAATATAGAATTTTTAAAGTGCGAATGTAAATATTATAATTTACGACATGGTTTAAAATGATTTATATAGGTTACCACAGCTAAAACGATAAAGTATACCTAATCAGCAATAAAATATACAAGTACAGGTCTGTTGCATAAGCAATAAACATATGATAAAATGTAATATAAAAACATTTATTCATTACAAAATATCTACAATTCTACACAGCGCATCAGACAGCGCTGAAATTAGATTACCCTTTACAGCTTCCTAGTCTTATAGATAGCGTAAGTATGGATGTAATTGATTATTACGTCCACGAGCGTGAGTCATTTATTCAAAATGGCCTACCAAGTAACGATTCCTAAAGATCAAGAATAAATACACACTACCCGGAATCTATAGTTCAGAATCGCAGTTAAATATTTAAAAGGGACAGTCCTCATTTAAACTTATTTTCCTACAAGAATAAGTTATGTATTTTTTTAATCAGAGCATGTAAATCATCCACGATCGCAGTACTAGTGAAGACAAATAAAACAAGCCTAAACACGATGGGTTTGCGTTGTTTTGTTACAGAGTTCCTCTGGTCTCACCTTCCGGCTGCATTATCAGACCAGATCGAAAGTACCATAATGTCTTAAAGTTACCGAACTTTTATACGTACGCAAAAAATCATCTCAATTGGATGTTAAGAAGTGGTTCAAAACTTCAAAATTAAGCTTGAAATATTTGACTTTTTTGGAAGAGAGATGTACTCAGTTAGCCTGAGTGCCTACGCAGTTAGTTTGACTGCTTCACCGGAATTTGAAATATTTGACCTATGCAAACATTACCTAGGTACATTGCAAGTTAAATAAAAGCTTGTATTATAAAGTCACTCGCATGTTTCTAAAATGTACATTTTAGCATAGGTTTTTCCCCTACTCTAAGCATCAGCTGAAAGAATTAATGATTTGTCTACTACACTGTAATGTACTTTAATACACATATATGTGATAGCTATCTTCAGTGTGAAATTAATTCTACAGTCCATCAAATAGAGTTCTGTCATTAAAATTGTAATTACTAGCTATACCTACATTCCACAAATGAAGGTGTGTGTTCTAATTATTTTACAAAGTCGTCTATTCAAAACCCAATATAATTTACAGTATTCTTTTTGTAATTAAAATTTAAATATGTAGGTACCTATTACGTAAAAATATCAATCCACTCATGGTCGTACAAGTCTCCCAATTAGGTGTCTAATATAATTAAGTTGATAAAAGTTAGTTCAAATAATAAAGGTATACCTACATATATTCTTGATGTCAAAACCAAGAGATAACTTGACTAGATCATTTAAATACTTTAAAAATTAAAAGATGATGATTCACATGTAACAAACAATAAAATTACATCTCACCTTTGTTATAAAATGCGAGTAAGGCAGAAACGCCTGTACAAAAACATACAAAGCAATCCAATACATTGTTCGTCTCTTTTTCTTGTATTCATCATCTTTTACGTCATTGTGTACGTCTGTAGCATTATTTACGGCTTTTTTTTCATCTTCATGACCATTTAATTTATCAGCTGGTTCCTCGATTTCATCACCAACATCAGTTTCATCATCAAGTTTTATATTTTTCTCTGACATTTCTGTCCCTTTGTCGAAAGCTAATATTTTATCTAATTCTTCGGTACTTTTAACTTTATTTTCATCTTTGAGATTAGACGTATTTCGGAAAATAGGTATCCTTTTACATTCCTTAACTTTTTTGCAAATATACTTTTTTAGTTTTGTATAATATTGTTTTGAGAGAGACATCATTGTTTTTGGCCAGTCGAAGGGATAAAATAAGGGCATTGTAGCCAGACATACCCACGGAAACATGCCTGAAATGAGACAGGATACTAACATTTACTTACTTCAAACATATTCATAAGTTACGATACGATGTAAAACATTTTTAATATATATCCAAAAAATTATTAATCATGATTGCCTATTTGTTTTTCACTGGTGCTTATTCGGTTGGCAGTTGGTACGCCCGGTATTATACTTTTCTTTTTTCTCAAGTCTATAAAAAGTTCTGTCTATAAACAAAACTGTAAAGCAACAAACCTATCCTGAACAACCGACTGTTCATGAAGTGGAACATGGCACAGAACAGCATGGCGACGTGCCGGGTGTAAGACCACATCATCCAGACGGCCACAGTCAGGTCGAAGACGAACACGAAGCAGTGCACCACCAGGTAGTCCGTCTGGGCCACCGTTAAGAAGTACCTGAGAGGAAAGCTGGTACTTTAATAATATTGGAAAGGAGTAGATAACGCAGCAGGCTAGGAATGCGTTTCTTTTTGGTTCCCGGGGGAATAGAGAATCATTCCGTAGGGTTTAGCAAGGTAGGAGTTCCGTTAGTCGGTTTTGCGGCTTCTCTAAGACAGTCGCAGTAACAGCAGTAGCAGCAGTAGTCGCAGCCTGACTGCTTCAAGCTACGACTTCATGGTGAACTATAGACTTCTATGGTACACAAACTGCTTGAAGCATTCCAGTGCTTCGAGCGGTCGATAACACAAAAAGCAAGGGGGCGGTAGGCGCCCTTAACGCGCAAAAGCGTTTTACAGATCACTAGTTAACTGGTCAAGGAGTCAGTGCATGGACCTAACTTACAGATATTTTGTAATTTTAAATATTTATCGCGACTTTTTAAAGTAATTAAGTCGATTAAGAATCATGTCCTAAATTGCATATTACTTCTAATGTTGGATGCCTATGTACATCACGTAAAACCTAGTACAGAACTTTAAACAAGTTATTGTTCGTGTAGTTGATAATAATTAGGTAGGTACCTAAGTATTAATATTAATTTTAATGTTCTGTATGTACCTTATAAACATTATATGACATAAATACCTTGTATTTAACTGAAATTGATGATTTTCATAATGATTTTAGATACGTATTAAAATGGGACACAACCATATGTCAACGGGTTATAATCTATACTCAAACTTAATAGGTACTTAGATAATAATAATTACATAACTACGTTTAAATTATATTGGTAATACTAATAACACTATAAACAATTATTCGTAGTAGTAAGTACGTCTAAAAATTACGCAAATCATCTATCTAAAATAAGTCTCGCCATACTAGTTATAATACCAATTTGTTCCCTTTATAAACTAATGCATATTTTCAGCGGCTAGAAACAAAATTGACCCTTTAAAAAGAGATAGTGCATCTGTCTACATAACTCCATCCCTCTCTATTACAGTAACAAACTTAGTTATCTTACTTGAATGGCGCGAACACCCAGTGCTCACTAATATTTAGTACGGAGTATCCTGCCAGCCACTCGGCTGTTCCCTTCTTCATTCCAGCCATAAAGTACAGGATGAAGAACTGGTACTTCAAGAGGAAGTAGTTCCAATATGGCACTGATAGCTTCTTCTTATTTGGGTCTAGATAAGCGTCAAGTGACCTGAAAACATGTCATGTCATGTTGACATTTAGGAGTCAGGTTGGTTGTAGATAGTGACGGGTTTTAAGAGGGACAACTACAAAAAAAAAACACGTGTCAGCAACAAAAAAATCAGCGCCGCAGTGCGCTAAATTACTGTAATTTAGATGTTTATGGGATTAAAGTGCACACATAATTTTAGGCCGATGATTTTAGTTATGGTTTTTGAAATTACATATTTTTTACCATATCCAACTAATCTATAACAATACAAATTTTCAAATGTATAACAATACAACGTATAAAGTAAACCTTACCAATAGCATTCAGCTTGAATAAAACACAGCAGCAACGCCACCAGGCCGAACAGATAGCTGTGGTTGTTCCAGAAGCTCTTCTCAATGAGGACCAGGTACCAGTGGCAGGCGGTGAACAGCGGTGCAGATAGGCGGTACTTGTAACCAAGCATTATGCCTAGAGCCCCTAGAAATATGAAGGATTTGTGAAGACAATGTGCTGCATGGAGATGAACGGTCTTCCCGTTTGGATATTTGGGAAAAACAGAATTAATGGGAAGAGTCTTGGCTTAACAATGAAATAGTATTTTACAAGTATTATGTAAAATAATGTGTTATCCAGGTAGATCCAGTAAAATGATCCAGGACGTAGTCAGTCTAAGGCTTCGGTTCAGAATGGATACGGAACGAGAATGACCATATGATATACGTAGTGTCACGACTTTAATGAGGCATTTGTTTTCAATCTACTTGACTAAATGACTGCACGTAGGGTTGCCAACGTCCGGATAAAGCCGGACACAGTCAGGCTTTTTGGTTGCATGTCTAGCCAAATTAGATGGCGACGAACGGAATGTCCGGCTTTTCAAATTTGATTATTTGTTGTTGTATCCTCATATTTAAATTTCCTTAAGATTTTGTGGTAAATGATAATAAAGATTGTTTTACTTGAAAAAAATGGTCGTGTTATGTAATACTAAGTATGACAAAAAAAATAAGCATGTCCGGTCTTTTCACCCAAACGTCCGGCAAAACTGTCTGGCCTGACCGGATTTTCGATTTTAAGATCTGGCAACCCTTACTGCACGGATAGCCGGGTGGTATAGGTCACCTCGCCAATGTCCACTGCGCGCGACGTGTACTATATTTAAGTAAGTAATCCAGTATGAAATTACCTAGCCATAAGGCAGCGTACACGATAGCCATGTAGGGCATCCCTACAGACCTCAAAAACGGGAACAAAGAAAAGTGGCAGATATTGGGGTCCCCCCAGCGTTTGTCCATCACGGCGCCACCACGCTCGTCTGGTATATCAAACAGCATCGCTAGACCTAAGTACGGAAATTAAAGTTAACAAATATAAACTTGATATTAATCTAGAATCTAGACGAAGACTAAGTAGGATCTAGTAATGATGTCCCAGCCTATAGGTAACTAAAGGGATTCGTAGGCACAGAGGTGCAGATTGGAATCCAGATAAGGAAGTAGGTATGTTATAGAGTACACAAATAAAACAAATAGTTTTATTTGTGTACCCTTTATTATGTCGTAGAATCTATTTCATTGCTCAAAGTAAGTAGGTAATCATTGCAAACAGGCTTGCTTAAAAGCAAGCATCTATGATAAAAAAAACGAGTGTGCTTTAGACCACACGACTGAAGTAAAACTTTATATACGAAACGTAACTGCCTATGAGAGAAAGAGAGAAAGAAAATGTGTGCTCGCACCTCTCTCTCTAGCTCTTACAGTAATATACGAAACGTAACTCTCTCTCTTTCTATCTTCACTAACTTATATATCCCTCTCAACTTCCGTTCGCGTCGCCCGATCACACTTTTCGTAACGTTCGTCACGCATTCACCCGCTTACTCCCAAGTCAAGCGTGCGTAAAGAAGTTTTACTTCACAAAGTAGGTAATTTAAAGACCACTTACCGAATAAAATCCTAGTGACAGCTAAGCTGGACGAATCCTTTAGGCTATACATGTAGTCAATCAACTTATTGAACGTCACATCCTTTATTTTAAACCCGAACTGTTCTAAAACTTTATCATCCACCTTTTGGTACAAAATTTGGGCTGTTTCCTTAGCTTTCATTTCTGAAAAAACACAAATATTGAGTCTTTATCTTAACCAGTGATACGATATTACCTTTTCTCATGTTGAGTTGTAATGAGAATTATCACTACGCTCCATCGGTAAGTATTGATTAAACGACTGTTAATTAACTCTTTAAATTTAGATCATAGACTTATGATATTCAGTGGATATTCTGTAGTGCAAGTGCAAAGATCAGTAGGGAATGTTTTAAATTGATTGTGCAGTTATCAAATACTAAGATATAAAAACAATCTAAATTAGATTTGTATAATAACTTTCGTAAGGAGTATTCATAATTTATTTAGAACATAACGGTTTACCACGGTTCATTTCATGAATTCGACTCGCGACACCACCGCCGCCGCCGCCTCCGACTCCAATTGAGTCTGAAACTAGTCCGGCGGTCCCGAGAATGTGCGTGAGTAAACCGTTATGTTCTAAAGGATTTTCCGACCTAAAATTACGTAAATTTCTATTTAGCTGATTGTAGGCTTTTATTTGAGGAATATTTTCCTTTATTTAAGGAAAACGGACGAAAACGGACCCAATTTATTTTCATCTAATTAAAAGTAGGCCGATACGTCTTCTGTGGTTTATTCCAACAATTAATCCTACATCCTTCGCCATGTCTTACTAATCAACATTTAACCACAAAAACCAAAATGTGGCAAAATATTATGATTGGAAAAACCTATTGCCAGTTATAGTAGAGATACTACACAATAATTATAGACATTTAAAAATAATCAAAAAGGGGCTCCGTACGGGAGTTTGATGCTTCATAGTCGAAGAGCCGCAAGTTTTAATAATCATCGTGTTTCGTCGCATCTCGTACCTACATCTACTTCGCCCATGGAATAGAAACTACTGGAAGACGTCGTCATTTTATTTCAATAATATTTGGATAGATGTTCTATGACACTCAAGGATATGACGTATTGCCGCGTACTTACGGTTTGTTTGATTTAGCACTCGAGTGCTAAACTGCTTTTGTAGTAGATAGGTGCCTTTATTGAATAAATTCGTATCCTATGTAATATCTATTCTTGTATCAAACCGTAGAGGTTGTATCATTAGTTAGGTAAATATTACATAGGCTTTATAATCTCAACAATTACGCGTTTGTAGTGATAATAAATAATAAAACGTTAAATGGAAGCTCTACCTAAAAGCTTTCTAAAGAATTCCATTCGAGAACATGGTTTTAGTTGATGATGAAAAAATTACAATAAATTTAGATCAAGATATCTAGTAGGCAGGTATATATATTGATAACAAAGAGACCTATGTAACACCAAACAAAAACTGAGCTTTACTTTAAATAAAATAGAGTAAAACCTAGAAAATAGAGACAAACTGTAAGATTTAAAAAAAGTGTGTGTGTGCTTATGTACGCACGTACATATTATGTAATATTTTATATAAATTTTATTATTTAAAATTTTAACATAACTTTAAGAAAGAAACATTTAATTTACTTTTTCCGGACTTAAATAAATACTAGCCATCCCCCGCGACTTTGTCCGCGTGTTTTAGTTTCAACGGTTTTTTGCAACATATTTCATTTATGCTCCGCTCCTTTTAGTCGCAGCGTGATGATATATAGCTTATAGCCTTCCTCAATAAATAGGCTATCCAACACTGAATTTTTTTAAATCAGACCAGTAGTTCCTGAGATTAGCGCGTTTAAACAAACAAACTTGAGCTTTATATATTAAGTATAGACTATTTTTATAATTATTAATTTATTTGTACACTTATTAGATAATGTGTCTGTTCTAAGTGACGGTGTGCGCGCGCATCGTAAAAATTTATTCTCATCGGGTAAAATCCGTAACGCGCCAAAAGAAGTATAACTTCAAAAAGAAACTATTAAAAAAACTCCATATAATTCAAATGGTCTTATTTCTTCTGCCTATCTGTAAAGGTGAAAATCTTGTTAGACAGACATCGATTGAGTTATCGCACTCACCCTCCAGACGACCTGAGTAGGCTTACACGAGGTACATATGTATAATAGATTGGATAATATTTTATTAGGTCCGTAAGCTTGGCACTGTAGGTGTATGAGGTAATCGTAAAAGCTTTTAATGTCTCGTCACGGAGATTTAAGCCGCCACTAGGATTTGCGTGCATAATTTTAAGTGTGTGGCGTGATAATATTATTAAACAGAGTAGGAATTTAAATTTATATAAATTCTGTGTTTTGTTGCGTATAGTTAAAACGAGTTTGTTGTAACAGCAACATCACCAACGCCACGATATTCCGCCTAATAAGAAACTTAGTCTTTCCAATATTTATGTATCTATCTATAGCGCGGAAACGTAGACGGTACGAGGGACAGATCGGCGCGAAATTGATGCACTCGGATCCTTTTGACAGCGTTTCGGACCAATGCCTCTATTTTAAAAGAATAAAAAGTTAAGGAGAGATAATCGTCGATTGTTCTAAGTACTACGAATTATAATAAATAATAATAATAATAAATAAATCATTTATTTTTTCTCACTGAAGTTACTTAACCTAGATTAACAATAATGCCACAATAAATCAAGTAACTTTGTGAGAAACTGGTGCCTGAAGTAGGTTTAAAAAAACCTGTAATTACAAGTCACCAGGACCCCTATTCATATTTACGTAACCTCCTTGTAGTTTTTGAGCTGCCAGCCTTAATTTCAAACGTGTTATTATTGTCCCCGGTTTACCTTACTTCTATTTAACGAAAGGCAAGGGTTTGTAAATATTGAAGTAAAGCTATTTATTTTTTATTGTACCTTGGTATTACAGCAACTCTTTAAGATGCATAAAAAGTATTAAAACCAATCGGGAAACCGTTCTCAATACTAATAAACGTTGTAGGTAAATAAGACTAAGGTAACTCTTACTTAGGTGACGATAGATTATGACTACCTATCTAGGCGACCAGAAAGTGTCTAGCTAAAATCTAAGGTCTATTTTAGGGCTTATATAGGTACCTACAAATCAAACTGAAGTAGGTAAAATGGTACTCACCGAAGACTTAATTATCACTGAGGAGTAAGCTTTCTCCGTGAAATCTTAAGCTCAACTGAAGGAATAATAAGAAGATTTCAACATAATTGTCACCCACATTAAACAATATTCTGAAATCCATGCTCCAATAAGCAGGTGATGGCGTCTCATTAATTATGGGTAGGTAGACATGTGAAGGTGTCAACATGTTAACGTGGCATTAAACGTTGGATTCATTATGGTAATCATGTCTCGAAAGCAAATCCCGATTCTCCTATGACGTAAAATACTTTGGATAATAATGATTCAAATTACGTGCGTAGTTTACGGAACTCTGCAATAAGGATCGACACAAACGGGCTACCGACCACAGCCACTGGTGGCCAGCGACAGCGACTTAACACACTTTTTCATATAAATTGTAGACGCGCCGCACACGTGTAGTCGGTGACGGCCACTGTCTAAAGCAGAAAAATATACATACATTAATGAAAAAGTGTGTACAGTTGCTGTCACTGGCCCCCGGTGGCTGCCGTTCGGTGGCCTGTTTGCGTTGAGTCAAACCTAACCCCGGTAACTCACATGCGCGAAAACATTCGAACAAGGTTCGCGCGCTTTGGTGTCTGTTAAAAACCGACACAACTTGGAAATGAAATCATTTGCAAATGTCGTCCTGCACTTGTGGGTTTGCGTATTCGTGAGTATGTAACCGGTATTAGACTCGGACAACGGTCGTTGTTGAGGCTGCCAAATTGAAATGTGAGTTGTGACTGGGCCGGCCCACATATGTGGCAAATCTATCTAGACATTTTAACTTAAGGAATAGCTATCTAGAAAGTGTCGGTAATCTTTAAATTAACACATTTTATTTTATACAAACTAAAATGATGTATTAATTCGTCGTTATAGAAAATGAATGTGACTTTGAAAGAGACGATTCGGGGAAATTTCTTAAATCAAAACTTAAAAGTATAATTTTTGTCTTACACTGATTTTTTTAGCCTCTTTTCAAAGAAGAAAGACTTAAACCCAAAGATTTAACATCTACCTCCCAGTTCTTGTAAATTGCTGGCTAGTTCCTTAGTAATTAAGATACTTTTTGGAAATTAAACGGTCTTAAAAGCTAGGCACTCCTGTTCACCATTAAACCGCTTAGTTGTATTTTGTATCTAGAAAATAACATAAATGCCTACCTACCTCATTTTATTTGAAGAGTTAGGACGCCATCGTGTCGCTGTTTACTGAACCAATATGATTTTCATCAAGGTTACACGTTATGACTATAATTAAAACAATAACCCTGAATAATTAATGAAGTCGTATTAACCCTACTTAGGTACCTAGCGATTGTTCTTGTGATACGTCTCCAATTGCTCAGCTTGCAATAATAAATGTTAATAAAAAACAATTAAATATTTATTTTAAACTTAATGATTTACTTACGTATATTCTCGGGATCGCCCGACTAGTTTCAGACTCAATAGGAGTCCCTAATCATGAGCTGAAGCGGCGGCGGTGGTGTCGCGAGTCGAACTCATAGCGATCTCGAGAATATACGTGAGTAAACCGATTTTTTTTAAATAAATATGAATACTCCTCACGAAAGTTATTATACAAAACAATTACCTAATTATGTTAATAAAAAATAACAAATAACAAGACGGGAACGATTATTAAACACTTGGGTATATAAACGCTTCCTATATCAGTATTGAATGGGTATGGTATGGCTACAAAGATGTAGATAACCAATTACACCTTCTTAGGGTCAACTCATACCTACTTCAGCAGAGTCGAAGCGCAGCGTTAAAAGTTGATAGGTATAGAAAATTCTTCCTTAACTCATCTTTCGTTTATCATAGCAAACTCGTCCTTAACTCAAAAACATAATGCTCGTATTTCTTCTTAGTTAAAAAAGAAATAATGTGATAGATTTTCACTCGGAGCAAATTTGAGAAACAAAAATACATATATTTCGTAGATCTTCGCTTGCAACTTTATTCACTCAAAAGTAAATCGAGCATTACGTTCTTGAGTTAAGAATGAATTTTCTAGATCAGGGATTTAAAAAGTAATAATTCCGTAGACTGCGCGCGAATTCGTTTGCGATTTTTTTTACTTAAAAACAAATTTGAAAATTACGATGTTTTATCAACTTTTTTACGCTTAACTGCGCGCCAAATCTGTTGTACTTAGTATGAATTAAGCCATAACTTATACTCATTGGTCACAGGTCAGGCAACAATAGCAAAACAAAACATTATTTGCTGAAATATTTATTCGTCCATTACAATCATATTCGTTACAGGATACCGCTCCTAATAGACATATATTATTGTCAATCATAAGTTACATCACACTCCGTGTTAACGAACAACTAACATCTAACACTAATTTGTTTTAACATTTATCTAAATAATATTTATTGTACAAAATTAACCCTTGGAAACATTTACACGAAATACCTGATATTTAAAAAAAGGAGAAGTGTAAATAAATCCATATCTATTTCAGAGAGCTATTTTCATTAAATACGCAGTGATTTTTATAGGTATAAGAAAAAAAAACACTGTATGTACCTACAACGTGTAAATACTTAGGTATGTAGCGAACGCGCGTGTCCTCCAATGTAGTAATAATATTCCTTTAAAAATATTTAGCGTTTTAAGCAATAAAAATATGAACTTTTTATTTATTGAAAAATTAAAATACTACCTTTTGCCTATGTGGGTCACTGCACTATAATCCAAGGGCTAATTTTGTAACATCTTTTAAACATTGAATATGTCTTGTAAGATATAGTTTTAAGCGAGTGTTTGATTTTCTGGGCAAAGGTAATTGACGCTTTTGTTAGTAGTAATTTGTATTCTAAAATAATAAGTCCTTATGTGTCTAATGATAATCTTTTTCAGTCCTAATGACACGCCGTCTTGGCACATGATCTGGACGTTAAGGCTCAGAATCTAGGTTAAAATAAAAAATGATAATTAAGTAGGTATTAGGTAGATAGGTAATTATAATTAAGTAGGTAGTACATTTTAGTACCTACTGAGATGAAAGGAAAATTCTGAGACAGAGGAAAATTCATTAACAGGATACGCTTTAACTGTATAGAAAGGTAGGTAGGTACTTCTCTACATAAATTTTTAATTACCAGTTTATTAAATACTAGCTGTCCCCCGCGACTTTGTTTGCGTGTTTTAGTTTCAACGGTTTTTCATTTTTGCAACATTTTTCATTTATGCTCCGCTCCTATTGGTCGTAGCGTGATGTTATATAGCCTATAGCCTTCCTCAATAAACGGACTATCCAATACAAAAAGAATTTTTCAATTCGAACCAGTAGTTCCTGAGATTAGCGCGTTCAAACAAACAAACAAACAAACAAACTCTTCAGCTTTGTAATATTAGTATAGATTGAAAGATAAACAATAAAATAAACTAAATGGAGGGTAAACAAAAGGTTACATAAAATAAAAAAATAAAATTAAAATAAAATGTTTATTCCAAATAAAATCAAATTAACAAACATTAAAATAATAATTTAAATATTTTTGTGAATCTTCATGACTTGATGAGATGTTTTGATTTTATACTACAAATACATTATGTTGGTTATCTCATAAATTAATGATACATAAATCTTATTACTAATAACACGTTTTTACAATGTGTAAATAAATATACATAACCGTCTCTTCAGTTTAACATACATACATGTGAAATTCATAGGTGTTTTGTTAAAATTTATTGCGAAAGTACTGTTTTTAAGAATTTCTGGTTATATGACAATAGAAAAAAAAACAATAAACAACAATAAATTTACTTGTAATAGTAAAACAAATTCTCTAGGTAGAATCTCTTTAAATGTAAAACTAAAAATGAACTCAACTTAGTCATAAATAGGTACATAATTTTCATTTCTAGTAGTACACCAATATTGTCTTTTTAGTAAGTGTTGAGTTGTTTTAAACTAACAATATTAAACAATATAATTACATATTTAATTGCAATAATGGGGCAGACTGGGTATAAAAAGTCGAAATCTAAAAAGTCCTTCGGTTGGATAATAAAAAAAAAATAAGACACGTAATTTATGCTTTTGCAAAATAATAAATAAAACGAATCTAACTTTAGGAGTGACCTAATGACGTATAGTTACGTAAAATACAAAAGATATCGTGTATAATATTCTAGTTAATCTATATGTTGAATATTAAAAACAATAGTAATTTGCCCCATTAACCTGAAGAGAACAAACTTATACGATTACGTAGGAACTTAACACACACATAAACATTTCGCTTGCAATTTCGTTAAATCAATCTCATCACAGTTTCAACTAAATATATTTTACAATTAACATAATATAATGTAATTCTGTGCATGATATAAATATTTGTTTATTACTATTTCATAATACATTATATTAATTAGTGTTGAATGCGAGGTTCTTATAAAGAGTTTTGGACTTGACTGTCCAATTTAACCAATGGTGATAAGTGTACACTGATGAACAAGTGTTCTATGAAAGGTATTTTTTATATAAATAAATGCTGTATATTTAATCCAGTGAGTTTATACTGTATGATTTTGTATTTTATTAAGTAATGTAACATGTATCTACAAAACATTGAATACATTGGCATTATATATAATACCTATGTGCCAGAGTAACAATAAACGCTATTAATACGTGTGTTCTTAATAAAAAAAAAATCTTTCCATTTCCAGAAGTTAAAATAAAAAAAAAGTAAAATTACTTTTTTTACAGTTTTCTTTATAACATTTATGCAGTAGTTATTTCTGATAGTTATAGGGTTAAGAACTACTGTTAACTAGTTACTCTTACATGTTTCGTAAATTATTAATGATATATTTTTTACATAAAATACTGACTACACGTTATACAATCTAAAACAATGTAATAACATTAAAAACAGATATAAATTCAACCAACAATGTATCGAAATTCATATGACACGAGAGATCACTATCCGTTCAAATAAATTATAATTATAAAACAATTCTAGGACCTAACGTTCCTAAACTTGACGTCGGAATTAACTTGACATGTGTTGTCATAATGACAGGAGACGTCACTGTCAAAACGAACGTCGTTTCAAAGTTGAAAATCTTCAAAATGATATTTGGCGCGGGATATGATAAATTAGTGAAAATCTTTTCTAAAAACGTAAAAACGACCAAAAAGTCTAAAAAACGGAATGTGATTACACATAAAACGATTATATCAAACTGTATATAGTATCTTAAAGTAAAATTAAGATCTTAATATTGTATTCGACCGTCCATGTACTCGGATAAGATTATCCAAGTAACAGATGTTTTGGTAAATCAATCAATGGCAAATATTTATAAACTTGTCTGTACATTGAGGTTAAACAATGTCAAAGATACATAAAAATAATTCATAAAATTATATTTTTTATCTTTATTTAACACAGAAGATACAGCCTAAACATTATTGTCGTTTATTTTTAACTGTATATTAAGAAGTAAATAATTTAACAGTAAATATCCAAATCTAAAATACGATTATACATTGTTGATTCGTGAAACATGTTATAACTTTAGAAATAAGTTTTTTTTTATGTAAATAACTTTTTTTTGTAAATTATACTTTGTGTTGATATAAATAGAGATCTATTTTGTTAAGCCGGTCTATCGAAGCGTCTATACAACGGCCCTAATTTCGCTCTAATTCTACAGACGTAATAATTTGTTGTAATTGTGTTTTGATTCTAAGCGACTGAAGGATTGAGGCGACATTATAGATCTTTGAAATTTGGTTTTTATTTGTGGTTTTTATTACTTTATATTAAGGGACAATGTCTTAAACATTTCAACTCTACAGCCGCGGAATCGTCACAAAATCGGACGCGAATACATAGTGACATATCAATAGTCACATAAAGTTGTGCTAACCTATAACTATACACAATGAGACATGATCGGCGCTACAACAGCGCTGTTAAATCAAGGTTTTATTTATTTTGTTTGAGCAGTACTCGTCTATCTGACTGGTATGTAGGCCATCATGGACCATTGTGTGTAGCAGTAATACATGGGCGCCATATTGTGTACGTATGTGTTCAGTGGTCGAGGATGACGCCGCCGGGCCCCGGGAGGGTGGACTTGCCTGAGAGGAAGACGTCCACCGCCCTGGCGGCCTGTCGCCCTTCCGATATCGCCCACACTACTAGAGACTGGCCGCGGCGACAATCTGTAAGTTACAATTATGTTGTACAACTGCTCGGAATGGTAGGTACAAATTTCCAACTCCTCCTATTTATTTGAGATTAATTTCGCTGCGGGTTCTGGGACACACCGTGCTTAAGTGTTTCGGTGGAATTTATAAGTTGCAAAGGGCATATGTGGCGGTGTTACGTGGACTTAATATCTAAAAGAGTAAATGAATACATACCACCAGCAGCGAATACATTGTTGACAGGTGTCTTGTAAATGTTCGTCTTGTCAGTCTCCACGTTGCTACGAGCATCCAGCGGGAGGTCTGAAAACAAAGCAGACAATGTTATAGTATAAATAAATATGTACTTAGACTGCGTGTAAAAATTTAGTATATTTTATGCCTTATAGTTTTGACGATTACAAATTGTTATGTTGTTGGTATCTAGGTGTTTAACAATTTAGGCTATAATTATGTTCCAAGAGTCAAATAAGTATGTATTGGCGTACCGAGCTGGTTGGCGACGTATCTCTCGGGCCCGAGGAAGCCCATGGCGAGCAGCACGAGGTCGGCCTTGTACACCTTGTCGGTGCCCGGCACCTCCTTCATCTCCCAGCGCCCGCCCGCGCCGCGAGTCCACTCCACCTCCACCGCCGACACGCCGCACACGTTGCCCTCGCCTGGATACATACAACTTATTACACAATAGTTCATACATTTTTAAGGCCATTTATATACAAGACTCTTTTTTTATGAGATATTACGCAGTTAGGCTGAGCGCAGGCTTAGACTGCTTCACTGGACTTTTGACGAGAACCTTAAGGGCCTCCAGCCAGAGCAATAGAACGTCTAACTACGTCAGCAACATTCACTAAGGGCACCCCCTGTGGGGTGCGGTCCTCGGCTTAGTGCGTTGCTAACAGTCTTAAGGCAAAAACAGCAAGGGAGGCTGGATCTAAGTTTTTATTATTTAAGGACATATTTTTATTGCTAGTTTAGCCGGCTCGGGCCAGCTTGATCTAGGGACGGGACGTGACGTGACGGGACGGGACGGGACGGGACGGGACGGGGGGATAATGATTGTTATTAACTAAGACTTAACAAAGACGAGTAAACAAATAAAGTCAACAACTCACCATCATCTAAGAACTCTTTGGTGAGTGTGGAGAACTTCCTGGGGTCGTTACCGAACTTAACTTTCACTTCCTCGTGACCGTAGTCTACCCTGTAGAAATTAAAAAAATATTTTAGTGTTAGACATTCTTCTGGGATTTTCGCGACGACCTTAGTTGTGACTGCACCGTCGCCCAAACTATACCAGCTTGTTGCCTCAGATGACCCGTTAGTGGCGCAGCAGAAGACTTAAAAGAGGCTAATCAAGTATTTGGCTATGTTTTGGGCTGGTCGGGAAGATTAAAACCATCGACACGAAAATAATATATTTTTCTAACCTTTTTGATTAAATAAACCGAGTTTTTGCTCTACAAACAGATAAAAAAAACAATTAATGGTTGATCATGTAATTAATCACCCATAATTTTTCTGCCTAAATGATCATCAACATAAATATGTAAGTTTACTTAGTAATTGTGCTCACCTGAATACTCTGGGCCACTGCGGCCAGGGGTTATCTAGTCCTCTGGTCTTCTTAGGCTCCGGCAGGATTTCGAATGTAGTGATACTCTTAGCGCCTTGACGGAGTGATGTAGCTATGCAGTCGCACCTGTTAAATATAAGAATGGGACATTTAGGTACAGATTTTATTCGGTAATATTTTTAAAATTTTTAGTAGCTTAGATGAAACTTTGCTCGATCGCAGTAGATTTCAAATGCGTTGTTTTTGGAAATTCTCTTTTCAAAAAACCAGGGAGAATATTTCTGTAGATTTTAACGGATGACATTCTGGCACACTCTTGTGTCTTCCTCAGGGCGGATTTTTGTCCAGCATTTGAATTCAGGAACAAGTATTGACTGCTAAAGAGTGCACTGGTTTAAGGCGCCAACTGTAATTAGGCTACGTGCTGCGGCGTGCAGGCCCGCGGTACGTACCCGGTGTCGCCGCCGCCGATGACGAGCACGTCGCGGTCCTTGGCGGACAGGTCTGCGGCGCTGGCGTGCTGCGGCGTGGCGCCGGCCTGCTTCTGCTGCCACGTCTGCAGGAACTCCATCGCGAAGTGGATGCCGCCCAGCTGGCGCCCCGCCAGCGGCAGGTCCCGCGGCCACGTCGCGCCCATGCACAGCACCAGCGCGTTGTATCTGACACAAACATTCCATAAGGACTTGTCGTAACACACACGTTATAGTCTAGCTGCTGATACACTGACTAACTAGTACTTGTAGTCTGTACAACAGACACTTTACACACGGGATTATTAACTCTAGTTAGTAGTAGTACACTGTACCGTCAATGTTTTGGTCGCGCTAACATATACACGCGCCATAAACGGAACCTAGTCAAGACGAATTAAGCTTGAATAGGAGCGTCTACGCAAAGCAACTTTGCTCTAAACCGCATGGGAGACTCCTTCATTGGGAGCGACTTCTGTCACGAACTGGCAGAGCACGCCACCTAGTGCATCTAGCTTAAACAGAGCAAGTCTAGCCAAGAACAGATGACTTGCAAAATTCCTAAACTTAATTTGGTAAAACCACTTTTGGTCACTTAATGTGAGTACCATGGTCACTTACTCATTAGCCAGGTCGCTAGCGGATATGTCTCTGCCGACGTCGACGTTGCACTTGAAGGAGATGCCCTCGGCGGTGAGCAGCTTGATGCGCCTGGCGACCACCTCCTTGCTGAGCTTCATGGTGGGGATGCCGTACTGCAGCAGCCCGCCCGGACGGTCGTTGCGCTCGAATACTGTTACTGTGTAGCCCGCCTTAAATGGTAAAGGTTAGGTTATCTTATTTGATGTAGATTCCTTCTGCCTAGTTTTTAATCTGTATTGTCGGTATTTAGTCCTATCGGTTTACCGGTCGTGAGGTTTGGTTTCAGATATGTAGTAGAGTAGGTTCTGTACCTTATTCAGCTGGTGTGCACAAGCGAGTCCGGCGGGACCGGAGCCTACGACAGCTACCGTCTTTCCATTCCTGTGGGTTGGTATCTGTGAACAAATATTAAATTTTAAAACTTCGTAACTATATCAAAGGTCCTATTATTGAGTCAGTGTCAGATTCGGGCCGTAATTAAGACTTTTACATTGCGAATACGTATCAATCCTTGTGTCGTAAATCACTGTGGACCCCTACGTTATTTCCCCGATGGACAAAGTTAATAAAGAATATCCCGAGTTAAATAAATAAAGTGTAAATGTATCGATTTCGTTTAATTAAAAAGGTTGATAGTTGGAAGTGGGTGCAGCGAGGTGTGTACGTACGTCGGGCTGTATCCAGCCGCTCTCGAAGGCGTGGTCGATGATGGCGCACTCGATGTTCTTGATGGTGACGGGCGGCTCCGAGATGCCCAGCACGCACGCGCCCTCGCACGGCGCGGGGCACACGCGACCCGTGAACTCTGTACCACACACATACTGGTTAGATAATTCTGTAATAAAGGGCTCATGGACAAGCTGTACAAACCGATTAATGGTACAGTGGGATCATGGTAAAAATTTCGTATCGAGCCTTGGACCTCCAAAGTCTTTACTTTCGGTCCAGTGTCTAAGGGGTATTTAATCTTGCTGGCTTTTTATTTTGTTTCATAGGAGTATCAGTGTGAATGAATTGTAAATGTGTTCGTGCACACACTGATGTACTGAAATATCCAGTGCTCAAGTAGTTAATTTTTACTACGAGCAAAGGCCAAATTCGGTAATTTATAAAGAAGTTTAAAAATTAACTATACCTAAAAAATATTGATTTTCATATCTGAAATTAAATCCAAGACTTAGATCATATTTCGTTAATCCTACTTTATCGATAGGGTTCTTTCAAGGTTTTGTGAAAAATATAGATCTTAACATATTTCAAGGCTGGCAACAAATTACAAAGATTTTTTGAATGATGACTTCTTTAAGTGGTTCAATTAGGTGAGTTGGATGTTCTGGTGTGGCATATCCGACAGAAGTACCGGGGAAGTTGTTGGTCTGCAGCAGCTGGCTGAGCGCCTGCGGCCAGTCGGCGCGGTAGATGAGGTCGTTCCACTTGGGGATGATGTTGCCGAGCGGGCAGCCGTGCGCCGACTGGCAGAAGGGCACGCCGCACTCCATGCAGCGCGCCGCCTGCGCGCGCAGCCCGCGCCTCACTCCCGCCGAGTTGTAGATCTCGTCCCAGTCGCGCATGCGCTTCTCCGCCGGACGGTACAGCATGCTCTCGCGCGGGTACTTCATGAAGCCTCTGTGTACCACCATACAGTTAAGGAAATTTATACTTTACAGAGTTCGTTTTCCAAATTTTGAGATTCAGAACCAATAACATATTTTTTCGTTTTTATTCCAGTACCTAATCGTATAAGATCATGGCTTAATACTCGGGTGCCTATTTTATTTTTGAAAATCAATCAAGTTGCGGATGAAAAGATAATGGGAACTGAAACGCGGGCGGCGACGATTGAGCATCTTGTTACGTCACATTCCAAAAAATCTGTTCCAAGTACCATTCAAAATAAGCACAAGAGTTAAATCGTTGTATCTTTGTGTGTTTGGTCGTCAACGCCGTCAATATCATGTAACCGACTATTTTAGAGCGTATTTAAAAATATATTAATTATAATATTAATTTTCTCTAAAAAAAAAGTAATTAGTAAGAAATATTGTAAAAGGTACAAAATAAACCTAAGTATATTTTAAAACTATTTTCCCAAAAACTGTAAATACTAAAAAAAACACAATATGAAACCATGTTACAAACCTAGTCTTATCCAGAATCTTCTCCAAGTTCTTGGTCTCGAGCTCCACATCCTTTATAGTTTCCTCTATATCTAAGACTCCATTCTCTTTGCCGTTGCTCTCGACCTTGGCCTGGGAAGGTTGCTTCGCTGCCATAGTCTTGAGAGCGCGCTGGTACTCGTATGGGAACACCTTTACGAACTTCTTGGCGGGTTCTGGCCATGTTTTGAGGAATTCTTCCGCAATTATTGAGCTGCAATAAACATGTTTTAGTTAAGTTTTTTGATGATGCTAAAAGAAGTGTAAATTTTTTGATTTATTTGAAGATAAATATTAAATAGTGAGTATATATTTTTGCGGTCGTTTAAGATCGCTCGGCAAAAGTAGAAGGGGCAGAGGCAGGGCAGAGGTGAGGAAGGGGGTGCGGGGGGTGCGCGCTGGCGACGACACGCTAAAGACGGCATGGTAGATCAGTCGCTCTTCAGCTCTCGTGAATCGTGCACGCGTCTCGCGTCTCTTGGGCACTGAATTTTTTTTTGGAAGAGATTTACGCAGTTAGCCTGAGCGCAGGCTTTGACTGCTTCACCGGACTTTCTCTTGGGCAATGGTGCGCGATTGTACACATGTGACCATTACCCCTACCAGTTTCGCCGAGCGATCTTAAACCAACGCGCGACTTGTAGTTATGTGATGATGATGTAACTTATTTGGCTTTACACTTTACAGACATGTTAGACTGTATTAGCTTGAACAATAAAACAGGGTCCGTGCTTTGTTTGTCACTAAAAAATGACAACTTTCTAAACCGTATTTTGTCCAAATTTGCAGAGATAATAAATGGCAGTAAGGACTCGACTTCAGTTTTTAACTATTGCTAGAAATGCCCGATAAATTAAAGATAATTGAGACTAATCTTACCCAGTGTACTCCACAAACTCTTGCAGTAACTGCTGCACGTGGTCCAGGTCTTCTTGCAGCTCCAGAGGCAGCAGCTCGACCATCTCCTGGTTGCACTTGCCGGAGAACGAGCCGTCGATATCGTATACGTATGCGATACCACCTAGGATGATATGGTTAAGGTTAAATATTGTCATTGTTAACATACAAATATATAAAGATAAGATCTAGTTTTATGCTCAGTGCCCTTACTCTGCAATTTAATTTTAATTCTAATACAATACCAATGCCAAATTGTTATTCATTTAGCAGGTACACAAACAACACACAGTACAAAAAAATACTCTCAATGTTTAGATTTCAATCAGTTCCGTCCATTGATAGCATTTTTTTTTTAACAAAACTGGGTCTTTTGCCTGCTGCACTAATATTAATTGTGCATTGGCATTGTATTAGAATTAAAATTAAATTGCAGAGTAAGGGATCATGAATATAGTTTTATCTGACGATATATTAGACAAGGTAATATTGTAACTGTACATTTTTAAATATTCATAATGAAAATAAAAAATCACCAGTTGTAGAGAAAGAGAGAGAGCAATAATTATAATTACTAGGTAGAAAATATATATATTTTTTTAATTTACTGTACTGTTAAACGTAACAAGTAAGGTATTGTATATTTGAATGTGGCTAGGGCGAAGGACTTGTGATCGAGAGGTCGCATGTTCAATCCCCACCCATTGCACTATTGACGTAAATCCACTCCAGATACAAGCATATTTAGCTTAGTTGGAGGGGTTAACAAAATTGCTAGTAATGTGATTTCCACACACATTTGATAAAAAAAAAAAAAAAAAAAAAGTGGTATGAGAAATGCTAGAATTAGTAATAATGATTCTTAGAAGGGCAGTCAGGTTTTTTATGTTATTTACTAATACAAGTTGTAAGTGATAGTGCAAAGAGTTTTGGCACGATTTTTACGGTCGGCCCCTCATGCAACCCTTCATGGGAATGCAGTCGTTGGTGTTATACTCTCCACCATTTGGGTGACTGTTAGTACGTTAGTACTATAAGTGGTGCACTGGCTCTGTCGTAGAAGACGGATGAAAGAAGATTACATGTAGAGGAGATGAGAATGTTAAGATGGATGTGTGGAGTGACGAAAATGGATAAATTTAGAAATGATTATATTAGAGGAAGTTTGAAAGTTGCACCAGTAACAGAAAAACTGAAAAGAAGTTGTAAATGGTAGGTACCGCTCATCCCGGCGGCGAAGTTCCTGCCGGTGAGGCCGAGCACGAGCGCCACGCCGGCCGTCATGTACTCGCAGCCGTGGTCGCCCACGCCCTCCACCACGGCCGTGCAGCCGCTGTTGCGCACGCAGAAGCGCTCCGACGCTATGCCCCTGTACACGACGGACATGCACTCGTATAGCCACTCGCATCAAAGTACACGCTAGTGAAACTTCTTGCGAGAACGGTGTGACGGTAGTTCACCTTATAAGCGAATTTATAGTCGCAACAATAATAATTTATTTACTTTTTGAAATACAAGATGCCATCGGACACTGGTCCTACACAACTGCTTAAAAGAAATTAGATTTCATTTGAAAATTACCGTAATGACTCCAACTGCAGATTTATTCGTTTTTAAGTTCAGGGCCATACGGTATACAGCCAACTAGCTAAAAGTGTAGCTGTTTGGCGATTAGTTATTATTTTGGGTTCGATTTTATAATTAAAATCTTGATTTATATATATTATTGGTTCGCAAAGTATCCAACGTGTCGTTTTGCATTCTCGTCAAATAGGAGGCCGTTATGAAAGACATAAATAATCAAATAAAATTACGATATCTGCTCAATAATTAATACATATTTTTGCGTCGGGGATTAAAGATGACGTTCAGTCGCTAACATTATGTAGTTTGTTTAAAATATATGAAGGTGTATATTTTTCTATTATTTAAATAACAGTCAAAGAATTCAAAAACAAAATACTACATGTTTTTTAGTTATTTAAGTTTGACAGTATTTCAGAATACACCACTTTCAAAGAACAGAATCGCCCTGTTGCGTATGCGGTAGGCAGTGTCTTTATGTATTTGTGTAATAGAGCAGTTACAGTGCGGTATCACACGGGCCGCATTTTGAAATGCTCGTCCTACGAATGCCGATTTCCTAAAATTTTAAAATAGAAAAAAAAAACCTACTTATTTTATTATTGATTCTGTCAAGAAGCATAAGCATAGTTACCTCCTTAAATTTGACGAGAATGAAAAACTACACTTTGTTTAAAGCTAGCTAGCCATTAATTTAAAATAAACGAAGGACACAGAAACTACTGTGCTATAGGAATAGCACAGGTGTTATCAGATATAAAACTAACCTGAAATAGGCGCGTCCAGAGGTAGCTCCGTATAAGCACACGTTGCCGACGATCACGTTCACGTGCGACTCGAAAGGTGACGACTTTGGCGGGTAGATGATGATCTTACCGCCGGATAGGCCCTTGCCTGAACAATAAATCATATTTAAATAAGAATTATAAGACAATTTTGGTAAAAACACCAAACTGTTTAATATTAATTAGTGTTATAAGTTAGTGTATATATACATAAGAATTATTCAAAATCCGTTTATTCAAATTATTATGGCTGATTTTTAAAACGCCAGATAATTTTACCCGAGGAATAATTTTGAATTATTGACAGATCTTTCATACAAAATCCATCAGTCGTCAATTTTATTCTACGAATAAAAATTATCTGGCGTTAAAAATCTTAGTTAAAAATCAGCCCTGATTACTAAGTAGAACTTTTCAAACGTCGTCAAAATAGACAGCACTCTGATTCGTACACCCTTCATCCCCTTTCTTAGCTTTGGAGAAGAAAAGAAGGGACACAGTCCCCAATTAATTTAATTTAACGAAGAAAGAATTGGTTTTTGCCGCGATAATCGACACCTAAACACAAATTTACTTTGCTTCTGATTAACTTACCGACATAGTCGTTAGCGTCGCCCTCTAGCGTGACAGTAATACCCTTGGACAGGAACGCGCAGAAGCTCTGTCCGGCAGACCCCGCCAGAGTTATGTTTACCGTCTTGCCGTCCGGTAAGCCGTCGTCGCCGTATCTCCTGTATTTAAACAAGCAAATTATTACTTCATACATTTTAGAAGCCTGATCCAATGTCAGATAGGGACGGAGACATAATTATATACGAATATCAGCATCGCTTTTCATCAGCAAAACCAAAACTATCGAGTATCTGTTGGGATTAAGACGTCTTCAAAATGTTGACCTGTATCAAGTTACTTATTACACAAAACTTTTTTGACAAGTGAAAAAAACTACTATATTATATTAATTATTTAAGTGGCAACAGGCAAAAAGAGAGACGAAGGAGAGAAGTAACAAAATTACGTCAATAATACTACAGGAAAATAGATAATTCTGGCTGTATAATGTAATAAAAACATATCAAATCTTACATAGCGATGTGATAGGACAGCGTGGATGTAAACGCGCGGTCTTCATTGGTGATCCTCATGTTGATGTCGATGTGCTGCTGCGAGCCGTCCAGGATGCCGCTGCACTGCTCAATGAGCTGGTTGTCCAGCCGCTTCTCTAGTTGGAAGTCCTACAATACATGTTTTTAATATGTTATTGAGGCTTTATTGATGTTTTTTATGAATTTACATATTACATTTTTACCATAATTTACAAGTATTCAACTTACGCTCGGTTTCTGAAAGGCTGATCAATTTAATCTGTTGTCAAATCAACTGATCACGACTGTGATTAGTTGACAAAAAGACTTATAACAACCAACCACAGCGCTTAATATGAGGTTGTGTCCATTTTAACATAAATATTTATGAAGTATTTTTTGCAGTAAATCTTTCTCCGCTCAATACAGCCTGTCTTGTAATATAAATCTTATACCCTTACCTGTGTCTTTGACCCTCCAATAATATTAACGCCGGGCCTCATATGAAGCGCATTCTTCAGTATGAGTCCGAGGTTGAGGGTCCTGGCCTTAGGGTTGTCGTTGTTCTCGCGCACTTTCAGCAGGTCCGTGCGACCGATCAGGTCCTGGAACCGACGGACGCCTACCTCCGCCATGTGTTGGCGGACCTGGAGATATTTTGGCGTTATTAATAAAAATATACGATCACAAATAATTGCAATGCTTAGGAACAGATTTTTAAAATGAATGAATTAACTTAGAGAAGACATTTGATAAAGTTTTTATATTAAGCTTTTTTGTAGTATGTAGGAAACGAGAAAATTGTTGTATAAGCTCTGTTGTCACTTTTTTCATCATGTTAATCCTCTTCCGATACTAAGTTATGTAGATATCCTGATCAAAATTATTTTAAGTTCAGATTATTTCCAGAATTTGCGCTTTTTTGTTTTTAATTTTAAAGACTAGCATAATGGTATTACGTTCTTAAAATTCTGTGTTATCTTCTAAATCCTTGACTTTCTCTGAAATGCAGCATTGTACGATGTATGCAAAATGTATGCTCGTTATAAAATGCATCAAATCTTGTCACCCACCTCTTCCGCCAGCATGAACATAAAGTTGATGACGTGCTCGGGCTTGCCGGCGAACTTCTTGCGCAGCACGGGGTCTTGAGTGGCGATGCCCACGGGACACGTGTTCAGGTGGCATTTCCTCATCATTGTGCAGCCTGGAGGTAAACAAAATGTTAAGTAAAAATATAAGGTTGTTATTGAATTAAAAAAGATTTTATCCTTACAGAACTCGCGGTAAGCGGTTCACTTAATTCTTCATTCTTTATTGTACAGTAATAAAATTTAATTAAACAAATAGTCCACCAGAAAGTTTATTAATGTATTAATTTAAAATTATTTCAAATAAATTTAACTATATATACATACACAAACAAATAAAACAGTAATTTGACAATTCAGATTCCTATATTATATTATATAGTTTCTATTGTATACATTTAGTAATTTTTTGATTGTCTGAGATATTCGTGTCGTGTAAGACTGACCGAGTGCGATAAGTGGTGCGGTGCTGAAGCCGAACTCGTCTGCGCCGAGCAGCGCGGCCACCATCACGTCGAAGCCCGTGCGGATCTGACCGTCCGCCTGCACCACCACTCTGCAACAATATCCACATTACTTACTATGTCATATTATCGCGCAGGTTAAGTGCGCTAACAGCTGCGAGTATCTCGGTCACCTGGAGCGCAGGTCGTTGAGCACGAGCACCTGGTGCGTCTCGGCCACGCCCAGCTCCCACGGCAGGCCGGCGCTCTTGATGCCCGTCCACGAGCTGGCGCCCGTGCCGCCGTCGTGCCCCGAGATCACGATGTGCTCCGCTTTGCCCTAAAAAACACGTTATATGTAAGAGGGATATCGAAAAAAAAAATTACCGGGAAGGGTGAGAAATACAGGTTGTGCACACGACGCGTTCCGTTCTTGAACAAATCATGCCGTCGAAGACGCTTTGTTAAATTTATAGTCATCGCATATTGATAACACAAGCACAGCACGCCGCCGAGTCACATTGGTACTTGCCTGTGCACAATGCACATTACACATACTCTATGGCATCGAACCTGCAACCTTGTCGACACAAAATCCGTTTTCCATTGCACCACTAGGCATCCACGACACTTGATCGATGATGATCTTAATTTAAATAATCATGATTATTTAAATTAAGTTTTAGTAGTCTAATATTTGCAATAACAGGTCTTTTCTTACCTTAGCAACACCAGAAGCTACAACACCGACTCCGACTTCGGACACAAGTTTGACAGATATCCTGGCTTTAGGGTTGGCAGCCTTTAAATCGTAGATCAGCTCAGCAAGATCCTCAATAGAGTAGATATCGTGATGCGGCGGTGGAGAGATGAGACCTACTCCGGGTACCGAGCAACGAGTCTTTGCTATGTCTTCTGTTACTTTGTAACCTATTAAATGAGAAAATGTTAAGTTTAATGATTACTGCACGAAAGTAAGGTGAATTGTAGGATGATGTATGCAAAAATCAACTTTAGAGCTTTGTAATAAAGCTGTCAATATCATTGTGGCCACAAATTTTACTGCCACTGATTATGATAGCATATATCAACAGACAGAACAATGTTTTTACTTATTTAGAGCTTATTATAAATGGCCCATTTTCTAGTTATAAATCGCTACACAGCAAAATGTACTTTATCCTACACGTTATAATGTTTAAATTCCTTTGAGCTAGATCTGACATAATTGGTTGTGGTGTAGTAGTGAAGGTGTGTGTGGGTACCGGGCAGTTCGCCGCCCTCGCCGGGCTTGGCTCCCTGCGCCATCTTGATCTGTAGGTCGTCCGCGTGCGCCAGGTACGAGGCCGTCACGCCGAAGCGACCCGACGCCACCTGCTTGATGGCCGAGCGACGGCTGAACTCGGGGTCCTGGGGGAAATGTTGAACAGTAAAGTAACATTCAAATATTACAAAGTTTTATGCGTGTCAAGGCTATCAAAAATTAGATGATCAATTAATATGTGAGAAGGTCCAACTTAAACCTTTTCTGATATGATATAATGAATTCTAGGTTATGTATTTAACTCATTACAGACCAATGAGTCTCTCTGACTTATATACTCATGGTTACTGAAAAAAGATCAATAAGTAACTATTTAATCATCTGTCAAATCTCACGTCAATCATATTAGGTAAATAAAGATTTTTATTGAACAGTGTTCATCTATACCAACTCATAATTATATTCTAAATCTGCATTATTTCAATTTACATAAGTTTCACGTGATAATTATTTAAAAATATTAATTTCTCAACAACTTAAAGCAACTTAGGAGAGACTTATATCCAATACAAATACAGATTGAGTTATTTAAAGTTTCACCTGGTTGAGATATCTGTCGGCGTCCTCTCCTCCCTCGCCGGTGTTGGACTTGCCTCCGATGCGGTTCATGGCTATGGCCAGAGTAGTGTGGGCCTCCAGGGATATTGACCCGAATGACATGGCACCTAATGATATACATTTACGGTTATATAAATATATATTTTGGAGATACCAGCTTTATAAATCCTGTTTTAAACTGTCTCAGTAAGAGGAGAGGGGTGTTATAAGTTGAATGTGTGTCTGTGTATGTAAATACGTATTTCTCATTTGGTGAAAGAGTGTTTTACCCAACGAATCCAATGTGTACTATAATTAACCAAATTGAGAATGTTAAAATGAAGATACCGACGACCAGGGACAGCCACGCACCGCGCAAAGTGTTGAGAATTAAACCCAATTTTAACCGTTTTACGGTATACTTTGGCTTGCAGTGGATTGCGACAGACCGGGGCCGACGCGTCTGCGATATCATGGACGAGCTGTTTACGACGGCGTCGGCGGTTAAGCGATATCGTACACAGTGGGAAGCCAGCTTTATATAGCATGACTGTAGGCTTTCATAATCTTTTTTGGGACTATAAATAATGCTTAAGCTTTTACTAAACATTATGTATGTACAATAAATTAAATTACAAAAAAAATGTGTTGTAAAAATTTACAAAGCCTTTTAAGTCTTATCCTGGATGACCTTTAAATACCTTAGAATTATGCAAAGTAAAAAATCGTCTTAATTTATTATTCGCACTGTCTTCAAAACACAATCATTTGGTTCATAGCGCAACTTACCGGTGGCGAATCTCTTAACGATTTCCGCGGCAGGCTCCACCTCGCTGAGCGGGATGGGCTCGTCCAGCTTCACCAGCTCCAGCTGTCCGCGCAGCGTGCACGCCCTGATAGACTCTAAAGCGCTTTCCCTGATAAAATCAACAATATAAATTAGAAAAAGAAAATCGAACAAGATATAATATATAATATGTTGGGACGATTCACACACGGCCATCTGATCCCAAACTAGGCAGAACCTGTATTATAGCAACCAGACAACTGATAAACATACTTATAAATTCCTAAATACATACATATTATAGATAAATCTCACCCAGACACAGAACAAATGATCGTGCTCATCACACAAAGATTTGTCCTGGATGGGAGATATTTCTTCTATTAAGAAAGCTAAATTGCAAGCTTCATTTTGCAAGGGTTCAGGAGCCTTCATTGAAAGCATTTAACAGATTAAACTGAAAGTGATATTATAATTCATTAAGCGGCTTTTAACACGCGATCGACTAGTCAAAGACGCGTGAATTTTTGTTTCTTGTTACCCCAGTCACTCACATGCGCGCAAACATTCGAAAAAAAGGTTCGCGCAATTTGATGTCTATTAAAAAACCAACACAGCTTGGAAATGAAATCATTTGCAAATGTCCTATACTTGTGTGATTGCGTATTCGTGCCAATGTGAGTATCCGGCATTAGAAAAGCATACCTGTATTTGTCGTATGCAGATGTGCTCTTATTGAGCGCAGCTTCTTGCAGGTTGGCGATGGACATCGGGTCGTTGATGTGTTTCTCTCCTCCAGCGCGCCAGTGGTACACACCGGGGTTCCTGACAAAACACATCATTATTAAATAAGTTTCAATTAATTAATTAATTAAATTATTATAGAATGCAATAAACATTGAGTGTTGAGTAAGTAATTAATGTGGACAACATCACTTATATTGCTCTGAACCCAAAGTAAGCAGCTAAAGCTCTTGTGTTATGGAATCACAGACAACGAAGGTACGACAAAGTTGTGAAGTTTTTAAATTGACCCGACCGGGTTTGAACTTTAGATAGTTTTGGGGTTCGCTAGTGCGACACCTTGAAAACCGGTGTGTACGCCACTCGACCACGGAGGTCGTCAAATATCGTTGTTTTAATGCTACCATTTATAACATACATGTCTCAGGAAAAACATCAAAATGAAAGATCTTATAGTTTTTATTAATTTACCTCAGAACCAAAGCATCTTTGATGTCGCTGTAAGTTAAAGTGTGTCTTTCAAATATTTCCTTTGACAAGATTTCGAAGTTCACTCCACCTATTAAACAAAACAATTTGTTAGAACAGAAATATAGTTAAATAATCTAAATAAATTTTCCTTGTTCAACCTTTTTACTACAGATAGAGAGAGAGATATAGAGAGGGAGAGAGAGAGAGAGAGAGAGAGAAAGAGAGAGAAAGAGAGACAGAGACTTAAACGATTTTAACGACGAAAATGCTGTATTTTTTTTTATATATTCTCATTTCTTAAGCGAATTATATTGTTCTAGCATACCAAACTCACTCACCAATTCTTGAGTGCGTGCCCTTAAAGCACTTATCAATAACTTCCTCGCTGAGTCCCACGGCCTCAAAGATCTGCGCGCTCTTGTAAGACTGCAGCGTACTGATGCCCATCTTAGCCATGACCTTAGCTAAGCCAGTCTCCATGGCGCCCTGGTAGGCTTTGTAGATGTCGTCGTCGGTCAGGTTGGGGTCTAAGATGTTGTCGTTGCGGAGATTGAAGGCCAACTCGAAGGCAAGGTAAGGACAGATTGCGTCAGCGCCGTATCCTGGAGTGAAAATAATAAAATAAAAAGGTTTATTCAGTAACTTGTACTAATATTAAGATAGAGTTCATGTAAACGGATGTTGTGGCGAATACTCAAACGCAACTGAGTTACAAGTCGCCGTTAAATTTCATGCTGTAGATGCTATCTCTGTCACTTTTAAGAAGTTAAGTAGCTACCTATAGATATTTAAGAACGTTTTCATAGTTATTATTATTTATATCAGAACTAAACCGTTTGGCGACAATACCGGTCTATAAGATACAACAAATATATACATAAAACTAAAATTTTGTACCAATAACTGCTAACTTGTACAGTAATTTAGCTTCTCGGGAGAATGGAGAGGCTAAAATACTGTTTACAAAACCCATATCAACATATTTTTTTAGATATAGCCCCGTAAAAGACTCGTTTCGGAATAAAATAGACTTTAATTAGAAAAAAATCGTAAAAGACAAATAAAAATAATAGTATTTGTTAGTTTTATATGAATGGTTATAATTATAAATATCTTACCTAATAGTACACACATGTGGTGAACTTCTCGCGCTTCAGCGGTCTCTAAGATGAGACCGACTTTCATGCGCTGACGGGTCTCAATCAAGTGGTGGTGGACAGCGCCTGTGAATGTTAAATATTACATTAGATTACTTTACAATTTCATGAATGAATGGCTTAGTATGGATATTAGATAATCTAGATCAAGGACCAATTAAAGTAAGGTTTATTGAGTAAGATATGCAGTCGCTACACGTCAGCCGAATCCGGTAAGACTGGAAACCGATCCGACATACTTTTTCGTGAAAATAAAAATAATTTAATTGTTTTTTTGTTTGTGCTTGATTTAATGGTTTCTGAAGCCGTGTAAATAAAAAAATATATTCGGAAAATGTTAGGCAGAAGAAGAAGATTGAGTCAACTATGTTACTCTACATTTGGCTCATTAAAGTACCTAAATAAAAAAATATAAGAAAGTGTGCAAAAAAAGTACTAGTATCGCGATCCTATGAGGAGAATTGAGATGTTTTACAGAGACTGTTTGTAAATTGATCATATTCGTTGGGTATTGCGAAGTATTCACGGAGGTAGTATCCATGAAGGTAGTATTCACGAAGGTAGTATCCACGAAGGTAGTATTCACGAAGGTAGTATTCACGAAGGTAGTATTCACAAAGGTTATTATACATATTTGTAGAATTGTATTGAATTGAAATTTGAATACTCCTTACGAAGGTTATTATTCAACTATACGTGGGGGTGTTAGACTAGACGACTATCAGTTCCAGTGCGTACCGAGAGCCAGCAGCGTGCTGACGGGCACGCGCGCGGGGCCAGCAGCTCGGTCAGACAGGATGAGCAGCTGGTAGCCGCGGGAGGCCGCGTCGTGCGCGTCGCTCGCGATACGCGTCAGGGCTGCTTCCAGCCCGCTGGGACCCGTGCTGTACTCGAAGGTGCAGTCGATCACCTTCGTCTGGGGGGACACATCACGCTGTATAGTCTGCATGTACTAAATCAAATATGATAGTGTAGAAAAGTTTGATAAAAATATGTTGAATAATATAGCATGTATGTGTACTATCCTTGTATGAAATTAATGCTACTTTTTTATATTGTTTAATTTGTAAACAATAAAATAAAAAAGCGCGAACTATACAGACTATAGTCCGTTCGCAATTTTGTGCCAAACATGTATGCATACACGAATTTTACGAAAAACGCAGAAATGCTAACATATAAGGTTCAGTTTCCACTACAACATCATATTTTTACGATTTTGTAGTATATTACAGTACTACTCAGTCTAAAATGAACTTTATTTAGACTGGCATAAAGTTGATGTTTGTTTAATTGGAAATTACATCATCAATTGGAAATAACATCAATTTTCACAAGAGAACGAGAACAAACAACTAGTAGGATTCAGTTTATATTATTATAGTTTGATGTTAATTTAGTTTAGCGTACCTTCCAGCCGCGGTGCGTGGTGTGCTTGAGCGCGTGCAGGTCGGGCAGCGACAGTATGGGCTGCGGCAGGAACAGCCGGTGCACGAACTCCGCGCTCGGCTGCAGGATGTTCGGCGCCGGACCGATGGGACACAGCAGCGACATTACTATCTTCTCCCTAAGGTCATATAAATAAAATTAAACACCGATAAAAATAGATAGATATCTTTCGTGTTTTGGAATTTGTACTAAAAAAGTAAATTAGATAGAAAAGAGATTTCGTCCCAGTATATTTTTTTATATTATCGTAATCTTTAGTTATCTGAGCTATCCTCGCAACTTCACTTTACATTTATCTCTTTACAAATATCTGTACTTCTTTGGAAAGTTAAGATCAGCTCCAAAACTCTAAACCAACTTATAAATCAACAGATTTCTAATATCTTATTCTAGATTTACCTGAACGGATCAATAGGGGGGTTGGTGACTTGCGCGAACAGCTGTTTGAAGTATTCATATGGCAGAGGCTGGAACAGCGACAGGCAAGCCAGGGGTGCATCATTACCCATACTGCCGAGGGGTTCTTTCCTGGAAAATATAATTAGTTTTTCAGAAGACTTCAAAGATTTGTAGATTAAATTTATTTCTAATGTTGAATTTAAGTTGCGCAATATATACAATTAAGTATGTATGATGCCAGGTATTTAAACAAGCGTGTAGTTATTACAGCGACATTAAAACAATTTTTTCCTTAAGCATATATTGTTTGATGGAAAACCCCACACCCTTAGCACAGTACCAACATTTTTACAACTAGCATAATTTATTACAAACTGTATTACAATTTATAACCAATGTCGGCAGGGGGGTGACAATAAGAAGCTTATGTCCTGTGTCCCATTGACAGATTTGTGATTATATCTCAATGAAACCAACTAAATAAATTATTATAACCTACTATTCTAAAGTTCACTACATGTCGCAAACGTCGCCCTAAAGACGTAATAAATGGAAGGAGGAATTTATATATCCAGGCACGGACCTCGGTAGCTTAGTTGGTAAAGCGACTGGCGCGTTAAGCCAGTAGTCGCAAGTTCCGAGTTCTGTTTGAGGTTTAAGTTTTTTTTACTAATATTTGTATTTAATTATTATAACTTACTTGTGCTGTATCATGGGCAGCAGCAGCATATGGATGGACTCTATAGTGTATCCAAACAGGCCGAGGCGTCTGTCAGCGAGCCCAGTGATCGTGCTTCCGTTAACGTGGCCGTTTGTACCGTTGGCCACCACGGAACTTCCATTCTCAGCTGCCACGGATTTGTGGATGTCTTCCATTGTTATCTAGAAAATATATGGTGTTATATTATTTGGTCATATGTGAGTCCAGTGTTTGATTTTGCACTGGTTTGGATTGAAGGCGGTATATAATGACTATGGAACTTTTTATCATATACACTAGTACTTGACATACATATATATTCTGAAGTGACTTGGTCATTGTATTTATAAACATATCCGAAATTGTCAAGCCGTGGGCAAGCTTAGCCATCAATGCTTGTTCCTTCTGTGCAAGAGAAGACCTTAGGATTGCCTGTAGTGGCGCAGTTATTAGTAACAATTAGGTAATTTACACTAATTATATATGTATGTAAAAAAAGAAATGATGTTTTTTAATCTCACAAAAACTCTACAATAACTTGACCGATTTGAAAAAATATTTTTTTGTTTTGATCGGCAGAAAATAGGGAAGGTTAAAAAACAAAAAACTAATAGGTAGGTAGGACAGGTGGTAGCGTGGGTAGGATAGGTAGGGTAGGGTAGGTAGTCAGTTAACAGGAGTGAAGCCGCGGTCACAGCTTGTATTAGATAATAATATAAAAAGATTCATAGTCAGCAGACTTATTTCTACAAAACAGTTTAAGCTTTAAGAAGAAATCTGAAAACAAATAAAGCTTCAACACGACGATTATTGGTTCTCACTTCGTGGAGGTTTAACTACGTGTCGCTAAAAACTCTCACTGATAGTTATGTTAGATGAAGCAGTTTAAATTGTAACAGTTAAGCATGCATATCTGATAAACAAATGACGGAGCAAGAGATGCAACTTCATTACGTTAAAAAAAAACCGTCTTCTTATAATTATATAAAAAAAGTATGACGTCACATCTCTCGCCCCGTTCATTAGGTACGTATTTGAAAGCCTCGTATAGACTTGAAAAGGGGCGGGGCATCGCTAACCCCTCCCACAGTCATTTTATGTGTCGTATTCAGCAATTTCGAAATTCTTCACTCCCCATGCTAATCCAAACTCACCATCTGATAAAATGTATTTATTTCCCCACGTACGGTAATGCATAGAAAAGAGAAATAATTTTAATTTGTGAATGAGTTTTTGAATGGTTTGACAAATTAATAATGAACAATTTTTGAGGGACTATGAGATAACTTCATGTAGAATCCAATGAGGTATAGATTATCCGATTTTATTATAAGAGATTGTCACCTTATCCTGGAGCCATTCGGAGTGAGGTCTGCTGCGAGCGATATTCATCTTAAGCTCAACATCTTGAATCATTTTCTTCTCCTCAGTATCAACAAGCAACATACGGCCGGGTTTCAGACGACTCTACGAGAAAAAACAATTATTAGAACACGATTTTTATTATAGCAATATTGTTTGTGAAACAATTTAAAGAACATTTCTTTGTTATTTAATAGGTATTTTTTTTCTTATCGCTGTACTAATATCATTGTAGATTGAATTGCAGATAAAGTGTTAAAGTAAAAGTTTGGTCGAATAAAATACGAGTGCGTATGAATTTAGTAGTGAGTAGTATGAAGAAAAACAGAGATAACTCATTAAAGTTTGTATAACCAACCGTAAGGCTTTACTAGATAGAAAGGTTTTATAAGATCTATATCTTAGGAGGATCTTTTTGAAGAGTAAACTTCTTTAAGCGCGTTGGGCATTTTTGAGATGGGAAAAAACCATTGAATTGGCGACCTGTTACGGTTACCGTTACCGCGACCGACACCTCTGTATATATATATCTACATAATATATTGTAATTGTTCAAGACTTGTCAAGTTGAAATTGAAGTCAACCGTCAAGTCAAAGTCAAGTCATATAATCATGGAAGTTGTTTTTTTTTTGAGATGGGATTAATAATTGAACTCACGACACTGTTACCGTTACCGACACCTCTGTATATGTATAAGTATGTATATTTTATTGTAGGTATTTGTTCAGGTTTTCACTACGTCTGTAGGTGTTCACTGTCGGCACTCCCGGAGTGCCACAGATTTTTTCAATATCGAACTATCACTTGTCAAAGAAAATTCTAATAAGGTTTATTTCTTCACTTTTTTAACTTTCACTCATTTTACACTGTCGCGTTTACGAATACAAAAAGCGTCGTTGTTCTAAATATATAATACGAAGTAAACAATTATTGACTATAGTAAGTACATAAATAAATCGATTATGTACAATGCTCGGACCTTGGAAGCGCTCCAACAAACATCATAACAAAACAAATATGTTGTATTGTAAATATTGGTACATATGAAAACTACATATTTTGACGCGATACTTCATATAATACTCATAGTCGGTACTTTAATATAATGTCTATGGAATATATTTTTTATTACAGATAATTTTTATTCGTAGAACAAAACTGGCGTCTGCCAGATTTTGTATGAAAGAACGGTCAAATATTCAAAATAATTCCGCGGATAAAATTATCTCGCATTGGAAAAATGAGCCCAAAGTATCGGTTTATGGTTCCAGCAACAGCATATATTTTTTTTATTGGTCGAAAACGGAGAAAACGTAATGGCGTTAAGCATTTAATGATTACATTACTATGGATTTCGATGTTTGGAGATTTCATGCACCATACTTTTGGAGCGATCAAAATGGATGTATTTACCTTAAGAATGACCTTCTCAGGGTCCACATCATAGACTCCGACTTCAGAAGCCATGACGAGCACATTCTCGCTCGTCACGTAGAAGCGAGACGGACGCAAGCCGTTACGGTCCAAAATGGCACCTGGAAACAATAAGTTTAATGTTTAATATTTTTGTGGGTACACCCTAGGCTATTAAAGTGCATGTCTGTAAACATAAAGCACAACATCAGATTAAAAAGCTAATCTATAGACTTTAAACCTTGATTCATGCAGTATTTACGTAGGTTTTGATACTAAACAAATCAGCATGTTCTACATATCGAGACTTAACAAACTACACAAACGTCTTGATTTAATAAAAAATATCGAGTTTTATTTTACATATACATATAAATCTTACTCAATGAGACAACATAATTCAAGATATTCAACATATTATCCACTTACCAATGTACCGTCCATCAGTGAACGATATCAGCGCGGGTCCATCCCAAGGCTCCATGCAAGAAGACGCCCATTGATAGTAGTCCCTCTTCTCCTTCGGCATTGTGACGTCATTCTGCCAGGCTTCGGGCACCATGGTCATCACCGCCTCGGGAAGCGATCGCTGCCCCGCGTGGTGGAGGAACTCTAGGACGCAGTCAGCTGATCCAGAGTCGGAGAGGTTGGGCTCCACTACTGGGTAGAGCTTCTTGAGGTCTGCAGACAATTTCAATTAGATGATAAGAATAGGGATGATTGTTTTGTTCTAGATCTGAGCAGTCGAAGACAAACCTTGTATGGTGAAACCAGCAAATGAGCTATTATCATCTGATGGTAAAGACCCAAAGAATGTCAAATATCTGCTCAAACCTTGAAATAGAACTAAAAATTGCTTACCCTCTCCAAATAATTCACTTTTCATGACACCCTCGCGAGCCTTCATGAGGTTCACGTTACCTCGCAACGTATTGATCTCTCCATTGTGAGCAAGCACCCTGAAATACAACACCAAAGATAAATGTGATTCATCAATTAATTACATAAGACATAGTTCGAATGGCGGCCTTGCGAAGAATATGTCAAGATGTAAAAATGCATAAAGTTAAGCTAGCACATTTTGGACCTAAAGTAAATGGACAGAAAGACTTTTGGATATGATTACGATGGTACAAACCTCAAAGGATGTGCTCTTTCCCAGCTGGGGAAGGTGTTGGTCGAGAACCTGGTGTGCACCAGCGCCAGGTATGTGGTGAAGGCAGGGTTGGTGAGGTCCTTGAAGTATTCCTACACGCCACATAAATAACCATGATTTTTTTTTCTAGCAAATTTACACCAGGCTATATGACGAGAAAGACAAGATAGATACAAAATATTATGACACCTACCCATAGCTGCTGAGAAGTGAGCAGTCCTTTGTACACGACAGTCTTAAGCGCAAGACTGCAGATGTAGAACCTTGCTCCAGGCACCACGAGCTCGTGGGACGCGCGCTTGCGAAGCACAAATATCTGAAAAACCGGTCACATAGTCCAAATCCCGAAAATACAGTACACGGTAGGATGCCAATATTAAAAAGATGGTTTGATTTTATTGTACAATCTACACTTTTCAGCGTGTAATTCTGTGGATACTTCCAAAGTTATATAACGTGGACAGATATGTTACATGGTATGTGTCGTAAGAGCTTATTGTGTAGGTAACCGTATTTTTAATACAAGCATCCCATAGGGATTATGAAAGGGTGTGTAAAATTTACGTTTGGCACGAAGTGGTCGCGTCCGGCCGGCCAGTGCGCACGCAACGATCTGAAAAAACACCTATAAGAGTTCCTTACGTCTAAGTCCGCGTCTACGTTTACAATAAGAGGATGAATTCGCACGCTGTGTTGCGAGTTCATGCTCTTCATACCGTGGCTGGTGGCGGCTCCCTCTTGGTCTTACCTGTCTGGCTAGATGTTCATCGTCGGTATCTCCGGTAACAAACACTTGACGCATAAATGGCTCCGAGTTACGAGCCACCTGACCTGAAAGCGAGCCAAAACAGCCCATTACTAACTTCACCAAGGGGAGTTGTATAAACTTATCTTAAAGGTTTATATATCCTACTTAAAATCTAACTCTAAAACACTTCAATGGCAGATAAAAATTCAGTAGCGCCTATAAATGTCATAAATGTTTTGTAAAAAATAAATCTTAAACTTAAATCAGTTTATTGAGATTAATCTAAACAGATGATGACATTTATGTCGGTTTAAAATGAATGTAAATATGATCATATACCATTTAAGCGTTGTTACAATGACGATGGTTGGATTTTTTACTTAAGCAAATTGGCAAGTTTAACTCAAGATTCAACAAAAAGTTAATGATGCAAGTTACAAGGTAAATATCTTATAGAAATATCTAATGAATCTTAAGTTAACAACACATTAAGTTTGTAATCAAAAGAACCTTAACGAAATCTTCTTGCTTTATACAGGTGGTACCATCCAAGCATGGGATTCATACATATTTTCCTGGACATCAATTGTAAAAAATATTTACTTTATTCATTTTCCAATGCTTATGACAGTACCGTATATGTAATAATTTCCAAAGAGTATCCACGTATTTGTAATGCAAATCATAAATTAGTAATTCATGCAATATCGCCATTGCTTGTCGAGAAATAACTATAAAAGCAAATGAAGTGGATAATCTAAGGACATTAATATAAGAACCTACTATGCGTAATAGAATCACTGTGACAACACAAATAACAACTGGCTGTAACACAAATATCTGTGCCTTAAAACTTAAATTACAGAAACAAAAGAAAATATCATATGGACACTAGAAATTTGTACTACTGCATAAAAACTTGAAAAGTGAGTCAATAACGCATAGTACCGCCAGAATCTGATGTCAAATCGAACAAACCGTTTGGTCAAGCATCGTATGACCGCGTTCAGCCGCGTATATACGACTCGACAATACTACGTGTACGACCTGCAATGATAGTCGCAAACAAAAATCGCAACGCCGAACTGGACTTACGAATGACGAGGTTGGTGATAGACAGGACAATATATATGGTAAAGTTGAGCCAACGATGGCTAGAATTCTGAGAACCTTTTTATGTTTATATTTATGGCGACAGCAGATGGTTTGTAAATTGGATTAATGTTCGGATATCAACTTGTACGGGTATCTTGCCATATAGAGACGAATATGATTGGAAAATTTAGGCTAAAATAATTTTATTTAGTCTGACACTTGATTTGTTGAAACAGCGGATTAAGTCTAAAATTAGTTGAAGATTTTAACGGACGCAGTTTTCTCTCCGGAGAAGCTAAAGTACTGCAGTTATGTTTGGTGGATAGTTAATTCAAACTATATATCTGTAGTGTTCTATATAACGTTATTGCCGCCAAACGACAAAGTTCTGATAATATCAAAGAAAAAAAAAACATAATTCAAAATTCATTTATTTTAAATTAAGCTCTATGTAGCACCCTTTGAAAGTCAACAAATCAGACGGCACCCCGATTGGCCCATCCTTCTTTCATGTAATTTTCCTTTCTATTTTTCCAAGAAGTTGTATAAATGTGGACTAGACGCTTATTTTGGCAGAATTAAAGATCTACAATATATTTTTTAAATATATCGACAACATAAAAAGGCTCTACAGAAGAAAGTTAACAGGCACCTATATATATTTTCTTTCAATTATCTAATTTCATGCTTTCTTAGATTCAATGATAATTTCTTTAGGAATATATGGAATAAATTGTTTATTCCTACTACCTATTTTCATTTGACCAATGTTTAGTTCTACTCGGAGAAGACAATTAATGTATACACAATTTGTAAAAAAATGTAGCAAAATCTTTTTTTAAGTATTCTGTTGTGAGTATAGGCAAGTAAAATTAGAATTAATCTCAAATAATTTCAAGTAAAATACTTTACAATTACACTACGTATATCTGCATCAAAGAACTGCATAACAAATTAAACTAATGAGTAATAAACTATAGCACTAACAACGTCATTAAATATGTGGTTTGTTGACCAAATTAATGACCACAGTTTTCATTTCGATAACCGTTCATGGATTGGACTTTGCCTTGCTCCCGTAAAACGAGGTTATTGGATAGAATAAAAAGTTTATTATACTATTAATTGTATACCTATTAGTATTAAAAACTACATTGATATGTTCTAATCATTTGTAAGTAAAATTGTTGGCAGGAAAATATTTAAATTAATTTGAAAGCGTCACTGAACTAAAATTGGTCGAAAGATACCTAGTTTCAATTATTTTTAAAAATACAACCCCAAAAGAAGCAATGAATTGAAAAGTTATAATAATATGTATCTTCTACCCAGTAAATAGCAGAATAAAATCAATTTAAGTTAATGTGTGTGCCAAATTCATCCCCAAAACTGATATTTTTAGCCCCGTTTTAAACATGCGTGATATTTCAACATTGATTGGGAACAATGACTGAAAATGGACCTGATCAATTTTTTAAACATGATACCTGATCTAAAGAGTTGAATGAGTTGCTTGATACTATTAATTTTATTATAAACAATAGGCATATTTTCTTGACTGTTTTATGATTATACCTACTATTTAAAGTTATTTTCTAACTATCTATCTTACCGATGGTGGAGTTATTGGTGGGCACAGTGCGCCAGCAGAGTACAGTGAGGCCGAGGCTCTCGGCTAGCTCTCCGAACTTCTTCTCGATGTCCTGGTGGTGAAGCTTGTCGAGGAAGAAGATGCCCGTGGCATATCGCCCGAATGGAGGCAAGTCGATCTGGTGCGTGTCTCTGTAGGAAAAAAGGTTATTGTTAGAATGGATTTTGAATTGTGGAATATGGTCCATGGTATTTAAAGGTTAAGAGAAGTGTTGTTACATAATTGCCCTGTTACATAATAATAGTTTTATTAATGCCTGTCTCACTGCAAGGCACAAAGTCTCTCATACAAAGAATGGTCGAGAATTCACTACGAGCCATATATTACGGCGTATTTACAATTGCGAAGTATAATTACAGGCCTAAGGTAGCTCTAAGAAGAACTTGAGTAGAAAGTTTGTAATAAATAAAATAAACTTATTATATAACACGTGTCTCTAACAATACGTGTATATACCATCCGTAAGTTTTCTAACTTATACTGCGATATACGAGGTACAGCTTTCGATTCTACGCCATCAAAAAAGTTATTGTTCCTCTAAATATCTAAACTAAAACTTATGATATAACGCCATTATTCATGTTCCATGGAAGCTGCACACTTACAATCTACACAAAGTGCGGTAACCGTTATCAAGTAAAGGTCATAGGGACGGGTGCGCGCGCATGACGTCACAAGCACGCCGCTATATTGACCAACAAGCCGGCTGCGCGGAATATTGATAGCGGTGATAGTAGGGAAATAATCCAGGTAGCTCTATATGTACTAAGTTTCGCGCAGTCTGGATAAAATAATCCCTTTTTTAGTTGATACAGACCTAATAAGTATGTATTTCCTGTACAAGGTGTTTTAGGTAAGAACGAGTCAGAAAATCTAATCAATAACATACTAATTGGATGGCGACAGATTGTGAAGCAACCACCACAATATATAAAGAGCACGTCCACTTCGACAATAAATCCGTAATCCAAAAAGAAAATTCTATTTGAGGGTATATAAACCGCAAACCGAGGCTTTATAAGTATACAAAATGATGATCGAATCATAATCTAATCGAATCATAATCTATCCTATTGTCCTTTCCTACCGATACTTATCTCACATTACAAGATTCTGTAACGCCTATATTACTCTGTGCATTGTATTCTAGAATCTACCCGAGACACTATCATTCACTTTCTTAGATGATATTGTAGGCGATCAATCATTTCAGTCAAGACGACGATAAATTGATATTAATTGGTTTTTAAAGAGCATACTAAGTACCTACCATGATAGCTATAACACTATAGCTTTGATAGCCGTAAAATTATTGATGTTGGTTGCTAGGAGATTGTTTAATAAAAAACAATTTGAACAAGGTTCTTTGGTAATAGGAATCTTTTACGCCTTCCTGCCCTGTTTCCAATTATTTGGGCATGTGATTTTTTCTTTTATCGATTGTGATGAGAAACTAGAATTACCTATGTATTTACATCTGCCTGTTTTGGAGAATAGAAAAATGCTGTAGTAGTAATAGTTAAATATACAATGCAAGCAACATACATAGGCAATAGTTTCGTATCGACCTTGCACAGTATCGGACAATAACATTATAATATGACAATTTAATGTAGCATGCAAATTCAATTCTATTCAACAACACAACATTTTAAAATTGACTCTACTGTGTTTTACAACCTAAATCGGTGTTGATAATATTACCATTACAATCGGGAATTTACATGCACACTACACAGTCTTGTTTTGTGAACAAGAGGTACAGTTAACCTGAGGTCATAGATAGGTACTTCACAAGAGTTAATCTTAAAATCACTCATTAAAATTCACAACGAAATCCTGAACTTAGAATTCAAAACGTCGGCAATGTTAATTTAAGCAATTAAATAGGTATGCGATTCGGTTTAAAATATAGTTGGTTTTTTAATATAGTCGATAACATTCGCATAAACCTTCCAAATAGAATTAATTTAAGTGTTCAAGTTATTTATTACCTGATTTTTATCTAACTGTCGCTAAGTAGAGCTGCGGACTATTTTTTTTTATTTACGTGTCACATAGATTATATTATTAACTTAAAAAATAATAGACACTTATTTTTATTTTTTTAATTAAACGAAGAATGGGGAGGATTCTGTGAATGCAAATGTCGCGTGACGTCAGTTGTAGCTACAATTTTTACCCGTAAGTGACGTCACAATACAAGCCTCTCTCCTGAACATTAAAGCGCTTTAACTTTGAAATTTTTTATTGATTTGATAAAAGAAAAAGTACGAGTATTTTTTTTGTATCTGGCGGACTAAATGGATATTTCCTTTTCATACCCAGTCCGCACCCCTATTGTTTCAGAAACTCGATAATTTGAAAGAGAAGTGCCATAACAACAAGTCAAGGACAGACTACAGGTACGACGACGTAAACGATGGTATTAAACGAGTCCAGTCAATGTAAGTATGTGCAGATGTTGGCAAATGAACCGCAACTGCGTCTCTGCATGAAATGCGGTTTTTCTACTTCGTTAGCTCAGATAACTTACAAATTGGTGTCTACGTGTCTTTATAACTACACAAAAAGGCTACATCAGATCTCATTTTGAAGTTACTTAATTATATTTTTTTGTGTCCAAATAATCTTAATGATTGTTTGTCCATAATGCATCGTAATTAGTAATTACAGACCAAACATTACGTTTGTATTAGTTGTCACTAATACATGTTTACAAACGAATAGTATACTACAGAATCTGGCTGATGTAATAATGTGCAACGGAATTCTCTTATGCAAGTTATATGACACTGGACTATTTATTTTAATACTGTTTTACACGTTGAACTATTGAGTTAACATGAACTTTCGCACCATTTTCGAGAGCTCTTGAACCAACTTAAAAAATTACAAGTGGATTCGTTGTTCGAAGTGTGATAATTGACTAGAGAAGCGGTAAATACTCTTTCAGCATACCGAATTTATACTATCAATGTCAAGATTCTCACCCAACAGGGTTCGTCTCCTCGCCACATTCACAAGTGTGGCGCTACTGGTACTGTCGAGATTTACAGAATACGAATTTGATATCTCACCGCGGATTCCGCTGTCGTGACTCGAACACGTTTGTTACGGAATAGCATTGCTGTAACTAAACTAAAACAATACATCGTCATCGGTTAACTTACGTAGGTAGGTATACGGAATGTCCTGATGAATGAATTTTTCGGTGCACAAAATTTTAAAGAATATATCTAACTCAGTCTAACTTAGTTCTATTGTTTGGTAGACAGAAGCCTAACAACCAGTCTAAATAAATACCTGACAAAAACACCCATAATTGGATTCGAAAGGATAAAAACAGCAGATTTTAATAACGAACTGGAACGAACAGTTAAATATGATAGATGATAGGTGCCTATATGTAGACATTTTATATTAAAGTTTTGCAGAATACTTGAGTATTTTCAAATTTATGCGGTATTCGCGACCTAGATCGCGGGCTGAACACTGAGCAGTATTTATGGATAGCCAGGAATTCAGAGCATCGTGGTATTCGTGGTTCATTGAATTCTTTCTTTTCATGTGGCAGGATGCGATATTGCTATCCGAGTCATTTGTCTTATAGGTACATGTCAAGATATTATGATATTGTCATAGAATATTATCAGACCTTAAAGTATTCGCTGAAATAGTTTGTGTTCGGCATAACATGAAAATACACGAATTATTTCAAGGTTTGAATGGATTAACGGTCGCGCATTTTACAAGCTTTAATATTGTTCTGTATCAGTTAGATATCTAGGTATAAACTGTTACTTACGTAGTAACTATTTAGTAATCTGTGCTGTTACTAAAGACGCCTCGAAGATTTTCTTGTAAAATTATTGTTTGATGTTTTCTTTTCAATATAGGTACCTAACCTAAGTACTTCCTACCACTACCTAGGTATTTTATAGTTACAAATTCCTTACATTTATTGACTACATTTATACATTTCGCATACATAGGTTTCTGAATAAGTAAAGGCTTGTTTGTAATTCTAATAGGAGTGACGTCTGCGATATAGGTATCCCGTAACAGTTATAGCTACTTTTTCATAATTAAACCAAGTATTTTTCCATGAATGCTTTCTGAGCACATTCCTCAGTGTCTGCGGGCAGGAAACGCTCGACTGTCTAGACTTATTGACTCACAAATTTTGAAGCGCGATAGTAGACGCTGTTGATAACAGAATAGTTGTAGTTGTACTGTTGATATAAAACGCCCCTAGATGTTATGGTGGAAATATAGCTAAATAACTATTTATTTTTACGGATAAAAAAAACTGAGTAAAAAAAAACGCTTTAGTTAAATTTAAAATTAAAATAAATGAAATAAATTGTTGTATCAATACTGTTGGATGGCGATTAGGCTATGCTTCCCTAATGCTTTCCATAAATTACTATCGCGCGCTATCCTATGAAGTAAACCTTACACAATATTTAGTCATACATAACCTAGACATAACAATAAGTAACTGTCATAATATACAATTATACAGTGCAACAGATAACCAAGGTGAATGTGGTGAATGCGTTATCGTGCGTATTTGGCGGCGTGTGAAGCCACCAACATCCGTTGATAGTGAACGTGAATGAGACGCTTATCTCTCACAATAATAGTAATAGAATAAACCTTTAAAATAGGGAATAGGACTAATTTTTTTTATATTTAATCGTCACATAGATATTAAAAAAATATTAAACACGTTTTTTTTTTTATTGTATAAACGATGAGGGTGATACAGTGAATGGAAATCACGCGTAACGTCACAAGCCCCCACTCGAACTTTAAAGCGCTTTAACTTTGTAATTTTTCATTGATTTGATAAAAGAAAAATCCTAGTTTTTTTATTATTTTTTTATGTACCTAGTTTTAAATATATATTTCCTGTCCGATCCCCTATTGGACTTGCTTTGGCAATGGAAAAATTCGTAGATATTTAACGTTTTATCTGAATACCACCATCGTACCGTTTTCTCCATCAGGTAGATTATCCATGTCGGTCAGGGTATTTTTGAGCGGACAGGAAATAATATTTTCGATATTGTTTACTTCATTTTCTATTCTAGCATTACCTATCTTTGATCTACCTTAGAACCAAGATTTTTATATCCTGTACCAACTATTCTCTAGATTTCTACAATCATCGAGTTTAACAAGCACAGTGATTAAAAAGCAATCATTCTCCGACAAGTCTGTCGAGCGTGAAGTGTCGCGCTCAAACACTAACAGTTTTGCTATAAAGTTTCATCACCTTGGCTATAGGACACAAGCTACTCCGCAATCTCCGCATCATACGGTGGACGGAATACCGCCATGTGACTACGCACATGGCGTGATCTTTCAGCTGTAGGGAGACGCGGAAAAGCTTGGCACCGAGCCAACATGGCGGCCAAATCGGGATATTTACTAGTGCTTATTGTCGCCGCGGACGCTGAACTTAGTCTCAGCAGAATGGGTGATTAATCGCCAAAATTCGCAGTTATATCATGATTATGGGATGGAATTACGACCATCTTTGCTTCCTCTTCAACATTCATGTATTCATGCATAGCGATTCCGGAAATCCCGTAAACGACGAACGCGTAAGGTAAATGAATGATTATTAGGTAGGTAAGAGCTCTAATGACTATTTTTGCAAGTTTTAACGGCATCCATTAGAAAATTATTAAAGAAGTTGTTTGTAGTTAATGAGATGCAACACATAATGTTTATACAAATCTATTTTATGGGACAATAATAGAGTAGAAGCAGAAACAATAAACGTAGAACTTGTTTTATTTGAACAACTGCGAGAACAAGAAATAACAAGTGAACATCGTAAATAATACGTTAGACGAATATTGCTTGGAATGCAAGAATTAATTTAAAAATGTAAATAAAGAGTATGAAATTTTAATCATCAAATGAACTGTAGACGATGTTTTTACTAAAAGTCAATTTAGATAAGTTGTTTATAAAATGAATACACTTTACCTACCTATGTCTATTTAGGGAACAGAGTTCGCATAATGTAAGATGTTGTTTTAGGCAAGGATTTCATCAGTGCAATCGAACTTATTTAATTAACATCTACAAGCTATAATAGAAGCATCACAATGTACTAACGATCTATGAAATGCTTTAATAGATCTTATCATGTAATCTTTAATGTTTAGCTTCTAATTGTTTACCTATTACAAAGATAACACAACTTCAATGACGTAACTGAAGTTCATGTGAGTCAATGTAATCGATACAAGAGCGAACACAGGTTATCGTGTACAGTGAACGTTGAACGACCGACAGCTGACCCACATTGGACCTGCTCCATAATCAATGAGAAAATATTTTATAATTCACGTAATTGTAAAAAGGAAAAGTGGACTGCATTGAAATATACTGGCAGTGCAACGAAGGACATCAGAAATGGAGAGGTTACTCTCGAACTGAATAAGGTTCGAGTATGAAATAGACAAACGTATTAAAAAAACTAAAACAGCTAATAATAGAAATGAAATGATCAAAAACGAAAGTGCCAGGATTTCTATCAACTCTGTCAGTTTAAGGAAAAAATAATAATTTTCCATAATCCAAAGCATTTTTAGATGGTTACTTATATTAATTATTATTAGTAGGTATTACAGCGAGAAATTACATTGTAACTACCAAAACAAAATGGAATTTAAAAGCCCTTTAAGAAATAATCCTTATTTCACTCCGAATGTCTGATGTTTAAAATGTTAAAGAGATAGCCGGCGTCAAGTATAAAACTGTTAAATACCAAAGAATATTTGGAAAGATCTATTACTGGGCCCTTTTTAATAAAGCATAATGTTCTCGTAACTGAATTCTGGGCCCACACAATATAGATAGATATCCATCGACTCGCCAAGAAGAAGAATAGGGCATAATTATATGTAACTCTAAACGGATTAACATTTTCAAACTTGGTGCTATCGTAACTTTTGTTCAGCTCAAAAATACCTTCCAAAGATATTTACCGCTACTGCAAAGATAACGTTAATTAATGATGAAGATCAAAGGATAGCTAGCTTATCAAGAGTTTGCCTTCCAGTCGGATAAAGACGTCTGTCACTAACGATCTAGAACAGACGCGATAAAACGAGTTCATTAAAAGCTGTATTACAAGCAAGCGTTAAAACCAACGAAGCAAACATCTCAGTGGTGGAAATGTGGAGCATTTCATTAAATGTCACAAGAGGTAAAATTAGATTTCCATCTCCAGAGCGGTAAAGGTCACAGTTCAACTAAAGCCAAGTTTATATTATAGTAGTTATTAATAGACATCAGATATGGAATGTAAAACAAGACAGTACAAATTCAATATGGAATCCTCATGACTAGTACAGAGTTACAAACATTATGGCATTATATAACTACAATATCAAATCCATTTGAACTCAATCCTGTCTAGTTAGCTAAGACAATTGTAGCTGGAACAAGATCTTTATAAATAGAATCACACTAACGTGTCTAGCTGTATATTATGTACAACCTACGTCTAAACACAAAATAGATCACGCAGCTATTAACATTACAAAAAACTAGGTTAAACATTATAAACATAAATGATTTCATGTCGGTTATGAACGAACCGTCAGTCAAACATTGTTGAAGTAGTAGTATGCATATTGAGGGCTTTTATTGATTGTTCTATAAATACTTCAGGTTTCAAATGTCAGAAGTGAATGTAGGACGAACATCAATAAACTAAACTCGCAGGAAATTGGCTGTCTTCAATCAAAGGCACTGCTTATTCAATTTATTTTCCAGCATGTACAGACGTTTAGTCCATAATAAGTATGGAAACTAGGTTTTGATGCTTAAATAGTAGAACATTGTTAGTTTTTCATAATTTTATTCCATGATACAGTAAACACTGAAAAAACAACTGTTACATAACAAAATATATTTGAAAAACAAACCAGCACTGATAAGATTTCATTTGACAATAACTTTAGAATTTCGAAATTTTCAAAAGATTTACGTAAACAATCGAAAAACTTTGTTTATTTCGAAACTGTTGCGTTTGATTAAAAAGTTATGAGCGTCGTAACAAAAAGCGTCAATGTCAGGCTTCTACCAACGAAATACATAAAAGGCCAAGGAAAGTTTTCGTAAAAAAAGAGTTTATTGTTCAAAGATGCTTACGTCGTGTCGGGTTTGTTAGCTAGTTAAATCGGGTACAAAGTCCATACAAATAATTCGCACAATACATTCCGTCAGCAATCTATTACCAATTTGTGCGGGCGTTGTTTTTCTAACCACTCCAAGCGAATTGTCATCATCTTATATGAACAAACAATCGTGGGTATTGCCAACTGCTGCTCTGTTATTAATTTAGATGACATTTTATACACCTGCCGTTATTTATCTTACCGAAGAACAAGTTCTTTATCTTATTTTCTTCGGGAGAATATAAAGCTAAGAATAGAGCCTTCGCAATGGTCACGGGCAGTACATGATACCTGCAAAGGTTTCGAAACGTCGAGAACAAAAATCTAAATATAAACCGCGATAGAATCCGTTCAAAGAAGTTTTATTTTAATGTCTAATATTCGCGTAAACCTCAGAAAACAATCAGTTATTACGATCATAAGTTCAGACCAAGCTGAAAATGAAGAGAAAAGCTGTAATAACTTTACGCCAGAGGACTTTAAGACATTATTACTGTTTCTTATTATACTGGTGAACTAAGAATATTCTACGCTGTTCCTACCTGCCTAAACATAACCCAATAACCAATGGGATATTGTGATTTTGGAATTTTTCAATACTTACTCAGAGTGTAGGAAAAAAATAAGGAGCTGTTTTGGACCTAACCAGCGAAAACTAGAAAAAAACAGTCTAGACTCCTACACTAAACTCTTGTAATCGAGTAGGCAATCAGTGCTGACTAATAAGTCTAAATGTTTTATTGGATGGAGCTACTTTTTTATGACCAAAGTGTCATTTACTATCGGTTATTTGGCGTACATCCAAAATCAACGTACACATGAAACCATGAATAAAAACTTTTTAGAAGAAAAGGGTAAATTTCTCTGTATTGCCAAAATTTTAGTTTGGTACTTGTATTATATATTTTGTGATTACTATTTTGACCTTACCACTTGTCATACACATGGTATGGTATGGCATTTATTAGAAAAAAATACAGTAACATGGATATAAAAATATGTCCTACAAAACTGCATGAATGTGCTCTCTATAGTAGTAGTATTTCATATCTAGCGTACTACAAGTTATTATTTATCTTGATGATTAAATTTAATTAATCTTATTATCAGCTGATATATTGCAACATTATTATTTTTTTATTTTGTCTGGTATTTATCAGTTTTGTCTGTAAAAACACCGGGATGATGTCAGTCATAACAAATATTATCTCTATATATATAAAATTCTCGTGTCACGGTGTTCGAACTTGAACTCCTCCGAAACGGCTTGACCGATTTTGATGAAATTTTTTGTGCTTATCCGGTATCTATGAGAATCGATCAACATCTATTTTTCATCCCCCTAAATGTTAAGGGTAGTCCACCCCTAATTTTTTTTTTTTATTTTTTAGGCAAAATTTTTTGTTTTTATTTTTTTATGACACAGCATACAAAAATACATACAACCCTAAATTTTCATCCCTCTACGATCAACCCTTATATTTTATTTGTTAACTTTAATTATTTTGGTAAAATTTATTTTTTATTTTTTGATGACTTACAATAAAAAATAGGGTAGGGTAGGTAGGGTAGGTAGGGTAGGGTAGGTAGGGTAGGGTAGGTAGGGTAGGGTAGGTAGGGTAGGGTAGGGTAGGGTAGGTAGGGTAGGGTAGGTAGGGTAGGGTAGGTAGGGTAGGGTAGGTAGGGTAGGGTAGGTAGGGTAGGGTAGGTAGGGTAGGGTAGGTAGGGTAGGGTAGGTAGGGTAGGGTAGGTAGGGTAGGTAGGGTAGGTAGGGTAGGGTTGGTAGGGTAGGGTAGGTAGGGTAGGGTAGGTAGGGTAGGGTAGGTAGGGTAGGGTAGGTAGGGTAGGGTAGGTAGGTAGGGTAGGTAGGGTAGGGTAGGTAGGGTAGGGTAGGTAGGGTAGGGTAGGTAGGGTAGGGTAGGTAGGGTAGGTAGGGTAGGTAGGGTAGGGTTGGTAGGGTAGGGTAGGTAGGGTAGGGTAGGTAGGGTAGGGTAGGTAGGGTAGGGTAGGTAGGTAGGGTAGGTAGGGTAGGGTAGGTAGGGTAGGGTAGGTAGGGTAGGGTAGGTATTTTTAATTTATAGGGCGAAACAACGTTTGCCGGGACAGCTAGTGACTTATAAATACGTAAATTACAGTATTAAATATACTAAATTGTTAATTATTGCTAAGTTATAGATGATAGTTTTGTATATAACCTTAAGTAAGCTTAAAATACCAAACTTTGCAGTTCCGGTACATTGAAGTTGAAATTGTTTTCCAAAGAGGATTTAGATAGTACCTAGTGTTCTCAAAGATAGAAATTATAGGGCCGACCCCTAGAAAACTGTAAACTTGAGAAGTAAATTAATGAATAAGTACAGCTACGTTATTTATTTCACTACCATAGCAACACACATAATATATAAAAAGAAGAACAGAGCGAAGTATCAAGTAATCCAGGTAAACAATATTAGGCGATATATTTCTAATGAAGAAGCTATATCTATTGTATACATATATTCATCGCAATCAGTCGCGATATCACGACCCAGTGATCGTAACGATACGGTATCTTATCGCTTCATGAAACTCATATACCTACAGAACAACTTGTAGAACAATCAAAATGTGATGTATTAGTGATAATCCCCAATTACAATTGAGATCAATGATTACTCTTTTAATTTCGCCGCTTTTTCTCATAGTAACAAAATTCCTGAGAAAAATCAGTGGGCCGTTGTAATCAAATCTAATAAGATCAAGGCAGAATAAGGTCACTGTAATCCAAGAAGAGTTTTATAATTTTGCTTAACTTCAACATTATACCGAACAAAAAAATAACCCAAAACAACGAACGACTTAACGCAGATTTTTAAACGCTACATAATTTTATCCGACGAATTATTTTGAATTTTATACAGTTCACAGTTCTCCATACAATATCTGTCAGACGTCAATTTTACTCCAAGAATAAAAATTATCTGGCGTTTGAAAAATCTGCCCTTTGAAATAAAAGTATAAAACAATGATGTCCTGGCATAAAACATTATTCCAAGGCGATGACTTTCACAAACATAGATAAGGAATAGTAGCCATAGCAATAAATAAATAAAACAATAGATTAAATGGGTATCACACTGGTCATAGACGAGATAAAATGAAAATAAAATAAAGATAGTTATATCCCCCACGCGAACCCCACGTGGTGAGTGTGCCGACACAGTGTGGTGCTGTAGTGATACCAGTTTATTTATAACAACACATTCGATTAGTTATCGTGTCTAACTTTGGGACGTGGGAATTAGCGATAACGGAGAAAGGAAAAATTCCAACCAGCAAGTGAATGACGATAGATTATTTATCTTTGCAAAGCAAAAGTTAACTATGTCTTTATACATATAATTGTGACTAGCCAAGACTAGTGCTATTTGAAAACCCTAAAAAGGTAAAACCCTAATGTTTAAGGCATAGGTGACGATTCACCAGGTCCAGATCATCTGCTGACATGAGTTTTGGAACCGCTTCGCCAGCTTTCAAATGAGCGATAAAGTAAGAGCTCTCATACTCTCTAATATTCGATTTCAGTTACCAGGTTACCGGAACGTGTTAAAAGGGTGTAAGAAAGTACACATTTAACAATAATTTGAGTATATTCCCCAATTTGGGTTATTTACGCAGTAGCTACCTAATCTAATGCCTAGATCAGCTAATCAGATAGGCGACCTAACCAGTCTAACCACGCGGCGACTGCGTGTTCGCCTCAACGTCGCGCCTGCGCTGTACCGAGCATTAATCCTTTATCAAGGCTCCGGTAACATAATCTTTATACCCTCTAAGTTTATTTAATTACCTTTTTAATATAAAAATCAAGAAGGTAAGGCTTCCAAAACGAATACTTAATACTCTACAAGTATTATTCCCTCTATACCTTTCATCTATACTCACAAAATTTGGCTGGTCCATTTGGTAAAATTAAGATGGCTAATCAATAATTTTGCTAGTATCAGCTGCATGGAACAATCTAATTTCAGTCTCAACCTGAGCATTATCTATTTTTTCTTTACAAAGTCCACAAAAATGTGTGATAGGCCATGTGACGAAAAACATAAAATTCGAGACGACAATGAGTAGTGACTGAGTAGCGCGTCGATTGACGTAAACCAACTGAGTGTGACGTAAGAGGTCCGAGGAATTTTTCGGTCTCGTCTGAAAAGAATCGTTAGATAATACATAGTATGATCACGTATATTGGTAATGAGAATTCGTATAATAATTCTGTTGTTCACGGTGGTAAATGTCGTGATACCGAAAATCCTAATGAGTGAAACAGGATCCAAAATGATCTTCTAAGCCACATTTAAGTCGTGTGAAGATAAATAAGATTAATCCAAATTCTAACAAAATAAAACGTATATTTAGGAATTTCGTAGCTCATTTCATACTTTGTATTGCCAAAGTTCAAATCTTTATTTCACAAGTTATGCCACTGACAGTAGTTTGCATATTGCATCTAATATTCCATAAAAACTGTAACAAACATTAGCCGACTAATGTTAGTAACTAGTGTAATGAGAGAACTAAATACTGTTTCACTTGTGCTAAACGATTAGCTATTGCGCAGAAATAGTGCACGTCAAATTGATGGATTGTCTCGCAGTGAACCGTTAAAAGACGAGGTGTTCATATTTCTAGTACATAACCCGGCGTTTTGCTCTGCAGATTTTTTTTTTGTTTTTTATTTTTATATTCTGCCCCTGAATTCAAGGAACTCAAAGTATTACATAGATACCAGAAGGTATAAAGTATTACATATATAATTAAATACCAGATTAAGCAGTGAAAGCCTCTCTCGAGGCTAACTGCGACAGACCTCTTCCTAAAAAAAAAAAAAATTAAATACCAGAAAAATGCCCGTTAATTCTCCAGATACTAAGGAAAAAGGCGTAAAAAATGAATTTTGTTACTCAATTTTCCTTAGTAGAGAAAGAAACATGGCTAAACTAATCCTGCTTTAATATTTCAAAGGCCGCAACATAGTTGGGTTCCAACAACGTGTTTTAAAAAGAGAAGAAAATAAATAGAACACACTGTTTCGTAAAATGCAACTATATTGTTCTAATAAAATGTAATATGCACAGTGGTGTGCAATATAGTTTTACGACAAGGTCGTTGAGATTAAGCGCCGTAGTGTAACCTAAGGTGTAAAACAATAAAGATAATGATGATCACTTAATAAATGCCACTGTTTGTTCACGTGATACGTATGTTGTTACAAATACCTGTAGACAAGACAAAAGACAAAGACAAAGACATTTATTTTGTAAAAACATGAGTATACAATACAGGATTTTTTTACAATATCCGCATGTAAGATGTTCCAGGTATAGGCATGGGATCTGCATGTTTTGCCAATAATGGCGTACAAAAATTATTTACTTATAAACTATTTATACTACAGCTAATCTAATCAATAACAATATAAACTGTTTAAATTAAATATATATTTATAGCTTCTAACATTATACATAACTCTCCATAATAACATTTGGTATACACTAAAATTTAATCATTTAAAAACTCAGTTAGACTATAATAACATTTGGCAATAAGATACTTTTTAAATTGTTTTTTAAATTGTATATGAGGTAGTTGAATTAAAGGCCTAGGGATTTTATTATATATTATGGGTGCCAAGCAAAATACACTTTTGTGCATTAATGCAGTGTTAGATCTTATTATACAAAGTTTAGTATTATCACGGCGATTGCGAATTATGACATCTGATAGTTTACTGAATAGATTTGGATTTGTTTTAACAAAAATAGCCACTTCATAAATAAATAATGACGGAAGTGTTAAAATATTGTTTTGAATAAAATAGGGTCTACAGCTATCAGTGCTCTTTATTCCAAACATAGCCCTAATGCACCTTTTTTGAGCTTTAAATATGATTTCTTTGTTTGTCGAATTTCCCCAAAATATGATGCCGAATCTTAATGTAGAACTTACTATGCCATGATACGCTGTGAGGAGGGCATCAGAATTTATAATAGGTGCGAGTCTATAGAGTGCGTAGGCAGATGAGCTGATTCTTTTGCATAAATGTTCTGTGTGAGGTTTCCAATTAAGGTTCCTGTCTATTGTTACACCTAAAAATTTTGAGGTATCAACATTAAGTAGTTGTACTCCTTGATATGCAGCTTCAATTTTTGGAATTGCTGTACGTTGGCTAAAGAACATAATTTTAGTTTTTTGTAGATTTATTTTCAGGTTAACTTGGTACATTTGCGGATAGAATCAAATCATAAACTTAATTTTGAGTAACTAGCTAAAAGGGACACCTAAAAAGAATCTATAACATCAACTGCTAGTTTTTAAAGCAATAAAAGCTTAATAAAAAGAATGAATAAAGAAAAAGTATGCTATAAAACCACTATAAAGTTAACTAGAAAGTAATTAACTGTCATCTTTGACAAACAACCTCGACATTGCTAAACACGCGATTGAACTAACCACATCGACAGTTAATGCAAATCTAACCTTGCATAATTTGCTTTTGATTGTGAATAATATTTTCCGACAGAATTTAAAATATTTTTTGAGCAGGGAATAATTGAGTGTACCAGTGTGTCCACACAGTTGCACTCATTGTAATGCAACTCCTGCAAGTGAGCAACTAGATATTAATCCAGTGCCTGACTTTCATAGTCAACGGTCTATTACCATTTTAAGCGACTTTAAAAAAAAAAGGAGCTTATCAAGGAGGTTACATCGTATCTAAACGGTTTATCAATTCCAGGGATTCCTCAAGGAAGTTAGCCAAGCTTTTATCAATTGTTTCATTGCTGTCATTTGTTCCCACAATGCTTACGTGTGCGTAAACATTTTTATCTTGAGAAAGCGGTGTAGGAACTGTTCCATTGTTGACACATGAACCGCTGAGAACACTCAAATACACTGAACAGTGGTCGGTAAACAAGTTGTATCTAGCGTATTCAGCGTATTGTATTGATTCTTGGGATCTATTTAGCAGTCTGAGGCCATTTCATATAAATCATCATCATCATCTGAAGATTTATCCTCATCATCTGGGATTTCCTCATCTGCTTTTTCAATATTTCCCTGACTTGAGCATTTGAAACATCAATTTGAAATTCATCATTTAAGTCATTTTAAATAAGTCACTTTATTAAGATTTGCACTTACACATTAATAATTTATTCATATAAATTGAATATATTGTGTTAAAGCAATGCCTATATAATTTATTTATCACGTTTTATTAAGATATTACCTACAAATGTATTTATGCAAGATAAACTGTACCACATGTTTCTATAAACTTGCAGTTATTTTTCCTTTAGTTTATTTTTATAACATTCAGCCCGACTAGCAGTTATTGTTTTTCTGTACTCATGTCACTTGTAATATGACAATCGATTGCGATTTATAAATAACGCTTCACATAGATTACAATGATTACCAAGGTCAGCATAGGGAGCAATTAAAGATGAAAATTACTATCTTATGAATTACGAGCTTGTATAAAAAACAAATGTTTTCATTTCGTCTGCACGGATAGCGGAGTGGTATAGGCAGCATTTGTGTGATCCACAAATGCTTGTTCTAAGTCTGGGTGTTCATTTTGCATCTGATTTGAATGTTTGTGAAACCCCCGCTACACAAGGATTCAATTAGTTAGCGCGGGAATCGTAAAAAAAAAATGCAGAATGTGTAAATGAAGGTCAGAGAAGGTTTAGTTTTCTGTCCAGTGCCTCATACCCTTACTCACATGAGCATTGAGCTTTTAAAGCAGAAAGCTAGTGCCACTATAGAAGCGCATAGTAAGCGCGCTGGTAATACCATCATCATTACATCCTATACCAAGACCACGAATCTCAATGAATGCAAGACTAGATAGGTTATCGACACAGATAAAATAGGTTACCGTAGTCATTTTACTGAAGCACAAATTATTCTACTTTTAAACTTTTTTAGATTACTCCTCATAGGTCAACAAATATTTCTCGTAAGTAATAAAAATTAAGGAACAAGAAAAATCTATTAAGACAACTTATCTTTTTTGTACCCTGATGGATCAGATTAAAGGAAACGTATTAAAATATTTACGAATCTTGTTTCCTATAGATCTATAACTTTCACGCAATCGTAGCCGGTACTAGAAATACAAACAAACTCGACCTTGTCAATACTACGCAGCACGATCTACTCAAACGTAAACTGTTCTAATGGATACTAATTCTGTGACCACATCTTAACTGACTATGCACGGCGTTGATTTAAATGTAGGTATAGAAAACTACCAGTATTTTAACGATTTTTGTTAAACTTTGCAGTAGACTAAAACGTCACAAAGATGGGTCCTGTTTCTTGAATGCTGGCATGAAACAGGATGGTCTCAGTTTGGGCGGATAGACAGTTTAAGGTACAGCAATAACATAAGATTTAGTTCATGCCAAACAATATGTGGATCATCTTATTTACCTTGTCAAACTTTATTAGCGTTTAAATAGTTTGACTGAAACTAATATCAATATGTTACGAATGTAGGTTACACGTATTTTAAGTGCCTTAAATACTCTTGAAAGTCCTCCAGTAATGTTTCTCACGCTGCCAATATATTTCAGTGAGTACTTATTATTTTTATTGATATAATATTGTGTGGATTTCCTTCGCAAATACTCGACAACACTTCACGTTATTTCAACGATGATAAGGACTCGTAAAGTTGTATATGTAGGATCACACAGATAATATGATCTTCAAACATAAGTATCGCAATCCGTTGTGTGTTTATTAGGATTAAATAAAAAGTGAATATAACAGGCCGAAAGTAAAATACGCTTTATTTACCCAAAGATACAACGCTTACAGCGACGATATTTTTAATCACCACTCGCGTTGAGTGCTGTTAAATATTTGTAAACCATTAAGGGATTTTTGATGACAGATCGAGTGATTGTGTAACAGTATTTCAGTACATAGATTTACCTTTTATTTACATGTAGAGATAGAGATTATCAGCAACGTCTTAAATCGAAAAACATTGCAAAAAATTCTACGGAAAATATTCCTCTAGTCGCCAGCCTTGCTGTCAATGAATCGTTTTCAAACTATAATAAAGTCTAGCACAAAGAAACACTGTGTCGTCTATACAGAGACAACTGCGTCATAACTGGGAACACAGTGTCCTTGAATCAGTTCTTTGAGACGAGACTGAATAGCCCCTTAATGCAGTGGTTACGCAGGCCATTGATTTTACGGCCTATTATTCGTTATTCTCTTTTTTGAAGCCAAAGCCTAGTTATCAGTAGAAGCAGTGTAATCGCGTGTTTACGTAATGTTACGGAAAACAACATAATTAGTAAATGCGCCATCGACTTACAACTTATATTGTATAAAGACTTTACACGAACTTAGATCCAATTCTAAAAGCAATTAGACTTTAAAGGTACATATATTTCAGATGCGTTTCAAAGATACTTTGAAATCGTACAAATATTCATTCACGAATATAGTTCGGAAATCAAATGTCGTTTATTTCGCGCATATTGATACTTTGAAGTGGGTATCAATCAATAGCGATGGGGCAGGGGGCATTGGTACTTGTATTGGAGTGGGAATATAATTGACATTGACTATAATATTGCTCGCATCATCTGATATTTGGCAGAGGGGGACTAGCGACAGATTCGTCCCCAATATGAAAATTATTAATGTTCTTTATTGCGGCTGAGAAGGATATTGGTATTATGGTTTGGTGGAGTTCTTTTGACATTGTTAAGTCAGACGAGAGACCGTATAGGTCATGGTACTACATGGTGTGGATGCCCTAGAATTGTTTGAATGTATAAACAATAATAGTTATTTCCGTAGATAAGACTCAAGGTCTTAGAACAAGGCAGTTCTATATAATTGAACACAAATAATGTTATCTAATGGTGAGGCGACATGCCCTTCGTATCGAGTACTAGGTATTTATTCAAGAATACGATAATTTGTTATTAGCATGTGCATATCAGTGAATAGAAGTTGAATGTCAAGTTTGTTACTAAGCAAAGTTATTGCGCCGCTAATGTGCGGTTTATTTATCTTCCTGTTTGTTTTGTCTATTGGTTTGACGTTGTTAACTCCATAATGGTTAATATATCACCCAGAAGGCATTTCTAAGCCACACTTTATGTGTTTTGCCAATTTTTTTTTTGCCTACTCTAGATTTATAGTTAGTTTTAGTACGTAATATACTCCACTCATGCATTGAATTCCATTTCCAAATGTTTTGGTAGTTGTCATGCGCATGAGTAAGTATATAATATTATGTACTTTCATATTCATACACTTTATTATATTTGTCTTAAAACATTTTTAAAACATAAAGTGGAAGTAAGTAAATACATTTCAACATTCAGGGTCACGATTTTGAGGTATGAAGTTCACGAACAATAAAAATGTGAACAACAACATTTCAAAGCCGGACCGAACTCCATTCTGTCCATCAAACAAAACAAAATCAAATAATGCGACTGAATATTTCTTAAATAGTATCAGAAGTAAACAAGCCCACCCCACGCGGACTATCGATAAGTTCCCATCACTACAGCACAGATAAATCAAACTACTGCGTAGCTGATAGAACGTGGCAGTCATTATCTATTTGCCAGTGAATAGGTGACTGGGTCAGACACAAATTGACTGTTTATAGTACAGGCGAACTTAAGAGGGGTCTGCAAGACCTTCGTTCCTATTGTGCCACGACATTTTTGAGACTGCAAAATCTAGAGGGACAATGGAAACTGGACTTTAAAATAGGTCAGGGTGAAGCGATTATTACCCGTCTCAGATCACAATATTTTATAGATAGAAAAAACCTGCATGCTGTAACTAGGATGCAGGTGATTCTTTTTTGTCCTAGCCTTTTTCCAGACTACGTTGGGGTGAGCATCCCGTCTCAACGAATTTAGTTGGATACCAGTATTTTACATATCTATCTTTTGTCACACAGTCTATTTTTTGGGCTGGCGTTTGTCTTTTCGATAATTTTGTGTATTTTTGTTAGGTCGGAAAAGGAAAGCGCTTGCTATTAAAACAGCTTCAAAATGTAACAAGACCTTTTGAAATACACAATTATAAGTCAAAAGCACCAAGATGGTATGTGCAAATAATATTATTGAACTGATTTTCATTATCAACTGATATCCTGTCAACTCGAGTGTCCCATGATGTAAATTACATTACTAGAGCCCTCATCTTCAAGTTATTTATTTGAGATTCCATACTAGTTTCAGATATTTAATTAAATGCAAATATTCCCTCATCTTTCTAGCGTTTGTGTAAAATTGTATGAATTTTTGTAAACTTTTTTGTGAATTCGTTTTATAGATACGCCATTAAATTTATTTCCCAATATTTATAAAGATTATGTTACATTTTGAATTGTTTATAGTACGTAAGCTTAAAAGTTATCAAGGCGACCTCAAAAACAGCGAAACGTTGTAGTTTTATGGTAAACGAAGCAAGAAAGATCACTCAATCATCTCGTGCGAATGACGTCAATAGCTCTTATTTTTGTTTATGCTTTTAAAATCTAATAATTATATAGATAGGTTCTGTGGTAACACTTTTGACATTAACTGCGCATGTAACTACTCAGGAGAAGTTATCAGCAGTATGGTTAATTTTTGTAATTTGTTGTTTCCACTAAGTGCAGACGGCACACTAGAAACACGTATCATTAGTCGAAGCCTAGATTTAGACCGTGTTGCCAAAATATTGTTGATCGCAAGGAAAATTACAGAGATCTAACTAAATATAACTGTTATCCTCAATCTTTTTCCACGACTACTAAAAAATTTACATAATTTAAAATTACTAGTACTGGTAGTAAACAACAAACTCAGAATCTTAAACTGCCATTATGAATCATTAATGCCTAGAAAAATATGGGTCGAGGGAAATCTTGGACCGGGACAGCGGTCCCAGATTCCTCTTTTGTATTTTATATTTATTTTATAAGGGGTAAGTTGGGCCGGCAAAAATAAATCTAGACAATAGAAAACATAAATAGGTATAAGATATATTTGTGTTTTCTCATGCTTCTTATTTTTGAGCCTCTTTCATGTCTAGTTCGCTCTCAACGAAAAATATATTTTTTTTTCTATTTTCTAACTTAATTTTAGATTGTGATTAGATAATAATATGCGTAGAACAAACATCAGGAACCGCGGAGTAATTCCCTCAAAGTATGAGCCAAGAATTGATAAATCTAGCTGGCTTAGTACTTACTTAAAATCTTGGTCCAAAAAACTTCTCGCCCAAGGATTAGTGGAAATCTACCACGTCAAAGTTCAGGTAGCCACACATGTCCTCGTTAAATTTAATTGACCCTCTTATGGAAACATAAGACCAAAGATGTTAAACGTATCGCACGCTGGAAAAACGTTGCTCCAGTTTGTCATGGCATATCGATTTTCCGTCGAAACCGTCTGGCGGAATGCCAAGTTTAAGGCTGCGAGCACAATTGTGGCTGGCAACTTTCCAAATAGCACGGCAAAAGCCGTTCTCATCAATTTCAATGTTTCATTTGTTTTAAAGTTTTCCTTAGACTATTTACTCTTTTGGAAGTTTTTAATTTTGCCTGTTTGTGTGGTTGGCATGGCATGCAATGCAATCGTGACAAAGATGGCAACGTATGGATTTATAGTTTTTTTTTTTTTTTTTTAAAACGACTCCCGCACTAAGCAATTTAATCCTTGCGTCGCGGGGGGTTTCACAAACATTCAAATCACATGCACAAAGAACACCCAGACTTGAAACAAGCATTTGTGGATCACACAAATGCTTGTCCCATGCGGGGATCGAACCCGCGGCACGTCGCGCACAGAGGTAATTGGCGTGGTGACCTATACCACTCGGCTATCTGTGCAGACTTTTCTAAATTAACCTATTGTTTTGAAATAGGTATACTATAGATATTCTAGTATTTCGATATGACGTTTACCCTTTAATACTGAAACGCAAATTAACTTTAAGACGTTCTCACATGTCTATCTGTCGCTAATTCACGTCAAAGTGACAGAGACAGCATGAGACTTAACGAAGATTTTAAACTGATTGATGTTTTAGTCTTCGGCCATTAGGTATCTAATAATGCCTTTACGATTACGTATTATTCAGTAAGTACAAATAGTTTACCTAATATGGAACTGTATAAACAAATACCTCATCCAAGCTAATCTGACTCGAAACTGTACATCTATACTAATATATAAAGCTGAAGAGTTTGTTTGTTTGAACGCACTAATCTCAGGAACTACCGGTCCGATTTGAAAAATTATTTTAGTTTTGGATAGCCCATTTATTGGGGAAGGCTATAGGCTATATAACATTACGCTGCGACCAAAAGCAGTGGAGCATAATTGAAAAATGTTGCAAAAATGAAAAACTGTTGAAACTAAAACACGCGGACAAAGTCGCAGGGGACAGCTAGTTATTAATAAATAATGTACAGTAATAACATTGGATAGGTATATAGGTACTCGACTCTACAAACAATATTTAGGTAAACTATAATATCTAATGTTCTGAAACCATTCGTCTCGGTACTAACATGTATTAGAGACGTCTTGTTTTCGTTTACAAGTCCTATTAAAACCGACCGTTTATAATTAAAGACAAAATAGTAAATCTGTAATTACACATGTTGTACTAACATTAACTTGTTTTAAGGTTAAACATAAAATAAAAATTTTTATGTAGTTATGTAGTAACGTTTTATCGAAGATGATTATAATGTAAGAAGCGTTAGTAACAAGACCATACCTATTAGGCCTTTATAGCTATATTTCAAATCCTAGATTTCGAAATAGATTACGCAATATTTTGCTACTTCCGTTTTAATTTCTTTCATAGTCTACTACAGTTTAAATTACTTTATGGCTATGAGTCTTGAGTGCTCCACTTTTAAACAAGAAGTATTTTTATTATATTACTTCTTTGTATGAGAAAAGGTCTTATTATGAAAGTTACGTTACAGGGACTGTCGGAGCCCCGCCGAGCATGCTTTACCGAACCTAGGACTTTGGCAAAGGCAAGGACGGGACCGGGGTGTTTTAGTCGATGCAAGTCTGACATATCCTCACGTCGTGACCTCGGCGTGGGTTGAAATCATTACATTTTCACCCGGTAATGATGAATATTTTTTACTTTATTATATTTTTCACTAAATATTCTAGACTTACCTTAGCTGAGCACAGTAGAACTGATGCGGTATAGCGGTTAGCACTCCCGCGCCGTCGCCGGTGTCGTTGTCGCATGCGCAAGCGCCGCGGTGCTCCATGCGTTTAGCGAGCGTCTCGGCATCTCGGACGATCTACAAACAATACTCAGTTAAAAGCCGAAAACAATTTTGCCTACTTCTCCTATTTAATACTTCTGATTTTATTTTACGGGTTTAAAGACAGTCTATGGTTTACCTGGGACACACCGAGATTAAATTAAAGTATCTTGTTGGTATTTATTGGTTATCATTGTAGATCCTGGCTTACAGGAGTTGTAATGATGGACATGTGTAGCGGGCTCTATGTATCCAGCTAGCTAGCTAGTATGTGTCCAGCTAGAATTATTTAGGAACGGATTTGAATGTTACATTTTACAAAATCCTTTCACTACTTGTAATCCACACATGCCAGGCAATCGACAAAGTACACATTATTATAACTAATCTACTAAACGAAAACATTAGGTGGAGTTGCATATATTTTTCCGATATTATAAGAACCCTTTTCTTTTGGCAGCTAGCCAATGAATTTATAGCTCCTCTCTTCAACCCTTCGTTATACACTACTAAATCGAGTCTCGTGCCAAGTAAATTTTTAAATGACGTAATCTAAACCTGATGCAGCATTTTCATTGGCACTAGAATGGTCACCAATGGAAATGCTATCAAGACCTAACAAAACCAACTCTTTTAAATGTACAGTAATAAATAATCTATTTGATTGACAGCAAAGATCTTTGTTACTTTGTTCGTTTGCACTGAAAACCGCAAACCACTAGTTACATTTTATCATGAAGTGTTTTATTAAGTAAAACTTCTTTACGCTAGACTTGGGGACTAAGCTGGTGAATCCGTGACGAGAGCGTTACGAAAAGTGTGATTGGACGAGGCGAACGGAAGTTAAGAGGGAGATATACGTTAGTAAAGATAGAAAGAGAGACGTTTCGTATATTACTGTAGGGGCAAGAGACAGAGGTACGAGCACAGACTTTCTTTTTCTCTTTCTCTCATAGCCAGTTACGTTTCGTATATAAAGAAGTTTTACGTCAGTCGTGTGGTCTAATTTTTCATAGGATTGCTTTCGTAGTTTGTTACACAGATGTGACATAGAATAATTTGCGCATCTATAGCACCTATATGGTTTGAAAGTAACCGGACTAAAATACATATAGTATATACCTAAGATCACTTTAATTATCTTTATAACTTAATGCATCACTAAATATTGCTGATAAGTGCATTAGCGGCAATGGGAAAGCGCTAGTCATCAGCCTATCACTCGAGCCGGCATTGTAAATAAACTGATTATATCAAAATAAGCTTATTGGTTCAGTATAAAGTGTGATGTTGTGACAACTATATCATAGGTTGTATAACAGATATTGATAAGATACGATATTATAAAAGCTTGTTAAAAAGTAGTTTTACATCGCGTACAAAAAGAAAATGTGTAAGTTCCTTTTAAGTTATCAAAATTTTCAAACAATGTGAATTAATAGATACATCATACGTGTGTCAATCATGGTGTCAATTTTCCAATTATCGTTTTTGACCTATAGTAATTTGAAGTCAGATATGTTATAGATATTATGTGACATTAAATGTTTATGAAATACAAAGGTTGTAAGTTGTAATGAACGAATATATTTACAGTATTTTTTTGAGTTTATAAATAATTTTTATTAGATATTGTTCAATCAAAATAATGTTCAGTCAGGGAGGGCTTTGCCCTGCAGTGGGACAGTACAGGCTCAAAATAATATAATAATAATCAAGTTGAAAATAAATAGAACTGCTCGGACTTTAGATATCTAATGCTCTTTTAATTTCATGTATGCTGATCTGAACTAGGTATTATTGCAGTAATGATACTATTATAATAACCTTACAGACAGTCTGAGAAAGACCCGTCACACAAAGACTTAAGGGCAACTTAAAATTGAATGTCGGTATTCATCAAAATTATAACCGCAAAATGTTGTTAATTAAGCTTTGACAATTGGCAACAATTGAAAATACATGGAAAATAACTGGATAAGAAGCAATTCCATTTGAACAGTTTCCAAATCATACGCTGTTTGTTTTCCATAGAAACATGGCATAGGATTATTTTGTTACATGGTGTATGGATAACTGCCAAATGCAGTTGTGATATAGTAATAAATTAATACAACTCAGCACTTTCTAGACATTTTTGGCAACTACAAACTATATACAAATATATAAAAGAAAAGGGCCATAAAAATAATTTTAAATTGGACTGTATATTGCAGTATTTTGGATAGGAAGAAAGCAATAATGTGTCTAGGCCAAGATATATACGGCATAAAACAACATTGAGTCATGAGTGGGCCAAAGTGTAATTACTATGACATTATGTCATAATAATTGCAGATTGAGAAGTCGTTTACTTCTAAAAAATCGAACTTCAGCAGTTATTGTGTGAAAAAGATAAATAATAAACAGAATGACCTTCAAATATTCGATCTCAATAAAAACAGTTTAATTTATTCCATCGTATTTAAGACAAGGCTGAAACAACAGATCATATTGAGAAGATACCAATTTCGTTTTTATAATCTCCCTTAGTTATGGCTTCGCTAATTAGTCGTAAATAAAGTTCTCCAATGGCTGAGATGGACAACAGCGATTGCAGTCAGATCTGGTTACCAATTAATTAACGTTGCCTAGCAACGGTAGATGGGGTGAGACCCCAGTTTTAGGTGCGCTGCTATGGTAGACGACAATATAGGTATAATTACGTCTAACTTTGATTGACAATAGGTATTAATTAGTGTAAAAAAGAAATTAATTAAAACTTTTTTAAAAAAAAGATCGAGAGGGCTTATTTTAATATTCGTTTTGTAGGCGTACTCTCAAGTAAGACGTATTATGTATATCGATATAAGGCTTATTGAGGCACGGAAATGCTTGCCTGATATGGACTAATTTCTAAACTCCTTCAATGATATGAGATAGAAATGGCGTTGCAAACAGTTTTCTCTTCACCTTTAATGGTGGTAATCCAACGAATTGCAAATCAAAGATTCTATCTGAACTAAATTTTATATATAATCAAATGTGATAGCACATGTCGGATTACAGGGGCCGCCGGATTAGACAGTGGCCATATTACCGAGGGTCCACTGTATATGGATCTAATATACTATACTTATTATACTATACTTACTTTATGAGTGCGTTTTCCGTCGATAGCAACAACAAAACCAACGCCGCAAGCTTCGTGCTCGTTCTGAGGGTCGTACAAGCCTTGCTTGGGCGGCCCTTCCCACTCCATACCTGGACAAACATACGTGGACATTAGACATTGAAAACGCCAAGCAAATGGACTAAATTATTTAAAATTTTATGTTTTATATACCTCTAATCTAATTCATGCGAAAATAGCTCTGTCCGTCTGTTCCACGGCTAAACGGACACATTTTAATGCATTTTGGCATGTACCTAGTAAGTTTAGGATTCAACCTTAATACCTCATACAAAGTTTTTTTATAAATGGGTCAGAGGTTTTACTGTGGAAGCGTAACATGCAGAGCGGCAGACAGAAAGACAGATACTTTCTAGCATGGAGATAATATTAGCATTGAGGATTATTTAGAGAATTGTCATTTAACAGAATAAACAGTAATAGACACCTTCACTCATAATGACTAGAACCTCATCATTGCTCATTAATTATTATTTAATAGCTCATCTATACTATACTAATATTATAAAGCTGAAGAGTTTGTTTGTTTGTTTGAACGCGCTAATCTCAGGAACTACTGGTTCGAATTGAAAAATTCTTTTTGTATTGGATAGTCCGTTTATTGAGGAAGGCTATAGGCTATATAACATCACGCTACGGCCCATAGGAGCGGAGCATAAATGAAAAATGTTGCAAAAATGAAAAACCGTTGAAACTAAAACACGCGAACAAAGTCGCGGGGGACAGCTAGTTTATACAAAGCTTTTTAAAGAAGGTTTATTATTTTGGTTTAGTTATGGAAACAGGTACCTATCTTATCTAATTACCTATTCTGTTATCGTATATGTAAATACGATAACAGAATAGGTCCAAGTCTTAACAAATATCCGTAAATAAACTACACAAATATTTGTACTGACTGATAGTAATACCTACTATTATTATTCAGCGATAATAGGCTGAAAACATTTAACTAGTAAGCGATAGGAATTGTTTACATGAACTTGTATTCAAACTGCACCAGTTCATTCTATTGCATGTTCGTGTCATATGCGAAGGTCAGTCAAGTTTATATAAAAATACCAAACGCCTTGTTTTACAAATATTAAGTTCATTGACATACTAAAACCATTAAGAATATCATTAGAAAAACACGAACCGGTTAAAATAGCGTGTTTACGAGGTAAATTTTCTTTGCGATAAATGTATAGCGTGTTGTGTGTACATTTCTTGAATTCCTTATTTATTTTGTGACTGTTTGGTAGTTAAGGTCCCCTCACACGAACTGTTCGAGCAGTTATTCAATTATTTGATCTTCATAGGTACAGGGACTGTATAAATTTTTCGGAAAATGTAAAAATAGTTCAATATTTCGACAGCCAACAAAATACAGGTCAACCATGTTACTAATATTCTAGATTAATAATCTAGCGATATTGAACTAATATCTTGGGATAACTCACACACGGCCATCTGATCCCAAAGTAGACAGAGCCTGTATTATGGCAACCAGACAACTGATAAACATACTTATATACTTCTAAATATATTATATTATAGATATAATTACATCCAGACACAGAACAAATTATCGTGCTCATCACACAAAGATTTGCCCTGGGTGGGAATCGAACCCACGACCTCCGATTTAGCGAATGGTGAGAAGAGAAATGTATCAGTACCTATTTATAGAGTTAAATGTAAGTGTACAGCAAACCACACAGCAGTGGAAACATTGACATCACCTTTATTTCAAAGCTGTAAGGCTCAGTTCCATAATGTTTTGGAACAGCGGACGTGCGGCTGTACAAAGCAATCCAATTTTAGCAAAGTGGTGGCAAATGTAGTTGACATTGAGAGTTACTTAAATCACAATGTACACACAAATGACAGTGATAGATTGGAGATGACGGAAACTTTTAACTGATAACAATAAATAGATATTCCCTATGAGGTAGCTAAAACAACCAGTAACAGTACAATTCATCCCTTTTAAATAAAACCAATTTTGGTTGGGTTAAGCAATGGTGAGTTTAATTTTGACCCTACTATACTTTCTAGAAGGTCCCCTACGGAAAATAGTATTCTATTCTCATATAACTGGCCTGGTTAGTTACCCTGACTTCTAAACCGGAGGTCATGGGTTTGATTCTCAACTGGGACAAATCTTTGTGTGATGGGCGTGATCATTTGTTCTGTGTCTTGTTGTAAAAAATCTATACTAATATTATAAAGCTGAAGAGTTTGTTTGTTTGTTTATTTGTTTGTTTAAACGCGTTAATCTCAGGAAATACTGGTTCGATTTAAAAAAAAATATTTTTGTATTGGATAGTCCGTTTATTGAGGAAGGCTATAGGCTATATAACATCACGCTACGACCAATAGGAGCGGAGCATAAATGAAAAAATGTTGCAAAAATGGAAAACCGTTGGAACTAAAACACGCGAACAAAGTCGCGGGGGACAGCTAGTCTTTAATATTTATATACTTACTACTTAGAAATATATAAGTATGTTTACCACTTGTCTGGTTGACATAATACAGGCTGCCTAGTTTGAGATCAGATGGCCGTGATATTATAACTTAAATAATGTACTCTCAAGAATATACAATATATTCATATTATGAATACATAAATACAAAATATAGTATAGTCTTTTTGCTTCTCTAATAAACTAACAATTGCATGAGAGTAAATTGGCTTGTAGCAATTTTCGTTTTGAAAATAAATCTCAATTATCAGTACACTAACAACCAAGTCAAACTATACACCAATGATATTATATAAAAATGGGGTAGATAATTATATTCTTAACGCTTGTATTTTGAGAACTCGAAAAAATCCTAATTAGGAAGTTTTCAATGATAGCTATCTCTTTTACTTACTTTCTTATCCTATCTTTTGTACTCTTCATTAGTGCAACTTGACAACATTTTGACATATATCTGCATGATCAGATTTTAAACTTATGTAACTATGAAGGTATCAACATATCTTGAGTGCTATACAAATACTATCTTTATTCTAGTGATAAATACCATTTTATAATAATTACCCCATAAAATGACCAAATAAAATCCAGACATGTCTAACAATGTGTTTGCTTTGATTAAGTTAATTATATTTATTCATTGTGTTAACAAGACTTAATTATGTTAGATGAGTATCTCTCTTGTTGTCATAAATGTGGGATAAAAGATATTAAATTTGAGGTTGAGGTTACATGTGTTAAATACTTCATTTTTTATTATCTATTTAGTACTGTAATAAGATTACTATGGAAATTAAAGTTGTAAAGATTAATACTGGCACATATTTAGTTCTAAAGTGTGTAATTTAAAATAAGGTCAAAGACATCAAGATAATGTCAAGAAAAGCTATTGTGTACTATCATCTTTGAAAAACGAAGTTTTTTAATTAGGTAGAGGTATGCCAGTAATCTGTTGATTTTTTAATTACCCTAAATAAATATGTTAATTAACGGAATTAATTATGGAATTCCTTAATTTTGGATTTATGTAACTATTTAAGTCTTTGAGTGTGGCAGTAGACTTGACTCTTAAATTTGTTTGTTGGTGGCTTTTGTAATCAAATTGGTTTTAAATATTCTGTAAGACAGCAACACTTTACATGGTGTGATTAAAAATCTTATCACATCTTTTTACTTTAAATTAATATGCATAAGTCCTATGTCCAGCAGTTAACGGAGTGGACTGCAATAAGCCAAGTTAAGTGTTGATTAAGTTGGCAAAAGACATGTGGGTGTGTTTTGCCAACTGGACTTTTGCATATTAATTTAAAGGAAAAAGATGTGATAAGATTTTTAATCACACCATGTAAAGTGCTGCTGTCTTACAGAATATTTAAAAGCAATATGATTACAAAAGTCACCAACAAACAAATTTAAGAGTGAAGCCTACTGCCACACTCAAAGCTTTCAAGTATTACATAATCTTATGCATAAAATGTATTACATAGTGCTCATATAAAGTTATGTTTTATAGAATGACTATAACAACAATAAGCACTAGTGAGGTCAAAGGTCTTATCCTTAATGGTGATAAATGATGTAAATTAATGTGTGTGTGTAAAATTTTTATTTATTGCTTTAATAACATTTAAATTACATGGCTTTGAATATCATCCCTAAAAACCAGTTTTTAAATTATTTGTCAGACTCCCTTTTTGAAAAAAAAAGGGCTGGAATGGTTTTGATAAGTTAACTGGCAGGTAGGTGACCATAATATGTATAAGGCGTAATTTATGCGAAAATATATAGGAATTTGGTGATACCCCGGGTCTCAGCTAGTTAACAATATAACATACGGTACCTATGCCATAAAAAGAAGGAATAATAAAAATCGAACAAAAAAAAAAGGTCGCATGTCGTAAATCAAAAAAAAATCTTGTAATACCTATTACGTTCGACAAAAATTAAGAGCTACGACTCAAGATTAAAATAATCAAATTACGAACACAAACCAGCTGACAGATCAATGACCGTCCAAATCTGAATACTAGAGGTCATTGCTGGCGCTAAGCGGCCGGTAGCCCGAGCCGGTTATCAGAAAAAAACATTTGACACTATTACACTCTTGCGATGCTCTTTTGTTAGTTTTATAAGATTTCATTAATACGTCATACGACTTGTAGTTACAATAAATAAAAGAATGAAGGCGGTACATTGTAGACTATCGGTACTAGGTTTAATATCAGTAAACAATGATATTATTTCTCGAATCAAATTAGAAATAAACAATGCACAGACCGGTCTGCAGGAAAATAAGAAAATGAATTACATTTAACATACAATGAACAATAAGTGATAAAAATTTATTGCAATCAGGAATCGACTGAAAAAATCTGTATGAGATGTGCTATCGACCGTTGCCACCGATTTTTCACCACGTATGCAATACACGTGGACTGGGGAGTATTAAGTGCTTGCGAAAGAAGTGCCAGACATAGCCCGTGAAAAAATTATAAAAGAATGCAACAAAAAACCCTTACCTCAAAGTACGTTCGGGAAATTTAATAAACTTTTCTCGCCTACAACACAACGTTAAGTTCTCACTTTCACACAAAATTGTTATCAAATAACAACAGTTGTGCTGAACTGAGAGTTTAATCAAATAGAACACTGAATTATACCGGTAGGGCGCAGTGACCGCTCTACAGACGACTGCGATAACCGACAGAACGCGAGGAACTGAATGACTGAACTAAATCTCGCGCTCAAAGTGCTCGATCAAGATTGGATGAAACAAGAGATCGACTGAACAGGACAACCGGAGCAAACGTTGTGATTGGCCGAATATTGCGATTGACAACTTACCTTGGCAATGTTGCCATAAAGGGTCTTTTTACTTTATTTCGGGGTATATCAAATAAAAAAGTGTATTGCTCATATAATCATTTAAAGTAATTCGAAAAATTTTATAAAATAAATACCATAACTTGCATCAGATTTATAGATTAATCCTCTTCTATTTGCTCTTTTTTCAATTTGGGGTCGTCTTCAATGTGTTTTTCTTTTATTCTAACCTATTCCTTGTTTTTCACCTCACCATTTATTTTATCTACCTTATATTCAACATACATAATTGTTAGACCGATTTATAAAAACTAGTTTTTAAATCATTAATTTAATATAATAAATTAGTTAGTATTTTAATGAATTATTTTGTATTGATACGGTAACTTGTTATTAAACCTCATAGGAATAAGAAATATTTGTTAAATGTCGGGGAAAAAAACCGATATGGTAACTTTTTTTTGTCAAAGTATGACAGGAAATGCTAGACGAAAAAAAGCCCCGTGACTTATCATTTCGCTTATTTAAATTCGATAACGAAATGTAAATACCAACGAGCTAGTCTAATATTAGAAAGGAATCATAATAATGAACTCTATGCATAACAAACCCATCGTGTTAAAGGCTCATTTTAATTGTCTTGATGGCTACTTACTTCAGACATTTTACTATAGATGGCGCTCACAGAGATAATGTGGCAATACATTTTTTTAAATAATTATGTACCTATGTAAAGTTTAAACGCTTTTTCAATCACTATATTCAGTATTCAGCAAATGACAGTGATGAGAATGTGCAACTGTCAAACAATGCGACTGAACATTTGGGCCAACAAATCATGGGATAGTACCTATATTTGTTCTGTGGTGATGGGTGATCTTTTACAAGTGTTAAAACTTTCGTAGGAATATTTGCGTAATATGTATTAATATTGCACTCCTTAAAGTACCTAAATGCTCTTATTGATTGTTTGTCTTCCTCTACTACTAGGATCTGATGGACTTATTTTTAGAACATAATGGGATTTTTTGTAATGTTGTTTATTATTATACCAACGACTTGGTAACCTAACTACCTAGCTAACTATAGTGATGACAGGAAGTTCACAATCAAATGGGACTTAGGGTAGGAATAAGGCGCAACGCAAATGGGTCACCCACCGATCATAGCCACCGCCAGCGACTGCGACTTAGACTCGGAGCACAAAAGATTTGTTATCAGAGATTTAATATTAAATATAGACAAAGTCAGAGCAAAAAGCAAATTATAATTCAATGCGGAAAAACTGTGTAATTAAACAATTTTTCATATAATGCCACTTAAATCCAGGTCAAGTCTTGAGATCATGAGTTATTTGCTCTGTGTAAATAATTCGATTATTCAAATTTAAGAAGTCATTCTTTTGAATAGCAAACATTGTTGTAGCAAAAACACGGAATTGGCTTTAAATTGACTTAAGAATTCTTATTAGAATAGAATAGAATAGAATTTATTTATTTGCTTGAAATATAGTAAATAACACTTCTTCATATTTCGCCTACTTAGTTCTTTATTATTTTGTACGTTTATCTACGTTCATAATTTCAGGATTGTGTACAGAACTCGACACCGATTTAGATCTTAATTCTTTTGTCGGCGAAGTCGACAAACACACTATAATTTTTTATCACCCATTTTCACATTTATGTTTTTGGTGGGATTTTCTTTATTCATAACTTCCACGAGTTCCACATCGACCATGGTAAGCTGTGTTAGGGGTAAGTAAGTAAGTTTTCGACTATTGGGGTGGTTAATGTAGCTGGTACCTATCTACTGTACTAGCCTGTAACCCGCGCGGTAAATGTGTGACGTCATACGACAATCCGCAAATCCAACGTCAGTTTGGTTTGCACTTTGCTTTATAACCGTTCACCAATCGCATCCCGCTCGCCTTTCGTTCAGTCAACCGTTTACGCGCGAAAGTTGTGGACGTTCGGATTTCGCAGTTCAAATAATTCACGAAACAATACATTTTGCGCAATACTCGCACAGAATAAAGCATTTTTTAATAATTTCACATAAACAGGATTAAAAAGTATTGTGTGGGAAATACAAATACTTGTTTATACATATTTTCGTGTGTAAATATAGTGTTACAGCGCGACTTATTAAATCAATTCCGTTTGCGATTTCGAAATACGAATTTCGTACTTGATTTTCCTAAGCCAGCGTAGTTAGTCAGGAAAATGAGTCTGAGTCGATTGTGTCGTGTCGTTAAATTCGATTTAGTGAAAGTTCAGTCATCTAGTGCGTTGGTTTCGAAACTTTGGGGACCTTGTCTCGGGAGGGAAGTGAGTACAAGCAGCACGCAACGAGCAAGTATTGCACAACACAGTACGAAGCCCGATTGGAATAGAGCCGTGAGTGAAGCTGAGAAGATAGTCGGATATCCTACCTCCTTTCTGAGTCTTCGATGGGTCCTGAGCGACGAGATTGCGAACGTAGCACTTCATTTGCGCAAATTGGTTGGGAGCAATCATCCTTTGCTGAAGACAGCTAAGTAAGTACCTAATGAGATTTCCTTTGTAAATGATACATACATACTTCAAGTTTTCTTTTGTATCGAAAATATAAAAATCTGCAAAAAAATTATATAGGTAGGAATAAAATGTCCTGAAACATTTCAAGAACTTGCAAACTAAACGCAATATCCAATTGCAAACAGTTTAAGAGCAGTCTTTAAAAATAAATTAGAATCTCCTGTAGAGTATGTAGGTAACACGTAGGTACCTACTTAATCCAGCAGTTAATCCTATTCTTTGACGTCACGAAAGACGTCTGGATGTATAGAAGAACATGTTTATTTTTAGAACTATTGATTAATTTTAAAGAAAAGTTGGTAATAGTAGCGTAAATAAAAATAGGACCTCCACCTTTAACCAACTTTATTAAGATGCGAAAAATCGTACATTTAAATTGCGACATTAGACCTTCCGTTAAAATCTTCATTCTTATGTCGTAACAAATTCGCTCTCTAATCATCTGTGAACTTTAGATAGTCTCAGTATGTTAAACATTTAGCAATTTTGTTTAACAGAATGGAAATAGCTAGGGATTCGTTTCTAGGGATACGATTGAGACATTATTTGTATTTTGCAACTTATTTTGGTTTCTACGACACAGTCCTTTCTAGTGCAGGACTCAGGGAAATCTTTTCTATTTATAACACATATTTGTGTCCTAGTGATGTTGCAGGTTCGAACCCACTACAGGCAGGTACCAATGTGACTTTTTCAAAGTTATATCCTACTTTCTTAATTATTCTAAGACATCATTGACTATCGGTGAAGGAAAACATCGTGAGGAAACCTGGATTTCAACATTGGAATCTGAAATCGCCAATCCGCAATGAGCAAGCGCGGTGATCAATGCTCGTTCCTTCTCTATATGAGAAGAGGCCTGTGCCCAGCAGTGGGACATTTATAGGCTGGTATTATTATATTATATTTGTGTCCAATAAATAATAATAATTACTATTATTTTCCACCTTCAAGTACCATTTTGTTTCGGACACAGTTTTTAGAGCGAATGTACAAAAGTTTCTAATTAAACAATGCCAATAGCGCAATTATAATCAAACAAGAGAGAGTAACTGAACAGTCGCGAAGTATCAAATAATGTTCAGTTTACGGTTTAATATCCGTTAATCTAACACATTCAAATTACACTTTTAACTGTTTCTTAAGTGTTAAAACTGCAGTTTATTTTCCTTATTTACCATAACAAAACTGTTAACAGCTTAGAAATTCAAATTTAAATGTCCATAAAAATGCATGGAGGTCTTTACAAAAAGAATACAAATCTTAGGTGCGATATTCATATGTCAAATTGTAGGGTATGCAAACATTCTTCTGAATCGAATTTGTGTGTCTTCGTCGTCTATGTAAAAGGTGTTAAAACTAACATTTGCAGTATTTTGCTACATAGAAAGTTTTATCGACCTAACGAAATAAATACTGCAAGGAATAAACGCAGATTATCTTTAGATGGATGACCTCTTCTCTCGGTAACGCAAGACCATTTATTTTCAACCATAATCGTCCCAGTGCAGGGCAAAGGCCTCCCTTTCCTTCTTCCAATTGTTCCTGTCTTAAGCTATTATTGACCACAACATTATTTCTGCGAAATCTGCAAATTAACGCATAAACTCAATGGAATTATATCAGGACAACACATTTAAATGAAATATAAACTGAATCATTACAAGATAAGAATAATACATATTGCGAGAAGACATCTGCAATAAAAAGTATAGTATCTATTACCTACATAGGTACTAGGTACCTATCTAGTTGTATTTCATAAAGAACCTCTAAAATCATAATAACCAGTCTTTCTTCCACTTGTCCGTTTAAAAAGCCCCTTTAAAATCTGTTCCGCATTACTGCACCTTGATTCAGGAACAGGTATACATTGCTTTCGCTGTAACGGCAAAATATTTTGCGTAATATATTTAAATTGGACCCTGCTGACCAAACTGGCATATCATGAATGCGATCTTGTACATTTGTAAGTAAAATGTGCAATAAAAATTTGTTGCTGTCGTTGAGAATGCGATATTTCCATAGTTGTTTTAATAAGTGAATTTTATTGGTTGTTGCTATTTTGAGCAGAAAGTACATGTATACCGTTTTTACCTTATATTATAAAATTGTTTTAATTTCCACTAGACCTGTACAGGCATTTTTAAAACGTTAAGTGACTATAGTTGCACAGTTCCAAAATGTCATTCTTATGGAGAAGTATCGGAAAGAAACTCCAAAAATGCTAATACAATATCATTTCAATATACATTTATTTTGTAATATTAAGACAGCTACGTAAATAGTCCTTTTTTTGGATTATTGTAAAATATGACATGCAAAATGAAAAATAAAATCTTTAACACATTTACAAAGGATCTGATGCAAAATACAACACAAAACAAATACAATTCAATGAATATGTAGGTGTAGTTTATATTGAGCGGATATATGCGTAAATGTGTTTTTGTTTACTGTACATTTTAATTTATTAAATTCGGGCATAATTTATCGTGGCGTCATTGTAGAGCTACAAGACGCCCAAGTGATTGGCATGACCGAAGGGTGATAAAGAAGTCTTTGTAACGCTCCTATAAACCGTTGTACCTGTATATACCTTTAAAGCGGCAATAGCCTAATGGTTATGGTAACGGCCTTGTGATCGAGAGGTCGCAGGTTCCATCCCCTTTGCACTGTTGACGTGAACCCACTCCCGATACAAACACATTTAGCTTAGTTGGAGGGGTTAATAAGATTGCTAGTAATGTAAATTCCACCCCACATATCTAGTACACTTTATTTTAAATCGAGGTTTATAAATTGATAGTCATATCAAAATGTGTCAGACCAAAATGTTGTTGTTAATAAACAATACAATTTAACTGCACAAAAACGCACCAAAACATGCGTAACAGGTTTTTACATAGGAAGTAGTTCTATAACTCAATAAATTACCTCTGTACATCGTAACAAATCGCGTGCAGAGGTTACTATCGAACGATGCATTCCTTATTGCTCATCAAATAGATTAGGCTGGTTACACACGCATCAAGTTTACGAGTCAGCTGATCAAATGGCCGATAATGACGTATAAAAGTATATTTACAGGAATTTAGATATTCTAAAGTCTAAATAAACTAATGTTGAAATTACATTCTTTAATCCGCTTCTACTAAAAGAAAACTACCAACTTAATGATTGGGGATTTTTTTTGCGTATACCTGCTTAAAATCCTTATATTAACGAAATTTATTTCATCCTATTGTCACTGTATTTGCAACAAATGTAAGGCTAAATATAAAAAAATAACACATTGCAATGTACCAAGTAGGTTTTATTATTGACTGTTTCACAACAGAAGGTTTTTAGTCCATATAAACAACACATTACAAATCCATGAGTTTAACGAGAAACCGCAAATGCCAATAACAATTTCACGCGTTTCACAAGTAATTAAAATTTATTCATTGCCGCTTTGCCATAATCTTTAAACAGATGTCGGCAACAGTATTCACTGGCTTTGATCACTTTCCTCGTGCGCATCAGGCTTTATATTTAATTTGTATTGCCTGAACGTCCGATACAGTAAGACATCATACGCAAATATAGTCAAACTTCGTCATACACCCATACTTTAGTAATTGTTTTAATGCAGTTTAAAAGAATAGAACATTAATGTTTTTAGCTCTGTAGATTTAGTTTTTACTTGGCTACTATAAAAGATGTGGACTTGCAATTTGGTTCATAGATAGAAACGATAGATTTACTATTTATTTAATCTCTTGCAAATCGTTGCTAAAACTTTATTAAGTAAGGATTATTATTTGATCCTGTAAGAATGAATAGATCTATTTTTTATTAAATGATCTTTAATTAGATTATTTTTTATTTTGCTTCTCGGAGAAAAACTATCGATGATTAAATAAGATGTCAGTTTACATTTATTTGATTGCTGTTTTTTTTTCCTTATAAATTTCATTTTGATACAAGCCCTCATTTAATGTGTGTCGTAAATGAACGGAATCCTGTGTATCATTTACTAAAAACTCCTTGGCTATGCCAAATATAAATCGGTCGCTTCCAGTCGATAGCGGTGTGGTAGATTTTTTTGATGCCATATGGTTTTAAATTGTCAATAGTATTTTTAGTTTTTTTTTTTTTTTTTTTGTGTAATATTTAGTGAGTCAATAGTTAGAAATAAAATTTCGTTTATGATACCTATTAAAGTTATTGTACTTGTTCAGGAACCTGATCTACAATGGCAAAAACAACATGCAAGCGTGGGGTCTCATCGTGCTGCTGGTCTCCAAGGCTGCGGGCCACAGTTCTGAGATACCGGACATGGAGCAGGACAAGGCCGCCGGGGTTCTGCACAGGTAAAACTAAACTAGCTTTTTCTCAGGACTATTGAACATAAATAAAATAAAATAAAATGAAAGTACCATTTTTCCGCAATTTTTACCAAGACTTATTCAACTACAAAAGAAAAAAAGGAAAATAAGCCTTTCATGTCTAATTATTAATAATTGCTCATGAAAATCTAAGTAGCTTAACAAATAATATCATGTCAATACAAATAAAATAAATATTGGTACTTTCACATTTATAGTATAAATATTTTGTAAAAAACAACAAGCAACTTATCGCATTTTATTTATAATCTGTTTTTAATGTGTATAATAATTGATTAAATTTAATTGACCACGAATTTTTCACCTATTTATTTAAAATATCGAAATACAGTCGGTATCTAGATATTTTAAGTAAATTATACTATTTACCGGAATTGCTATTTGCAGAAAAACTTCTATTACTTTTGAAATTAAATCTAAAATAAAATAAAATTCTACTAAAATATACCAGAATTTTGGAAACATAGTACCTACATACACAGTGCTACAAGCTTTTATCAAAATCATTGTAATTAGCGTTCGTTTCAGATAATTTACCTTCAAATAAGGGACACTGACTGATCTTTTCCATTTTATGCACATTTAATCAGTTTATCGTTTATAATCATCAATGACCTTTGTATTTATATGGTGGATATTAAATATACAAATTGTTCATACAAATTATCAAAAGGGCGTTGACCGGTCGAAGGTACCTCGAACTCACAACTTAAAACTTCCTTATTTATCATTGTCATAACTATCCATAAAACTACCTGTGCAAACATGGACGATATTAATGGTGCATACAGTAATTTATTCTTCAGTAAAGTCTTTGGGTGTTCGAAAGCAGGAAATCAAGTTTAAGTGGTAATGTCCCGGCTAGCGGCGTCAACTCAAATTCTTTATTTTTTTTTGTAGATAGCAGTGCAGGCTATTTCTCGTATTCTGAGAAAACATATGAAGAATAAAGAAAGAAATAGAATACACGTGTATATAAAATGAGCAATGTCTACTTTGTTAAACTGATGACCATGTAACCAAAAATTGTTTTTGTGTAAATGTGAAAAAGAAACTAAGCTCCCGTAAAATTGGCAGAAGAACTAACAACTTTCTATAGAACTAAGTGGAAGATCAATCTCAATTTTATATAATTAATTTAATTACCTAGTTCAGGTCATAATTAGCTTTTCTTCAGGCATTTTTTTTCACAGGATCGAGGATTGAAAGTAGCCAAATATTCTTTTAAACTTGTTTCACTGGTAAATTGATTACTTCCTATAATTTATTGATCAGGAGTGTCATTAAGGATAATAATAATATTTTGCAGACGGGTGTATTCTTTAAGACAATAAATAAGCTCAAAAATGACCTGCAACAGAATCTATGCCACAGTTAATGTTTAATAGCAGTGCTGACCTTTAGCGGTGATACCTATTGCACCATTTGAGTGCAGTTGACCAGACTTTTGCTTTAATCAAGGACGCACTCGTACAACATATAATTTAGGTTAACATAATATCACATTTTAACATCATAGCTGATTTATTGATATAGAATGTAGCTGTCCTTACTGCTCTATTAAATGTAGCCTACATACATGCGTTACTTTTCTATATATACTAAGAATTGACTATTTCTAAAACAGTCATAGTAAATACTAATTGCTTTATGAGAGTCAAGGACTAATGCTTGTAAATATTTGCTATTAAAAATCTGTTTGTCTGTGCGGATAGCCGAGTGGTCTAGGTCCCCACGCCAATAGGGATGTTTCCTGGGTATGAAAAGTTAAAATCTATTTAGTCCGTCAGTTAGATAATAAAAAAATATTAGACACGTATTTTTTCTTTTATCAAAACAATAAAAAAATACAAAGATACACCGCTTTAAAGTTTCGGAGTGGGGGCTTATGACGCTACGCCTCGCTAAAAATCGTAGCGAGGAGTGACGTCACGCGTAACTTCAGTTCTCTGTATTTTGATCATTTTTTGTTTGCAGGAAAAAAGAAAAAATACGTGTCTAATAAAATTCATTAATATACAAGACGGACATTAAAAAAAAAATAGGAAACAGGCCCATTCCCACTGCGCGACGTGCAGCTGCGGGTTCGATCCCCGTATGTGATAATCATTTGTGTGATCCACAAATGCTTGATCCAAGTCTGGGTGTTATTTGTGTATGTGTATTAAATGTTTCTGAAACCTGCTAAGTACTATAAAGAGATTAAATTTTCAAGTGTGGAAGTAGTTTGAAATAAATTCTCCAGGTATTTTGAAGAATACTTGTTTACTGTATACCTGTTCTGAGCAGTTTAGTGTAAAACGAGGTTGTACATCATTTCGAATACTGACCAAAAAGGGACGACTTTCTTTTAACGCGCACCTTGCATGACCTCAATACAATAAACTGTTACTTTATAAATCAAACTATTGAAGAAATGAGGTCCTTGATCGTTCATAACTAGTTCGGTGTTTGATAGAGATGTAATATTATAAGTGGTTATCTAGAATTTTCTAGGCGGAATATTAAATATGAGTCGGGTAAAAGCAGATAATTTATTGCTCACTAGGAAAAGTAGGCTTTGTGTTAAGCCGTGAACGTTTAAGTAAACTTATATATACATATATTATTATATATATATATATTTGTTATTTGGTTCGAGACCGAAATTCGGCTTGGAGGACATTATCATTAATAAACCTTTTTCATCTCTTGTCAGTCAACGCGCCCTCGCCGAGGTGACGGAGATGATCCGCACGTCGCACCTGGTGCACAAGGGGCTGGTCAACATGAACTCTCGCCAGCCAATCGCAGCGGAGCCAGATGACATGATGTTCGGCAACAAGATAGCGCTGTTGAGCGGGGACTATCTGTTAGCTAACTCTTGTTCTGAGCTGGCTAATTTGAGGTAAGTTTTCTTGAATGTTACAGAAGTGATTAAGTTCAACTGTACTTGTCCTTAGCAAGTGTTTCAAGACTCTGTACACTATTTATATTTAATATCAACCTTATAAAAGTCCTGTCATGCTATTCTCTAACCATGCAGCGTCAAACACAGCTTCGAAACTTCAAAACTGGTTCATTTAACGGGGACGGTTTTGTTCAATCGCAATATTGAAACCAATACTTTACGCGTTTACCCTGAATCAATGGAGTTTTGGAATCAGTAACAATGAAGGTACCACAAACAGTCAGACCCGAGACAGTGAAGAAAAGTGGTTTTCTACCTTGACCCGTCCGGGGATCGAACGCGGGACCTCTAGCTAGAAGCTAGCGAAAGCTAGCGACACCTTGAAAATCGGTGTGTACGGCACTCGACCACGAAGGTCGTCAAAGATTTTTGCTATCTATATGTATTTTAGTCCTGAAATATTTATTATGCGGTGTTTGTGTTATCTACATTAAACGGTGAGGAGGGGAACTCAGTCATGCTGAAAATTTATGATAATGACGCAAGTCCCTCCACGACTTGTATCGAACAAAATTAATCTAGAACGAAAACCTAACCAACCAAGACAAATCTGTTTACATACCTATATTTTAAATGTCAATGTTTGTGTCATGAGAAAGAATTCACATTACTAGCAATCTAGTTAACCCCTCCAAATAAGCTTGTGTCAGGAGTGGGTTCACGTCAATAGTGCAATGGGTGGCGTTCGAACCTGCGACTTGTCGATCACAAGGCCGCTACCCTGACCATTAGGCTATTGCCGCTTATTTAACCTCAACAACCCATTTTACTGGTTAATTCAGTAACCTCTGGTACCTTGGCCAATAAAAAGTTAGTTAAATTAAACTGTAAACTTGACCACTTCCCCACTGATGCACATTCCGGTTTCGCAGCGTTACATACTATTAACATTATGCAACGTGATGCGAATCTAGTAACAGTGAAAGTCATGTTTACACGCTGTGCTTAGTCGCAGCTGTAATAGGCTTTAAATAGGTCGCTGATGTGCCAATCATGATGACAAACACCACGGATTGTCACCTCGTATGTTTGTTTGTATGTATTGCGGAGAAACTGCAAATTGGTGCGGTTGCGTATGCTAAGATCTGCTGTCAATGGGTACTTGGTATACTTATGATAATTTGTCACATCCACGCTCCTTGGGACGTTGAGCCGCTGGAAACTTAAAGGGTTAATAAACCGGGATTATTACCTATATTTTTATACGTAGATACTGCAAAGCGAATTTTAATAAATACCTACGTAAAATAAAATTGGATGGGTAATTGGTTATTTATAAATAAAATGGAAACTGATTTAAACATACAGAATTATTATTTTTAATCTTCAAGAAACAGTCAATGTGGTTTTTAACAACATTTTTTGTGTAATTTTATCATTACTTACAAGGATTAACTTGTCACTTTCACGATGTAAGATGAGGTAAATGGAATCTTATTCAAGTAATGGTTACGTTACATAAAGTATTTATGTTTTTGTTTGACAGTAAGTTTCAATTTTTGGTTGTAAATGATTTAAATTAATCATTTATTATTTTTAAATTGTTATTCTGTTGCTTTGAAATTTGAAAAACTTTATCATTCTGCAAGCGGTAATGCTTTTCGCTCTTTGTGGAAGATCTACAAATAAATTCAAAGAAAAAAATAGTTTATTCTTACAAGTTTTAGACTTTTTGTATGTATATATGTGCTATTCATAATACATTTTACCGGGATGCAGTCGACAACAGATTTTAGCAAAGCTTGAATATAATCGAAGACATATAGGTCTAAACTAGGTACAGAAATTCAAAGCAATAACTTAAAATTAATGAAGTGTTAATGTGCAAATGGCCATAGCTTATGATGACCCACTGGCCCACCTTCAACATCATTTAACTCGGAGAACAAAACGCATCATCTATTGTTACACGCAAGTTATTATGTCTTAATGGCGTCAATTTTCTTATCAAAGGACCGTGTTATTTCGTTAACGAAGTATGTCTTTAATTGGTTCTTTGATGTTTGAATGCATCGTATGCAAGTACAAGTTGATACTTACTCTTGTAAATTTCGTAGGCACTTTTAATTGTCGATTTTTATTTAAATAAGCATGCCGCTAACTTTCGCTCCTGAATTTTGCCTGCTTTGTTGCACAAAATTAACCCATAAAATCTGCATCGGCAACAAACAATCTCGTCCACCACTGAAATCAATCATGAGACCTATTGTAATTTTGACTCGAAGAACAATAATAGTAAGTACTACAACATTATCAATTTGATTTCATTCAGGAATCAGGAACTGGTAGAGCTGATGTCATCCGCGGTACGAGATCTTGCAGAAGCGGAGTTCCTCGGTGAGAGGGACGAGCAGAACAATCCTCTGCCATCACGACCTTTACCCAAGGAGCAAATCCAAGAGGCCACTGGTAAGACATGAATAATCTTGATGATATTATTTAGCGTGTGCCATGGTGTCGAGGTCATTTAATCAATAAGGATAATATAAGTGATGAATAAAAAATGCGCTGGATGTACCCCAAATTCTGAAATAGTAGAACAGAATCTCTATCTAATATACAAATCCATATAACGCCAAAACTACAGCAATTTCGACGTTTCTTATGTTTAAATTTTTCTATCACAGCTTCAATAGGTACGTCTTATTTAACTTATCCTACCTAGCCTCAACCTACAATGTTCTCTCGTATACTTAGCGTGCACACAGTTCCACCTCAATTTGTTTAGCTTAAGTATATTTGCAGTAAGGCTAATTAACAAATCCACATCCGTACAACCTTCGAACCTGTTCTACTCACAAACACACACTTAAATGTATTCATGGACAAATGTAAACTAAGTAATACTTACAAGTTGTGCTCAAGTTATTATAGAAGCCATTCAATACTAAGATACACCAGTGCGACCTTTCAAAGCATGGTTTTTACTTGATGGTGAATACATTTGTATGACCCGTTCATCCGAAGTCACCAGAACGTTTGATTTTATCGTTCTATAACTTATACATTATATACCTTATTGACATATGTATTAGGTCTAATATATAAAGGATGACTGGTATTGTATTTACGCTTCCATATATGAATTGAAGACGAATTGCAAGTTAAGGTGAAAGCGTTAAGTACCTTCTCTTGTCTATTCATTGACGGTACTGACTTCGTACTATTCATGTCTGGCCTTTCGAGATCGTTTGTCATTTGTTTATCTCTAAGCAGGCTCTCTTTTCTAATCACGATTAGAGATCTGCGCGTTTATCCACGTATTGTAGGCAAGCGGCTCTTTGGACTGTAATAAACAGTTATGGATAAAATTAAGCCAATTTAGCGGTCAAGGTAGTTTTTTCATTGGGCATGCTAAAAAGGGCTGTAATGGGGCTATTAACTACAACTAGGTAAAACCAAAAGGTTTTGTAGCAGCAAAAGGTATATTATTTACTAGCTGTTTCCCGCGGCTCCGCCCGCTTGGATGTCGGTTATAAAAGTATATGCCTATGCCTAGCCTATGTCCTTTCTCAGGTTTTAGACTATCTGTGTACCAAAAATCAGTTCAGTACTTTTGGCGTGATGGCGCAACAGACAGACAGACAGAGTTACTTTCGCATTTATAATATTAGAAGAAGACAGCAACAAATATAATCTCATAACAAAACAATTCCATTGTCAGTCCACAAAATTTGTAAAAACCACATATAACAATTCCATTCTCAGTCCACAAATAATGTTCCATGAACGAATCAGGTCCACATTGGAAATCATCACATTCCGATCTACAATGGTACATATAGGGTGCATTAGTATTCGTACTGCGTCGTCTCGCAAGGAACTGTGCTGCCCCCAATGCTGATTGTCAAACAATGGAGACAAATACGACCGTATTATCGTGCGACCTACGGTTTTGTTTCATGTTTATTTACTCACCTATAATTTATAATGTTTGAGTAGGTTATAATGTTTAAGTAAATTACTCATTTAATGTCTAAACTTAGATCTATTGCCGCACCATCCTATTCAATTTATTAATTGATGTGAGAATTTATTTGGAAGTATTTTTTATAAGCTATCTTCAAGAACAAGACCAAATGTGCATAATAAATTGTGTTATGTATCTCTGTGACTTAAAAATCTTCTCTTTTTATTGCAAGTAACTATGTATTCTACAGGGAAGGAGAAATATATTTAAACTCGTTGTAGCAAGTGAAATTTTAATTCACAAAGCACTTAAATGACTGTCTTTTTCCGCCAAAGGGTTCTGGATAATTAACCACAATAAAGCTCACCGCCGTCTTTAACCAATTACCCGGAATCGGTAATGTTAACGTTTTCTCCGGCTACGTTGATTCCGGTTTTACCGAAGAAAAGGTTAGGTTTCCGCCGACTGTCACTGAACCGTACTTGTTGTGTACTTTCGTTTTCACTACAGTACTTTTCCATATTGTGCTTTTGATGAGCTTTTATAGTAGGATTCATTCATAGTAGTAGGATTCATTTTTATACTTAGGTAATTTTGTTTTCAAGCGGAACTGTCAGATAATCTTTTGATATAGGTATGTTGTTGTATAAATTTTGTCATTTCTTATTCCGGACGTAATTGAAACTCACCTAAGTTTCAACCACAGCCTAGGAGTAGGAACCACAGCCTTACCTTACTTTACCTCGATCTGTGTACATGACATACAAATACCTATTAGTTACATATTCACAGTACATAACTTGTTGATTTCGTTCGTGCAGCAACCAAAATTGTTTCTTAGACTTCGACACTAGAGAACATTTTTATGGTCTATTTTCAAAGTGGCTCGCCTATAGCTGGCTCTAAGGTTCCAGAGGTTTACCTCCAACTATTCTATTAACTATCTGACTTATGTATTGTATCATATGTAGTGGATTGGTGTCATATATATTAATTAAACCACTGACTTTTGATGGTAAGGGAAAACTGCTGCCATTGAACATCTCCCATCCCATACCAGACTTCTTAGTTTCAATTCAAATTTCATCTCAAAGTTCCCTTCATCATTCTAGAATGGGAGTGCATAGTGGACCCTCTTCCCATGGGTGGTGTAATAGGGTGCGCTGGTCGCGAGTGGTCGGCGCGCCACGTGCTGGCGGCAGGCGCACTGCTCGGCAAGAGCTGCTCCGCCGCGCTCAAGCTGGCGGGCCACAAGCCGCAGCTGCAGACACAGGTAACTGCTGACTCTATACACTAAAGTCTACATTATACAGCTTATGTAAATGGTGCTATCTAGGTGCTGATGAAACTATGTTTAAAAAAAAACAGTTGTGATATAGATTGACCGGGTTAAAAACCCACGACGCATTGATACATGTAATTGGAAAAGGATACGTAAGGATGCTTCGAAAACCGATCGCGTCCGACACAATGACATAAATCGCTAGAAAGTCGACGTATACGAACGGTTCTGTATGGAATGTCACCAATTGCACAAAAAATAACTACTATCATTAACTATTACCAATCGCAGGTTGGAGTCCTGCACGTCGATTCTGTAAAGTTCAAACAACAACTCGCTTCTCACTTCGCTATTCACTCTCACTTCGCATAAGGTTCAAAATGACCTTGATTTCTAGAAGAAGATTGATTTCTTGAAGTGACTAGAAAATTACCTTACTGAATCCCACTTCTTATGTCATCTCATACTTTATCAGACAAAATCTTACGTCAAATAAGTTCAACTCGCTGACACGCTCGCAAGTGTAGCGCTAGTGTACATTCGAATTATCAACCGAGTTTTTGGAATGCCAATCAAGAAACTCACAGCGGATTCAGATTCGAAGTTTAGAATGAGGTCTTACAGAATCACACCGCTGCCTGAGGTTTAAGGGTTTCTTTCTACTATTTACTACTATTTGTATTTCATTACCACCATTAAGTTAAGATAGTTAATTGCAGTGTTTTATTACCCTTTTTGCCTCTTAGTTCTACAACCATACCTACAAATTTATTCAAAGTTGTAACATTCGCAGGGCTACCTCTTCGGCTGCCACTTAGCCTTAGCATGGCAAGCCTTTCTCGACCTGGAAGCGTTCACGGGCCCCGAACCGGCGAGCTTCTCCCTCGTGGGCGCACCGCTCGCGTTCACTTTGGAAGCCCGACCTGAACTGTACGATTACATTGAGGCGGGGAAGAAGAGCGTCCAGGATGTCGATTATCATGCTGTGAGTTTGATTTTGTAACAGTACTTGATTTTTAATGTGAGGCGAGAAAGGTAGTTAGAAATTTATTTATTGATCCATTCATGGCTACCATGAGGTTTATTTTGTTTAATTCAGTCTTCTAACTGTAACTATTTAACTTTAACTTTTGTTTTTTGCCCGCTTACATTAAAAACTACAGTACAAGTACAACACATTTACCTTAAATACTTATGAACGAACTAAGTACCGCTGATTTGTATTTCCCATTTTAGAATTTTTCACTTTTATGGTTGGTACATTCTGAATAACCATTCAGTTCGGAATATTTTACTTATTTAAGATTTAAGAAAACGCCGTTGTCCGAAAGCACTTTATTTTTGCATTTACTTATCCATATACTTTTCTACCGCAGCTTTATACAGCGGTACTAGCAGGCGACGGGCTAGAGCAAACCAAACGTCTCCAACGGTCCCACATCGCGCGCGCGGTCGACGTGCTCGATAGCTTCCCCAACTGCGACGCCCGAACCGCCCTCGCCAACATCATCGTTGCTATGCACCATGAACATCTGTGAGGCTCCACCATTAATAATAACTATTAGTTCTCCATTCACTCACATACATTCCTCTACAAAAAAACGACCATCCTTAACACATGTAGAATTGTTGGGAAATTTTTGTATACAGACTAAATCACGTCAGCTCTCGCGCTTGGCTAAGGTCCGCGCAATAGTGAAGGATTTACCCCTTTTGGGGGAAATATAAAATGTTTATCAACAATAATAATAATACCGGCCCATAAATGTCCCACTGCTGGCCATAGGCCTCTTCTCAGTTAGAGAAGGTACCAGCATTGATCACCGCGCTTACACATAGCGGGATCCATCATTATATAGGTAAATATACTTAATATTATTTGATGTGATTTTTACATTAGTAGTAACAGTCTATATTAGAAAAAATGATTGTTTACTTCCATTCTAGTATTAATTTTACCAGCATTCACAGATTTTTTGTTTATTTCATCTTGTATTTGAATAATATTGGAATTTAGAAACGATAGGTATTGATTTCAGTGTCATACAAAAGTAAGAAAAAAACCTTTGATATGGTTTCTTTTTTGCATGACAACTAATAAATCTTAAATTATGAGAGTAAGTTTTAAATCCTATGAGTAACATTCCAAACAAAAATCAATGTTTTTAGTTCATAATACGTCAGGATAGTGACTCAAGTTACCGACCTAGTTATTTTATTGAGAAATCATTATAGGGTTATTTGGTAAAGTTTATACTGAGAAATTAATGTAAAGTGGGTTATGGGAACAACATTACAGATACATATAATAACCAGTAAGTGGCTTTTGTATATTTTAGTTATAAAAAATAATACTTCGTCTTTACGGCTTCGTACGGGAACCCATACTGAGGCTCCTCTGTCCGTCCGTCTGTCCGTCAGCGGGCTGTATCTCATGGACAGTAATAGGTAGTGTTTAAATTTTTATCGAGTGTGTAGGTTCTGTTGCTACTATAACAACAAAAAAAAAAGTAAATACGTTGTATATCTTGTACAATGGTACGGAACGCTCTGTTTGCGAGTCCGACTTGCACTAGACCGGATTTTTCATTTGTGTGGTTATTGTATTATGTATGTTGTTCTCATGATCTATATTTTTATGAGTATTATTTTTTTGTACATACTAATCATACATACGACGTGAAAAATAAACAGTAATCATAAAACACCTACGTAGCTACGTATGCTAAACAAAAATTATTATTTAAGAAATGAAAATGACATTGTAAAATAATGCTCAAAGTATTTTAAGTAGTTTTACATTTATTAAAAACACTTTCATGTATTATATTAGTCTAATAATAAGTAGAAAAATAACTATTTTTATGTATTTTTAGTATAAAATGTATACAAATTTCCACATTTTATACATTTTGTGTATATACCTACGTATTTTAAAGATTTAAGATTAAATATTTTCTGAGGCTACCTACAGACAAATTAAGTCAAATATTGTATATATTTAAAAACTGTCAGAAGTAACTATGAACCTGTATTTAATGATATTGAATGATATTTTTATACTGAGTATTGGAAATTATATAAAAACAAACTGCCCATATGTATATTTTATTTAAACGATTTTAATAGCAGCTAAGTATTAAATGTGAGTTAAATTAAATAGTATAAAATGAGAAAAATGTTTCTTTTTTTTTTAATTGTGTTCTAAATATACATTTTTTAAATGTTTATAGTGTTTTCCTTAGTTTATATAATATCTTGTAGAATGGTCTAATCAAATCTACAATACTCGCATTAGAATATGCGTTCATTATTTTTGTAATGAAATAACCATTATATGTATAATTTATATGCGTGATAAGAAAAAGGGGGCATCAAAAATAAAACATGAAAACATTTTTTTAAATTAATTGTATTAATAAATAATGGTAGTTCTATTTACATGACACATTCGATTACTCTTTTGTTTTGGCAGAAGACAATAAAAATATTGTTACACAATAAGTTCGCCTAAATCAAACGCGGCGGGCAAAGCGCCCACAACCTAACATTCTTAAAAACGACATTGGTAATAAACCCATTTCCACAATTATCAAGTAATAATAACATAAAAAAAAAACACATTTTTGGTTACAATCTGACAATACTGGTCGTTTTTGGTTTTGAAGATTTCATGTACCGCAACATCAACAAGCTTTGTCAATCACACTGAAGACATACATACAAGCAGACACTCGAGAGTTAATGTATATCACAGGTTTCTAGTGTGACCTAATTGATACAATTACTAACAAATGAGGTCTCGACATTACTATTCCACATATTTGGTGTCAAAAGTTTGCCACTGCGGTAATATGTATAAACTTATACAAATATCCCAGCTGTCGCACTGTTATACAAGTATACAATTTAAAATTACTGTGATTGCTTTTGATATGTCTTGTCAATGTATTGAATATTGTAGTGTTTCCACGATTGGCAACTATTTAATGGCAAGAATTAAAGGGCATTTTACCAATGCTATACAAATTATATCCAAATACAATTTAGGCAAATTTCGGTAAGTTACCAAACGTCACGCTTTACCATAAGACCGTCGACAATATCGCACCATTCGTTAATTTAAATATTTTTTCACTCCTACGTTACAATTTACATAGACCCCGATGTCTATTATTGCTTAGTTTTTATAAGTTTTGTTATATTCAAAACTTTTACCTATAAATAATTTCACGTTCTTCCCAATAAATTTACCATTCAATAAATACGTACACGTAAAAAATATAAACTATATCAATAGTTTAATCTTTAAAACAAACTTTCCTTACTCTAATTATATATTAATAACTATTCATCAGTATGTTTTCATTCATTTTCAATAACATGCCTACTTTATAATCTTTCCAAGCGCCTGAAAATTGTTTTTTAACCTCGCAAATATTCTATCTTATATAAACGTATGTAATTTATTATTCATCTTTTATTGTATGGTATCTAATTTTATAAAATTTTATCATCACTAAGTTAGAAGAATGTTCGTATAATGCAATCGCAAATCTTAAATAATAAGTAAATAGAAAAATTAGATTCATCATAATATCAATCAATATATTTATAGCCAAACACACAGGCACTCGATTTGACAAGTAAAGAAGGCGTACTTGAAACATGCATAAAACAACTGTAATAATTTAATGATCGAGCCGTAAAGCAAATATATTAAATATTAAAGTCTACAGTAACACTAAAATTATTACAAAGCAAATGATACGATAATGGTTCACGTAATACAATATAAATAAGTTAAATATTCTAAAAAGTTAAAAATACACACGTCTTAACCTAATAGAAAAGCACTCGTATCTTGTGGTAAAATACATTTGGCGATAACGCCTTGATTTCATTCAATCAAATCGATTTAAAATATAAGCCAAAACAAACGATCAGAACTACAGGAATGGTAATATTAAAATTACAAATTAAATAAAACAACTAATTGACAGACAAAGGTACAAAAATATGAATAAACACGACCGCCGAATGTGTCCGCTGCGTGCGGGCTAACAACCGTTCTCAATGTAGTGTTTTGTACTTTTGTTCTGGATAACGTTACATAATGTAGGGTTAGTAGTTTATGAGATCATTGTGTCGCACAAAACTTTCGATTATGCGCTTAATTAGAAAAAAAAACATCGACAAAATATGCAGACAAACAATAAAATAACGTCACTATTTTATACAGCAATAGTCTGATAAAAATAAACTAACCAGCTCGTGGTCGGGTCAACTTACGTCAACTTAAAAAAATACGACAAGAATATACAAAAAATCCTACACGATTACGGTCACTTTGACAATACACAATCGATACTAACGTAACGTAAGACTAGCTGAAATGCGATAAACACTATTTAAAATTAAACTTAAACATACATCTTTGATTAAAACTCACTCGGTATACGTTTTAAAAAATATTTCAATTACAAACGGTATTCAATTCCATTTTTTTTAAATGCATAAAAGGAATCGCTGGATTTTCAATTCTACGGCACGACGGACCAGGATCGTGCCGCACCTAATACTTATTATATATCGAGGAACTACAAAATATATTGGAAAGCAAAAGGCTCTAATCGACGATTAGAAAACTCCTAAGAAGGAAAAGGCAACGTCAGAGCTTACATAGAGAGGGCGCGGGCGCCGGGCGCGGCGGCCGGCGCGGGCTTGCGTCAGGTGCTGGCCTCCTGGTAGGGGCCCGTCACGGTGCACGGGTGCATGGGGAACAGCGTGGTCCACGACATGGTGGTGGCCGTGTCGGCGCGCAGGCGCACCTGCCCCGCGCGCCGCGCCGCCGCCGTGGCCTCCACCAGCGCGCCCAGCGACGCCACGCTCGCCTCCGCCCTGCCCTTGTCAGCCGCAGACGGGCTCGCACCCGCCGACACCGGCCCGGGCGTTACCGGCGTGCCCGGGGTTCCCGGCGTCGGTGGATTTAATCCTAGTTTTTTCAACCTCATCTTTTCCTCCCATTCCTCCAGACCATGTTTTGGGCGATTTAAATTCCTATGCTGGTAAAATACCAGCGATATTCTCGTTGGATTAACTCTGTTCGGACTTTTTACACCTGTTGTCGAGTGCATTTCATGCTTCGCACATTCAAACAGGACGCTTCCGTGCCCCAGTGCTATGGCGACGCCCCCCATTTGGCTATCTTTAAAACAATCTAAGTTTTCAGTAAATTCTGTCACTTCACCGATAGGTTCAGCTTTTGGCGGCTCCGGTGGGTAGGGGATAGAGAATGGCGGAGGATATATACACCAGTTTGGCGTTGACTGGCACCAGTTTGGACTTGGATTCTGGTAGAAGTTTGGGGCGAAATTCGGATTATATTGATACCCATACGAATTATAACAGTGTGGATTTCTTAGAAGCTCTTCCCTTTTGTATTTCTCAGCGTTATAATATGCTAAGCTATTGTAATCGTTATACGTGTTTTCGTAGGGATTGAAATGTCCGTAAGGAGTCGTCGTGAATGGGTAGGCGTTCGCTACCTGCGGGTAGTTGCCGTAACTTTGAATTTGCGCCTGGTTGCCATAGTTGTTTTGACTAACCGGGTGGAAGTTATTCCCGGCAAACTCAGGAATTGCTTTATTAGCAGCCGCTGCGTTTTGTTCGTCATGGTTAATTGTATAATTATTCTGGGAAGTCGATGTCTGAGGTGCAGTGTTGTTCAGTCTGCTGTCATACGGACTTCTGTGCTCATATCCCTGGCTTAGGTGAGGTCTCTCTGATGGCGGATACGGTTTTAGGAACGTAGAGTTTTCCACAGCCTCAGGTGTCATAGTATGTTGTGACCTGGAAGGTGGTCTTGCTTTAGGAACTCTAAATAAGGAATTTTCGTTTTCTGGCGTCGTTTGGTCTTTAGGTTTTTGGTCCCAATTCTTGGAATCAGGTGACTTCCACACGCTTTTACGAACATCTGCGTTCATCATTTCGTTGTTTGGCGATTTTAGCTCTGGCATCTGTGACGACGCTGGAGATGCAGGCGTACTCTGAGAGTTTTGTGAAATCTCAGTCAATCGTGGTGAACTGGGCATATCGAACTCTGGTATTTTATTTGTTATTTCAGCCATGAGTTTTTCAGGTTCTGGGTTAGGTTTCGGGATCATTTGGTCCGAACTAGTTTCACTCCTACTCGAGTCAGGACTGTAATTGTTTGAAGTAATATTTAAATGAGCTGTGGTTGAGTCAGGATCTTCTTTAACTACATTATTGAAAATTTCTGCATTAGCGAAATCAGGCCACGGGTTTTGTGGAACCATTTGATTAGCAAACTGATGCTCTCTTTTCTGCAGTCCTGCTGCGAAACTTGGTAGTTGATTTGGATTTGGAGTCTGGCTCTGATGATTAAGCTGATTATTATTACCTTCGACTATCGGCGACACGTGATTTTGATTATAAATAGCATTCTGATGATGTAAATTATAACTTTGTTCGTAAGAGTTATACGGCGAGTCTAAAACGGTGCTAGATATCTGATTACTTTGTAATTGAGCATCTGTGAAATTGTCTATCATGGTCGCCATGTCCAGTAACGCAGGGTTGCCCAAATTTGGATTTATGAGTCCAGGATTCTGGTGCTGCATGTTAGGATTTACGAAGGCTGAGTTATAGTGAGGGTTGTTGGTGAACGCTGAAGGGTTCGACTGGTTTAGGGCTGGTGTGTGAGCTCTTGGTGACGCACTGCTCTGGCTGCGTGGACTGGCGTTGTTCCTCGCATCAGCGGGCTGTGGTGTTCGCGGCGCTGGTGACTGTTGAGACTTCTTCTGGTTGCCCGGACTCTGCGAGTTGTTGCTGTTCGCTGATGTGTTTGATTCAGAGTTATCGTCGTCTTTTCTTTTTTTTCCATGACGCCGGCAAGGCTGCAGCGGAACTGAACGTACGCGCACTTCCATGGGGTATCTAGAAAATATTTAGACTATGTTAGAAAATATGAATAGAAAGGACTTACATAAGCTTTGATCTAGAAATAAACCTTAATTTGTAAAGTTCTGCAAGTATGCAAATCCTATTCATAATTATTTTTTCTTTTTTACAAATTTCAAAAGTACCTTATTGGTATAAAGTACATTTTATCTAGTCTCTTCATAATATAATTAGGTAATCACTAAAATAATCTAATGAGAAAACAAAATGTACATCACCACTCACTTATCGAGTATCTCAAGCGCCCCGTTCTTGACCTTCTCATCCTGTCCGTCCTTGGAGCCGTACTCGTCCGTAGTATCGAGGACATAGAGTGGTAATACATGTAGCTGTTCATCAGGCGGCCGGTTTAGTGAGCGGTGCTTAGCGAGGGTCACAACAGCGGTGCAGCCGTTGTTCATATTGTGGAGGTCGCGGTGAGCATGGGCGCAGAAGTCGATGCATGCTGTTACACCTGGAACAGGACAGAAAATAACAATTAAAATGTGATAAATTTGAAAAAAAAACGGCAATTTTGGCACTTATCAAATGATCTTGTTTTTTAATTATTTACCTAATTGTAAGCTAATAGAAAACTATGCAATATGGAATCCCAACCAGAACGAATATGAAACTGCTAGAGAACATTGACTACATACCAGAGAACGGTCTTCCAGGTTTAAACCCGAGCCTGCAGTCAGAGGCTTCCTTCTCAAACTGGCACTGGTTCTCAAAGGCCTTCGGCGCGAGGTTCATGTACAGCGGGCTGAGCAACGTAGCCAGCACATGGATGCGTTCTTCTATCTCGCTTTCCTCCGTCTTCACAGACAGCCGGAACTTGCGAACGGTTTTTGAACGGGCGTATTTGCATCCATTGTAGTACATCGACCAGGAACAACCGAAACTGTAGGAAGCGCCGCAGGTCTCGGGGTCTAAGCCTAAAGAATGCATAAGCGCATTAGAGCATACAGTCAAAGATTAGGTGCAGTTGATGGTATCGACTCATATTTGTAATAAAAATATAAGACGAAGATACTTACCTTGACAGGCGCAGGTTCTGTTCTCATTAGTGGCACATCGTCTGGTTGTTGGAAGCCCGTATCTGTTGAGCTTGTGTGACAACAGCGTGTAGTCCAAGTCGGCCTCTGATTGAGGTATGCCTTCCCAGGCCACCAGGCATACGACGATCCATGATGTGGGACACTTGTGACCGTTACGGAATTTCACGACAACTAATACTTTTTCTGTGTAGTTAGCGCGTCTTATTACCTGAAGTGTTTAAGATTCAATTAGGAATTTGAAAAATATTTTTTTTTTATTTCGTATAAACTGAAATAAGAAGAAATAATGCAAAATGGCTTCGAACCTTCAGCCTATGACAGTATTAATATAAAATAATGCAGTTTTGGGATCCATACACTCACCCATTTAGCCATTGGGCAGCCTTGTGCCGATTTCCCTTCTTTTCCTGTGTAACAAATCTTCTCTATCCTCAACTCTTTGCCAGACAACCCAGTTCGAGCCTCCAATTCTTTTCTCAATTCCGCTAAAGTTGATGCTGCACCTGAATGAAATGAACAAACATTAATTGAAGATCCATGCTCTAAAGTAAAACAAGAAAATTTGAAAATTGAACTTACCTAAATGTGTATAATAGCTGCCAGGTTCCGGAGGGTTCTTATCAGCCGGAAAACAGTTGCAATCAGGGACTTCAGTCCTCGAATTAGTCTTTAGCTTTTCCAAATTGTCTAGATACTCTTTAGAGTAATTAAATTGATTTTCTTTAGGTTTTACTAAGTCTGGAACTGGTGTTCCTGGTTTTGAGTTAGTTTTGGAGTCGCCTTTATCTGCTGCGTCCGGGTCATCTTCTATTACTTCATCTTTGGTCTGGAGACCGGGGCAAGCGCCGTCTCTAAGATGTTCTGGAGGTGGCTTCTTGGTGGAACCTTGGCGGCAGCAGGAGTATCCTACTTCGTTTCTGATAACAGCCGGACCGCCGTCTCCTGGGTAAAGGTATGGGTCGTTCCGTGGAGGCATGTTGTACGGCAAGTTTTTATAGATCTTGTGTCCTGGTGGAGAATGCTCAGATTTGATTTGCTCAATATAAAACGGTGGTTTAGACTCAACTGGAGCAGACTTCTCATTAACCTTTTCAGGTTCTTTGTTTACTTTAGGATCAGGGAAGTTACGTTGATATTTTTGGAAGCCCATGTTCTCTTGCACGCGTGGTATTTGTGCAAATGTTTCTGTAGGCTCTAGGCGCCTAGCCATGTCATAAGGAAAGCCTTGAAAGTTTTGAAAAGGCTGTTGTTTTTGACCAAAGTTTTCTTGTTTGATTGTTGATATTGGCGGCAAAACAGTGTTTTGTTGTGGTAAAGCTACACCGTTTGGATATTCTCGATACGAGTTATTAATTGGCATTTCATTAGGTTTAAGATAAGAGGTCTGGTTCATTACCCTCTGTGATTCGTTTCTCATTAACCTATCGTCTTTGTGATACTGGTAAGTATCAGGCACTTCCAACTTAGGAATCAAAGGTGCTGAAGGATGTCTAAATTTAGCGTCGTAGGATTCCCTACTTTCATAAGCTCTTCTTTGTGCGTTCGTGTCCCTAGGTGGGTTACAACTTTGTTGGTTCATCTCCGATACTGGTCCAATGAGCATTTTTGATTGAAAATCCTTACTATCTTGTTGAGTATAACTTAAACTATCGCTACCATAAATTTCTGCAATTTTTTGCGCTTCGTATGGTACATTAGAATATGTACCGTATTGTCCTCTCATATCTGCATAAGACGGCAACTTTTGAGGTGTCTTAGATACGTTTTTAGACGAAGCGTGTTTATCATAATTTCTTGGGACCTCCGTCCCCCCCTCCCATACGTGGTGGCCACCACCTCCGAACTCACCCGAGCCATAAGCTTGGGTGTTTTGTGAATAATTACCAGCGATAGGATATGCCTGGTCGCCTAAGCGGTAATTATCTCGGAGATGGTGGCTATACGATAAAAAATGACCGGTAGTATTCCTATCATCATTGCCAGACACGGCTCCGGTCTTTCTGTCGTCGACCACTCGAGGCGGTCCCTCTCCGGGGTCCCCTTTGTCGGGTGGCGTGTTAGTGCCATCCCGGGTGTGGTTCTGCTTGTTTAATATCATTGTTTTCAGTCTCGAGTTTAAATTCACCCTGTCTGATTGCGAGAACATCTGCTGTTCATCCTCCTGCCTCTGCATCTGTTGGTTCTGCATCTGCTGGTTCTGCATTTGATTTTGCATCTGTTGCTGATTCTGCATCTGCTGCTGTTGATTTTGCATCTGCTGATTCTGCATCTGCTGTTGTTGATTTTGCATCTGCTGCTGTTGGTTTTGCATCTGTTGGTTCTGTAATCTTTGGTTGTGCTGCCACTGATGTTGCTGCCATTCGTTTTGGTTTTGTGGCTGACCATTCTCCCTATACTGCCCGCTATTATAGCCGCCCGAATACCCGCTACAATCGAGTGAAGCTCGCGGACCGTTGCTCCCCTGCAGGTATCCAGGCTCGGCGTTTCCCGAATGCTGTCCATTAGACGTGTTTTGTTCTTGTCTCTCGCCTTCGTTGCTCGTATCTCCCGAACCGTTCTCGGGGTTCGAGTATTCATCTTGATGGTCTTGGTTGTATTCCGTGCGATCATAGTTCTGTTGGTTGACACTGTAGCCAGGCGCCGCTGTTGTCGGTACAGAGTTTTGATAGGAAGCCGCCGACGCTGGTCGAGAATCGTTTCCCGACTGCGCACCAGGCGTCGTCGCCTGGGCGTACTGTTGCTGGTACTCTGTGGTGTAATGAGGCGCTCTCGGTGATGGGACAGTAGCATAAGCTCCGCGGTTAGAAGGTGGACGCTGAGCCGGCACTGACTGGATCCCAGCCTGATAATAGGTGTTGTTGGTCACGTCGAAGGTGGTGGCAACGTTCTGGACGGTGTAGGTGGTATTGGCTTGGTAGTGGGGTGACGTGGCGTACGCCGTGTGGTTGCCCTGGTAGTCCAACGTCGTCTGTCCAGTCTGTGTTGGAAGTTGCTGGATGAATTGGTTCTGCCAACCTGGGGACACAAAAGTAAACAATGCTTTTAAGTTTTGTTAAGAATATTCAAACGTACAATAAATAAAGACTTTTTTCTTCTTTGAAATTCAGAGTTTTAACCATTGCCATTTTACGGTTACAATTCCAAATACGGAAGCTTAATGATAAGCTACATTTCATTTCATCCTGTAAATGCTGTCAATAGACCAATGTGAATAGTAAAGGGTTCTTACCTTGAGAGGGGTCAGTCTGCCACGCCGTCGGGAACCGGTTCGGATCGCCGGCGTAGAACGGCATCGGAGCCTGCAACAACACAAAACACTGTTGAAATTATTTTTCAAAGCCAGAACTCATCAGTTATTGTTTTGGTTGTAACCATGTTGTAACAATACCAACAAAGCTACAAATTAACTCTAACATATAAGTCTCTTATATTCTAAAACACAATATAAGATGTAGGAATATGATTAAGCAAAAACATGTACATGGTATATGTTACAATACTTATGGTATATAAGTATTGTACCTGTACCATAAGAAACCCACCCTACCAAGCCGACCTAGCTTACTAGGCAATAATGACTTAACAAACATCCCTGGATATGATTATGATTATTCTGCAGTAGATTTATAAGGTACACATATATACAAGTCAGTCAACTTCGTTAGTTTTTCAAAAAACCCAGATATCAATTAAGTCAACCTTGCAACAACTTATGTACTGTAAATTCAGACCAATACACAAAATGTCCTCCATATTTTTACAATAGTGTACAATTTTAGATAATTAACACGTCATTTAATATAACGTTGCTATGTATGTCGAGGTTACAGGCATTGTTTACTACATTATGTGTCGTGTGAACTGCCCAACGTAATCATACGATGACCGAGGTTGTTTATATAACGGCCATAGAACTGAAACGTGAGTGACATCTGGAGGCGATGTTTGAGACTAAGAAGGTACAGCAGATCGTTGCGATGTTAAGTCGAATGTTAAAATAGGAGTAGGAATTGTGTCTTCTCTTGTTAGAATATCTAAGGACGGAATAAGGTGTTATACCTAGATAAAAATGGTATGGGCAAGAGAATAGGGCCACTAAAAGACTTTGACATTTTACGTCAGATCGTGCGTCTTCAGGAAGTCATAAAAATATTATCTAGTTGAATATAGATCATTATCATGGAACTATTATAGAAATATATAAAAATGTAATCTACAGTAACTTAAGAGATTTATTAACTGATATATAGTTGTTAATAATATTATAATGCATCATAAGTATTAGAGCGTAATATACTGATAAAACAAATGAGTTTACATAAACAAATAATTAAATATTCAACGGGACATACTTGTGCGTAGGATCTTCGAACATTTGAACTAAGTTTTGTTGAAACATGCAACTTCTATTATTATTAAGATGTAAACTACTTTGTTCCGAATAACAAAGCCACAACTTGACACGTAATTAAAAAATTAAGTTACAAACGTTGAAGTTTTTCTAATAACGCGGCGTCTAAAGGAAAATGATTAAATTATAAAACTGTAGCATATAGCGTTGGCAGGCCAAATTAAACATGTTATGTAACAAATTATAATGTAACGCTACTTGAAAACTCGTTCGAGTTCCTAAGATTTTAATTTCTACGCAAAGGGGATGCCTTTTACAAAGTTAAGTAATATTTTATTAACATGGCGACGTACGTACGTCGGTTGTAATTAAAACTTTGTTATGTCGTCGTAATGAGATTCTATAACGAGATTATTCTTGTTTATTACGTAAGTAGACACGTGCTGTTTGGGCGTTCGTTCAGTAATCGATTGTTTTAGTTGGTTTCTCATAACTAAAGCAATTGCTGCATAAAATATCTAAGCAATTGACAACTACTACTTGCAAATGTAAACCGATATCTTACAGTTTTTTGTGTTGAATTACGAATAAAATTCAACGTCTTGTAAAAAAGTTTATATTTTAGGTAAAAGTAAAAAGTGTGCAGTTTCGTATTGGTTTTATATATATTGGCAATTGCCTAAAACCAATACGAAACTGCACACTTTTACTGAATTCAGTAGAGGCAACAATACACCTCTATTTATTACTTACTATGTAACCGTAAATTAACAATCGCTATGCGTAATTGCTATCAGTGCATAATTGAACGCAATTATGGAGCATTTCCCCACATACGAGGGAGAATTTATGAGTCACTCATAAAAAAAAAATATGAAGAATCTTTGACTAATATAAAAAAAATATCATGTATATATCCGATAGGAATTTATTGAATTGAATCAATTGAAAAGATAATTTGTATAATAACTTTCATGAGGAGTATTCATAATAATTTAATTAAACCAACACGGTTTACTCTCGCATATTCTCGGGATCGCCCGACTAATTTCAGACTCAATACGAGTCCCTAAACATGACCTGACGCGGCACTGGTGGTGTCGGGAGTCGAACTTAACTAACCTGAACTGTAAGCTCATGATTAGGGACTCCTATTGAGTCTGAAACTAGTCGGGCGATCCCGAGAATATTCGTGAGTAAACCGTTTTGTTTTAAATAATTATGAAAAGATAATATTTATTTTTAACAAATAATACGAAATTCAATTATATAATTCCTTATTCTCATAACTATATAATAAATGTATTTATTAATATAGTTATGTAGTTATCTACAAATAATATCAGAACAATAACGGCGAGAATAACAAACAACGATTTATCGACTTGTTATTATAAATGAATGATATCCCATCCTGAACAATGCGTACTCTGCTAACTACAGCGGTTATGCCCGAAATTGGTATTTAGTTGAGCATTCCAATATATTGTTTCGCTTACATTAAATTTATGTATATCTATATTATTTAATTATTGAATAATTGTCGAAACTGGATAAAATATATCATTCAATAAATAGTTCCTCGCTAGCAACGAAGAGAACATACTTGAATAAGAACAGAGGTAACATTTTTGTTTAAAACGTGAAGTCTTGACGTATAAAGAGGTCCAAGTAAGGGCAAGGACAAGACAGAGAAAAATGGAAAGAGCTGGACCGAAAAGAGGTTAAAGTGATGGTGATGTTTGAAATGTACCTAAGACGACTGATCGGATTGTTGAATTTTGAACTACGACTCTCTTCAAATATCGTCAGTGCTTATATTGTTTTTTATTTTCTCTTTCTGGCTTTTCACGGTTTGTGTTAGCCAATGTCAGGCTTATATTGTTAAATGAGTTCCAATAAGCTTCGATGCAAACCAAAAAGAAAGTAAAGCAAGCCAGTCACATAAAAATAAAATTGAAATTATTAATTCCAATACTTTGAAACTTATAAAATATTTTCGTTCATTAAGCAAAGTCGACAGTCTTATTACAAAAGTCATATAACGAGCCAGTTTTAAATAAAATAGCAAAAGGGAGGTAGAACGCGACGATAAATTGGGGGCGCACTGCACTGAAATTGCAAAAGTTGAGGCAACGGCGCAAATTAAAAAAAATACACTTTGACATATAGTTATGGAAAACTAGTCAGTATTACTTCTTAGAATATTGTTGCTTGAAATAAATATATGTTAAGATGTTTGCATGAGTTTGGAACGGCTGCAGAATTGTCGAGTTAAGGATGTTAAGGATTATCGGGAAACACTTCACTATTAGCTGTTTCCAATAGGTCAAGGTCCTCTTCTTAATGTAGAATATAGAAAGAAGGTTATAATAACATAGAAATGTATACCTAAAAAAGTATTATTGCGAAATGAAGTTACATAAGAAATACACAGTTTCAACCTTACGCTAAAAACTTAACAACAATCTTTTGATTTAGAGAAAGGAACCCATAGTAAAAGTTCAAAAAGATGTGAAGCCTTACAATACTCCAACCCTTTGAAAAAAAAGTAATTGTCCGAAACAAACTCAATTATGATTGTATAAACATTTGCAAAAACATTTTATTTGTCAAATGAAAAACAACAAAAAAGGTTAACCAAATTGTAAAAGTTGGTCTCTGTTCAGCGCAACTAGGATAATTTAACAATTCAATTTGCGTTCTTGGAATACGTCTTTTAGTTTTTTAGAGGGTTGCGCTGTGTTTTTTTGGGGTCTTTTGTACCTGCGTACCGGTTACATAATCTGCTAATTGGCTTTTGATAAAATAATGTTTTTGATATCGTAATTTATGTGCACAAATATCATTAAAGTGATTGGTCTGTTTTGTTATTATCACCGTCATTTAAAAAAGAAAAAGGCTATATAGATTTTGCGTCTTTCGTTTGTGCTTTATAGGTATTTCTTAACTTAATCATTCGTATGAAGTTATTAAACAGGTTAAGTAAACTATGGTTTACTCATCGTCTATGGTATTTAGCTGATACTACTTAAAGTTATCTTAGTTAGTGACCCGCCCGACTTCGGAGTTAAGTTTAAACATTACAAATCTTTGATTTTCTCGGTTTTTCTGTACTATAACATGCATGTATTATACATAATTACTATCCTCTTGAATCACTCTATCTTTTGCTGGAAACTTCATTAATATTCTTTACTTAGTGTATAAGATCTAAGCGACAGCGGGAGCGATACTTTATACTGTGTAAACCAAAGTTTACGCAAAAGATATACTACCTGCTCTAAAACTGGCCTAATGAAAAAACGTTTAAAAAAACCAATAAAAAAGAATTCAATCAACTGAACTAAAAGAGTTTTAATTAAAAAGTTTTGTTCAACGACTAAAGGAAATTAAAAACAATTGTTTGTTAGGTATCTGTTGTTTTTTGGCAATTCGCAATTTGTTAAAGTTATCTGTATTTGGACAGCATTAATAACCTTGATTTATAGCTTGCATACATACATAAAAGGATCATTATTTAAACAGTCTTCGTTGGTGTTCCTGTCTACCTTCGCATTTGTCCAGGCGTATATAATAAAATACGATTTCAATTTGAAGCCCATAATTATTTATAAAGCGATTAAGCAGCTTGTTGAAATCGTCGATTAAATGACAACGCTTATTGTAATGTATCTTTACGATACACTTATGTAAATCCCTCACTTTACTGTTTTAAAACCATAATTATGTGTTATTCTGCACTTAATAATACACATTTCACGGTACAATTTCGTGGTTGCTTTTATTTTCAAAATGTTAATATCGTGGATAAGGGCGACCGTGTTATTTATTTTAACGTTGACAACTCAACCGACCAATGAATATTACAATTAACTTGATTATATATGTACATACTACAGCTTTATTGGCGTATTAATATTAACTTTTGGACTAAATAACTCAATGATGTCTGCCATTCACGATGATTGCAGTTGTATTCAAACTACGAGAACAGATAAATTTTTATTATGTCGTTATGTTCGAGTGCTGTTAAATACGCTTTACGAGTACAACAAGGTTGTAAAGCAAATAAAAACAATAAGTACATAGTAAACATGAAAGTACATTAGAACTACTTCATTAGTTTTTTCAAACAGTGGTCTGTTAAGCTCAATAAATCGAATTCTTGTTTTGATTTAATTTCAATTTACCAAATACATCCATATTTAATAGAATATTCATAATTTATACAAAAGAGTTCAGTCTACATTATAGACTGCCAGCCAAACTTACAAGATGGGTAATTCTTTATCATTGAGACGAATATATTGACATTTCACAAAGTATTTTATGACCCATTTAATGCAAAAGTTCATGAAAATCTATTACTACTAAGATAGGAATAGCTAAAAGAAAATGTATTCACTTCGATTGTATAATTCCGCAATAGTAAGTCCTGTGCAATGGAACCGCCATTTCCTTGGTTTAATTTAAACGTTGAACCTAATCAAGACTGAAGATTGAGATTGACTGAACGGGCTAAATTGATTCTCTCATTTCCTTTAAGTAAAATGGACGTGAGAACTGCAATGGATCGGCAAGGGCTGGTAACTTAGAGTACCTATACATAGACAAGCATAAAGTGCGCGCATCGCTAGTAGTCCGTTGTGCGGATCGTAAGCAAATTTTAGGTACTACGCTAGTTTACTGATTCAATTGATTTTCCGTGCGACGACAGACGTTTATGCGAAAATATTGATAGTTCTTGTAATGTGGTCTTAGAAAATAGTGGTAAGCTCAGTAAATTATATAAAAATATGAACGGACAAGAGGACCATCAATGGTGAAGTTTTGAGCTTGGATGTTATCTAGTGGCATCTTTTTGGTCGGAAAGAGTTTGACACTTGAAGAAGAAGAAAAATAGGGAAGTTGGTTTCTTGTCGGCCTAGGAAAATGTCTGCTTATTTTGAAGTTATAACCTGAACGACATCCCTATAGGGCAATGGCCTTCCTTCCAGAAATGTTATTGGAAGCTCTCTGAATCTAAGGGCTTGTCAAGATAGGCCTTAAAAAAAGTTCAAAGTAGGAAATATCAGATAGGGAAAGATAGGAGTCAGCTTAGACACTTACCATTGGCTGACTGGGATGTTCCTGCTTCATGGCTGGCGTAGTGGCAGGCGCGGGGCTGGGTGCTGCCGGTGCCTGGGGCGCGGGGCTGGGCGACGCTGCCGCGGCCACGCCGGGGACGCCGCCGGCCACTCCTGCTGTTCCGCCGAGAGGCTTGCGGCCGCGATAACTCTGCGGAAAGGAGGTACGTTAAAGAAATGAAGAGTAAGACCCCAAGTATTGGGTTTTGTACTTCGGTACAGAAGAAGAGACGAGTGGAGGGTAAAGTGGCATTTAGGAAAGGCCAATGGATTTGGACTTAGAAAGGTTACTACAGATTACACTAAACTACTAAAACAAAGAGGATGGACTATAATAAGAAGCATTAATATAATAAGAGAGTGGGCAGAATGGCCACTTTCACGCAAACTAAAGCTATCTATAACCTATATTCGTACTATAGTTTTATTTAATAAACCAGCCAGTAATAACCAACGTTCGAACATTAACGGTAATTCAGCCCATCTATCTCAACAGAATATTCCATTTTCAAATACAACGCTGCGATTGGTTGTACCGTTGAAACAAACTCGACGGGCGCGGACCGAACGAAGCGATTGCGCTTCGTAATTTCAAAATTGGAAATAGAAAATTCGAAATTATAGGTTATGCTCAGTTATTAGATATTACTTGGTATAATGAGTGTTGTTTACTGTGATTCTATATGTTAGTTATATAAATAGAGGTTTACCGGTTGGATTGCGTTGTTAATCCCTACTCAACTCAACAATGTTGCAAAACTTTGGTACAGGTATGATTGAGTAAGATTGTTTTTCTTGCGGTCCGCTTTAATATTTTTAATGTTTGTACTTTTGCGTAAAGAGGACACATAAAGTAAATTTAAAATGTCGTCATACTCATAGTTATATTTTTTTCTTAGCCATGAATTTTGAAGACTGCAACGTTACATTAATGACATACTGCTAAATCGGAGGCCGGGGGTTTGATTCCCGCCCAGGGCAATAGGCGTGTTTCCTAATTTTTTTTTAATGTCCGCATTGTAGATTAATGAATTTTATTGGACACGTATTTTTTCTTTATTCCTACAAACAAAAAATGATCAAAATACAGAGAACGCAAATTACGCGTGACGTCACTCCTCGCTACAATTTTTACCAAGGCGTGGCGTCATAAGCCCCCATTCCGAAACTTTAAAGCGCTGTATCTTTGTAAGTTTTTATTGTTTTGATAAAAGAAAAAATACGTGTCTGATATTTTTTTATTATCTAACTGACGGACTAAATAGATTTTAACTTTTCGTACCCAGGAAACATCCCTATTCTTTGTGCCTCAAGCTTTATCATTTATCTGGTTGCAATAATACAAGCTCGGCCTAGTTTGGGATTATGTTTAACTATATTATACAAACACAACATTTGGAAATTATTTAGAAATATAACGGTTTACTCACGCATATTGGGATGGCCCGACTAATTTCAGACTCAATAGGAGTTGAACAGTTCGATTCGCGACACCATCGCCTATTCCTATTGAGTCTGACACTAGTCGGGCGATCCCGAGAGTAATCCTGAGTAAACCCCTTTATTTCTAAATAGTTATAAATACTCCTCACGAAAGTTATTATACAAAAAGTTTGTATTTCGAGAAGTGCTATGTTATGAATGACTTAATCTGTGATAGGAAGTGTGGTTAAGATTGGCAGTGATTTAGCATTTCTATAGGTACAGACTAATTTCATAATCACCGTAATATTCTTGCAATCAATCAAAACAAGGCAAGGGCATTGTCTTATCATACCGTATCGCATGTTTTTTGTATTAAAATTGATTTAAAACGTACTCAATCACTTTTTGATCCCTCAAATATTTTAAGGCACCTACTTATTAAGTTTCAAAAAATATTTTTCAAGTAGGTTACAAATAATAACGCTTTTTGTAATCTTACACGAAAAGAGCATTAACAATAAAAACGGTTCATAACAAAAAAGGTTTATTGAATAATTGCATGATATCCTATACTCTCCTTTTCTAAATCTATTAGAAAAATATAATATCGCTCTCGTCAGTGAACAAATTGAATGCAATTCACATTACTTAGACTTTGGGATAGCAGCTGTGGTTACCGAATGCATTTTATATGCTCCGGTGATTTTTAAAAATAAGTATTATATTTCTTTAACTAAAAAAATATAATCTCATTGTGCAATGTATCGAAGAAAGTAATTCAATAAAAAAAAACTGAACACACTCAATGGCGTTCGTAGTTCGAAAAATATTTATTGACGTTGTTTTGCAGTAAGTGAATAGAATGTGTGATTCCAATTTCAAAAGTTATTAGCTGAATTCTTCAACAATTTACAACGGGTATTTAATTTTATTGGCGCGTAATTAAATTCTTGTTTCTTTTGTAGATTAGTATTATTGTTTATTTCTGAGCATCTTATTATATTTTTTATTTAGATAAAATTAAGAGCCAGATTTAGGTGTAATTATTTACACTTTAAACGTCATTTTACCGACTAACGTATGCATCAATCACAGTCTCGTCGACAGTCGTTTGCAATATTATTGGTTAAATGCAATTACGACGTCAGATTCACAGTAATTGAAGTGTTACAGTTCAAGTGTACTTCATTTTAATGGACAGAAAACAGCATGTTCGAGACATTTCAAAAGCTATTTTCTTAGTAAAGTAAGTACACTGAAGTGTCCGGCCGGGCACCTGGACGTCGTAAGTGCCAATTTGTGGCGACTTATAACAGCGATAAGTTGGTGTAAAGTGCGCTTTTAAACATTGACCGATGTTTTGTTAAAAAAAGTTCATAAAAGTTTGCAGCAGAAAATGAAATGACAAAATTGAAATTTTTTGCTATAAAATGTCATACAACTGAAAATAATGCTATTTTGAATTTCACATAAACCAGTTTAAATTCAGCTTTCCAACTTTTATTTTTCATACATTTTTATCGTCACTTCGAGCGCTGTCGGAATGTGGAACATTTGAGACGTACACACGCCGTCACGTAGGCCACGACAATAAGTCAAAATTTATCCTCGGCGACAAAGCAGGCCGTACATTAAGTGTAAACAAAGGACCTTTGTCCCACAACTTACCCGGGAACTCTATTGTCCAACTTTGTGTAACTGGCTTTAGGCTTTATTTAATTGTCTTCGGGATCTAACACGAATTGGGATCATAATCCTTTCGTAAAGCCCTAATGTCAGCTGCCACTTAGTGGTATTTATTGCCTGGACCATTGTTTCAACAGTTTATTAAAACAAATATTTTGCGACAATTATCAAAAGGAAATTTCGTATTTAGACATTTTGCGGTTTAGTGTACAATACCATCGGCATTTGAATACTAAATCTATACTTACTAATATATAAAGCTGAAGAGTTTGTTTGTTTGTTTGAAAGCGCTAATCTTAGAAACTTATGGTCTGATTTGAAAAATTCTTTCAGTGTTGGATAGCCCATTTATTGAGGAAGGCTATAACCTATATTTACGTTGCGACCAAAAGGAGCGGAGCATAAATGAAACACCGTTACCTATCAATAAATAAATAAATAAATGAAACTCTTATATAAATATCATATTATTTACAGACATACGTTTAAATAAAAGTGCATATGTAACTTAATAGACATTAGACTACCTAAATACAAAGGTTAATCTTTACATGGTATAAAACAAAGTTGTTCCCGCTGTCTGTATGCTTAGATCTTTTAAACTACGCAACGGAATTTAATGCATTTATAAGCAATAGACAGAGTAATTCCAGAGGAAAGTCCATAACACATACAGATACCTACGCGGGCGAGCTAGTAAATGCATACAGCACAAATAATGCAACTTAATAATACCCTTAATAAAGTCTTAAGCCTCACAAACAAATCGCTTGGTTATACAGAAGCAAGGTCATCGTTTGATCTTTTTGGCAGAACATCAAAACCATAATACATTTCTTGTGGTTGTGACTAGCCATTAATAATATACGGTATTTACTCTAGATCCAACTCATTGTTTGTTTTCCGAGCAATGATTTACGTTGGTAGTAATTCTTCGCGATACAATTTACGAAGTTTTATTTCAAAATAAATACACAGCAGTTATTATGGTTGAATAAATTAAATTTACGAGATGTCTGTCGCGGGATTTACGAAATATCATGGCTGTTTAATTTTATATTAGAACTAGTTTATTATATCTTTAAATATACTGTATTATACACGTGTTCTATGACTTAGATTTTATTTGCAGAACATAGTCTAAAAATTCTCATTGAATACTGTTTCAATGTTTTTTAATATTGAAACAATAACAACATAATTTATTTGGTTATGTTCCTTGCCACACATATTAAAATATTATAGTAGGAAAAAGGATAAAATCAAAGGACTTACCTTTGATAAGTTACCTATGAACAGTAGAATTGTTGGACCTACGACAATGGGTTATAAGACATTATTTTTTATGTCCGTCAGGTAGGTTATAAAAAATACGTATATTATACACGTATTTTTTCTCATTTTACATAACCAAAAACGCACGAAGATACGAAGATTTTAAATAAGGCATTATGTCACAATTTCGTGCATTTTGTACGCAAGCATGACGTCATAAGCCCCCACTCCTGAACTTTGCTCCGCTATATCTTTAATGATTCTTTAATTAAAAGAAGCAAACAAAACGCGCTAAATATCTTTTCTTTTCTTTTCTTTCTTTTATTATCTAATTGACGGAATTATTCGATTTTGAATTTTCATACACAGTAATCTACTCTATTAACTATATAAGAATAGAAGAAACTACTAGAAGTAAAATTTGGGGATCCTTATCGTCGAAAATGAAAAGAGTTGAAAATTAAAAAGCAAATCTTAAAAAATCTCATATCCATCAAATTCACGAAATGTTATGAAACTGGAGTTCATAAAAATCATTTTTGACAACAGAACGTTAACAGGTGTTCCATTGTTTAATGTTTTTGTCAAATAGCAACCGCGTTTGACGTACTGACTGATGTGTTTAACAAGTAACCGTTTTACAGATAACTTATATATAAAATTATTTTTAGTAAGCATAAAAACCTTGGTATAAAACTGAAATCGTTTGAACAAAACCGTTAACGTAAAATGCGTTAGACGCACTGTAATAAATTTAATATTTGACTCAAGTTGTTTATTTAAATTAAAAAAAATCAAAATTCATTAAACCTACTGGTAATGTTTTTAAATTTAAAAACGTATTAAATTCTTTGACCTAATCTGCCTGCCAGTACACAAAATTAAAAGTAGGTACATATTTTAAAATATTGTGTAAATATTTTGAACGAATTCCAAAAAAAGTCGGCTATTTTTAAAAAGATAATCGTTATCAGTGTTAACTGGGTTGTTTACGTTGATCGATCAAACGGATTTTTGGTGGAGGTAACTACGACCCAAATAGATAGCACTATCAGACAGTTCACGTAATTAATGGCTTCCATAGGGCCTACCTTCGCTTATAAGTTTCCATGTAACTTCTAAAGAACGCGTTTCATTTGTTTAATAGGTCAAAGTAACGTTGTAGGTTTTAAATATTTGTTAGAGATGTTATTGTTCCAGTCTAGGTTTCAATCTCGCAATAATCTATTTCACCGGCACCGCAAAAAAAATCGACTGAATATGTGAGTTATTGCCATTATCAATTTTAATTTAAGAGTAAATCAATATTATTATAAACAAGACTTAGGCAGCGAAATATGCAGTTCAAGTAAGGGAGGATAGATGCGACTAGCTAGAGCCAGAGAAGAGTAGCATAAATAAAAGGCGAAATATGCCCAGCAGTGGGAAAATGTACATAATGAATGTTGAATGGATTTTCAACTTTACAAGCTACCCTTTAACACTTACTAACCAGTTTTTATCTATGAAAGCACCAAACTGTCAAACAAGCAACCCCGTGCCGTACGCTTCGTGTCGTGCGAATGGAAGGCAATAAATCTAAACCAGAGGTGAATGAATCACTAACTGCGACATAATGGTATTCTCTAGATAATCGTTTTACATAGAATATTTTGTACTACACTTGTTAATAAATTATAACGTTAAATTACAGATAAGGAACTAAAGATTTATGAATTTAACTCGTAAGAACGTTAATTTATTATAGTACTTATATTTCAAAATTTTAATAAATGAGTGAACTGTTGTTTAGGAGGTTTTAAATTGTATTTTAATTTGGTTTTTGGGGATGAAGAACTTTTAGAAGGTTGATAATCTTGTTTTGAAAGGGTTATTGTATTGTTGATAACAAAATAATCGATGTTTCCATTCCATTGAATTGAGACTGTATTAGCAATTTTACCGCCAGCGGCGCTAGTCGCACGCGATGTTCGAAATGTCAAATTCCATACTTTATTGGTAGGCTTTGACAGCTGACACGCAAGTGGCGCCAACTGGAGATCGCAATTACGGGAGCCTTCATTTCCGTAATTTGAAATGACGTTTCTTTCCTACTCTATATAAACGAAGCTCTCAAACGAATAGAACGTAAAACGTAGATCAAAACACAAAATATTACACCCACAACAAATATAACTTCATAGAAGCCCGAGGCAACGCTCTATTCTCCGAGTTCCCGAATTAGAACGGGTCAGACACCTAAGCCTACTAAGGGTTGTTTACTTTTCAAATAGTGGATTATTGATGTAAAGTAAATTTTGTCTGGTGTAATACAGATGTAAATAAAAGCTTCCAGAAGATTTGTAGCATAAGAAATGTAAATAAAATCAGATTAAGGATTGAAAAAAGCATTTGTATGCTTGCATTGCAGCGGTCCCGGTGAATGTCCTCCGCTGATTTTAGCAGGTAAAAGTCTGGAACGCCACTCTGCCTTAAGTCATGGACGATTTGTTTTTATTGGCTTCTAAAAAAGCATTTTTTATTTGGTGTGAGTCACATTAAAGTCTGAAATCCATATCAGGCTTTCCTTAAAACATCGCTCATGATATAATATAAAAGTATTATATCACTGTAAAAGTTACAAAGAGACTACGTTGGTACTAAGTCACAGCTTGCTCTCTGAATGAGACTTGAGTTAGGTCAGAATAAATATTTTTATAAACTTCTTGCGGTCAAAAAGTTAAAAAAGAGCCAAATCTTTATTTAACTTTATTAACTTTCTAGTTGTTTTTTCTTTTTTTAAAGACTGAGCAAAATGAAGTGTAAGGCGGTACCTAATATTAACTGAAGAAACAAGCCCTTTACCTATCCCTGGAGGAAACTGAAAGAGGAAATATTTAATAGAGTTGTAACTTTACTTTCGACTTTGACTATTTAGAATATTTTCAGGCAAAATGTATGTAAATATTTGCTACTAAAAGCATAGTAACAACATTCGGATCTTTATAAGTCTGAGCGTTTCGTCAAGGCTTTAAAAAAAATTGGGATAAACAATTCTGGTCTTTCAGAAGTCCAAGCGATCTGACTGTTTAGTATATCAACTTCTGAAGTTTCTTCCAAAGTTCATGTAAGAAAAGACCAAAAAGAGATGGATCCACTCCAAAACCTGTACAAAACCAAGTAACCTAGGCGGGTACATGGAAGAATCGTACTTCCGTACAAACATCTTGAGATAGTAAAGGCGGAAAAAATGTCCAGAACAGAAGTACCAAATAAACATAAGTAAAAGTTGAAAATCGGTATCATAGTGCTCTGCCAGTGGAGGTTACACAAGTGGCAGTTATGAAACACGTGTCTAACCACGTTGGCCGGCTATTCTTGAACGAGCCGGGCGTGGGGGCGCCCACTGTAAAGTACGAGGGACGAACTAAGGTGCAAATAAAATTATGCCACGTTCTAATAACATAAACCGCTCACGTTAACGCTTAATCATTTTAAGCCGAATTTGGAAGGAGTTCCTAGCAAAGAGTTTTTATTCTCACATGTAAGGCTGGTTATAACATAAAGACGAAAGAAAAAATTATGTTGTTCGGAATTTATAATAAATTCAACATTCAACAGGCCTAAGCTTTTGATGAAATTGAATTTCTATCTTGATATACGTAATTAATGAAATGAAGCGTGCATTATATAATTAAAATAAGTGTTAATAACTGTTTCATGTTCTTATATGCGTGATATATGCCATCTTTAAATTGATTGTGATTACTTTAATGGCAGATATGCATTAATTCTACAGGTGAACATAATAAAGGTTTTAAAGATAAATTTACTTTTTATTACTAGGCATTATTATATGATTATTGGTATAAACTATAGGAACCAATCATTGCTTGTGGAAACATCAAATCGTTGACATTGACAAAAAAAATTACTACATACCTCTAGTCGTCAATTTTTTTCATTTTATTAGTCAATGTTAGTCTACAGTTCTGGCTTATTGGAAGCTACCAGAAAGCTACCCAATAATATACCTCGATACGTCGTTTATACATTCAGTTAACAACAACATTTCGAGAGTAAAGCTCCATTTTCGAGAGTCATTTCGAACAAAACCGCCAATAGGTGGCCCGCGACCAGCACCGCGGTGGATTGAGCGACCGCAGCTTGCTAACCCAACCACGCCAGTTTTGCCGTAAACTCGGATCACAGTTTGCCGTAAACTGTGTTCAACTGTTCAAGGTTTCGCACATTTGCTCGTCGGTTTGGCCGGCGGCGGTCGTTCGCCTAAATGCGCGGCTTACCGCTGCCCGCTACGATTTTACCTGATTAAATAAAGCGGGCAACTCGATTTTTCGGTTCTCATACTTTGGTTGAGCATATAGCTCTATTATATATAAGTAATGTCACTATTAATTTGCGAAAAAGAAAGCAATATTACTTTAGTTATATCATTGCATTATTCAAATCGACCGTATTAACTAATTACATGGTTGATTGCTACATATACTTAAACAAATAATACTGATTTTAAATTAATATTAATTATAAACGACCTCATATACTCTTGTAATTTACCATCGCTCTACAAAATAATATCTAAGTAAACGCCTCTTAACAGTTACTAAACATCAAGTAACTGCTAAATAACGTCAGTCAACATATAATTAGTTGTCGCTAGTCAATTATTTTTGGAAGGCAGTGTTCTTACTACAACACGTGTCTAATATTTGCCTTAAACATATACTAAAATATGCAGACGTTATCTGGCCGCGATATATTCTATTTATACTGGAGGTTTAACATAAGGAAATAAAAAATTCAAGGCAAACAGGTTGAAAAAAAGTTTTAGTCAAACACTGTCTCGTATTTAAAGGTTTTTTTGTTGAATTAAGTCATTTTTTTTGCTAAGTCTCCAGTTCCAATCTTATTATGATCATGGTAAATTAATAGTTTGTTTGACAGTTCGTAGCTGGTTTTCTCATCGTAAATGTAAATGACTATTAAGTAATTAACTGAATGGGGGCGACTGCTAGTCAAAAATTCACTAGTGTCTGTCATTCTTCACCAATCAGCGACAAGCTACTGGCCTGTGATTGGTGGAAATTGATGATGATTATGATGCTAGACTAGCGACTCTAGCTGTTTTAAGACTCGTGATAGGCCCATTGCCATAAAATAGTATTTAGAGAAATATAGTACCTGCTTTAGGATTTATAGCTTAATATTTTCTTACAAAGATTAAAAACAAATTGAAAGATTTGTCGTTTTTTACGATTGTTAGTAAAGATTGATTACTAATTCAATTGTTTCATGAACTATAATGTGAAAAATACCAGAGCCTGGGCTTTTAGCTTGAAGGAGTTGAGAGGAAGAAACCTACAAAACAAAAATTTTCCTTATGACCAATCGGAAAAATAAGTCGGTACATCAGTCCTATAAGTGTAACTGTACGTGAAGGTTACCAACATTGTACTCCGATTGATCCTTAACCTTCCTACATTGGGTTTATTGTGGCTCGAATTGATTGCTTCCGGTGACGACCGATGTCTTTTATTGTATGAGAGCACTTTGATGGCTGGCAAGTGGCCTAGTTCTGAGGTCACCACTGATCTAATAGCAAAAACAATAACAGAATAAAATTGAATCAATTTTGAATGCCCTGGAGAATCCAAAATTCAGAGGAAATAAAGGTAACAAGAACCCTTGACTTAATAAGCTACTTGAAATTGAAGAACTTTAAGGTACATCTCATATCCATACACGAAACAATATTCGAAATAAAATATAAAAGAAAAAATAAACTCCATAAGAGATTCAGGTATGTTTCCTTATAGGGAACAAGTTATTAGAAGAAATCCAAAAACGGTTGAACACAACCAGACACAAAACAAAAACTACCTTGTCTTTGCAAAAAAGACGAAATATCTAAAAGTATAAACAGGTAAAGCGGTCACAAAAATCATGCAATTTAAACAAGGCAACTCGATGACAAGTTCCAAGGTTAAGATCACATGGGAATGATATGACTAATTGAATTCTCCTTGAGGATGCAATACAGAGATGACACCATTCCATTAAGTAGATTAAGGGCTAATTTGTCCAGCACTTCAAGTGGACAACTGGACAAGTCATTTTTGTATGAAAAAGACGTTTATCATTGTTGATGTCTTAACTGGAAAAGTTTACACTTTGTGTACCTAGGTATTTCTTTGATGAACTCAGATATGATGCGTTTAAAATTATGAGATGATTGTAATGTGAAGCATGAGTGTTATTTGTAAATAGATTGAAATCATGATGGTAATTCAAAATCCAATCTCATTGAGAAAACAACTATTCCCAAATTGGGACCATCAATTATATGCTTCAATATTGTCTAAAACGTGCTCGAATACCCAATATTATTACGCCATCACGATGTTTGGATATCATGAGCGGATGTTATGAAAATAACGAGGCAAATTATTAGCAATTGTTGCCGTGATCATTTGTTATTTAATAAACATCACAGCTATTGTTATCACACAATAACATAACAATAGAATGTGGTAGAAAGTACTGTTATACAATACCATTTTGTCTAGCTACCTAATAACGTAATTGATTTGATTAATTTAGGTCTTCGTGTCAGGACCGCCTTTTTCCGCCTTAGGTCAGTAACGGTCAAGACCTTTGGTAATTCAGGGGTATATTTTTAAGACGAGGCTATTTCTGTGGTGGTTTTTATTATTGGTGTAGAATGCACTTGTAGTAGCAGCATAGAATGCAAGTGTAGCTTGCCAATTTTCATCATTTAAAGGTTTTTTGGCACTTTGTAGGTATCTCATCATTTATGTATTTTTAATCTGATTCAAGGTAGAAGTATCGTGTGCCATGTTAGCAATTCAATCCGATACATTTTATAAAGTAGTTGTAGTAACGTAAACTATTATAAAATTTTCTTAGAAGTTATTTCTATCAGAACGACTAATGATAGTAATAAAGTTTAACTAATTATGGTATTGTTTTCTTCTAACATTAACCTTTCTATAAAATTAATGATATTTCCCTAGGGTTTGAGGCAAAGAATGGGCCACGACTTTCCCATCTATGGTCGTAACGGTGGCTTAGGAATTACGATTACGTTGAACCAGTTTATTTGCCTTTTTATTTTACTTATAATTATAGACTGCGATAAGTATATGTCTGTTAAGATTGATGATTTTAACAATTACTCCACTGGTAATTAAATACTGGCAACAGAAATACACACTTCGTGTCAATTTCAACTCTCTAGCTATTACGGGTCATGAGATACGGCCCGCTAACAGAAAAATGGACAGACGGACGGACGGACAGCGTAGGCTTAGTAATTGACACCCTTCGGATACGGAACCCGAAAAAGGAGTATTCTCAGAAATGGAAATATTAAAACAGAAGAAGAAATACCTTTGGATTAAATTTTGGAATTCACTTTTTTATTGATATATTTAAAGAAGGGCCAATAACATGGTATCGATATTATATTGTAGACAATACAAAAAAATAGGAAAAGTAGGGAAACGTAATTTAAGCAACATTTCCAGTAGGTAGTCAAAGCAATGTGTCATACTCTGGTATTCATAGACTACTGACATCATTACAAAACTACGTATGAAATTAGTTATGAAAATAAAAGGAAAAGCGTAACGAATGCAAATTCCATTCTTTTATTTATGTTTAGTCGTCGGAGCTTCATTCAAGGAAAACTAGGCATTGTGTTTTGACTCACAGAGCCTACTCGACGAGATTACATCCAAATAATTTTTGTTGAGACTCCATCTTTTCTGTTTTTGTTCTCTGAGACAAAGTGACTGTTTTAACGAATTTGTTTTATGTTGAATATGGAATAAGGCTTATTTTGTAATGAATATGTAAATTTTGTCTTAATTAGGTAAAATACCATCACACATATGGTCGTCACGGACGTCAGTAATTGGCCTCAAATGGCAGAATTTTCCGAAACGTTACCTTAAAGGTTTTTAAAAGGAACTTTGCTCAAGTTCTAAACAGAATACCGACTGTTTAGAAAGAGAAACCAAGACAAGGACAGCGTTTCTCCAGCTCGTGACGTCACCGGCGCAAGCGCACAGCAGGACGGCAACGTCGCGCACGCCGCCGAATGTTTTGTAAATAGAATATTGGATAGCGATTGTTGTGTGAGGGAGAGAGCGCCGTTGGTCAGAGTGAGACGGTCAATTCGTCAAAATCTGTATGAAACAGGACTTTATGTGGAGGAATTATGGAATCTACATTACATTTTATGTGCGGTTATGAATTTGTCCGATATGCCGTCCAGCTCGCGGAGCATACAATTCTGTTATGGTTTTATGTACTTGTTCAAGTATCGACTGGGATAATAATAACCATTTCGGTTGGTCCTGATAACGTTTATCAATGACCTGATTAATTAATTAACTGTTTTGTGGAACCGTGAAATCATGGGAGTTATACGGCGTAATTTAATTTTCCGAGAAACCTAATTTAAAATGATTTCAGACAACTTTATTATTCATTGCGCTGGCATGGAATAAGTTTTGAAGGAGAATTTCTGGAGTCAGGACGATGTCATTATTATGAAGATGTCTACTTATATTCAAAGATTTAGAACGGTTTGGTGCTTATGTAAATCCTGGTAAAATACTACCTTTTCTCGTCTTGTGAAAAAGAAAATGTGCTATATATACCCAGCTACACATGTACATATATATTATACCGAAAAAAATGAGCCAGATTAGATTAGTGCTAAGTTCGAAGGGTCCCCTCGAATGACTATACAATTTTAAAGGTACTTTCGTATTTCAGCTGCATTTTTTTATCATAAATACACTTGAATTTTTATAGTGAGAACAAGCATCTTTAATAGAAAACATTACAAGTGCTCAGCAACGGTATCTCGATCCGCTCCAAAAAAAATGAACAACGAATTTCATTTTCCTATTATCTCATTTATAAGATGAAAATTAAATTCCCTCCCTTATTAAAATACGTATAGACAATGTAGGTAAATTTTAATAAATAAATAAGTGGAAGGAGGCACAGGGTGGCATCGAAATCCACCCGAGGTCGTTGACCCATCGACCGACGACTCACCCTCGCGCGCCCCTCACGACGTATCGAACCTTCGCGGATGTGATGTGTCTTAGTGCCTATGTATTCTAAAATATTTACCTAGGTACTAGGTACAGACTTTGAAGAACAATGGCCCTTTCTTCCGTAGACAAAGATGAACGAAAAGTTGTTTCGGTTTTGTCTATGACTAAAATGTCATCTCCGTTTAGATACTGCACAGTGCACATTGGTATAGTAATAGTACTTAATATGGTAAGTCATTTCTACAAGGTACCTCGTATTTAACCAATGCCAGTCACGCAGAACTTATAAAAGAAGAATGTAGGAAGTGGATTTGCAAATTAACATTTCAAATTACAACCATATTTAAAAACAAGAAAAAGTTCATCCAATAGGCACCAACATTATAGAACAAACTACGAATGACAGGAGAGTCAAAAGAACAAACTACAAAATTAGTAAAAATACTAAATAAAAAAAGCATTAGAAAGACGAAAACAACAGAAACGTGCAAGATATCGCAAATGAACGAAACTGTGCGAGTGAGATAGAATGCGATAGACAAGCATAAAATATATTTACCTTGATGTCTTGTAAGACCTGTAAACAACAAACATACATTAGTGTCATTAAATATCATTATATAACAGTATGTAAGGTTTTATATGTCATTGTTGCGAATATACTATGCATAAACGTATTTGCATTAATAACATCTAAAGCTCAGTAAATTAGAGGTTATTTTCAACAATTATCTGCATCAGTTACCTCGACTGTATATTTTTCAAAGAAACGTTTCATTACTGGCTGAAAAGTATTAGGATACAACATACTTGACATTATAATATTTTAAGGATTCCATAATTAAAATAAAAAAAAACAAACTCGCCTTCGAAATTTAAAATTCATTTATCAACTTTCAAAACAAAATAGTTGCTACATCACTATTTATTAAATAAACTTTACAGAAAGCTCACTATCATACACGATGTGGTTAAGTTAAAATCAACAAAGTCCTGATTGATAAACTTTGACCGTACACGGGGTTATCGACCGGACATGTCTGTAAACCCGGGTAACTGATAAAAAACCGGATGAACGCAGTCTACGTTGTGCAAGGAGTATTTTTATCTGGTATGACAGTTCAAAAAGCCGCCATGTTGGATTTCGATAGTCATTAGATAGATTTGTACTGTATTGTTCTCAGACAGATTGCAAATGGTGGAGGTTTTTGACGTCTTAGTAATGTTAAACATACATACTTAAGTCTATATAGGGTATTACGTCATTTACTAGGAATTAAAATTTACTTATTGTTTATGATTCATGTCACACATTTCATACTAATGATTCAATAGTGAAAAGCATTCTTTTGAAATTTAATCATCGCGAACAATAGAGCGGAATAACTTTAAGCATAATAAGTAATTATTGTTTTGTAAAAACACTGTACACGATTAAAAAAAAAAGAATTATCGTTTATAATTTGCAATTACAACACAAAATTGTTACGATGAAAACATACTTGAAATAGATTAGGTTAATATTTTTTCTTGTAAACGTAGTCAGTTTTAGCCTACACTTACTTATAATAAAAGGTTTCTCACCTTAACTATATTTTTAAACGAAGGTCTCTTAAAGTAAACAAACCGAAGGTCTTAAACACAATTGTCTGAAACCGGCGATTGTAGTTATTGTTCAAAACAACGCAATACTGTGAAAACATAATTACATATACTGAATCCAAAAATAGTTGAAAATGTCCGACAATTTATGTAATTATGGTCTGTATTCTCAGTAAATAACAAAGGCAACTAAATGACCTTTTTACTACGAGAAAAAAAAACAAATCAATTTTAGCAAAGTTCTTTTTCAAATATTTAAGTTTTCATATATTTTCCTTAAGTATAATTAATTGTAAGGTCGATATCTCGGGGTTGTCGGCCGGCCGGAGTGACCCGACGGATCTCAACCGGGTATAACCGTTTGTCGTTACCCTAGGTCCGGGACTTTTATTGACCTTACTTGAACCGGGTACAAATTGAAAAAGGATTATTGTACGTGGTTATAAAGTTATTTGAGTACTTTGGGACTGCACAAAGTTTAGGATGAACCTAGCGCGTCACTTTCAGATTCCATCTCCATAGAACCATGATTTAGTCAGTCTAGGTATTTGAGAGTATGATTTTGTGTTTGGATAAGTCACATTCAATTATAGTTATATCAAGATATCTCTCAATTAAGATCCTGAAATTAGCTGTTTTCCAGATCTTAACCGAGTTTGTGTCAATTATTTTTTTAACTTATTATATTTTTTTATTTGCTAACTCATTAAAAATAATAGGAATCTGAATAGCATTGCAATATTTTCTGTAAATCTTAACAGAAATATTACCTTGCAACTAATACGGTCGAATCGTATCGATTTCAGACAAAATGCCATAAAATCCGTTGTCATAGCAACATAGAACAACCATAACTCTTTCTTTTGTTGTTGGTACTGTATAAACAATAGCCTAGCCGATTTATTATTACAATTTACAGCTTACATTTCAGTCTGAATAAGCGAAATATTATTTCGGAATATTTTGCTTTGTGGTTTATTATCTCCTGGTACTAGGAATTCACGTAATATCATTTTATTCGAAGGAGAGACGCAGTATGTAGAAATTATTTGTTAATTTTGTAAAAATTTGGACGGTAAGTGAAATATCTGAAGATAAAAACTTAAATTCTTATGTACTAAATGAGGATCTATGCCTATACTTACTTATGTATTATTCTCATAAACATCTTAAAAGAACAGGTATGTTGGTTATCATAATAACCAATTTAATGTATATTCATTTTTAGGAATGTAAAATTTTCATCTTCCCACATAATTACTCATTAATTTATTAATTAAGCCTCTGTGTTCATTCCAATCGTATTTGTAATTAAAAAAGTTTCATCGTTTGATAACTAAATGGCGCCGTCAACAAAATGAGTTTGTGTAAAACTTTTGTTAGCAGAACTACATCAGCTGTATTATATATATATATCTTTGGAGAGCTTTATATATTATTTTATATTTCTCTTGTATATGTCCGAAGTCTTTTTGAAAACTAGTACACATTGCTTAAAAAAAAATGTCCTAACTAGTCTTAGTAAATTTGTGGTGATTATAATAAGAAAATACGATAATAATTAGCTATTTTCCTTAAAACTTTTTTGCTTTAGTAGCAACAAAAATGCCTTCCAACAATTTTCACACACTTTTATCGTATAACGGGCGAAATAGAGCCGTGTTTTCACGAGAGCAGATAAGACTCCTCAATAGCACATTCTACAGTATTAGAGGTCACCGATAAGGCCAGAACGGTTATCCGGGTCTTACACGGCGTCCGGACATTTGTTACTAGTGCGAAAGGGACTTTAGATCGGCGCTATGTCAATTGAAGATAACACCTCAAACATCTGGCTGAAATTCTTGTTACTTAAAACATTTTTATAATGTCAAAATGCTCATCTAACAGAAGTTAAAAAACAAATTAAATAGCTGTTGAAAAAACAATGCCAAAAATTTGTAAACATGACAATCACAAAGGAAGTCGACTCGCCATAACTCAGCACTTCGATGTCATTGAAAACTCCTTGAAGTGAACCTCAAGTGAATACTAATACAGGATAGTGAGTACAGTGACGTCGCTGTACATTTGTCTCTCTGACGATGGATGTCGGCGTGACGGCTTCACGCATAGTTTCACGCACAGCCAACCGCTCCAGTCTACAGCCGGGTAAGCCGCCGGGCGAAGTTCAAGGGCCGTCTGCCGCGCGTCTACGCGTATTCCCCGGCGACCGGATATATTTCACCCGGACTTGGCACCCGGCTTTACCAGTTCTTTGCACGAACACCCGTGGTGTAAACACGCCAGGGAAAGTTCACACGTTCGCGGTTTAACGACGGTTTTATTGCCACTAGACTGCAGCTAGACTATTGCTAGTTTAATTTTATATTTTTACTTCCCGGAATTGGCCATTCAAAACGTTGTATACAATTTTCTCTGCCGCGTTACGGTTTAAAGTTATTATTATAGGGTAATAGCTATTGTAGGGCGCTTACGTTACGTTTCCGTCGGCTTCGATAACCTTATCTTATCATAGAAAGTTTGTGTGGAAATATTTCGTAGAAATTGTAAATATTTTTCTTTTTACATGAACGAAATTGGGACAAAGAATAAATGTGTATTTGTAACAAGCAAAAGAGGTAAACGTCCCCATTGTCGGCGCGTGACGGCTCCAAGTTCAAGGGCGGGATCGCAGGAGTGCGGGATATCTTACGCTTGTCTACCCGATCCGATCCCGGGGGCCTCGCCGAGAAACATGAGAGGGCGCCGGGACCTGAATGAAGTCATTTGACTGTTTGTAAACAACGTTTAGGATTGCTCTTTGATTGTTGGCGCTGATAGCTTTGAGTGCCGGTATTAAATTTGTGATGAGAAAATATCTGGACAAGCTTAAAGGTTAATAGGATTTTAAATGTCACGTTGTGATTTATAAGCTTTCGTTTGTATTTCGATGTTATCATTGGTGTAATTGGAGTGAGTCACGACTAAAAAGTTTCATAGCTTGTTACACTAAATTGTGTATATTTGTTATATCAATAGCGGTACATAAACAAGCTACTTTTCCACGTGGGTTGTATGAATGGAGTGTGGATGTCACACGTGGTATGCGTGACTGGTCGCCACGCGGTCTGTAGCATGCGATTGCGATGAATATAAAAACAACTTGTTACTATCGATTGCTTTTTGTTGTGATAGATGTCAGCTTGTTCAACTAGTTGTAGGAGCAAGTTGTTAGTGTAAGTGATGAGCGAGTAAATTGATTCATTCAAGCTTTTATACTATTTGTTAGGGCCGTTTGCTATCTTGTGGACCTTTTTTATTTATGTTTGTGATAAAAAACCTTTTCATCATATCCAGATTATGAATTCCCTAGTATTTGTTTAACATTTCTGATAACATTGAATGTATTTAAATGAGCAGGATTAGATTTTGGAATTGAGAGTACCGTATGGAGGAATAAACTTGGTTAAAAATAAATATCTAAACGCGGTAGCTTTATGTAGAGCCTATCACGGGTTTTTGCTACAAAAATGACATGCGCTTCAATATTGCCATGTGTCTTAATAGAGAGTGTATGGTGAAAGTGTACAAAGTACCTACATTGGGCGCGTACCATGTGTTTCTTCCTATACACTACGCCACCGCAACCCTTTTTCTATTAACAACCTTTTGATTCCCTACTGGTACTGGGACTTAAATGGTACCAATCCATCACAAAACCAATCTACTACAATTACAACTACATTACAATACGCACGTTACATCAGACAATTGTAACCTCCTTGATGCGGTTCGCTCTACCCTCAATTTCACAAATTAAGTCGCAGTAAAACATCTTCAGGAAAAGTTTAACGAATGATAACTCGAGTAAAGATCGACTCAACAGCGTCCCGGGTTCATAATCTCCTTTTGTGGCAAACTTTTTCCGACTTTCAAAGTAAATGATACTGTTTTAACATTGACATTGCTAAATAAACGTCTTATTGAGTGTTTTTTAAATTATCTGGATAACTGAAGGTAAGTTTACTGTTCCTTTGTTTAAGATTCGGAATTTTAAAAAAATATTTTCTTATTCTGACTTTTTTATCATAAAATTATTCACTTCCACGTTAATCTTGACTTTCGTTCCGAACTCCAGGTTGTAACAATGAATTGCTAGACTAAAATTCCTAATAAAAAAAAACATGAGACTAACAAGGCTACGTCGACTTACAAACTTCTAACATTACAGGTATTTATCAAAAGCAAAATAAACACATTAAAGGTGGCAGGAGCCGCGGGACGAGCTAATTGCAGTTGATATGACTCGTAAAGTCAATAACGACGCTCGTGAAAACGTCCAGAATTCAAATTTACGTTTACTGTAAAAGCCCTATGTAAAATGTTCTTTATATATTTTTATGGCAACACTCAACAGTTAACGTCAAGTAGTAAGACCTCACGCAGAACAAGAAATCGAGAAAAATCTCAACAAAAGTCTTTAAAAATTCCAATTGAAATAAAAAAAAAGTCGCAGGAATCGCTTTCAAGAATAAATAAGATAATCTTATAATTACATAGTCCTTAATACAATAACTTCGCACAAAACCAAGTTAAAAATACGTCACTTGCATTTAGTTTTAATTTATTATCGTTAATGCAACACGGAAAAGGTTCTGCGTGGACAAAAGTGAAAATTTATAGCTCTCAACGTACAGTGAATTTTCCAATTATCCAGACTCCTGCTGTGGGGCGCCCGACAATATTGATTTTCACTTTTTATGCGACCGCCTGTCCGCAGACAGCTTTTATGGTTTGTTTTAAAAATACACCGGCTTATTAAAATAATGCTACGTCGTTCACCGACACGATCACTCAAACCGATAGCTTTAAAACAGAAACCTGCAACAAAGTAGACACAATACCCTTTTTATTTTCGCTTCAATTCTCAAGCTTCAATTTTCATTTCTGATTGCCTTCACCTCAACGAATGCATGAATATTAAAAAGTTTACTTAAGAAGTCACGGTTCGAAAATGTATTAACAAATATTAAAAGGTAGCGCAACATTTTGTTAATTAAAACGTGCCTGACCATGAATAATGCCGTCAATGAATGTTAATGCGATTTAACGCTGTGAATGGGGAAATGTACGCGGTTTCAGCGTAGCCCGAAACGATTTGTATTTCCTAGTAACGAGCGGAGGCTATCTGCGCTCGGCCAGATGCGTGGCCCACGTGTTTTTATTTACAACACTATCAAACATCGAGCGAACATAACGCACGATCGGCACGAGCTCTCAATGAATCGAGGCCAGCAACGCGAGAGTGACCTAAATTTTTATTCGCCACGCACAACACTAGCAACGTGTTGTCACATGGCAACATTATTTGACGATGCCACTAACCGGGACGCATACCCCACGCGAGACGTTTTGTTTCAAATTTAGAACGCTATCAGCCGCCATGTTCTTTTTTGTAAAAAAACATTTTACGACGGTCAGAGGTCAACTGAAGAGCGTCGGAATAATATTCTATTAAAAATGAGCGAATCAGAAACGGGGACAGGAGATAAGCCTTATCTTGAATACACACATACAATCTAAATTGAGTATGTTGTGTAAACTTTACATCACGATAACGGGAGATAAGGAACATGAATCAGGCAACGAATATGAGTATCGTTATTTTAGTCAACAACCGAATATCTAAGTTTAATGGTTGCGTATTCTATCTTATCTTCTTAAAACTTACGAGATTCGAAAAGCTTTGCCTATTTTGTTATTGTTTTTGCTGATTCATCGGTCTAACAGGAGAGCAAGGCATGGACCGGAAATGCTTTGAAAGTTTCGTAACATGTTCAAATATCGATTGCCTACGTGACTGCTGGCAGGAGTATCGACAAATGCATTTTATTTGTCTGAAAACTTAATGCAACTGTAATGCGATTTTAAAGGGCATTGCTCTTAAATCGATGCTAGGAAATTCGAATCTTTGAAGTCATTTTATTACAAGCAGTTTTATCGCTAATAAATATTATATAATATAAAATATAACTTGAATTTTATTTATTGCATTACAATTACAATAATATCGAATCATTTGTGAAATAGAGAGGAGAAATACAGTTTTTAAAATCTTAATAAAAATCATTTATGACTCGAATTTATCTAAATTAAAGTTATAAAACTAAATTAATAATTATATTATACTATTTCTAAATGATAACATACATTTATATATTTTTCCGGCCTCCCTCAAGGTCCGTCGGGAATGTAACTTTATAGATATATATTCTAAAATCACTTTAAAAATTTGGACAATTAAAATAAAGTAATTATTATAATCACAACTCTATCAAAATAAAACGGTAGACAGTTTACTTATGCCTTTGCGTATACATTTGCACAACACACGTACAGGTATTGGTGTGTTTTAAAAATTATACGAAGACACAGCAATAACAAAAGTTAAATTAGTGATTAATTTATTTCATTCGAATTCTATTTAAAGTTGAGTTATTCATTATTATGCTAAAATGACCACTTTAATTCCGTGATTCATTATTTTAGTGTTAAACAGAACATTGTTTTATTTTACCAAGATTTATTGTGTAGTAACTGTCAAAGAATACATAAATGTGTACTAAACAAACATTACTTGTCTGAAGTTAAACTAAATTATAGTTCACAAAACTAAATAATTGCTTTGAACATTTTTAAATATTTAAGGAAACATATGTTTTTACATAAATAAGGTTTTTATATTTGATTATATTTATTTATATTAATATTTTTTTTATGTCACTTCTCTAATTTAAATATTTATTTTAAACATAATGAATATTAAATGCTTTGATGAATAAATAATTAATTTAAATTATCAAGCTTTTGTAGTTTCTAGCCATTTAAGACTATTCAATTATTTAATAAAGTAATAAAATCTAATAAAAAAACCTAAGATAGTATAATTTTAAAAACATTTCCTCATTCATTAATGCTAAAATACGATTGTAACTACATTATTTAAACCTTCCAAACTTTGCCGTTATATCAATTTAAACGATGATAATTAAATTAGTCATTCACTCTCCCGGTCAATTAGTAATAATTGCCTAAATAACTATATTTCATTAGAACTAATTAAAACTAAACGTAACTATTAAGCGAGTTAGTCTTACAATATAATTGGAAGAAGGTAATTCTAGTTATTAATTATATTATGCAGACATTCGTCATGGTGTGCTTGTCTCCAGACGCCCAGCAGTGGGCAAGCACCGCTCCACATTCGTCGCTGCGTCTTGCTCGCGTGCCACCGGGAGTATTGACCTTTTAACTAAAGCGATTTAGCGCAATCGAACCGGTTTTATTTTCCCATCATAGATTTATTCATAAAAAATAACTATTCCTAAAATGTTAAAACTTTAACCCACCTTGAAACTCTTCCGAGAGCGTGCAGCTCGACCGAAAAATCCAAGGCCTCGTCACAAAATAAAAATAAATAAAAACACAACACACGCGACGCTGACGTAAAAATCCAAAATTAAATTTGCGCGGGAAACCAAGTTATAGTGATGTGCAACGGCCGATCGGCGATCGATAGGTGCAGCGGGAATCGATATGTTACGTAAAGCGCGTTGAGAGCCGGCGTCGTCGCACGTGACTGCTGCCCGTGTGACGGAACGAGCGCGGCAAGCGCGGCCGCGCCCCGCGCCCCCGCGCCCCCCGCCTACACACACCTATACGTATACCAGACGTTTGATAAACAAATTACAAATTTTAGATATACGACGAGATGAGATGAGCTTTAATAGGTGTAGAAGAGTGGCGCTTATGAAATTCTTTGACGTCGTTAAAAAAGTTGTAATGAAGTTATTTTTAAAAGTAAAACTTTGGCAATTACGTTTTATGTGTACAGGTAAGGCTACTAAGCATAAATCTTTAAAGAGCTAAGCAAACGATGCGCTAATTAGAGCTCTTTTCGATCTGAAACGCGTTAGATTTCTCTACTAAGCGATTAGATGAATTAATTTAATAGGTCTAATAACTGAGCATATTTTGTGCTGAAAATAAGAAACTTTCAAGCTTAGTAAACACGCGGAGTGTATTCGAACGCTAAAATTATCTCGATTGTCACGCTCCAGTGCATTTAAGATTCACACTCTATAAAATCGTGAAAATGCGAACATATTATGCACGTCCGAATGTTTTATAGTTTGGCAAAGCATTTCACTTTTTGCTCTATATTTGATTTTAACGACTGTGCGTCTTATTTTTTGGTATTTCTTGTGCATTCACGCTCGAGCTCATTATCTTTAAATAAACCTTTTAATTAATTTATGTAAATCATTATAGTTTTAGCATTTATCTTGCTGCATTATATTTATAGAAGTAATTAAGCATTACACCTTTTGTATTTTAACTTGTTGTATACTCTAGTCTAGAAACACTTCTTTTAATATTTTTTATGAGTTTAGATATATTAAATCCCACTGCTGGGAAAAGGCCTTTCCTTTCTTCTTTCAAAACTCTCTGTATTTTGTGATTCATCATCATTTTCATCATTTCACTAATTGCTGAGAATAGGCCTCCCCTTTTTTGTGATATCTGGCATTTAATAATTAAAAAGTATAAATTATTAGGTTAAAAATATTCGTTAAGAAAAAGATTATACAGACTTGCGTTTTGATCATGCGCAAAACAAGCGTCAGCCTTGTAAATATTCCCTAAAAGACAATATATATTCTAATTGAATTTCCCAAAACCGTCGCGTAACGTTACCGTGAAGCTATTATTCGTGTTTAAGAAGTTTATATGTTAAAACGTTGATTAATGGTGCAGCTACACATTGTGTATTACCGTCGGCTGTTCGGCCTCGATACTTCCATCGACGTACGGCGTACGAATATTGGTGGGTCAAGGAGAAACGCGCGTTATTTTTAGACGCATCTCAGGGTTTCTTGTACTTTTAACCAAGATTTGAACACTTTAACGTTAATTAGTTACACGAAAATGCTTCGACGATGAAAAGTCCTCGTTATTCTCCGCTTTTCTTAAACAAACACCAAAATTATAGCCCCGCAACAATTCCGTATTAAATAAATTGTTACAACGCTAACTAAAATTGGAGTTGAATTTATTGTGTACCAAAAATTATATTTTACATTTATACGAGAAATTTGTTTTCATTAGCGTCACAGTTAATGAGCAATTAGATCGCTACGAGGTCCGGGCGTAGTAGCGTAGCACATCGTAGAACCATTTCACTCGAGTTTGCCGCGGTGCTTATGCAAAAGAGGCCAATATTTCATCGCTCCTCCGTCTATTGCAGCCAGCATTATCATAACAATCGCTTAGACTATGTACAAGTGTTTTCCATGTAGCAATAAAGCCTTTAAAGTTTGATCTACCCTGTATATAGCTGACCAAATCCATTAGATAAATATTTCTGTAGTCCTCGACATCGAGTTCAGGCGACACAATCGATTCTTTATCGATAACTTGTCTAATATAGATATTATCGAGACGAACGAGATGGAGATACAATCACCCATCACTAAAGTAATTTTACGTCAATGTTCGGTTGGAAATGATTTTCGTATTTATCAAACATTATTCGTTCGGTGTGATCAAAACCTTTAAATTTTTCAAGGTTGCATAACAATGAAGTGTAAAACCGAGTGTTATTTGTAACATAATGTACTGAAGTCGGACAGACGTCTGCTATATGTATGTGGTCGTCGGCATTATTCAGCTGAATATGCAATTAAACGAGGGCAGTTTGAGCTGCAGCGGGTGCGAGCGAGACAGCGATACAGCCCCGCCACTCGATATTATATTGAACAAGTTTATAACTACGTGTATTAGACGAACGAGTTCCTACAACGTTTTCTCATTTCCCGAGTCGAAACTTTTCTAATATTATAGTTTCATTCATATTGTCGGTAGTTTCGCGTAGTTTTCTTTCGTGGAAAATGAAAGACTATTTCCATAACTATTATTTCGCTTTTATAGCTTTGTTAGTTTCTTTCGCTTCAAATAGATTTGTTAAAGTTTTCTACTTTATCGCTCGGAAATAATGTTTGTTCTTAGAAAGTGTTAAGCTACAGTATTTTATATGGGACAAATAGAATATTGATTGATCTTCGTATTATAATTCACGTCCTTTCTTGTTTTTTAAACTAAATTTTTGGGTAATATATTCCAAATGCATAATGGAGTGCATTTTTCTATTCATCATTAATATGTATAAGCGGACGCTCAAGGGTCGTCTTGACAAAGTAGGCTTCTGTTAAAAGAATTAAGTATTATTTAAATAGAAGTACTTTTATCTTTTTTTTTAAAGTGGCTATGTCTGTCTGTCTGTTCCGCTTTTACGGCTAAACCTCTAAACCAATTTTGATAAAACATAGTAAGCTTGGATCCTAAGAAAGGAGATAGGCTTCTTTTCGTCGCAATAACCGACAGCCACGCGGGTAAAGCCGAGGGCAACAGCTACTTAATTATAACGTTAAAAGTGTATGATATGACACTACACACTTATTCTCATTTGAAAGCATAACAGACAGACAGACAAAAAGACAGAGTTAATTTCGCATAAAAATAAAATATTTGTATGGATTAATTACCTACACATCTTTTTATTGATTAACTTGCTTGCAATAAAATGTAACCGGAATATTGGACATTTTTATATGATTGCTGGCAACACAGCATTGAATCACCCCGCCGCCAACGTTGCCATTATTTCATTACATAAATTACCGTCATTACATAAATTGCTAGTATCGTTGGTACAGACTACTATACATATTTTTTTTATATTCACTATTCGTTACTAAAAAGATTAATCCTGAATTATTGCTAGAGTACATACCTGTTTGAACAAAAAAAAATTGCAACTTTATGGTAATATTTTGGAACACTGTTTGAACTTAGTTATACATAATCATTCGTGGGCATTGACGTGTAGGTAATTATTAATGGTAATTTAAAAAGCAATCACATTCTAGAATCATTTATGAAAAATAAACATTCATGTAAGAAAACAGAATCGCTAGTGACGTGAAGCAAGGAAGATCGAATTGAATGTAAATGTTGATTTTTAATTATGTGAAGCTCTGCAATTTATGCACAGCCGTGTCTCAGTTTTCTGTGTAAACATTACCAACAAGCTCAATTTGTGTTCGGAAATGTGCAGCTAACGAACCAAATTCAAAGTTTAGATATTTTTTTATGCTCAGTACTCAACTAATAGGACGGATTTTTGACTTGTTTTCTTAAATGATTTTTTGAGACCCGTATTTTGTATGATAGAGAAGGAAAAATATCGACTTAAATCCATTTATTTATCGATAAGGATATTGCATATGTTTAGTAAGTAAACACTGCAAAACGAAAAAGCCACTATCACTTAAATATATTATAGAGCACAAAGAAGATCCTACATAGGCACCTAAGATGGTGTTCGTGACTGCACCTCGTTTGATAACTCAAAGCTCAGCCACCTATATTTCTATTTAAACAAAAACTAACTAGACCAACAAGTACCTCGGTAATAACGACACCGGCGGCCAAAGTTTCATTAGAAAAAGTTCTTTTGTCGTCGACTTAAACTTAGTTCACAATGGTCGTAATTAAAAGTTGGCGGCAATGCGCTGGTGACAGCGGCAATCCGCCATAATCCCGCCGCCAGAGGGCGCGCAAAAAGGGCGCCAAACTCGCGCAGATAAACAACTTCCCGCGTTTTGTTGCATTCACTTTGATGTGGTCTAATGCAGCGGTTTGTTTTAATGGAGTTTGTTCAATGCTGATATGTTCGCATTGTCTTTTGGTGAACTTCAATTAACTGCTGCGGTTGAAATGCTTCTAAGTTTCGCTTTTCATTTGTACCGACTAATTGTGGAGCTAGCAATGTATTATCAATATTTAATTTCATGCTTTTTGTGATTGTTCTTACTTACATAAATAAATAATAAATAAATGAGGACAACATCACATACATTGCTCTGAACCCAAAGTAAGTAGCTAAAGCACTTGTGTTATGGAATTCAGAGTCAACGTAGGTACCACAAACACCCAGACCCGGGTTAATGTAGACAAGTGGTTTTATACATGAACCCGGGACCTCAGAACTGGCGACACCTTGAAAACCGGTGTGTACGCCACTCGACCACGGAGGTCGTCGCACATATTAGAATAATCACAATCTCTATTCATTTTTTTTAGTACCTACACTATGTAATTTGCCCTGTACCGGTACCTTAATACAATTTACGCGACATGTAATAACTATTTACCTCATCCAAACTAAACACGAGCCTAAACTATCGATAAAACATATATATAAGCAAATATCACTTTACAAATTAATGACCATACGATACGGAAATTAAGCGCTGTACGGGCGGGCGATAGGGGTTGTCTGCCCCCTCCCACTGCGGAGGGGGGTTAGAATAGCAATCTAGGGAGCCTGAATAGTCTGGGCGGTTGAATGAAATATCTAGCGTTGCGGACTGACCATCAGGCCTACGAAAATGCATTAGGCTTGGTAGATGAGCCCTTGCGCGTTTAACATGCAGACTAAACGCACGCCGAAATAGACCCTACGAGCGTATTGATCGACGTGATATAGAAATTATTATGATAGTATACATTTTGACTTCCTTTTGCGTACACGAATCTGTCTTGTTGAGTGCAATAGAGCGGCTCGTGCAATGATTAATTAATTTCAGCATTCAACCCCCTGCTTATGCTTTTACGGACTTTATATAAAGTTTAAAATTTTTGTACTTTAACTCTGGTTAGAAAAGCTTGTTATAGTAGATATTGTAATTAGTTTCTTGTAGAACATCTCAATCTTAACGAATCTAACAGGAATGCAAATGAATTCTAGTACAAACATTATTCCATTATTAGTAGAGACGGCCAACTTGATATATTATCAAGTTAAAATTAAATTAATTTCATCCCCTCCTTGAACAGGGTTGCCATTTTACTATTTAAGCTTACAAACTACTTGTAAGAAATACTACATGAATTGCATGAAAATATACAAAAAATTTCATTTTGTATTGCAAACATTACTTACTGTAAGAAAAGATATCTGAATATTACTTTTTTCTTATTGCTATACAATAAGTCATAATAAATTTATTTTAGTGAAGGTTTTTAAAGTGAAATTTTCAAACTCAACTTTCGTGCAACGGCGTTTGTAACAATAAAAAGTAGACAGTCTAAATTGGGTTTTATAACCTGGTACATATTACGGTTCTAGGAAACAATTATACAACGTCTACATTCATAATATTGTATCTGATTTTTTATTCATTCGATACGTAACGTCTTTTATACAATGTTACCGAAATGTCGCTCGTAAAACTCTTAGATCGCTCACGAGAGTCATCGCTACAGCCCTACAGCCCGCTATCTCCCTGATATATTGAGGATGTTTAATTAAAATATCTTTAAGTGATTTACGACATTATCGATAATGCTGGGTTCAAGGCTGATTTATCGGCCCTAAGATTTATATATGTCAGTAGATAGGTATGATTCATTTGTTTATTACGTATAAATAACTAGTATACGAATTACGATAGTGTAGCGTAGTAGTCTGGGAAAAAATGACGCGGTCCATTCCCATATCTCGAGTGAGATTGTAAACAATTTGAAGTAAACGGGTATAACATCTTTTGTTTGTAGTTTTTAGTGTTATGTTTCGTTTGCGTGTTGCTGGGCTAAATGCTTTGTGGATTGATTGTTTAGATGGTAAGGGTGACCGTTGTGGGTGACACTGTTAATCGTAAAATTAATGTTAAATACTTGAACTTTTTTTATGGAAGATATCTAATGATGTACCATCGTTTTTATGATGTCTGTTATTTAAACTATATGACATAAGCTTACGAAATCTTTTAGTGTATTAAGTTTGTAATCCCTAAAGGAAATACAATAGTTCCCGTACCAAAACGAGAGGAATCTTTATTTGACATTGCGGAAATAGCATTATCTAAACTGCAATGCTAGAAAAATAGTAGCTAACGTTATTTTCATATAAATATAGCTGTCTTAGCCGCTACGAAAACAACGGGTATTTATAAGAGTTTTATCGGGCAAATTCGATTCATTGCAGTACCGTCGTGCCCCGGGATACCAATTTCCAGAGAAAATTAAATTTTCCGTTCACCCGGAAAAAGTTAAGGCCGCGAACGGTGACTTGTACGTTTTTATGTTTCAACTCGGCCGGTGTACACTCCCTTTACAACTATCGTAATGTAATAAATGTTTGTAAACATCCGTTGTTGCCTTATTTGAAATATATTTAGGAATATTTTTTTATAAAAACAAAACTGTGTTATATAATTTTTTAATTGTACAGGTGTATAAAAAGGTGTAATAAATCAAAGCTTTAAGAACCGGTAATTCTCAATAAATTTAATCTATGAAGACGTTCGCAATTTAAAAAGAGTTTGAGTCATTTTGAACAACAAAAAAGAACTACCTAATTAGTGAATATAGTTTTATAAAATATTTAGATAGTTTTTTTTATAACACCGTTGACCACTATTATTGACTTCTTTAGAAATGAGCAGAACCTTTGTACATCCGTTCTATTATGTTGTTTCTGTACGATTCTGTGTAAATAATTAAGTATATTAAAAATAAACAGTAAAATTATTAAAAGTACTAGTGTCGTAAATTGTCAATCATTGATTATTTTCTCATTATTTGTTGAGTCGTTATGCGTAACATTTATTTGCAGTTATAAATGCATTAATATCCTAACGTTTATTTGTTCTACTATCAAAACAGATACATTAAATGACTTCTCGTATAAACATTGCTCTCTATGGTCGTAAAACTTTTTAGCAATTACCCTTTGGTCCCAAAGGGAATGTAACTGTCGGTGTCAGGTGAAACAGAGTTTTGTTTTCATTGAGGACTTTTAACGCAAAATGGAGCATAAAATAACTGATTTATGACCTTCTGAAAAAGGAAATATTAACAAAATTAAAGTAGGTATTAAATATAATCCACATTATTATAGTATACTATAGATAGTTTTGATTTGACAGGACATAATTATTAGTTTTTTTTTTTCTATTAATTACGTGGTTTTTTGCACATAATGCAAGTTAACATTATTTATTTGTGAAGAGAAAAATATATCCAATATCATTTAAAATTTAAGTAGGAATTCTCATATTTGTAGGGCTTACATTAAAACCTTGATGCCAACATTTACGCTCCCAGCGATAATTTAAAAATAATTTAACGAGAGAACAGACAGGGTTAAGTTCCGTCTGAAATCCAGAGGCTTACGGAAATACCCCAGGACAATTTTGATAACATAAATATTGAAAATGGCAGTAAAACGCACGGGATTTTACGTTGTACGAAAATATAATCCGACAATAAAACAGATTTGGGAGCGTACCCGGGTAATCCACGATATATTAAAAGTCGTCTGTTAAGCCCCTTACAACACACATGCCGCCATTTTGAAGAATACATAATAAGTTAAAATTTGTCTATGGTTTATTATAAGTACCTAATATTTAGAGATGTACCACCGCGGGATAACCTCAAAAATAACCCTAAAATTTCATTTTTATTTTTTTTAACTTTTTTTTTTGTAACTTTTGTATTTTTTACGTTGTACAGATGCCATAAGCACGTAACGATATTCTGCCGGCCGTCGACAAACTTTTTCCACTGTCGCTGTAAATATTTAAATTAGACATAAGTTTTTTTTTTACCTACAACATAGATATGTTAATGGCGGAACTTTCTGGGTACCATCCATCATACATTATTCAGTACACATACATTATGCATGTATTATTATGTGGGACAAAGGGCACTTTAAGTACACATTAATAATATAAAGCTTTGAAGTGTTATTGTATTTATAATATTTTTGAGGTTAAGTATTGAAAAGTAATTGCTTCTGTTTTGTTTGATTGATGATTACTATGCTAAGCACAGATACCTTCCTATTTTTTAAGAGGGTATTGGTATATGGTCCATTAAGCAGACATACGTAAAGATTCTCTGCGACTGCGTTGTTTTAAATTGAATAAAGTTTGTGTGGATCGGTTTAAATTGTCTTTTCTGTATTTTTTTGTTGAAAACTTAAATGAAAATTTGTCAGTTTAAATCTCCTATAATGTACACATTATCTACATGAATAAATACGCATGTCTGTAACAGTCTGTCACATTAAAGAAAGATGAGCTGCGAAAATAAATAAAACACATTTCTTAAGCAGCATAAATTTCTCAATTCAAACGAAAGCCGAACAAATTCTGACAATTTCATAACGATAAAATTATTCCTCACGCATTCAGACACTGAATACAATTTTGATAGGGCGAAATCGATTTGCATTAGAATACACCCCGGTTTCCGAGTACGTGACACAGTGGTACATCACTAGTGCTACGTCATCGAATGTGTCGTCCAATTTATAGCGCGCCACTTGTTGCTGAGATTCTTTCACGACAAATCGTACGTTGCGGTTTGAATGCCACACGTACCGCACTAGTGTAAAATACGCTCTTTCAATTTAATTTTTCCTACAGCTCCTGTTTAGAGAAGCTCTGCTCACGTCTGTCTTCTAAGTAAAGGGGATAGGCGAAGCGGATTTGTCTGACAGACTCGACTTAAGTGTGGTTGTTTGCAGAGTTCTGTTAACGTGATTTAAAGAGGCGATGCTCTCGTCACGTGTCTATGTGTATAGAAGGAACGTAGCAAAGTAACTTTTTAACTTGTTTACAGCTATTTGCATTTATTTAAAAGATATCCTACATCTACTACTTTAACAGCTTTGTGATAATTATAAGCTAATTTTTACTTTCAGATTCGCAGTACCTCTTTAATATCAACATCACCAGTGGGTCGAAAAGCCTACTACTAAGCTACTCCACTAAGTCACATCTCTATCTGGCTCATCTATCTTCCGCCAACCGCCGCGTCGCCACAATTCACTTCCAATACCTTGCGGCTCATTTGGCGCGTACTTAAACCGCCGGCCGCAGCCCTAATCGTTCCTAAGGGATGTCACCCGTGTCTTATTAGCAGCGGGCTCAAAAGTCACATCGATTCACTTGTTGCTTACCTCTAGTGCTAACGTTTCACGGTGGCTCGGTCGGGGCGTGACAACCCGCGGGATTCCCGGGATCCCAGGCTAAGTGGTTGCGGGATTGTACTGCGGGAAGCACTATTTCAATACGCTTGGCGCGAAACGCTGTTTTATTCGGTGTTAACATGAATATTTTGTTTGTTCGTTTTGTTTGTATTTTATTTTTGTTTTTCAATTGGATTTCAGTTACTTCAAAAGTGCTAAAGACAGACTAATTGTTTTTGTGGCGGAATTAAATTAGAATCAATTCTTTTTCTACTAGTTATAACGAAATAATAATATTCACTAAACTGATTTAATAACTAAATCCATGCTAATATTTTAAATGCGAAAGTAACCCTGTGTAAGTTTTACGTTTTAATGGCAAAGTTAGTATGGAGTAAGCTTGAATCTTAAAAAAAAGACATAGGCTACTTTTAGCCCCAATAACCTACATCCATGAGGGCGAAGCCGCGAGCAAAAGCTAGTAATATAAAATGTATTTTATGTAATCATCGCTCGTACCTAATCTCCGTGTACATAATCATATTTACTTGAAATTTTCATAATGAAATTTAAATTGAAATTGAAATAATAACAGCCAGTCAAAAGGTACTTAATAACAATTAGGTCTAGACGCTGCGAAAATATTATTAATCGTTCCATCATGCTAATACACAAAGTTATCTAAACGAATGAACTATTCGCATTAAAATTCAAATTATTTCATGAAATTCGCTTAATTTATGCCTATATCTGGAGAGAACGGGCCATTATTAAATTAAATTTGCGACGAACGTACATTTCCATATTTCTCAAAGACTAGGCACATATTCTGTTCGCAAAGCAATTTGACTGATTTTATTTGCGAACGTCGTTAGCCGCTTACGTAAGTTTGACGGGTTCTGGGAAATAAAATCTAGGATTATATTTAAATAAATACTTTTATTTATCTAATGTTGAGTTATAGGAAGAGAGTTATATCTAAAGCAAAATTTTCCTTTTTTTTTAAATAATGTTTTATAGACACATAGGTACCTACTATAGGACCACCCAAGCAATAGTGAGTTCAGAAAGTGAACATTGTAACTTTACGCAAACCAGGTTCGAAAGCACTACGTAAGAAAAATGTTAATACCTAGTCTTTCCTTTTGCCATTAAAAAAAAAGATTAAAAAAATAACTATTTCGCATACATATAGGAATAAATAAGTAAACTATAGAGCGCGCATATCGAGTGTGAACTCTTAGCACTAGTATGAACAAATCCGAGAGAGCGCTCCGTTTTATTAAAACTATGTCAAAACCTAATATTACCCTAATAATATCGAAACCGTCGATATTTTCGCATAAACGTCGGTCGTCGCACGGAAAATCACTAAACTCAGTAAAAGAGCGTAGTACATTTAGTTAAAAATGTACTTTTGCTCGGCATAAGGCTACTAGCGATGCGTACGCTCTATGCTTGTCTATGTTTACTCAAAGGTCACATCGTAACGATCGTGAAAGCTGACGTCAATCTGTTGAAAAATGTGACCGAAATAGCAGCATTATTTTTCCAACTTATATTTTTTTTAAAGCATGACTGGCCATAAATACATGGACAAGTGCCAATATTCACGATGCACGACAGACGGCGATGAAAGCGATCGCGTAATGGCCGACAAGTGCATGCATAAATGTAAATTGATTATACTTTTTAATATTATCTTAATTAGTGAAGGTGGAAGTTAATAATTAAGATTATTTAATTTAATTTCTGAATTCTTAAAACATTATAATTATTCGCCGATAAGATTGTTCTAAAGATCCTATACATTTTGTGATAAATATGTTAAAACAATTAATTTATAAATTATACCTACTTAGTTACATCCCTAAATAGGTATCCCATACATATTTCCAAACAGATACCAAATGTTTGTTTTGTTTAAAAAGCATTCCATTTTCAGATACACGAAAGAAAATGGCAGATTCAATGAAGGCAGATTGCTGAGCGAAATACCTTTTCTCGAAAGCGGCGCCATAAAATGTAATAGCGTGTTCTATCGGATTTTTCCAATTCAATGGCACTTTAAAAGGTATCTAACACTCGCATTTGACCATGGCTGGTTTAAATGGGCTAAAGGCCAAGTGAAAAAAAAAACATTGCAATTTCCTACTTAAAAAAAGAATACCTGAAGAACCATTTATTAAATTTCAAGAGCAATAATTTAAACAAAGAATTTTATAAGCATTTTAGTGACGTGACGATTTTTTTTTAAATGTATTTTTAAATAAGTAAGCTCTTTATTCGTTTATAACTGTTAAAGGAAGAATGGATCCTAGCTGGTATTAGATAAGTTTGAAAGGCTGTCTGTAGACGAAAGCATCAGCATATTGGCTCGTTAGTAAGACAGACAAGAATGCGCGAGACACCAATGCACAGCTAAAGCTTTTGTGATCATGTCGTACGTGTATATGAGTGTGTGTGTGAGATACAAACAGTTACAAAGGCCCATTGTTGTGTAGTTTTTTTAGCATCCGGAAGTTTGCAGCCTTGACTTAATTGACTGCAGAATCTTTTTTTTTAAGATTTTTATATATTTTTTTTATAAAATGTATTCTAAATTTTTTCCGTTGTACATCATACAGATATACATACATTGTTAGGCATACAGGTTGTTACCGAAAGGTTATGTCTATCCAAAAAGGGCTTAAGAGTACAACTGGTATAAAGTCAGTTTACAAAATTTCAGCTCAAAATGAGACAATTAAATAATTGATATACAATTTTTAGCATCAATTATTCCAAACCAAAAATGATAAGAAACGCGTCACCGCACTACGAGGGTCAATATCTAATTACGTTACCCGCCAAATGTTAAGATACATCGCTTCAGCGGTCTGGTTATGAGTTTTGGCTTCGAATAATTGATGCGAAAAATTGGAAATCAGTTAATTAATTAACTCATTTGGAGCTGAAATTTTGTAAACTGACTTTATACTGTTCCCCCCTTTTGGATAGATATAACCTTTTGGCAACACCCTGTATAAATATCTAATTGATCGCTTATAATATTAATACTAATACCTCATTATATGATAGCAATAGAATCTGTTATAATGCCAGAAAAAAGTACAGGTTTTCTGAAGCAAATGAACACAACAAAAGTTTATAAAATGGCATTTGTAGAAGTTAGAGTAATTTAAAGAAAAGAAAATAACAATTTAGAACAATCTCGATGTTTTCCTTTCTTCGAACACATTGCTGTAACAAGTAATCAAGTTTTATAACGTTACATATTTACAAAATCAATTGTAACGGTACCCAGTTGTATTCCAGGGGCTGTAATCAAAAGGAGCCATTTCAAAACAACTGCGGCCCAAATAAAATATTTAACGACTCCTTATAAACATTGAAATTGTATGAAAAGTTATCAAATTTTCAAATATCAGCCAGTTACGACGCGAGGCCGGTTTTAATGTATTAGGCATTTTATGATTAAAATATAATTTGTGCCTCAAATATTAGATTTAAAATGTTTTTTATTCGACTGTAAACCATAGCTAGTATTTTTTTTTATTATATTTACATTGACTATGTGCAAACAACTTTCATAAAACTTTAAGTGTATTTTATTCTCTTCATACTTAAACATAAAATTACGCATTCCGAAAAGCAATAGAATACCGAATATTGCATAAACGAGGTAATAGAATGCATTAATGAAAGTTTCAAGCAATAGTTTAGAGTAACTATCCAATAGGAGCGGGCGGCCCCCACTCCATTGCACCACCCCATCTTAGCTACACGATATATAGTCCGCCATTATAAAATCTACACATTTTCAAACAAATCTCCCAAATTCAAGATTTTATTTTCAAAAATGTTACTACTTTTGACATTTTGGCGCGCAAATGTTATTGTATTAAGAAAAAACAATAATAAAGTCTTGGCGTATTGATCGCTTCACAGCGCATGCGTACAGTTAGGAAATTTGCAATTACAAAGTGCTCTGTGCAAATTTCGCCCGAGTTTATAATTCGAAGGCGGACTCTAGCGTCGATATTCGTGTTCGCGCACTCTGCGACGGAAAAAGGAGATAGTTCAAAGTTCGAAATAAATTTAAGTTTAGAGCACATTTTTTGGAAATTAGAATATTGTCTTTGTATTGTATATCAAAAGCGAAGTTCAGTTGACAATCTTATAAAGTTGATGTTTTTCTTGACTTTGCAATATGCTTTTTAATCTGTAGATACAAAATATAATTTTATACAAGCGTACAGCCTGTTACAAAAGTTTTTAGCTCACGGAAAATCCGATTGAAAAATTTCTGCGGATATTTTTTACGATTTTGTTTCTATTTCAGTGTCCTGAGCTTTTTATTTGCTATGTTCTGTAACTACTTTTAGGGCTGCAAATGCGATTGTTGCAATGTTTTCAAACTTTTAAACACGAGCTTAGCCAAACGATAATGCAGGTTTCATACATTTTGCTTGCGTCTGCTAGTATGAATTACCCTGAAACGTTTTCCTCTTCATTAACTTTTACGATAACCGCAAAACCAGCTGATAATTTCAAATAACTAAGTAGCGAATATCATTGTATAAGTCTCGTTTTAAAGAATATTGGCTATTAACTAATTTTAAGTACAAATAACTAAGTACTTAAAGTTGCTCTTATAAATGTCGATGGGCATTCCAATGGCCAGACAATGAATACCCAATAGCGAAATTGCCAGACAATTGAATTGTTGACCGTCGTTTGTTTTTCAGTAGACAGGAGAGCGCTATCCTACCTTTTAACGTGCCTTATTCCTAATTCAAAAGCTGTACGAAAAAAAGGAATGTTAAATAAACTTTACATGTCACTGTATTTAATACAGTGAGTAGTACGCAACAAAAGTTTCGTAACACTTTTCTTATTATTCTTTAATTTTAAAGTAAAGCTTTTGTTGCTGGCTGTACGAGTACACATTGACGCTTGATGTAAGGGGTACAATTGTCTGTGCCATCACTCGCATACGCATTCGCATATGCTATGCATAATACAAGTGAGAGGAGTTAATAGCAAAACATTGACAGAAGGACGCTATTTGTCTGGCAACACCAGAACACCTGAATTATTTGTCCGATTATCCGCAACGAGCGAAATGTTGGGTTAAGAACCGTTACACTTAAACGTGGAATAGACATTCTTGATTAAAAAATCTTCAGACAAAACTACACGTAATATTTGTTTAAAGTTTAGAATGTATGTATAATGTAGGATTATGTATTAAAAAAAAATTACAAAAAAGTGGCTTCGAATTCGAAATTCAATTAAGAATTCATTGTTACATGTTTTTCTTTTTTAACCGACTATCTTAAAGAAAAGAGATTTAGGTACTCCGATTTTAAGAATAAAATTAAGAAATGTTAATTAAAAAAACATAGATTTTTTTTCGGAACTTCTGATTTTTATAATGCGTCGACATTATTTCACTACCAAATAAATCAAAAGTAATAAGTACTTATATTGAACGCTATCTATACTAACTAAGAAAGTTTTTATGAGTAAACTCTCACCAAACAAATATACGAACATTGTAGCAAATTAGTACTTTGTTGTTTGCCAATAAATTAATGTAGTTGCTATCTACTTTATTTCTGACATACTGCCGTTAAACTTATGTACGAACAATTCTTAACATATAGTTCAATAATAATCTTCATTTAACTATACAAAAGAGGCGATTGTATGTACTGTATACTGTATAGTTAATTGATTCAAAAGGTTAGATTCGTTTTGCGCAGGAGTTTCTTTTTCTTATTTTTCATGTTTGACTGTGAAAAGACAAGCATTTGTATAAGCTTTCTATATACAAAAACTACTGTTGGATTATAAAGAAAATAAGAAAAACCTAAGTTCGTTTATCAGAATACTATCTTTTGAATCTCAAGACACATTACTAAACAATTTTGCTTGGTAATGGTTAAGAAGTCTTCTTATTTTTATTTAGTTACTTAGTCTTATTAATGTTATTAAGTAGTTTTAATTTTAATAACCTAGCTTAAGTTTTTGTTTTTGAATAAATTGTTTGTAGTGCTGTAAATAATAAAAACAATTGTTCAAGACCCATTCAGTTAACTATGGACATATTACTATAACAATAATTTCATTTCAGCGATGCGCATAAAATGTCGTGCACATTTCTACAATTACCCTACCTTCTTTACTCTTACGAGTCTACTAATACTGTTACAAACTGTTGTTATTGACTTATTGTACCAATCCACGACGCAAATTAGCCTCATGTATTTATAAATTATAATATTGTTTTTTCTCTGTAACTGATAATGTAAATATTTTGAGAAAATAAATGTCTAAAACCGTATTTCTGCTGACATAAACACAGTTTTAATAACATCGAACCTCATTAGTTATAGTTAAGCAGCAACATCGAAACTGTCTATTCTATAAACTATGGGCGCGTACAATAACTTAGTTCTACATATAGCTCCGTCTAGCCTTTGGGAAGTGCAGCGCAAGTGCATGTGGGCTGTGAGGGGGTAGTCGAGCGGGAGGGGGAGGGGGCAGTCTCGTTGCCATGGCGACGGCAAGATGGCGGCCGCGAAATTAGTCCGTCTGCAGCCTTTATGCGTCCCGTCTTCATTATGTAGGATTTCAATTTATTTCCGAATTGAACGGTCGGATTAGATTTTGTAGTTTAGGTATTTGATCATTAATACCACGTGTAAATTGTAGATGGTTTTAAAGGCCTATTTATTTACTACGACAATAATCTCCCACGTTTGTAAAAAATACCTAATTATGTTTTTGTATAGAGGTTTTGTTAAAGATAACATTTTTTAAATTCGCCGTGATCACTTCCGGTTCAATATAGGTAGATAAGATATATGTGACTATACGATAATTTATAGGTGACTATCGATAAATATAGTATCGATAGTTTACGAAAAATTGCCCGCAAGACAAACAAGAGACCCAATTTTAATGGAAAAATAAAGCAATTGGAATAATCCCGATATGGCCAGATATTTGTATGCTATTTTAATATAACTACTTACTTATTTAAACGAAAATAAGCTACTTTATGGCACCTATCTAAGTCTATTTATCAAAAAATCTTACTAAAAATAGATCTCTCAGATCAATCTACCAAAGCATCGTCTAAAATGCTAAAACGTCTCAGAAAATTACAATTTCAACGTTAAAAAAATATAGATTTTTCACAAAGTTTTAGTTAAAAAAACGATTGTTTGAAAGTTGCCGGCTTGGGCTTGCGGAACACTGCAATCTTTTTGTTAGAAAAACCTTTGTATAGGTCCCAGACTTATACAGGGAAAGGTGTTACAAGATAGAGATTAGTTTGACAATCTTGTAGAGATGATTACAGTAAGAAAAACGAGTTATTGGGTATTGTTTTTAAAGAAATAGGATATACCGATTTTAAAAAGTCGCAAGTGTCGCATCAGGTCTTTCATGCTCCACCAATGAGACAAGCTACTGGCGTTGATTGGTGGAAATTGACAGATAGACTTCACTCGCCATGAGCAACCCTAACGGATTTTTTAAATCGGTAGTCATTTGTCAGCAGTTGTTTCGGGAAACCGAATAGGACTATAAAAGTCACAAAACTATTCACAAAACGCTTTTTAAATCCAATATCTAGCATAAACCTTAAATCTTACTAAGTAATCTTACTAAAGTTTCGATAGATATTTCTAACTCAATCGCGATAAAGCGGCTGAACGGATTTGAATGAAATTTTGCACATAGATAATTTATTACCTGGAAATCATCATCATCATTATCACTATTTTTCATCAATACGCGAGTGAAACCGCGGGGCGCAGGTAGTTTTTTTAGTAGTTTTACTTTTTTGTTCATTTGTTAGTACCTATGCATATATTCAGCTGAAATCAGCCTAAAAATACATTCAATCTATTTCCAACATCTATCTAAAATCTAAAAATACAGCGCCTCATAAATAGCGGTGTTATAAATAATGACTCTATTATTACAACCCCCCGCTCTATCGACTGACCACCCCCCTAAATACCCCCCACTAAATGCCATGCATTGTTTAGCCTATCCGAGGCCTAATACACGTCGTCAATTTGACAGGAGTAGACATCGCCCGGTGTCAAGGCTTGTGTGATTAATGAATGCCAATGATCGGATATCTTTTTTATTATGATGTGTTTATGTAGGTATATGTACCTATATATATGTACCTAGGTTACATTTTAGGTGATTGGTATTTTTATTATGCAAGATAATTTGTGCAAGAAATGTTGAAACTGTAACTTAAATTATCAAGATTTGGTTCGACAATAAGTGACGTAGTACATACATCTTAACTATAGCTAGGCAAATGACT